>CM062819.1:337111146-337711146 GCA_031772625.1 Pinus tabuliformis | reverse complement strand
GTCCTTCAACCTCGCGATAGCCTTCAGTTTCTGGAATGTTAATTTTTCGTGGATCTTCATCATCCTCCTCAATGTTTACATTGTAACACTCTAACACGCAGCTCAGCTGGGTCACCCATTCTAGCTGAAGCACTTCCATTGGCTCCTAGGGTATTCTGAAGATAGATGCTTTT
Organism: Pinus tabuliformis; assembly: GCA_031772625.1. Classification (NCBI taxonomy): domain Eukaryota; kingdom Viridiplantae; phylum Streptophyta; class Pinopsida; order Pinales; family Pinaceae; genus Pinus; species Pinus tabuliformis. The sequence goes on along the minus strand of CM062819.1, from coordinate 337,710,973 downwards.
ACTACTTGTAGTGCATCATCAACAATATCCCACCAATGATCCTCAAACATGAAGGTTAACAGGAATCCTTCGCACAAGATATCCCATTCACTCATGCCATGGTGGAGCTCCGTCTCAGTATACCAATTCATGGGTATGATATCCAAGGTATGACAGAACAGGTGCACCCACTCAGGTTGTGGTTCTTCCCCGTAGACCTTGGTCCATTTCGTGAGGTGTGCACGTGGATCATGTCCATCATACTTGTCGGTTAGTCGCATCTGAGGCATCCCAAACCACATACGCATCATCCTTTTGCAATCATGCCAGTCCTTAAAATTCTGTTGGTGCGTACCCCACCACCTTGCGGGCATAGCGCATAGTACCCATTTCATAGCATCGAAACACTATTGTTCCGGTACTTCTCTTTCAAATTTGTTTAGGAAGTCATTCACCTCGCTCAACCTGTCATACATAGGCAGATCTCTTACCTCTATTGCCACGCAGTGCAACAACCTTGTCATCATGTTACAGTTGAGTGTGGTTACCTCATGTAACCAGTTCTACCATCATTCTATTTCCTCATCCGAATTTGAGTTGCAGGAGCTTTCGCACTCCCACGAAATCCTGCCATCCACTGTTGGATTTACCCAGTCCTACTCCCATGTGGTTATCTTGTAGATACAATCTAGATCATCATCGTTATCGTAGTCACACATTGGCTCTGTGTAGCACGATCCTTCCGTAGGGTCTAAAGGTACCACTACGCGCAGTGACTTTTTCTCAAAACTCATCTTGTGCTTCTTTAGATTTATCACCCCATTCATGTCAATGGCCCAATCTATTCCCAGTAGCACGGGATAGGGATTGTTGTCATCAACAATCTCAATCACTTCAAAATCTGTAAGCGCGCTCGCACCTTTGATATCTACCATTATTCCCTGCAATCTTCCCATAGGTAGGATCTTTTGCTGGTTCGCCATTCGCAATTGAATAGGGGACCCTTGCAGCACAGGCCTGCCCATGCGCTCCCATGTATGCTTTGGGAGGATGTTCGTGTCCAATCCTAGATCCAAAATCACTTGATCCATTTCATATTCCCCAATCTTTGTGGTCAATCTCATCTCCCTTCCTGTTTGCGTCGTGTGCTTTCCGAGCTTTCAGACTATGCGCGGTTCTCCTGGCGCAGTCCAAGCACATCTAGTTATGATTTCTTACAGCCCCTTCACAGCCTTGTTGTCACGCAGCAGCTTCATGCATGTCTCTAGGAATGTAGTGAGCATCGATGGGTCCATTTCTAGTTCCAGTCTATTTTTACTTCATGAAGTAGAGACATCCATGAAACTCTTCTTAGCTTCCATGAATGTCTCTTTAGCGTGCTCCAGATCAAATTTAGGTTCCTTCGTCGGAGCCTTGCGAACCCAGGTACCTTCTTCGGGTTGCCTACCCTTGTCATCCCTCATCATAATACCACTTCGGAGCACGATATTTACATTTGGGTCTTCCTCGCGTAGCTCAGACCTCATCATTTGCAGGTTCTGAGTCGGGGGAGGTTGGAGTGCTCCTTTATTACACAACCTCGTTATCAGCATGGGACAATCCTCCATCTCGTGATCAAACTGGGTACAATATAAGGATGATGGTCTTGTTGGATTTGTACAATCGTGTGCATAATTCCCTGGTCCTCCACAATTGTAACATACCAGTTGTCCGCGACCTCTCCCTGGTCCCATTCCACCTCGACCTCGTCTGCGCCCCTGAAATCTAGTGTGCGCAATCCCTGCATTTTGATCAAGGGCCCGTGTTTTGGTCTGAACTCTGTAGGTAGGAGTCTAGTCCATCATCAATTCATAACTTCCATAGGTACGCTCATCATGGCCTACTAACCTGCAGAAATTACAGAACAACTGTTGGGAATTCTGCATATACTTCTGTAATAGATGGAAATTATCGGTAGCATGCTTCCCTCATATCTGACAAATCGTGCACCATAATTCAGGTGTCACGCTCAGTCCTACTTTTGCCTCCGATCTCAATGGCATTGGTCCTCCTCCCGCAAGGTAGTTCGCAAAGACTGGACCATGGTCCTTGTCATGTCCTTAGCCTTTGCACTTTATGCACCATACCTCCCCGCGTTCTTCTAGGTAAGTTGTCCTGTCTTGTTTCAAACTCTGCATCTCAAGGCACAATTTTTTCAACTGCGCGTGGATCTGTTGAACTCCCAGGTTAGGATCTTGTATCGGGGTCTCGTGCAGTCTCATTGCAATCTCCAAGGCCTTGGCCTGAGTGGTTAGCTTCTGCTATGACAACGCGTTCCTTAGATGCGGCGTTAGTGATGCTACAAACCATGCACGGTGTTGCCCATCTGTCAAGGTCATATTGGCTTCACAAATTGTACACTTCAGTCTCTGATCTAGCTCCCAGGGGGTCTCACCTGGAAGCATCGTGATTTCCTTAAATCCAATGATCGACTGTGTCTCTGATTTTGGCCTACTAAATTCCTTGTTTAGCGCAGCTTGGATATCCATGATCCCTGCGTTCAGATTTTCATTGGAATGCTTAATGTACCAAGTCAGTGCGCAATCCTATAGAGCGCTGACCAACGTTGCTTTCTTTATATTGTCATCCGTGACTCCCTGCGCTTCCCATACAGCCCTTACCACGAACCAAAACTGGTCCAGATCTTCATTCCCTACTCCTTTGAACACCAGAAACTTTATCGCGCTTGCCATATTGAACTGTGGTGGTGGCGGAGGTGGTGTGGGCAAAGACGGGGGTGAAGATGGTGAAATTGGTGGTGGTGTAGGTGGGGGTGGTATGTGCGGAATTCACTGCTTTATCAAACTGATCGCACTTCTTGGTGAAACCTTCGTGAGCTCTTCCTCGCTTTCTCACAAAGGTGAAATCAAGGGGCTAGTTTCTAGTTCTGCGCTACCTTCATTTTTGTAGATCCTCCCACTTCGCATAGCCCCAAATATCAATTTACTCGCATAACCTGCTTTTCACACCGTATAATTTTAATCCACATGTTCAAAGATTTAATGTACTTACCTCGCAGTCCTTTGAGGAAGCGTCATTCTGCCTCGCTAAAGCTAACTGAAGTATCTACCGCAAACTCGGTGATAAATCCTCCTATAATTTGATCGAGCCAATGATCCATAGTGCACACAATCTTATCCTCTTCCAGTCTGCGCACCAACTTTGGAGTCCACACAATAGGTTTGTTGATCCTACAACTTCCTTGACTATTTGGTAGCTTCTCGATCCACTCGTACAACTCAGAGGGGAAGGATGCAAAGAAAATTTCGTGGATTTCCATATATAAGTAACAATCTAACCACCCTTCCTTTGATAATCGCGGATTCCTGTTTTCCTGTGCCACGAACTCGCAAATCTTTCTATCCAACCACTCTTCAATTACTCTCTTTGTAGGATCCCAGTGATATGACATCATACATCTCTATGCAGATCCTTCTCTTGGCAACAGAACTATTTGTTGCTTATTAAGGCCTGACCCAAGTTCAGAGTTATTTTAGCCAAACAAATCCCAGTACTACTGGCCCTTTTAGCAATAGTCCGAAAAGCACAGACTGAGGTCTCACTCAAAGTAGTATGGGAGGGTGTTAGAACTAGGTTTCCAAACCCTAGAGATGTCTGATGAGTTCAAGTGATCTACGGTTTAACCCTGCGTGCAGATGGCTTTGCGCACCTTCCCATACCTCGCAGCCTGATATACTGCCTTCACGTGGCCCTACTTAGGGTCTGAATGCTGTGCTTCTATGTTATTACCCAAGACCTTACTGGTATTCCAATGTTAGTTGATTATTTTAGCCTACTTGCATGCTTTAAGTTATACTTAACAACATAAACCATTCATACAAGTGCACGTAGTAAATAAACAATATATTTTCAAATTATATCAAACATGCATTACCCCAAGAACAAATACACAGAATTATGATAAAACTTCTCTTTATTAATTCCTTCCTTGGTTACAAACTCGACTCCCCTTGTGCACTCAGCTACAGTGGTCCATGCACTCAGCTACGGACTACTAGGCCTCTGCGCACTCAGCTGCAGAGCCCTCTCCTACTCTATGACCCAAAGACACACTTTACACTTCGACTTAGTCACTTAGACTTCTTCCTACTTCTCCTTTATTTTCTACTTAGAGCCTCACTCTATTTATACAATCCCATGGTTCGCAGACCATGGGTAGGTCTATCCAACTGACATTACATTACAAAACTAGGGTGGACAACCCTGTGACTCTATCATAATTTCACGCCCCGCACCCGCAATTCACGAAGCTTTACAACAAGATTTGGTCAAAACTTGGGCTTTGAGCCCCAAAACATGTCTTGGGGGGATTCCATGCCCAACAATAGTTCCGTTGACTGGATCTACAAAATACCATGGGCATAAAACCATCATGCCTAAAACCATATGTGAAATCCATGCACAAAACCATAGGTAGGTCTGCCCACCTAATATAGGGTCAAAAAAAAAAATTGGGGGCATTTCCCCAAACCTCGTGCAGGGGGCTACCACTCCCCCCAAACCCCCCCATAAGGGGGGTTGCTTCCCCCCTGTGACCCCCCTGCTATTCCCAGCACATTAAAGGGAGTACTAGCCACCCCCCCTCTAACTCCCCATATTCTCACCTAGGGCTAATCATGGAAAGAATATAGCACACACCCAACATTCTCCCACTTGTTGTTTTCTTTCCACATGGGGACATGGGAGAGCTTAGTCATTGGTCCAGTCCTGCAATGCCCATTCTTTCTCTACACAAAGAGAACTTCTCAGTGCTCACAGACTTTTTCAATGCATATGCAGTATTCTTCAAAGTGTCCACCTTTACCAGTAACACTTTTTGTCCTCAACCATATCCCTTACAAAATGATATTGAACATCAATGTGATTTTTCTTTGAATGATAAGAAGGGTTATTTGCCAAGAAAATTTCACTTTGGCTGTCATAGTGTATCCTAATAGCTCATTGTACTAAACCCATAGTTGAACACAATCTCTGCAACCAAACTACTTCCTTTCTTGCATGAGTGGTTACCATGTATTCTGCCTCTATATTTGAAAGTGCCACTACATATTGTCTCTTCCTCATCCAACTAACTACACCTCCAAATAGGTTAAACACATACCCACTTGTAGATCTTCTCTAATCCAAATCTCCAGCCCAGTCTACATCAAAAAATCCAAAGATGTCCAAAACTCTGTCCAATATTGGTCTTCCTTGATAGCACATACCATAATCACTAGTGCCATGCAAATACTTGAAAACTCGCTTCACTATTGTCCAATGCTCCTTCCCTAGTTTTGACATAAACCTGCTCAATACTCCCACTGCATGTGAAATTTTTGGTCTAGTATATACCATTGCATACATCAGGCTACCAAATACACTTGTGTATGGAGCATGGGACATGTCCTCTTCCTCTTCTTGTGTCTTGGGATAATGTTCAGTAGATAAATTTACACCTACAGGAATAGGAACCTTGACTGGTTTACTATCCTGCACATTAAACCTTTGGAGTATTATCTCAACATACTTCCTATGGTTTAACCAGATCTTCCGCTTTGCCCGATCTCATTTAATTTCCATGCCCAAAATATAGTTTGCAACACTAAGATCTTTCATGTCGAATTTGGAGGAAAACTGGGTCGTCAAATCCTGGATAATTTCTTTGTTATTTCCAATTAGCAACATAACATCCACATACAAAACCAAATAGATAACACAACACCAATTAATTTAAAATACACAGTGATTTTCTTTGCTTCTGGTGAAGCTAAGTCCCCGTATAAATGTATCAAATTTCTGATACTACATCCTTGGTGACTATTTTAACCCATATAGAGATTTTTTTAACTTGCATACCAGTTATTTCTTACCCTTCACCACAAAGCCTTCAGGAGGTTCGTGTAGATCTCTTCTTCCAGATCCACGTGAAGAAATGTTGTCTTCACATCCATCTGTTCTACCTCAAAATAAAAAGCAACAATAATAGATAAAAGTAATCTAATAGAAGCTACCTTGGCAACAGGAGAAAAAATATCACCAAAATAAATTCTCGACACCTGGGAATAACCTTTTTCTACTAACTGGTCTTTGTATTTATCCACCTTTCCTTCTGCATTCATCTTCTTCTTAAGCACCCATTTTCTTCCAATGGGTTTCCTTCTAGCCAACAACTCCACCAGATCCCAAGCCTCATTTTTGTCCAAAGATGCCATTTCATCAACCATGGCCTCTTTCCAGATTTTTTTCATCATTTGAAGCTACTTCCTCCCTCACAGTTATGGGATCATCATCATTAATAGATAAAGAAAAATTTGAAAAAAAAGAAGATGGACTATAACTTTCTTGCTGCCTTCTTTCTCGGACTAATCTTCTCACAACAAGAGTTTGTGGCTCTTCATCTTTTGATTCCTCTTCTGTTGTAGAATCTCATTCTTCCTCCTTTAGCTCAAACTCTATCTTCTCGGGTTCCTTTGGTAGGAATTCATGTTTAATAACATCCTTCACCTCTCTAAACACCACATATTGGTTGTACACACCTTCCTTGTTTATGGGTTCCAAAGCTTATAACCTTTCAAACCATCCTTACACCCAATAAAGATGCTCCTTTCATATTTACTATCCAACTTGGTTCTTTTTTCCTGTGGAACATGTACATATGCATCATAGCCAAATACCCTCAGATGTGAAAGAGAGGGTTTATTACTAGTCCAAACCTCTTGTGGATACTTATCCTCCAATGTTGATGAAGGTTATCTATTGACCCGGTAACATGCATTCTCCACCACCTCTACCCAGAATCCCTATCCTAACCTGACACCACTGGGCATGCTTCTTGCCTTTTCCATCAACGTCCCATTCATTATTTCTGCAACTCCTTTTTACTAAGGTGTGTATGGAGTAGTCTTCTGCCATTATATACGACACTTTTTACAGGACTCTTCAAATTCCTTCTTGCAGAACTCTCCAAAATTATCTATCCTCAGCACCTTTATCTTCTTCTGTCTAGTTTTCCACCAAAGTCTTAAATTATTTAAACATGTCAAAAATTTTAGATTTCTTCCTGAGGAAATATATCCATGTATTCCTTGAGAAGTCATCTATAAATTTTACATAGTACATAGAATTACCCAATGATGGAACCGACATAGGAATAAACACATCACTAGGCACAAGCTCTAATATCATTTTCGCCCTCTTAGCAGCAGAGGGGAAACTCACTTGATTTTTCTTCCTATATACACAATTTTGACAGAAATTAAAATCCAGAGAGCAATTAGACATACCTTCTATCGTATCATTACCATGAAGTATTCGAAGGCCCTTCTCTACCATATGTCCAAGCCTTTGATGCCATAGTATGGTCTTTTCTCCAGAGACCACTAGATTTTCCACTCCACTTTTAGGAACCACAGAACTGTTGCACCCATCAATAATAGTGTTACCCAGAAGCTTTTACACAGTTCCAATCTGAACTCCCCGCATCAATATCAGTGCTCCCCGAACCATCTTGTATGTATCTTTCTCGAACATTGTTTTTACACCTGCATCATCCATCTTGCTTACAGAAATCAGATTTTTGTCTAATGTAGGAATATGTAGGGCACCAGGAAGTGTTCTAATCCTTCCACCTTACAACTTCAGCTTGACTTTTCCATGTCCGACAATTCTAGTCTTCTCGTCATACTCTAAGAAGACATCACCACCATCATGTTTCTCATGCTCACATAACCACTCCCTGTGGAGAGGAAGTGAAAGGATGCACCTGAGTCAATCAACCATGCCTCATGGTCTACATGTGTACTTGAAGAAGAAGCTAAGTACACATCCCCACCTTAATTTGAGGTGGTTTTTGCCTTTGCAGAAGGATCATCGTCATATCCCTTTCCTTTTTTAGGAGATTTAGATCTACAGTCATTTTTGAAGTGCCCTTCATTTCCGCATTTCCAACACACCTTTACAGGTTTTCCTGGAGATTTAGATCTCCCTCTAGATTTGGATCTCCCACTCGAGGACTTTTTTTTATGTTCTAGGACTGTTCCCATACACACAAGAAATCACCATTCTGGCCCTCCATATTTTTCCGTCTCATCTCCTCTAACAGCAAGGGTTAGACTATTTCATCAAATTGTAAGGTATTTGTATTGCTACCTATTGCAACAACTAGACTATCCCATGAATCTGGTAGAGAACACAACAAAATGATGCACTTATCTTCATTTGGATTTTAATATCAATAGATAACAATTGGCTTACTACAGTATTGAAGGAATTCATATGATCTGACATTAAGTCTCTATCCTTCATCCTCAAGTTATACAACTTTTTCCGTAGGAATAGTTTATTCACCTGAGACTTAGATTGGTACAAAGTCCCTAACTTGTCCCATAAATCCTTTGTGGAATCTTCCGCTGATATATTCAATAATATTGAATCTAAGATACACAACAGTATTTTTTCTCTTTTCTTTCTGATCCAACTTCTTTTAGTCTTCCTCGGACATTGTCGTTGGTTAAGTACCCAGATCTACCACGATCCACTAATCATTATCCACCAGTAGATCCTTCATCTTGAGGTTCCACAACTCAAAACTCTGACCATTAAATTTCTCGATCTCTATGTTTCCACTACTCTCCATCTTCTTTCACTACAATAATCAATCACGTAGATCTCCCACTGAACAGGGTTTACCACAGGCCCAAGAAAAACCCCTTAGCAGCAAAGGCGTCCCCTTGAAGTCGAAACAACTTTGATACCAAAAGTAGGTTTTAACCCTGTACAAAAATTACCTACAAAAGAATTGTTAAAAAATAGAAAATATACAATGGCAAGAAACATAAAACAAATACACAGAGATTTCCCTTGGATCCCAAAACTGGGACTACTAGATTGATTTTTCATTATATTCTTTTCAATTTTACAATAAATAAATAGATATAGATATATAGATATAGATATAGATATAGATATAGATATAGATATAGATATAGATATATATATATATATATATATATATATATATATATATATATATATATCTATATATATATCTATATATATATATATCTATATATATATATATATATATATATATATATATATATATATATATATATATATATATATATATATATATATATATATATATATATATATATATATATATATGTCGAAGTATCCATAAACCCCAATCCATTAACCGTGGATTAGAACATAACTGTAGTTCCCTTGACCTGATCTACAAAATATCATGGGCATAAAACCATCATGGCCAAAACCATGTGTGAAATCTATGCACAAAACCATAGGTAGGTCTGCCCACCTAATTTAGGGTCAAAAAGAAAAAAATTGGGTGTTGCCTCGAACCCTGTATAGGGGGCCTACCACCCCCCTGCAAACCCCCCTTGTGAACCCCCCTCCGATGCCTAATGCAATGAATAGGGGGTTGTCCGCCCCCCCTCTAACCCCCCAGCTTCTCGCATGGGGCTATTCGTGGAAAGAATATAACACAATGGGTGCTTTCCAAGTGTGGAAATTGATTCATTATGTGTATGGACAAATAACAAATGTAGAAGAAAAGGACTGATTGAAGGATAAGTACCATTATTTTATTTCAGTTTCAATTATGCATGTGATCTATGAATCTAATTTATATGGTTACATGTGATCTATGATTATGGTTTATGTTGATTGCATGTGATCCCTGATTTTGAATTATGACAATTGAGTTGAGTTTTGAGCTAACCAAATGTGATATGTTTATACATGATGATTTGATAAAACAACTAGTTTGACTTGTTGTGACAGGAACTGAACAAAATTGCAAGTGTACCTTATTGATAGGCTACCAATGAGGCATGATTTGAGTTTATTTCAGTTTATTTTGAATCTCATGGAAATTATGTCCTTGGTACAGGAAAGCATGAAAATGTCTGGTTTGGGCGGTTGGAATTGGATGTCAAAAAGTTAGCAACAACAGTAAAAGGAATTGGAACATGTAGCAATATGTTGGTAAAGAAGTTCAAGAGCAGAGCCACTGTGCGATACTAGTATGCAATAGTGTCCATTGATTTCCATGAGCATGTTATGACCGGTGTGATGGTTTTGAGGTAGGGATATGCCTTGTTTTTGGACCTTCCAATGTGAGGAAACCTTGCTAAGGGAGGGGTCTCCTGAGGGATTGTGTAGCAGAGAAGGGGATTCTAACAAAACTTGGAAGGTGTGTGATTGCATGCAAGGGGATGACCGGATTTCTTGAGGGATTGTGTAGCAGAGAAAGGAAGGCCATGGATGGATTTTTCTTTTTGTCATTAGCATTTCCAGATGGAATCAGATGCACATTAGGAGTGTGCCCTGGAACAATGATCCAGTAACTGTTCAGTGAGAGGACAAGTGGCGCAGGATTGTAGCACTAGACATTGGATACAACTTTTACCTTGGTAGTGGATTTTGGCCTTCCTAGGAAGGAGGTGAATCCTAGTATTACTTTTAGGGTGGAGGTGTGAGCCTCTGGATTCCCTTACTGTTGATATAGGAATTGTATCCTTTATTTGTTGGTTGAGAAAATGTGCATATGTGAATATGTGTATATTAATGTAAATATTGTATCGAGATGTGTTTATAAAGATCCATAGATAGTATGTTTATTTTCTTACTGAAGCAAATGTGCATGAGATTATATGTGGTTGTCATTGTAAATATTGTAATGAGTTGTGTTATAAAGCTCTAGTAAACGGTATGTTTTTCATGTTCTCAGTGGTGGTCATTGTAAATAATACAACAAGCTATGCTGTAAAGATCTATAGGCAGTAAGTTTTTCTTTCAGCGGTTTGTTGGTTTATAGGTGTAATTGAACACCAAGGAAGGTTTCCCCCAAGGGGGAGGATTTTGTAACAACCCTGGTTGATTTTTCGTGTAAAAAAATAAATAAGACCAAGGTCATGGAACACATATTCCAAGTTGAATGGCGGGAAAAACATCCTAATGGGTGTTCATTTGGTTTATTATGGCTAAAGGAAATTGACCAAGTCATTGGAAAAGGCATTTCAAAAGGAAAGAGACATTAATTGGCATTTATTTATGAAAATAAAGGAAAATAGGAGAAAAGGAGGGTGAAAGGTCATAGGTTGCATGTGAGGAGGAAATTGAAGAAAAAATACTGGAAATTGAAGAAAATAAAGTCCTCATCGATAAAAAGGCTTATGAGGATCAGTTCATGGCTTTTTTTTAGTGTTAGCTTTTGTTAGTTCACTTATGGCTCTCTCTTCTCTTCTCTCCTTCTCTCATACTCTTGGACACTTAGAGTATTCTTGCAGCACTTTGGCATATATTGGATTTGGAGAAAGAAGTCAAAGAAAAGAAGGAAAGTGCAAGGGGACAATGGATCAACACCTATAGCTGGATTTCTTTGCAGGTAACGAGTTACATGTATGGTTTCCTTTCTAGTTTTGGCATGCATGTGGTTGATTTCTTATGATTTGTCATTGTCATGGAGGATTTCTTGAATTGACAGTGATTTTTGTTGGGCCAGGAGGTAACTCCTCAAATGAATTGTGTTCTTGCATTAAGGTTGATCATATATATATACATGGAGGGAGAGACACTTGGGCTTCATCTCCCAGTGTATCTTCATATTCCAACTCTCCTTATTTTCTATTTAGATTATTTTACACATATTCACCCAATCCCAAGGATTAGGTGTCAACATTCCCCCCTTTAATCTGAAGGGATGTTGGTGAGTCCAAGCATTGTTCTAAATCTTTTGAACTTTTCTCTTCCAAGCGCTTTTGTGAAGATATCTACAATCTGTTCATTTGTGGAACAATTGCATAGATGGATCATCTTGGCCTCAACATAATGTCGAATCCGATGGTATTTTGTGTTGATGTGCTTCGTTCGATCATGGAACTTTGGGTTCTTGGCCAACTTTACTGCCATTAGGGGACTTTTGAGATCTAAAATGGGCCTCCTAAGAAAAAGCAACCAAAATAAACTTTATAAGAACCAATAGGATTCAAGATGAAGATGTCAACCATGGGGGATGATTCACCATTTTTGGAGTAAAAAAGTAAAAAGATTAAAAAATAATAAAATAATAAAACTACTTTTTCAACTCGTATTTTCAAATTATCTCCCTATGGTTTTACTCAAATTTTGAGCGGGAGTACTCATTGAATGCAAAATGTAATTCCTCGTCCAAAGAGTACCCATGTTGCATACTTCTGACGAACCCTGCTACATGAAAAATGAGAAATACATGAAAAAACGTGATTGCAATCACGTTTTTCATGTATTTCTCAGTTTTCGTGTAGCAGGGTCCATCGAAAGTATGCAACATGGGTACTCCTTGGATGAGGAATCAAATTATGCATCCAAGAATTGTTTCCACTCAAAATTTGAATAAACCCATAGTGAGATAAGTTGAAAATACGAGTTGAAAAAATAGTTTTTTCTTTTTTCCCTCTAAAATTTGATGATGTCATCTAATCTTATTTTATTATTTCCACTATTATTTTATAATTTCCTTAGGAGGCCCATTTTAGACCTCAAAAATCCCCTAATGAGAAGTGTTTTCAATCATGAGTGGAATTGAATGCACTTGTTTCACCTGCAAATCTTCTAGAATTTTCCTAAGCCACACAATTTCCTTTGTTGCTTTAGTTGCTGCCACATATTTTGTCTTTGTTGTGGAATCTGCTAGAATTGATTGTTTGTATGACCTCTAGGAGACAACCCTCAATCCAAGACTCATAGTATAACCTGAAGTAGATACCGGGTTTCTTTATCTCAATCAAAGTTTGAATTAGAGTATCCAATCAAGCTGAAGTCAATCACTTGTGTATACTTAAGTCCAAAGTCTTAAGTTCTCTTCAAGTACTTTATAACTCTTTTTGCAGCAGACCAATGTCTCTCTCAAGGATTTTGCATAAACCTAGAGAGGATTCCAACAACAAATGAAATGTTTGGTCTGGTAGCAGTCAGGTAGTTGAGACTTCCTACAAGCTGTCTATATTTTGTTGCATCCTCAAATTCTTTTCCTTAAGTGGATGTGAGCTTTAAGGTTTGTTCGATTGGAGTAGTCAAAGGATTGCACCCAACCATGTCAAACTTGTTCAACAGATCTCTAATGTGCTTCTTCTGAGAGAGGAATATAAACTTCAGATGTTGAGTTATGTCAATACCAAGATAGTAGTGAACATGCCCCAAGTCTGCCATTTCAAAACCTTTTCTCAATTCCTTATTTATGGATGTAGTATAGCTCTCAGTGTTCCCTGTCATCAAAATATCATCTACATACACCATAAGACATACACCTGTTTTTCCAACTTTCTTGACAAAAAAAGTTGCATCATCAAGATCATAATGTTTGAAGTTGAGTTTCAGAAGATACTATGTTAACTTCTTGTACTAGGTTCATGGTGCTTGCTTGAGGCCATGCAAGGATTTTAAAAGCTTGCATATTTTATGTTCTTGAACCTTCACAATAAATCCTTCTAGTTGGGATGCAAAAACATTCTCTTTCAAATCACCATTCAAGAAAGTAGTTTTTACATCCACTTGATGGACTTTCCAACCGTTCTAAGATGTTAAGACAAAGAGTGTTTGGATGGTAGCCCATTTTTTTGTGGGGGAAAATTATCCTCATATTCGACCCATTCCTTCTATGAAAAACCTTTTTCCACAAGCCTGGCTTTGTCCTTGTCAAGTAAGCCATCAAATTTATACTTGTTCTTGCAAACCCACTTGTAGCTTTGGTTCCCAATGGAGGATCAACCAACTTTAAAGTGCCATTCTTTATCAAGGAATCATAATCTTTTTGCATCGCTTCTTTCCATTCATCATGAGAAGATGCTTCTTTGAAGGAAGTTGGTTCAAAATCAATAGACAAATTCAGATCACAATTATAAGAAACATCCATATCAACAGGTGAATTAGAATATTCTACATTACCTCCATTCTGCCTGGTTGAACCTGTTGTTCCTGTCTTTCCAACCTCATTGGGACAAATCCTTTCAAGTGTCTTTGTCAGCGATTTTTGAGGACCTTTCTGAGATGGCCCAGGCTAGTTAGTTGACTAAGTTGGGAGTGAATCATGATTGAGTCTCCCAATTCTATCAATCACATCACTCAAAGTGTCATCCATGGATGGGGATTCATATGAGGGAGATGGTTCTTTAGAAGAAGATTCCACATATTGATCCAGTATAGGAATCCCCCCTTCAAGATGTGGAATTTCATTATCAAATTCTTGAAAATACTTGGCATGTCTGAATCTAGTAGAGCGATCAAGCTGCCGCTCAACAACATTGTTAGCCTTGGAAGATTCAAGAAAGATCACATCTCTATACACTACAAACTTATTATTAACTTTATCATAGACATGGTATGCTTTGGAGGTAGTTGAGTACCCCAAGAATATACACTTACGACTCCTTTCACTAAGTTTGTTTCTTTTTTCCTGAGGTATCAAGGCATAACAGGTGGAACCAAAGACCCTGATATGTTTTACCGAAGGAATGTGGCCATACCACATTTCATAACGAGTTTTGTTTCTAATAGCATTAGATGGACACATATTATTTATATACATAACACATAGAACTGCATCAACCCAAAACATCAATTTTACATTCTTGAAAAACATCATGGAACGTACAATATTTAAGATTGTCCTATTCATTCTTTCAGCTACTCCATTCTGTTGGGGATTATAGGGCACAATTTTTTTATGTTTGATCCCATGATGGCGAAGCTAGTTTTGAAATTCATTTGAAGGGTATTATTTTCCATTATCAGTGTGAATAGAGCCAATATGAGATTGTGCATCATTTTCAATCCATGCATGAAAGTTATTAAATGTTTGAAAAGAACCAGAGTTGTTATTCAATAAATAAACCCAACACATTCTGGTGTAGTCATCAATAAATGTCATCATATGTTTATTTCCATTTGCAGAAGGAACATGCATTGGGCCACATAAGTCTAAGTGAATAATTTCAAGGTTTCTATGTGCTCTGGAATGTGAATCATGAAAATATTGTTTGATGTGCTTTCTTAAGATACAAGCATCACATTGCTTAGGTTTCCTAGGAATTGTAGGAAAACCAGTAACACCACTTTTCTTCAACATACGAAGACTGTTATAATTAAAAGGTCCAAGTCTAGCATGCCATAAAAGACTTGATGGAAATGTATCTTCATAATAATGAGAATTGTATGAGAAATTTTTTGCATGAGCGGAGGTTCCTTGCAGCTTCAGAAGTCTTTCTTCTTCTATCCCCATCATGACAAGTGAGCGATCTGATGCTTTTATGACCTCAACCTTTCCATCAAACAAATGAATGGAGTGTCCTTGTTGGTGAATGTGGACCAAATACAAAAAGTTTCTCCTCAACTCTAGGAGATATAGAACACCATGTGGAAGAAATTTTGGAAGACTAGGAAGTTTAAGTCTGATGGTGGCAAGCCCTAATGGCTTGAGTTTTGACTTGTCTGCAAAGTATACTGCTCCATCTACATTATCAGTAATTTATTCAAAAAAATCTCTTCTACAAGTCATGTGGCAAGTTTCCCCTGAATTAAGCAACCAATCATCTTTCTAATAAGCAAGTGAAGCATTAAATAAGTCTTTAGTTACTCCAATATTACAATGTGCCACAACATAGTGAACGGATTCGGTGCTTTACCTTTCCCTTTGTCATTGGTTTTACCTTTGGCTTCACTTCTTTCCTGCTCAATTTTGTCCCAAGGCAAATTACATGTGGATGCATCATGTCCATCTCTATTGCAACGTATGCAATGAAGATCAGACTTTTCTCCTTAGAATTGTTTCCCTCCCTGCCCCTAAAATTCCTTCTTCCTCTTCCTCTTCGGCCACCTCTTCCTCTAGAATAATCTCGTGTAAGATCCTTCTCCCTATGTACAAGACACACAACGTCTTCAAAATACTGAGGATTTGTCTTTTTTACCAAAAGCCATCTCTTTATCAGCAAACTTCTTGTCAAGGTAATCTCCTTGAGATTTCCACTTGCTTGCAATGACTCAAGATAATTTGAATAAGTGGGATATAGTTCCTTGACATACGCTATGAGAAGAATGTCTATTTTAACACCAGAGGTTTTTATATTGTCAATAATGGATCTAAATTTTGATGCTAAAGAAAGAGGGTCATCATTTTTCAATTCAAGATTGAACAATTTAATCATCAATTGGACAACTTCAAGTTCAGAGTGTGAGTCATAAAGTTCCTTCAACTTCTGTAAGGCTTCAAAAGGATTTGATAATGGTGAAATATGGTGACTCACCTCTTCATTTACAGATGCTGAAATCAAGGCATAGGCCTTGTTGTTCTTATTTTCCTAGATGGAAATCACCTTATCTGAGGTGGGCTTTGCAAGCTCATTATGTCCTTCGCCTACACAAACTACTTTCCACAACTCATTGAAAATGAGAGTGTGTTTTATCTTCCTTGACCATTAAAGATAGTTTTCTTTTCTCGAGAGAACTACTCCAACAATAGATATCAATGAATGAATTTTAAATATGTGTACTATGTAAAAATGTACTTTGTTGCCAATATATATAAAAATTGCACTTCTTATGTAAAAAACTACACTCTAGTAGCAATATTTGAAAAAAACAATTCTGATTGGCAATATATATGACAAAGGTAATATTTGGGGGAGGGAGTATATGGGGGAGGGTTATATGAGGGGAGGTAACGTATGAGAGGAGGATTTCGTTTTAAATCACAAACGAGGCAACACAACGATATGGTGGTATTGACTATTGGTTAATATAACATGACAACGTTCAGGAGGAGTTAAGCGGAGTGGGGAGGTATTAACTAGCAGGGAGGTATTATAACTAGAGCAGGATTCAATGTATTGGTATGGTAGTTAATATATTATAGCCAACAACTATATATTATAGCCGATGTGAGGGAGGAATCGGTATACCATGCATTAGATATAAAAACCACAATTGATGCAATGGAGAACATTCATATAGCTAGGCATAGTTCAACATATGGTGGTATCACACTGAGCGTTCAGCTATGGTATGGCACATACCATTCAACCAAGCAATCAAGTAGCGATGATATGGTTCAGGTGGTGGGAGGTATGATTGGGAATGTTGTTAAGCGGTGATGTGATATATGGTCCGGGCGGTGGAGGGTGGTATAAACAAGCGGGTTATATATTAATACGACCAATAAAACAGCCAACGGGTTATACTATTCAATGAATCCATGCCAACCAGGAGTCAAGGATCATCCATCAGGGCAACACAGTGAAGTCAACAATCTACGGGATGAGGTTGTGTTGTAACATATGAAACTCAATGTGTGTGTGTGTGTGTGTGTGTGTGTGTGTATATGTATATATGTAGTGATGGTGATAGATATCATAGCAAAGTCAAAACATAGTATAAAAAACATCAGATTTCGATACACCTTATATAAAATGTTGTTTAGAGCGTAGAACATACAACACAGTCATGCCAACACTCCAACATATTCATAACATAGACATAGTTATTAAATATAGGCATACCATTCACGTAGGAGAGCTTTAATGCACCTCTGTTCGACTCTCACTGCACCAAAACTCCTCTAGGAAGAAAATCTCTAGCACCCTCATGTGTTCAACGTCTCCAGGAAGAAAACTCTAAATGGGAGCAAAAAACTAGTAGAATACACGAGTTACAAGTCTAGAAAGGGACTTGTGCTATGATACCATGTCAGGATAGGAGGTAACTCCTCAAATTAATTTTGTTCTTGCATTAAGTCTAATCATAGATATATACATGGAGGGAGAGACTCTTGGGCTTCATCTCCCAGTGTCTCTTCATATTCCAACTCTCTTTATTTTCTATTTACATTATTTTACACATATTCACCCAATCTCAAGGATTAGATGTCAACAACTTTTCCTAGCCTTGCCATTTCCTGGATAGCCATGGTGTTGTGGGTTTTTCCACTTGTTTTTTTTATTGGTGCTCAGGTTCCTTATGGTTGTTGGTTGAGTTATTAGTTCCTGGAGCCTTCATTAGACAAACGATATGGAATCCCTAGAACAACTTGGGTTGACTTACTAATCATGGAATCCTTGGTTGAAAAAACACTCTAGGGCCCTTAATGGGTTGAGTTACTAGTCCTGGAGCCTTGGTTGGACAAATGCTCTGGAGCCCAATGATAGTTGTTGGCTAAGTTACTATTCCTAGAGCCAGGTTGGAACAAATTCTCTTGAGTCTTGGACAGCTTGGGTAGAGACCAATCAGGTGATTGTTAATGATGTCCGGCCATGAGGTGGAATCATTGGTTGAGGTTTAAGGCGCTTTGGCCTCTGGAATCTCGGTTTTGGTTTTGTTTTAGTTATTCTATTAGGTCCCACATTCATGCTTGGAATATGGCATGGGGGTGACTAGCTAAAAGAAATATTTGGTTCAACCCAGTCTATGGTCGAGTGGTACGTCGAAGTCCCTGACTTGGTTGGCATTTTCATATGTTAATAAGAGGTATTTTCTAATTTGATATATGAGCATATGTATTGATTATGATGGTGATATTATGGCTAAGTGGCCATGGTTTACTTAAAAATCGATGTTCTATTAATTAAATGGCTCTCCAGGTGAAATACCTGGAGAGTGTACACACACTCATGCAATTCACGCTCTGTTTCTATGTGGAGAATAGCCTAATACATATAGGCTTTCACACAATGAGGTGGTTTGAACCACTCCCTGAATATTAGGATCTGAGATCTAAAGTTAGAATCTCAATCCTATCATCACTATAACAGCTTTCTAGATTTAGCTTTCTCCATTATCTCCAACACTCCCCCTTAATGGAGAAAGGGTACTAAACAATAACACATGCCTGCTGGTCTAGTCTCAGCTAGGCTTACAATTAAACACATGAAAAAAACTTGGTAACAGAGTTTTCATTTTTGTCTTCTTGCTTGAGAGTCCATGCTTGTTCATCTTGAGTTGAGGCTTCATCTTCACTTTCCTCGCCATGAGATAGTGATGTCTCTTTGCCTCAGTTCTTCCCCTATGAAGGAACACTTGAATTCTTGTCCTCCTCAGAATTATGACAGGTTGGATAGGAGAATTTTCCTTCTCACTATTTCTGGTGTCAATCAGCTGAACGTTAGCAATGATGTCTTCACCATTCATTAATGCAACTTCTTTGTTAACTTCATAAAGACATGGTGTTTTCAGCCATGCTTCAAGAAACTTCAGTTCTTCTTCAAAATTTGTTGTTGTTTCTTGCCTCCCAATATCTGCACAAAAAACAATGTCAGATTTATAAAGAGGACCACATTTACTTTCATCATCCTGCTCCTTCAGGAGAGCTTTCATTTCACCATCTCTCCCTACTTTATCCCTTTCTGCTGTCACAATTATGCCTTCACCCAGTTCTGTTGTTGCAGGCATGTTCTGCATTTGATCTGTATGTGAGGATAGGCCTTCCTTCTCACCAAATAGTAATTTATCAATAAGATGTTCTTCAATCATCAAATTGATCCATTCATCATGAGGTATATAAATCTCATCAAACTTGATTTTTGCATCAGGAAGACTTTCAAATTCTACAATAATGGATGTGTTTTCATCATCACAAATTTCAGTTACTAGCACACATTCATCACCCATCATTGTATCTTCAGTTTCAAAATTAAGTATGGGATCATTACAATTTAAATTCTCATTAGTTTTGTTTTCTTCTGCCACATATTTTCAATCAGCTTCATTTGACTCGTCCCATTGATATTCAATCATTTGTTCTTCTTCACACCCAACCTGGAAAAAAACTCGTGAGTTGTCAGTCTCACGTTGTTTCAGAACATATAGAGCCTCTTGATAAGTGTGGTCATTAATAAAAACACCAAGTCTCATGAAAAAAATATCATCAGGATCAAATATGTCTAAAAGTACAGCCATATTGAAAATAGTCCAGCTTATCTCCCTTTGATATTTGTTTCTGACTCCACATGGTCCTCGAGCTCCAACAACCCCGTTACCTCGTAGGTGGGAAACTTCTCCCTTTGATAGCTCTTAAACTATAGAACCTTGTAGACTGTGGCTTCTGTGCCACGCAGGTTTTAGTGTCCTTGGCTTTGGCAATGAGCAACTAAATGACCTCTTACAAGCTGGAAACACTATCAATATCTAATTCTGATGCACATATTTCCAGTTGGTTTTTTTTTATTTTTCAGATCAAAGAGTTTGCTCTGATTGTGAGGCAAAGACCACAGTGCATAGCATGGTGAATAGGTTGTGCAGATCCCCAATTCCAATTAACAGAAGAAAAAAACACATAATTTTTTTAATTAAAGCACTTCACCAGCGATCAGGCACACGCAGTGTTCAAAGAAAAAAAACAGTCCTCTCACGCTGCAAACCACACGTCCAATGCACCATATCTGATGTGTGTGAGTAGCAGTAGAATTTTACAAATGCTGGCATATAATAAACAGATCTGTTTCACTCGACGAGATTGACCAGCAACAAAAAAAAATAGCAAATCTAACCGCCTCACAGCACACCAGTAGATCCAGCTCCCACGGGCTGGTCAATGAAGCAGTGCAGCATTCTCAGCCACGCCCTCACCTTTCACACAGGAATGCTCGGTTCACCAGCTCTTTCGCTCCTTTATATCCATGCTTCTCCCTCAGGCAGACAGGGAGCCACCACACATCTAGAAAAAAATGCAGCGACTATTTTCCCACAGCTCTCAGGCAATCGTCGCAGCTTTGTTTCTCTGATCCGCGACTAGTCGCATATGTACGCGGGATTCCTACAATGAATGTCACAGAGATACATCACAATCATGTGACGATGCAAAAAATGAAATGCGCGTGAAGTGATCAACAGTATCATCGCAATTACTCTTCAACTTCCCAGCGACTCGTCACAATTACTCTTCAGCTTCCCAGCGACGATGTATCATCCCTCAATAGCGCATAGGCCTCTCCTCCTGCAGCTCCGATCCCAACTTAAAAATCGATGTTCTATTAATTAAATTACTCTCCAGGTGAAATACCTGGAGAGTGTAATACCTGGAGAGTGTACACATACTCATGCAATTCACGCTCAATTTCTATGTGGAGAACAGACTAATACATATAGGCTTTCACACAATGAGGTGGTTTGAACCACTTCCTGAATACTAGGATCTGAGATCTAAAGTTAGAATCTCAATCCTATCATCACTATAATAGCTTTCTAGATTTAGCTTTCTCCATTATCTCCAACAGGTTTATATGTTGGTTATCTGTTGGTTTATTTGTTGTTTATATGTTATATATTGTTTATGGATCTTGACATGTTTGATGAATATATGGATGGTTGATAAATGCATGGACTAAATTTTTTTATTGCAACCATTATGAGAGGGCATTATACCTTCTTGACATTTCTCAAATAAGTATGAGACCCCTGTGTTCATATGTGTATTTATGACCTGTAGATTTCATGTTCATCACGTGTTTGACAAAATGTTTGTCTTGGTTAGGTCAATTCATTGATCAAGTTTTATGTTATAGGCTTTGTCTTGGTGTCATTTATTGTCTTGAAAAGTCTCATCAAGTTCCGAGTAATAGTCTGGATACTAGCCCTCAAAGAGTGGCTCAAATTGCGCGGTATCAGGCACATAACTGGCTGAAAAAGGTTGTAGTCTCTCCCTTGCAGACTTATGGGAGCGATTGGAGGCCTACAGTCACATGGATTTAGGCTTGTGCATGCAACTGTGGTTTTTTTTTTGTGAGAAAACAATTTGATTCAGGGTTTGGGCACTTGGAGGGGTGGTTTAGCTACTATTGGTCTTGTAGCTCCTAAGGAAGGTCAATAAGGTTTTGGTTTGTTGATTCCACTTCCTTAAGGTGATCTAGGAGGTTGAGTCATATCATAGTGACTCTTCGTCACATATTTACCCTGCTAGACCAACAAGCTTGGGTATGTGTGGGACGAGGGCATTACACATGCATACCTGGTTGGTTTTCTTGTTGATATCCTCCACAACTAGAGACACATTCTTGATTTCCAAGCCACCCTCCATTGCAATCAACAATAGCTCCAGGATCGCATTTCGAGACCCGCATGGCCCATGTGGAATCCCACATCCATGAGGCCTTTCATTGTCCAGAAGTTAATGACGGATCTACCGAGGAAACCATCTCTAATCCTAGTCAGTTATGAAGAAGCTAATCGGTTGTATATATGTTTTGGATAGATATTGTGCATGGTGGGCAGTAGATAGAATGAGATCATGTTTTCCTTGTCTTATTTTAGATATGTTTTTTATGTACTTACAGGCCAATGAATCTGGATGGATTGAGGCCTTTTTTGGTTTGCAAAAGAACTCGTCACGATGTATCATTTTCCTAAGTTAATAGAAATTGTGGATTTACAAAAAAAAAAAAAAAAAAAAAAAAAACTAAGTCTTTAAATATAATATATTTAGTAAATATTTTTAAGAATCATAAGTTTTTGCAAAGTTCCATTGTTTCATGGTTTTTTAGGTTGCTAAATCCATTATTCATTCAAAAGTGTTTTTTAAACCACAAGAAATCAAAATGAATTGTACAGTAAATTTGTAGCCGTGTTTTGTAAAACAATTAAGCAATTATGCTCATAAATAACTTGTAAAGTGATTTTTTAATCATGTTTTGTAATAAATTAAACAAGTATGGTGATAAATAACTTGTACAATAAATTTTAATCATGTTTTGTAAAAAAATAGTTTAAGTATGATTTAAACATGTAATTTAGATATGTAAGTAACTTAGTGGTGTGAATTCCATACATTGATGTAGTGGTGACCACAAGAATATGTTTAATTATTATAACTTAATTATTAAAAAAAACCACTATTATATCCTAAAACCCAAACTATGTTAACAGTGATTATAAAACTGTGTTAACACTTTTACAGTTGCAATCAATGACTGTTAATGAATCGAATTGACACATATTTAGGCAATTAAGATTTTTGAAACGTGTTTTTTTATAGATGTAACGCACAATAATATGTAGCCACGTTTCAACAATCTAAGTTTTAACATTTTTATTGATGTAGTGGAAATGATGAGAATGTGCTAGCATCTTTAAATTTAGACCATTAGATTAAAAATATTAATTAAAAAAAAGATTAGAGTGCCCAATTTCAATAGGGAGATGCTTATCAGGGTATATATATATATATATATATATATATATATATATATATATATATATATATATATATATATAATTATAATTTTAAATTTTGTTAAATTATTATAACTCAATTATTATTATCAAAACTTGTGGAGATTCTATATTATAAATAATAATAAATTTATTTTAAATGTTACTATTATATTGATGAATATAATTTATTAAATTTCATTTAGAAGTTAATTAATATTTTCATATAATATCTCCAATGCATGTTTTTAAGAATTATAGGATTTTTCAAAGTTCTAATGTTTCAGGGTATTTTAGGGTGTTAAAACCATTTATCCATTCAAAAGTTCATTCTAAACCATAAGAAATCAAGATTACTTGCACAGTAAATTTTTAGTTGTGTTTTGTAAAAAAATAATTTAAGTAGGATTTAAACATGCGATTTAGATGTGCAAGTAACTTAGTGTTGTGAATTCCATCCATTGATGTAGTGGAGATGATGAGAATATGCTTGATTATTATAACTTAATTATTAAAAGAAACAACTATTATAACATGAAACCCAAACTATGTTAATATTGATTATAAAACTATGCTAACATTTTTACAGTTGTGATCAATGAAGGTCGATGAATCAAATTGACACATATTTAGGCAATTAAGATTTTTGAAACACACATTTTTATAAATGTAATGCACAATAATATGCATCTACCTTTCAACAATGTAAGTTTTAACATTTATTTTTAATTCTATTTCTCTAGTCTTTATACGTGGTGATAAAATAAGTTTATTTTTAATTCTATTTCTCTAATCTTTATACGTGGTGATAAATAACTTCTATGATAATTTTTTAATCGTGTTTTCTAAAAAAAAAAATTAAGTATGGTATAAACAAGTGATTTAGATATGCAAGTAATTTAGTGGTGTGAATTCCATCCATTGATGTAGTGACAATGGTGAGAATATGTTGTCATCTTCAAATTTACACCATCTGATAAAAAAGATTAATTAAGAAAATGATTAAAGTGTCGAATTCCAATAGGGGGGATTCCTATCCACGTAAATAAATTAAACACTTTTTTTTAATCATATATATATAACTATAAATTTTGTTAAATTATTATAACGTATTTATTAGTATCAAAACTTATGAGAATTGTATATTATAAATAATAATAATTATATTTTAAATGTTAGTATTATATTGATGAGTATAATTTATTAAAATTTGTATATAATTTAACTAAGTTTTTCATATAATATATCCTGTAAATATTTTTAAGAATCATAATTTTTTGCAAAGTTCTATTGATTCACAATTTTTTAGGGTGCTACATCTATTATCCATTCAAAAGTGCATTTTAAACCATAAGAAATCAAAATGACTTGTAAAGTAAATTTTTAATTGTGTTTTGTAAAACATTAAGCAAGTATGTTGATAAATAACTTGTACAATAATTTTCTAATTGGGTTTTGTAAGAAATTTTGGAAAATGTAATGCCTACTTGTCTTAGTTGTGACTTTCTATGTAAGTGTGTTCCTATTCTTTAGGGTTGTTATATCTAGATGTTCCTAAATTGGTGTGTGGTTGAGATATTCTCTAAACCAAGTGATTGTGTGTCCAAGATAGTCTACCTATCTTGAGACAACACTAAATGTATTTATATGTACCCTTATTTGATGTGAAAAGATAATATAGTGTGCACTATCAAAATTTAAGTTAGTATCAGAGCCCGTGAGGGCCTGGTCCAAGGGAAATAAAGAGTTTGGCGAATGTTTTCTTTTTTTCCATCATAAAGGATTCATAGCTCCATTTGAGACAGTGACCTAAGGAGGAGGTCCACTACACCATGCCATTGTTTTGGCACCACTTCATCGTTTGGCATTTTGCAAGAAAATTCCACCTCTGCATGTTATTTGCAAGGTCCATGAGAGTAGAAAGATCGACGGCGATATCACATGTCCAAGGATATATCGTGTGAATCGTTGGTCTACAGCAATCTCGTTCAAGCTCAATGGGAGACTGTAGTCAATGGATTGCTTGAGCGCTTTGCTAGAAGAGAAGTGGTGGTTGTGGCGATCAACCCCTGAGATCTGCTTCAAGATCTATGGCTATTTGGTGGATCTATGGATCAAATCTATGGCTCTATCGTTGTGCAAGTCAATCTTTATGTGGATCATACTTTGTGGATGATCATCATGGGTTGCTTGAGTAGATCAGAGTGTGAGCGCGGTGGTATCGTCTTCTTCATAGCAAACGAGCAAGGAATCTGTCGATCGTTGTTTGCCTAAGCATGGAATCCATTGGCCTAAGCACTATATTCTACAAAAAGTCTTGAGGTCATAGTCGAGCGTCGACCAAGGAGTTTGCCTGTTGCTGAGACCTGCCTGGCGGTGAGACCTGCCTGGTGGTGAGAATTGGCAGCAGTGAACCATCTGCATGAGGAGCTAGCATTCTGCAACAACATCTATGGGTGATTGAGCATTGTGTGGCCAATTTATGGTGGCTGAGTGTTGAAGGCAGTCAGCCGGAAGGAACCAAGACTTGGTCAGTTGATTATATATGCATTGTCAAGACTGTCAAGATTGTCAGCGAATTATTAGGCAATTTCGAGTGCGTAGATCGATTCCTGAGGTTCGACTCAGGGGGATTAGACAGAATTCATGCCTGGTCGTGGTTGTTATGCCTCTCTTAAATATAAATTCACCCTTAATCATCTTCATTGGGCCTGCTTTAGGATTTTCTGCATTTTTAACTCCAATTTACTACAGGATCACAGGTACATGGTGCTTGATCTTCTTTTGTCATTTCATGTCATGGGATCAAGTGTCTCGCATCCTTGGTGTTTTTTGAAAAAAAAAAACATTTTTGTGTCGAAATTGAGGGTTCAGGTTTTGATTTCCTGGCCGAGGATGCAAATGTTGGAGTCTACGGGTTTTCCGCCTGGAGTTGGCTCTCCATGTGGCGAAGAGAGTGGGGAGGAAGAGCTCACCATGTTTCCAAGGCAACAAAAGTTATGGTGATTAGAAATAATCAAACAAAATATTTTATGGCAATGCCACATCCTGTTGGGAGATGGCTTGGATCTCTTGTTGCAGTGACTATATATATATTGTGGGTTTATTATGTGCAAGGTTGTATATCATCTCTTACGGATTGGGGATTTATGTCTTGAATCTGCTTATAGGGTTTCTATCTCCTCAAGTTGATCCTGAGTTGGAATGGATGGACAGGGCTTCTTTGCCAACTAAGGGTTCGGATGAGTTGAAGCCCTTCATTCACAGGCTTCCTGAATTTAAATTCTGGTATTCTATAACAAAGGCATTTTGTATTTCTTTTGTGATGACATTTTTTTTCAGTATTTGATGTCCCTGTATTTTGGCCAATATTATTATGTTACTGGGTGGTGCTTTTTGTGCTTACAATGAAGTGCCAAACATTGCACATGATGCATAAGTTGTTGCCATGGAAGAGGTGGCCACTCCACTCAGATTGGTTCAGATTGATGGATTGGTCACATTGAAAATCATAAATCATTGCAAAGAATGTTCGACTGCTCTTGTCATCGAGAAACTTTTGTGTTTAGATATTGGAAGCATTCTAGAGGTCATCAATTATTTCCCATTGTTGAGCTAGGGAGCGTAGAGG
The DNA here is from genome assembly GCA_031772625.1 of Pinus tabuliformis. Taxonomy (NCBI): domain Eukaryota; kingdom Viridiplantae; phylum Streptophyta; class Pinopsida; order Pinales; family Pinaceae; genus Pinus; species Pinus tabuliformis. The sequence goes on along the minus strand of CM062819.1, from coordinate 337,684,131 downwards.
AATGTGGTGATTTTTTCGATTTACAAAACTTGAATAGGATTGTGGTGATTTGTTTGATTTACAAAACTTGAATATGACTGTGGTGATTTGTTTGATTTTCAAAACTTGAAGATGCTCGAGCTGCACTGAATCTAAATTGGCATCTAGAAATTGTTGGTCGAGTCATAAAGGTGTCAATAGTGTCTGATCAAGTTGAATGCATGATTTTGGGGCTAATGCTACTGATTTTCATAATAAGTATGTTGTGCCATTGCATTTCTGGTTGTTATTGAAGTGACATTGGTCTAACCAACTATTGTCACGTTTTTTGAGTGTGAGTTTAAACTGGTCATTCCAACAATACACAAATTTGTAGGATATGATGAAGACATGACACTGAAGATGGCATTAGAGGAGTTGCATCAAAGATTAAAGGATAATGGACAACAAAGTGAAATTTTCTTAGATTTTATGGAATAGACTCATGATGATGATGTATTATGAGTCACACATTGTAATTATAGCAAATCTACATGTTATTGTTTTGTAATGATTAATTGTGGTCCTTGAAATGTTTTATGTACCTTTTATAAGACCTAGAGAGGCATGCATATCCTTTTTTATGTGTTCCCTCTGTTAGAGAGTTTTAACACCCTGGAAGAGTGTGTCATGCAGGATGGATACACTTGGGTGGGTCGTATTGGTTTTAGACTCCATGAGGTGAAATTTTATATTTAGGGGGAGTTCATCGAGAGGTTGGATGAACCATGTATGTGAAGGACTTCCTAGTAGATTGGAGGTTGCAACGGTTGGGAACCCATGCATTCTAGTAGATGGTTGTTCCTTTATATGGACATCGACAATTGCATGAACAAGGTACAAGGTGTAATTACTAGACTGGACCAGATGTAGATCTTGCAGATTGATATCGAGACAAGTAGTCATTAAGGGGGAGTGTTGGAAAATGTAATTCCTACTTGTCTCAGTTGTGATTTTCTATGTAAAGGAGTATGTTCTTATTCTTTAGGGTTGTTATATCTAGATGTTCCTAGATTAGTGTGTGGTTGAGATATTCTCTCAACCATGTGATTGTGTGTCCAAGATAGTCTACCTATCTTGAGACAACACTAAATGTATTTATATGTAATCTTATTTGATGTGAAAAGATAATATAGTGTGCACTATCAAAAATTAAGTAGAAATTAAGCAAGTATGGTCATAATTAACTTGTACAATAAATTTTGAATCATGTTTTGTAAAAAACAAATTTAAGTATGGTTTAAACATGTGACTTAGGTATGAAAGTAACTTAGTGGTGTGAAATTCATCTATTGATGTAGTGGCGATGATGAGAATATGCTTAATTATTATAACTTAATTATTAAAAGAAATGACTATTATATCCTAAAACCCAAACTATGTTAATATTGATTATAAAATTGTGTTAACAAATTGAGAAATATTGAGGCAATTAGGATTTTTTAAACACACATTTTTATAAATGTAAAACACAATAATATACAACCACGTTTCAACAATGTAAGCTTTAACATTTTTATTTTTTAATTATATTTATCTAATCTTCATACGCGGTGATAAATAACTTGTACATTAAATTTGTAATCATTTTTTGTACAAAGTTAATTTAAGTATGTTTTAAACATGCGATTTAGATATGCAACTTAGTGGTGTGAATTCCCTCCATTAATTTAGTGACAACAGTAATATGTTGGTAGCTTTAAATTTACACCATCCAATAAAAAATATTGATTAAGAAGATGATTAAAGTGTCCAATTCTAATAGGGGACACCTATATATATATATATATATATATATATATATATATATATATATATATATATATATATATATATATAATTTTTTTAGTTATGTTATTTGAAATTTTGTTATATTATTATAACTTAATTATTATTACAAAAACTTCTGAAAATTGTACATTATAAATAATAATAATTTCATTTTAAAGGTTAATAATTTTTTTTTGTAAGTTTGGTAGGACTCTCTAATTTTCGAGTTTACATGTCCACTATTCACCCCGCTATGGGGGAGGGTAGCACAAGATTCGAACCCAATATCTCCAGTTCGGTCAGACTTCATTCCACGACCATCACCACTTGAGGTACCCCAGGCAGACCTTTTAAATGTTAATATTATATTGATGAATATAATTTATTAAAATTCGTATATAAGTTAACCAAGTTTTTTAATATAATATATCTCGTAAGTATATTTAAGAAACATAGGTTTTTGCAAAGTTATACTATTTCAGGGTTGTAAGAGCCTCAGGTTAACTTTTCATGTAATAAATTTAATAAAGGGAAAATAAGACCAAGATCATGGGACACATATTCCAAGTTGAATGTTGGGCAAAGAATCCTAGTGGGAATCACTTGTTTATTATGGCTATGGAAAATTGGCAAAGGCATTAGCAAAGGCTTTGAAAATGAAAAAATACATTATTAGCATTTATTGTATCAAAAACAATGAAAATAGGAGAAAAGGGGGATGAAAGGTCACAAGAATGCATGTGAGGAGGAAATTGAAGGAAAATACAGGAAAAATAAAGAAATTAGAGGCATCAATAATAAAAAAGAATTAGAGCATTAGTTTGGGAACTTTTGTCAGTTCTATTTTGGAATTGGTTTCAGAGAGGAGAAGAGAACCAAGAGAAGAAGAAAAGCAAGCAAGTAAAGGAAGGACAAGGAAATCAAAGGAAAGCAAGGATCAAGCAAGGAAGATTTGGATCAAGCAGTTTCAATGGGAATACTTGCAGGTAATAGGTTGCATGTATGATTTCATGGCTGGTTTTGGCATGCATGGTACATGCATGTGTGTATTTGGTTCATTTTTTGTCATTGGCATGGGCTTTTCCAGGTTGACAATAGTTTCAACCCTACCTTTCCATTTCCGGATAGCCATGGTGTGATGGGATTCATTCTTGGTTGATCTTTGGATTATCAGAAGATTTTGGATCCGGGTGAGGTGCTCTCAAGAAAATCCCAAGGGTTGGGGGTGGAGATGGTTTTCTTCGAGAAACCCTCAATAGGTTGGTGGGGACAAGAAAATTCCTCAAGGGATGGTGAAGTAATCTTGAGGCATCCAATCTCGGATTGGTTTTGTCATCTCAAGACCATTTTAGGTGAGATCATGGTAGGGTGAGGGTGGAAGTCGTTTAACCTATGGATTCCCTTGGTTTTTTATGGATTCATTTATCCCATGAGATCCCACATTCATGCTTGGAATATGGCATAAGGGTGATTGGCTGAAAGAAAGATTTGGTTCAACCCAATCTATGGTCAGATGGTACGTGGAAGTCCTGACTTGGTTGGATTTTGCATATGTTAATAGGAGCTAAGTTCCTCTTGTATTTCATGAGTAATTGTAATTGTTAATGTGTGGTTTTAATGGTTATTCTATCATTATTATTATCCTCATTATATGTTGGTTATAAGCATGGTTTTATGATAGATTCAAATTATGGCTCTTATCATGTTTGATTGATAAATGAATGGTTATTGATGCATGACGTAATGGATGTTATTGTAGCTACTATGAGAGATATGTAGACCTTATTTATGATTCTTAGATAAATATTATATCTCTATGTTCATAAATGAATCCATGACCTATAGATTACTTGTTCACAATGTGTTTGACGAAATGACTGTCATGGTTATACCTAGTTAGGTCAAGTCCTTGTCTAATTTTTGTGTCAAAGGATTTATCCTTGTGCCATTTGTTATTCTGGAAAGTTTCATCAAGTTCTGGGAAAAGGTCTAGATCCTAGCCATTAAAAAGTGGCTCAGATCTCAAGGTCGCACGTACAAAACTAAGCAATTTAGATTGTATTTGCTGGTAGGAAAGGTTGTCCATGTGACTGGGAGTCCATATCACTCAAAAAGCAAGTTAAATCAGGGTTGGGCACCTAGAGTGGTTGTTTAGGCCCTGGGGGTCCTGTAGCACCTAAGGGAAGTCAATAAAGTTTCAATTTGTTGAATCCACTTCCTCAAATGTACTTAGGAGAATGAGTCATGTTATAGTAGCCCTCCACTCATGTTTACCTTGATAGACCAGTGAAAGTGGGTAAATGTGGGAGGTGGTGTTACATAGTGGTATCAGAGCATGGTTCAAACACTTGGACCAAATGGGCTAGATGCATGTGGTTATTCATGCATTGTCATGATTATAATTTTCATGCATGAGGTGATGGTATGTAGTTGGTATTGTCATACATGGTGTTGGCTTATTGATGTGATTATGATTATACATGTATCGTGCTAATGTGGACTAATTTTTCAAATGAGATAAGCCTCCCTTAAATGTCATTGAGGTATGATTTTGTTTATGGTATATATTTTGTTTATCTTACATGGTATACTTGCAAGAAGAAGATAATCGAATATGGCGAGAAAAATGGTGGACGACAGTTCACTTGACTCTCCCTGCAGATCAATTGGGAAACACATATATGAGTATTCTTCTAATATAGCAGATACATTGAGGAGTTTAAGGGTAGAGATTAGAATTTGCAAAGAAAAAATGACAGGTTGGTTGAGGCTCAGGAAAAGAAGGTAGAGGACAAGGCAGTCATCCTTTAGATTTTGTTAGACTTGTAGAGACAAGGAAAATTTAGGATTAGTCAAGAACAAGAAGAGAATACATGGTGCATATGGTATTAGGTCTCAGTCAAAATACAGGTTGGACAAAGGGGACACAGTCAGAGGTAGTAAATCATTGGGTACACCTGAGAGGAGGATTGGTATGTATGGGTTTCATTATAGTTCCACATCATGGAGACATCATCATCATCACTGCCATCATCCTTATAGGAGGAATGAGTACTACCTGAGGAGTTCAAGAAATTCAAGACCCATACATTTGATGGAGAGATGATGAAGTTAGAAGATGTAGAGGCATGATTGCTTGGGATGAAGATATTATTTAGATTGCATAACTATGCAGAGAACATGAAAGACAAAGTAGCTACATTCAGTCTTAAAGGGAAAACAAATATCTAGTGGGAAGATGTGAAGAATTTCATAGGAAATCGAGAGGAAGAGTTTATTTGGGATGAGTTCAAAAGACTCCTCAAGAAGAAGTACCTATCCGAAAGGTATTACAAAGACAAAGCTGATTTTTATGAGCTATAGATGGGTGCCATGATAAATGATGAGTATACTAGCAGATTTATGGAGTTGTTAAGGTATGTGTCTTACCTCAAGGATGATAAAGTGAAGATTCAAAGGTTCATCAGTGGGTTTCCAACATCATATAGAGACTATATTGAGTTTCATGAGCCATGGTCACTGGAGGAAGCCATCAACAAACTGAAGCAATGTTATGAGAAATCAAAGCGTAAAGCTGAGCCTAAGCATGATTTGAAAGGGAATGATAAAGTTAAAGGGAATGGGCCGCCGAAGTGGAGAAGGCATCAGGATGTAGGAGAGAAAGAGAATGTGTTTCCTTACAAGAAGTTTAATGTAGTAGAGAAGGGACATGGGTCGCAGCCTAGATAGTAGCAAAATAGAGGTGATGGTAGGGGACCATTGCAGTGTTGGATTTGTGGTGAAGATCATCGCAAGAATGATTTTCCATTGTACCACGGTGGAATGCCTCAGATCTATAGTGTTCAAGAGGCACAAATAGTTGGAGATATTGGTCATAACATTCCTTGGATTTATGAAACTATGGACAAAAATCAGGTAGATCACTAGGCATCCATTATTGAGATGGAAGGTAAGCTTTATGATCAAGTTGTTTCTATTTTGATTGACCTTGGATCAAATTATAGCTGTGTTAATTCTGACCTAGTGGATAAGTGTGGTTTGGGAAAAGAAGTGCATGCAGAGTCTTGGTTGGTGCAGTTGGGTACAAGTACTAAAAAGAGAGTTCATCATTGGGTAAGAGATTGTGCATTTGAAATGAATGGTATGCCTACATCAACAACATAGTTACCGATCTAATGAGAAAATGAATTCGTGCCCTTTTTTTGAGGTAGCAAAAAATCACCCAATTTTGAAAAGTGATGATGCGAGAATACACTTTTTTTTAGCATATTTTTAACACTTTAAATTTTCTTATGTATTAAGTATGAACATTTTTTTTAAAATGCTAGTGATTTCCATCTTGATTTTGAAAATTGTTAATGCAGCATCAACACATTTTTTTAAAGAGTTTATTTTTGACACTTTAATTTTTTTATGTAGCAAGTATGAACACCTTTTTTTATTGTTAATGATTTTCATCTTCATTTTGAAAAGGGTTGATGCAGCATAAACCCTTTTTGATATCATTCTTTCATATTAATCACATGGTTAGGATTTGGTCGACATTTCGAACCAGCTAATGTGGTTCATCCTCAGGACAAGGTGGGAAATCCGTAGATCTAAGGGAATAAATAGCAAGGATGCATCACTGCTCAGAGTTAGCCATTAGGTAATTTGTTAAATTGTTTAATAATTTAGTTGTTATGTAATAAATAAATATTATGTTTCGATATTATAAATTTAGCTAGAAAATAGTTGTTGTGTGATAAATAAATATTATATCTCGATATTATAAATGGAATAATAATTTTAATATTATATTAAATATTGTAATTTTATTGTTAGTTAGGGTTTGACCCATAATATTAGAAACTCGCTGTTATGAAGAAATCATAAGTTCAATCATCTATAACTAATTGATTAAATAATGTAATTTATTAATAATTTAATATTATTAGTTCCTGTAACTAATAATAATAAATTATTATAGGAACTAATAATATTAAATTATTAATAAATTACATTATTTCATCAATTAGTTATAGATGATTTAACTTATGATTTCTTCATAACAGCTAGTTTCTAATATTATGGGTCAAACCCTAACTAACAATATTATTACAATATTTAATATAATATTAAATTATTATTCCATTTATAATATCGAGATATAATATTTATTTATCACACAACAACTATTTTCCAGCTAAATTTATAATATCGAAACATAATATATATTTATTACATAATAACTAAATTATTAAACAATTAAACAAATTACCTAACGGCTAACTCTGAGCAGTGATGCATCCTTGCTATTTATTCCCTCAGATCTACTGATTTCTCACCTTGTCCTGAGGATGAACCACATTAGCTAGTTCGAAACATCGACCAAACCCTAACAATGTGATTAATCTGAAAGACTGATATCAACATTATGGATCACAAAAGTCTTAGATCTAAGATAAACCATTTTTGTTTAGAGGGCTTATTTTTTACACTTTAAATTTTCTAATGTATTAAGTGTGGATATTTTTTTCAAATGTTTGTGATTTTCATGTTGGTAAAGAAAAAAAAAAAAAATTAAAAAACATGACAAGAAAACTCAAATAAAATATATATATATAAAAAAACACCCATAAAAATATAAAGATAAAACAAAATTAAATTGTAAAAATAAAAAAATAAAAAAAATAAAATAAAAAAACAAAAAATAAAAAATAAAAAATAAACAAAAATATTAAAAAATGAATAAACAAAAAAGGAAAATATTTCAAAAAAACATAACATTTAAAGAAAAAAAATCTGAATATTAATAATAATAAAAAATACATCCATAACATTTTTTAAGTTAAAAAAAAAATAAATAAAAAATAAAAAAATAAAATAAAAATACAACCACATAATAATAATTAAAATAAATTAATTAATTAATTAATTAATTAAAAAACTAAAAAAATCATAAAATTAAAAAGATTAAAATTAAAATAAATAAATTAAATTAAATTAAAAATAAAAATTAAAAAAATTAAAAATTGAAAATTGAAAAATTAAAAATAAAATTTAAAAAATTAAAATATTTAAATTAAAAAACAAAACAAAAAATCAAAACCAAACGGTTATATATATATGATGATGATCATGATGATGGTTAACGTCCGCTGAGACCAAATAATGATCTATCGGACCTAAAAAGACAAATTATTTATTTTGATTTAAGATTTTATTCCTATGCTCAAAAAGCTTGGAGAGAAGCCTCCCGAGTTCACTATAATTTTGGCATTGTAAAAGGCTAGGAAGGCCAGTATTGTAACAAAGGTTGTGAAATTGAGATCTAATGTGGTTGTATGCAGGGCACTCTAAGAGGAAGTGGTTTTCATCCTCGATGCTCCTATTCTCACAAATATGGCAGATCCTTTGTTTTAAATATTTTTTTAAATATATATATATATATATATATATATATATATATATATTTAAAAAAATATTTAAAACAAAAAGTTTAAAAATAAAAATTTAAAACAAAACAAATTAAAATACAATAGTTAAAAAAATAAATAAATAAAATTAATAAAAAAAAGTTAATAAAAATAAAAAATTCTCGCCACCCCCAAGAGGGGTTGGCCGCGTGCTCGGGTGGGGAGGTGGTTGTGTCCAGCTCGCCTCCCCGCCCACACCTGCGGCCAACCACGCACGGGGGGTGGCACGCCAATTCCATGAATCAGTTTGCCAACCTCCCACGAGGGGTTCCACCCGCGCCCGTCGCCAACCTAGCCTGAGGGTGGCCGGATTTTTTTTTTTTAATTAACTTTTTTTATTATTTTTTTTCAATTTCTTTTTTTATTATTATTTATATTTTAACTTTCGTTTTTTTTTTTAATTTTTTATTAATTTTTTTTTATTTAGTTATTTGTTGTTTTATTTTGATTTCTTTTATTTTAATCTTTTTATCTCTTTTTTTTAATGCTTTTAATTGTTTTTTATTTTAATTTTTAATTGTTTTGTTTTGGTTTTTTTTTTACTTGTTTTTTTTTTTTTTTTTTGTTTTTTTTTTTTAAATTCAATTTAATTTTTAAGTGATATATATTTTTTTATTTAAAAAAAATGTTTTGTATGTAAAAGCAAATGTTTTTTTATTTAAACAAAAAATGTCTTTATTTTTATTTTGTTAATTTAATTTTTTTTTTTTTGTTAAATTATGTTTATTTTTGTTTTTGTGCCCAAATCCTCACAGCACTTAGTAAACTCAGTGTTGTGTGGCTGATGTGTCTCCATCAAGCCATTTGAAAATCTGCAAATTGGTTGCTTATGGATAGCTCATCAAAGACCTGGAGTAGATTAGCCAAAGGCTGGCACGAATTGGATGCATTGTTGAGGCAAATCACAACCCTAGAAGAAATTTTATGCGCAGATTTCTAGAAGGGTTCAGATTTCGGAAAGATGAAGAACCAAAGTAGATGCATTCTCAAGAGCTCACAAGGAAGAGGAGAAGCCAAATGAGGAGAGAGCATATCTGCTTCACATGTCAAGGACCATGGACACCTATCACACATGTAAAATTGACGACGAAGAATAATTAAATAGATAATGTTTTCTTCATACCTAATCATTTTATAATTCAAAATGATATGTGTTTCTCAAAACACTACTTATTACTACATGATACACTATTAAAACAAAACCCTAAAAATTAACTAAATTGAAACTTTATTTTAAATTATTATTATTTTATGATTAATTATAAAGAATTAATATATATGTGTGATAAATTTGATTTTGTTAAAATAAAATAAAATAAATCATAAAAACTAATTAAATTATAACTTTATATTAAATCATCACTATTTTATTATTAACTATAAAAAAATTAATGTAAAAGTTTATATATGTAAAATTAAAAAAATTAAGAAAAAAAATTTACTTATTTTATGATATTTTTAATGACTTCTTTTTTTGTCTAATTTTTTATATTTATAAGTTATTTTTATGTCTTTTTACATTTTTTTAAGGATCTTTTGTCTTTTTTTTATAGTTGATTTTTTTGTCATGTTTTTAAGTTTTTCTATGTTTTATTTCTTTTTATTTTTTAAAAGAGATATATATGTTTTTTTACTATTTTTTTTATATTTGAATTTTTGGTGGATTTGTATTATTTTTTGTGTTTTTTTTACTCTTTTTAATTTTTTATAATATTTTAATTTTTTTTTCTTTTGCATTATTTTTTGTGTTTTTTTATTATTTTTTTTCAATATTTGAATTTTTGTTTTCTTTTTTATTATTTTTTGTGTTTTTTTATTGTTTTTATTTTTTTTCAATATTTAAAATTTGCTTTCTTTTTATTATTTTTTTTTCATTGTTTTTTCTTAAAAAAAACAAAACAAAACAAAACAAAAAAACTTTTGTATTTTTGTTTGTGTTTTTTTTAATCGTTTTTATTTTTTTTCAATATGTGAATTTTTGTTTTATTTTGTATTTTTCATTTTTATTTCTTTACACATTTTGGTTTTTATTTTCACTTTTTTCTTTTGCATTATTTTTTGTGTTTTTTTATTGTTTTTTTTCAATATTTGAATTTTTATATTATTTTTTGTGTTTTTTTTATTGTTTTTATTTTTTTTTTATTTATTTTTTTTTTTGTATTTTTTTCATTGCTTTTTCTTAAAAAAAATAAAAAAATAAAAACTTTTGTATTATTTTTTTGTGTTTTTTATTGTTTTTATTTTTTTCAATATCTGAATTTTTGTTTTCTTTTGTATTTTTCATTTCTATTTCTTTATACATTTATTTTTTATTTAGGTTTTTATTTTCATTTTTTTCTACAAGCTCTGTGTCGATGCTCATCTAACAACCCGGTCCCATTATGGGCAATTTAATAGTTGATTTTAATTTTTTCGTTATAATGAATCAAGTCTGCCCCCACAATGTATCAATTCCATGCTTGGTCTTTAAGTTTTCATTACAATAGGTCGAGTTCACCTACACTGCATGTCAATTTGATGGTTGATAGGTAAATTTTTGTTGCAATGTATCGAGTTGTCTTAGGCTAAGATTTTAAAAACACTATATATTTTGCATTTAAAAAATAAATTACTCTTGGGTGTTCATTTTTAAAGTTTTTTGTCATAAAAAAATTTCATAATGTGATGCTTAACTTAAGATTTTTTGTAGTCATAATCTTTGATATTAATTGCATGGTTGAAAAATAATCAAGATTTTAATGTTTTTCTAAGTCATGATATTTTATCTTTAATGATATGGTCGAAAACAATTACAATTTCAAGGTTTTTTAGAGTCAATATATTTTATATTTAACATGGATGGAAATAGTTGGAATTATCAGGACTCGAGACATGATATTTAATCTTTAACATCATGTCTGAGAATTGTTGAAATTTTACAGTTTTTCAAAGTTCAAATATTTTCTCTTTAACTCCATTGCTAAAAAATATCAAAATTGTAACCCGATTTCTTTTTTGTTATTCCAGAATAAATAATTTTTTTATGATGTTTTTTTCATCCTTTTTTAAAAAAATGTTGAAAATTTACCCTTAAAAAAAACATCGTTTTGGCATAAACAATTTTCATTTTTTGGTTGTTTTTTCATGTTTTTTGGGGTTTTTGGGCTCGAGTACCCATTTTGAGGTAATATTTCCCGTTTCATCAGTAACTGTGTTCAACACATCTAAACGTGCTTCCACTGGGATCATATATTATGCTTCTTGGTATGGATTGTTTGTACCCCCATAGCACCCAAGTATATTTTTATGACAAGGCTATTGAATGCCTAGATGATAATGGGGAAAAATAATCTTGCAGGGAAAGAAGAAAGTACATTAGTTAGAATGGTTACAACTATGTAACCTAAGCATAGTCGCAGGAAGGGGTGTGTACTATTTGTAGTGCATATTTCCAGTAACAAGGGTAAGGATGTGGATATCTTCAAGAGGTACATTATCTTGCAGCAGTTTCATGATGTATTTCTAGCAGAGATTTCAGAGTTTCCTCCCCACAGGGAAGTTAACTTTTCTATTGAGTTGGTATCAGAAGCAACACCAACATCAAAGGAACCTTACAGGATGAACACTATAAAGTTGGTGGAATTGAAGTTGCAGTTGAAGGAAATGCTTGACAAAGGACGCAGTAGGCCAAGTGTATTGCCTTGGGGTGCACCAGTGTTGTTCTTGAAGACAAAGGATGGTACTCTTAGATTGTGCATTGATTATAGGAAGCTAAACAAGGTGACCATCAAGAACTAGTATATGTTACTGAGGATTGATGATTTGTTTGATTAGTTGAAGGGAGTAGCAGTGTTCTTGAATATTGATTTGAGATCAGGATACCATTAGGTATGTATCAAATAAGAGGACATCTACAAGAATATTTTTCAGACTAGGTATGGGTATTATGAGTTTGTTGTGGTTCCTTTCGATTTGGCTAATGCTCTAACTACTTTCATGGGCTTGATGAATAATGTGTTGCATCCTTAGTTGGACAAGTTTGTGATTATATTCATTGATGATATATTGATATATTCTAAAAATGAGGAAGAGCATACAGAACACTTAGCAACAATATTGAGATTGATAAGAGAGCATCAATTGTATGCCAAGCTTAGTAAGTGAAACTTATTTCAGAAATAGGTACATTACCTCAGACATGTTGTCTCCAAGGAAGGCATAGCAGTGTATCCGGAAAAGATAAAAATTATCATGGAATGGGCAGCTCCTAGAAATGTGGATGACACCAAATCATTCATGGGATTAGTAGGTTACTAAGAGGTTCATTACGAACTTTTCACAAATTTCCTATCCTATTACATCATTGCAGAGGAAATGAAATAAATTTGAATGTACGAAGGAATGTGCATCTAGTTTTGAGCAGTTGAAGCAGTTGCTTGCAAATGCTCTAGTTCTAAAGATTTCATATTCAGATAAAGAGTTAGTGGTGTTCACAAATGCTTGCAAGAGAGGACTTGGCGGAATCCTGATGTAGGAGGGACTGATGGTATGCTACGAGTCAAGGAAATTGAATGAGAATGAGCAGAACTATGTGATGCTTGATCTTGAGTTGGTAGTGATCATCTATGCATTAAAGATATGGAGGCACTATATTATTGGCAGTAGGTTTGTATTGATGAGTGAGCATAGTGGGTTGAGATATTTATTTAAACAACTGAATCTAAATGCCAGGAAAGTTATATGGTTTGCCACACTCAGTGAGTTTGACTTCGAGATCAGGTACATAAAGGGTGTAGGCTTTAACCCCTATACAAAAACTACCTGCAAACAAATTCTTAAAAAACAGAAAATAAAAAATGGCAAGAGCATTAATCATAAAACATACATACACAGAGATTTTTCCCTGGATCCCAAAACCAAGACTACCAGATTGATTTTTCATTATGTTCCTTTCAATGTTACAATACATATATATAAATGTTGAAGCATTCATAAACCCCAATCCATTAACCCTAGATTAGAACATAATTGTAGTTCCCTTGACCGGATCTACAAAATACCATGGGCTGAAAATCATCATGCCCAAAATTATGTGCAAAACCCATGCACAAAACCACACGTAGGTCCACCCACCTAATATAGGGTCCAAAAAAATTTCTCGGGGCATTGCCCCACCCCCTTGCAAAACCCCTGACAGGGGGGGCTACCAAGTTCCATGTGACACCCCCTGCCCACCCCCATTGTGCCCAACATTCTCCCACTTGTTGTTTTCTTTTCCAACCAGTGGGTCACATGAGAGCTTAGTCATTGGTCTAGCCCTGCAATGCCCATTTTTTCTCTACACCAAGAAAACTTTTCAGTGCTCACAGACTTTGTCAATGCATCTGTAGTATTCTTCAAAGTGTCCACCTTTACCAGTAACACCTTTTTGTCTTCAACCGTATCCCTCACAAAGTGATACTGAACATCAATATGCTTTGTCTTTGAATGATAATCAGGGTTCTTTGCCAAGAAAATTGCACTTTGGCTGTCACAGTCTATCATTATAGCTCGTTGTACTAACCCCATACTTAAACACAATATTTGCAACCAAAATGATTCCTTTCTTGCATGAGTGGTTGTCAAGTATTCTTCCTCTGTAGTTGAAAGTGCCACTATATATTGTCTCTTTCTCATCAAACTGACTACACCTCCAAATAGGTTAAACACATACCCACTTGTAAACCTTCTCTGATCAAGATCTCCAACCCAACTTGCATCAAGAAATCCACGGATGTCCAAAACTCTATCCAATCCTGGTCTACCTTGGTAGCACAAACCATAATCACCAGTGCCACACAAATATCTGAAAACCCACTTCACTATTTTCTAATGCTTATTTCCTGGTTTTGAGATAAACCTACTCAATACTCCCACTTCATGTGCAATGTCTGGTCTAGTACAGACCATTGCATACATCAAGCCACTGACTGTACTTGCGTATGGAACAATGGACATGTCCTCTTCCTCTTCTTGTGTCTTGGGACATTGCTTAGCAGATAAATTTACACCTACAGAAATATAAACCTTCACTGGTTTACTATCCTCCATATTAAACCTCTGCAGTATTGTCTCGACATACTTCCTATGGTTTAACTAGAGCTTCATCTTTACCCGATCTCATTTAATTTCCATGCCCGAAATATAGTTTGCAACACTGGGATCCTTCATGTCAAATTTGGAGGACAATTGGGTCTTCAAATCCTAGATAATTTCTTTTTCATTTGTACTTAGGAACATATCATCCACATACACGACCAGATAAATAACAAGGTCTCCAATTAACTTAAAATACACATAATGATCCACTTTGCTTCTGTTGAAGCCAAGTCCCCATATAAATGTATCAAATTTCTGATACCACATCCTTGGTGACTGTTTTAACCCATACAAAGACTTTTTTAACCTACATACCAGTTCTTTCTTACCTTTTACTACAAAGCCTTCAAGTTGCTTCATGTAGATCTCTTCTTCCAGATCCCAGTGAAGAAATGTTGTCTTCACATCCATCTATTCTACCTCAAAATAAGAAATAGTAGCAATAGATAAAAGTAATCTAATAGAAGCTACCTTGGCAACAGGAGAAAAAATATCACAAAAATCAATTCCTGGTACTTGGGAATAACCTTTTGTTACCAACCGAGATTTGTATTTCTCCACTTTGCCTTTTGCATTCATCTTCTTCTTAAACACCCATTTGTTTCCAATGTGTTTCCTTCCAGCTAACAACTCCACGAGTTCCCAAGGCTAATTTTTGTGCAAAGATGTCATTTCATCAACCATGGCCTCTTTCCAAAGTTTTCCATCCTTTGAATCTACTACTCCCCTAACAGTTTTGGGATCATCATCAGTAATAAATAAAGAAAAATTTGAACAGAAACTAGATGGACTATACCTTTCTAGTTGTCTTCTTTATCGAATTTATCTTCTCATAGTTAGAGTTTGTGGCACTTCATCTTCTAATTCCTCTTTTGTCGTAGAGTTTGATTCTTCCTCCTTTAGCTCAAACTCTATCTTCTCAGGTTCCTTTAATAGGACTTCATGTTAATAACATCTTTCACCTCTCTAAATAGCACATATCGTCTCTACACAACCTTCCTTGTGTTCCAAAGCTTATAACCTTTTAAACCATCATTATACCCATTGAAATATGCACCTTTCAAATTTTCTATCCAACTTGGTTATTTTCTCCTTTGGAACATGTACATATGCATCATAGCCAAATACCCTTAAATGTGAAAGAGAGGGTTTCTTACCAGTCCATACCTCTTGTGGAGACTTATCCTCCAATGCTGATGAAGGTGATATATTAACCAGTAACATGCAGTCTCCACTACCTCTGCCCAAAATTCTTGTCCTAACATGGCACTAATGAGCATGCTTCTTTCCTTTTCCATCAACATCTTATTCATTCTTTTTGAAACTCATTTTTTCCGAGGTGTGTGTGGAGTAGTCTTGTTCCATGCTATACCACATTTCTTACAAAACTCTTCAAATTTCTTCTTGATGAACTCTCCACCATTATCTACCCTCAACACCTTTATCGTTTTCTCTGTCTGGTTTTCCACCAAAGCCTTAAATTCTTTAAACCTGTCAAAGACTTTAGATTTCTTCCTAAGGAAATATATCCATGTATTCCTTGAGAATTCATATATAAATGATACATAGTGTTGAGCCTCTGTTTTGTCCATATTTTCACACTTTTTGTTGAATAACTCTATACATGTACTAAGTGTTTATAATCATTATTATTCTTTTTAGAGGCATTTAGAGCTAACAATTATTGATTTATGAATTCTCCTTGTTTTGTTAAATTGGAAAGTATTTAGTGTGAGAATGTCATTAATGTTAGGCTCTTTTATGGCAGGTGCTAACATTCATGCACCATCTCTGCCTGCACCAACATTCATGCACCAGCTCTGCTTGCACCAATTTGGGGCTTTCATACATTGACACATTTCTAGGTAAATATGAAAGAGGTTTTTGTTCAAATTATCGTTTGAACACTTCCACATAATATATGATACACTCAAGTCGTATGGATTTATGTTTAGGAAATAATTAATGCCTTAACCCCAAATTCATAGAAGTTTCCAGACTACCAACTGCTGTCTCGATTTTCGTGCAGGTGAAGGTGAATAGAGAAATTCTAGAACATGTGTTTTGGTCCCAATATAGAAAATTGACTAAGCCTCAAACAAATTTCTAAAATTCGTAATGGTCGAAAAGTTACATAAGGGTCTTTGAGGCAGTTTTATAAAAAGAGACTATTTTTCCAGAATTTTAGGATCTCAGATTTTAAACAGTCAAGTTCGGGCATGATTTCCGAGGCAACGGAGATGAACCAGAAAATTCTAAGAAAGGTTATTGTTGTAAAAATAAAAAACTAGGTTGGGTCCAAAAAATTTTCTGAAATTCGTAGTGGTTAAGGAGATACGAAGAATTCTTTGGAGGTAGTTTGTTAAAAAAACCAATTTTTACAGAATTCCAGAAAATGTCCAGTTGGAAAATTCGTATCAAAATATTTATTCTTTCAATAGAGCTGAAGTCCAAGACCATAGCATATAATTATAAGACCAAGCCTAAGGATTTTCACCAGTGCAGAAAGAATATGTGGAGCTAAAGTCAAACTACTTTTAGAAGCTATGAATTCATGAGCTGCATGATACATTGAGCAAATGCGTCTAGCATCAGTTCAAACTTAGCCAAAATCAGATTTTGTTGTTTCGGATTCCAAGTTGTTTTAACAAATCATGCTAAATCGTAAGCATGGATCTGATTGAGGGGCAGCGCTGCTGCTATAAAAAAGAGGATTGCGCACTTAGAAGTTTAACAATAAAAATCCATCGAAGACCTCATATTTGTTGGAAATAATACTGAGAGGGGGGGTGAATCAGTATTATCAGATTAATAAAACCTTTTCAATTTCCTACTCAGAAACATATACGCGACTTCTGTTAAGTGAACCAGCGTGTACACGCGACTGTGTCTAAAGCAACTAGCGTATATGCAGATATCTTATGATTCAGTTAATCTTATCTTCAGTAAATGCATCAGAACATTATTAAGCAATTTAGCAGTAAATAGGTGCAGTATAACAGAACAGAATCATCACACAAGAGCCACACACATGAACACCATGATATAAGGTGGAAACCCAATGTGGGTGAAAACCACCTGCTGCAATTCGTCTCTTTCTTTCTTTAATGAGAAACTTCTTTTACAATATACTGGTGCAGTCCTTTACCAGTATGCAGGCTACAACCTGCAGAGGGCTACAACCCTCTCTTTCGTTTTCCAACTACTTTTGGAAGGGAGCTACAACCCCCTCAGCTCTTGTACTAGCTAATCCATTTACTAGTACGTAGGTGCTGACCCTACAACCTTCAGGGACCACGTTTCATCAATTTTCAGACTGGATCCAAGAGTACAAAGCAAACATTACCGCAATACAATCATCAACTTATACTTGCATCATAATTCATTAAACAACCCAATACCGAATCACTGAAACCCTGTCATCAAGAACACAGAACCCAAACCAGAATCTAGAACTCTGCAACAACCACCAGAATCAGCAACAACCTGAAATATCAACCCTTATCATGCATACGCTACTTCACTGTACCAAAACCGCGTGTATACGCGCTTTCTCCAAAGGCAACCCGCGTGCAGATCTAGAAATGATTACTTCTGCCTTTGCTGTCAGATCCGACCCTTACCAAGCGTCCCGAACAAATAACCAACAATACCAGATCCTCTCACTGCGTCAGCCACACACAATCCATGCTCCTTTGCCTAGTGATCTTCTCATTATATAGCTTTAGGCCTTGTTCAATACCAAGAGCCAAAACCATAGAAACACAATACCATCAACTTCAATACTAGGGATCGACACGCCCGTCGAGACACAATGGTCCGAAACCATAGGCACAACTTCCAAGGACTAACCGCCATGGACCAAAGGTACGTTTCCACATACACGCGCTTTTGCTGAAGCCAACCTGCGTGTACACGCTGATTCTCCTTGCTGAACCTGCGTATATCTCTTTCTTGTCCTGCTGTACTGAGATCTGTCTTCTAGTTAAGTTGTCATCACCTGTACCAGTCTCTGAGCACCTGTACCAACCTTCTGAGTGAGTTGCCATCAAGGACAACACTTGAATCATAATGCCAACAATCTCCCCCTTTGGACTTGATGGCAACCACCACACCAAGTCACTCTCCCCCTTTGACATCAAGGGCAAAGGGTGGACCAAGATATTCTCTTCCTTGGTATACCTTCTGTTGACCATACTGCTGTCCATACTCCCCCTGAGTACATGCTGAAATCTCCAAATGTGCTCCCCCTTTGTGTATGCCAAAGTGTACCAATCTATCCATCCTGCTCTTGCTGAATTGTGCTGTTCATGCTCCCCTTGACTGTAGGCAAGATCTGTAAAAGATGTTCTACAAGAAGAACAAAGACTTATACATCATAGAAGACCTTCCTATCACCAAAAGACTCAACATACATTCATCACCCAACCTAGTGGGGATATCCCAATATTGACTCATTCACCTAACCATGTGAAGATACATGATAATACATGAACATTTCATCATTCATCCCAGGCATAGTGGGGAAACCAACACAGGCCGTTACATGACCTTGACATCATAAAAGAGATACATGACATAGTGATGAAATATCTAGACCAAGACTTATGAAAGCCACCAACAGCATCATGATCTGTACCATCAGCCTGCAATATCATTCCTAAACAGTAAGATGTATCATTTAGCTTCATAGACTTTATCAACACCTTCTAACCATAATGCCAACAATGCATTATTCGAAGAATATTCTCCCCCTGAGTGTAAGCCAACCTTTTCCTGAGTCTGTTCTGCTCCCCCTGAGCCTGAGCCAACCATGACTGAACCTGGGTCTGTTCTGCTGCCCTTTCTTCATATACGCGACTTTGCAGCCTGTAACTCGCGTATATACGCGACTTGTCTTCAGTCTATCAGCGTATGCAGGATGGAATACTGAATTTCATCACTTTCAGATTCCCCTGTGTCTGTTATGTCAGCTGTCTGAGTTATCCCACACCTTTCTGTCTCTGTTTTCTTCAATTCCTGCAACTGTGATGATGTATGGTCCCCTTGTCTTGAATTTTGAAATCTGCTTCTGCATTCCCTTGCTTTATGCCCATAGTTGTTGCATGTATAGCACCTTATATTTTTCATGTTCCTTCTATCACAATCAAATGCTTTGTGTCCATATGCATTACAGGCAAAGCAATACCCTCTGAAATACCTGGGATGAGATGATCTTTCTTGAACCATTCTACTTCTGCATCTGGCTGCAACATGTCCAAGATTATGACATACATAACATTCAACTTTATTCAGCGGAGGAAATAATCGTCTATCACGTTCATAGTTAGGAGTAAAGGATCTTCCTTGAGGAATTTCTTTTCTTGGTTGTTCCTTGAGCATTTCAGATTTCTCATTAGAGTTTCTTGTCTCACCTTGTGAACTAGATTCACCTTCAACATATTCATGAAAACCAAGACCAGTCTTGATAGCAGGAGATCTTTGACTATTAAGAATATCATCCAAGACTTTAGAACTGTCTTGAAATCGTAAAAGCTTATCCTTTTCTTCTAGTTTACCTTTCAAGATATTTACCTCAACTTGATGTTGTTCTTCCTTTTTCAGATACTGCTTCCTTAGGTCTTCTTCAACTTTTCTCCCTTCTTCTACTTGTCGCTTTAGTTTGATCACTTCATGTTCTTGATCTTTAAGATCTTCTTTTAGAGAGAGGATCTTTGATTCAAGTCTCTGAATAGTTGAGCTCTGATCTTTTGCTATATCCTGCAATTTCTCCCTTACCCTGGTTTCTGTTTCCAATAGTTCTTTTAATTTGGCAGCTTCTTCAGTTTCTACATTCTTCTCTTCATGTGCCATGAGACTTTTAATATCCTCGTTATCATTGGATGAAGCATTCTTCTTCTTGTGCGCCATGAGACTTCTAATATCTTCACTATCATTAAATGAACTTTTAATATGGGAATAATAGCTTCTACCATCTTCTTCATATATCCTTCCTTTGTTATGAGGACATCTAGCAGCATAGTGACCAACTCTTCCACATAGAAAACATTTGAAAGGCAACTTATCTTTGAACCGTCCAGTTCCCCGTTCAAGATTCTTGACAAAATTTACCTCATCTTCTTCCTCTGACACTTCGAATGCGGCCTCTGGTGGTACCTCTAGTTGCATTTCAAAAGCAGTTAGGATCCCGTGAAGCTGTGACATGGTAAGTTTTCGCACCTTCTCCTTTTCTTCTACGGCAGATACTTTAGAATCAAATTTAGTAGACAGAGATCTCAAAACCTTTTGAACTAAGACAACTTCCTCAAATTCTTCACCCAGATCCCTCATACAATTCACAATCTCATCCATACGCAGGAAATAATTAGCTACGCTTTCATTACTTCGCATCTTAAGAGTTTCATACCGGATTCTGAGAGTTTGAAGCTTCGCTATTTTTACCAGATCATCTCCTTCGTAGCTTGTAACGATTTTGTCCCATATTTCCTTAGCTGATTTGAGATGCATGATCTTCATAAATTCTGATTGAGTCAAAGTACCCAATAGGACATTAACTACTTTGGCATTGAGCTCATATTGCTTTTTCTCTGCTGGATCTGTAGGAGTTGCTGATGGGAATTTGTATCCTCCTTCTATGAGTCCCCAAACTTCTGCTCCAAGAGACTGTAAATATGCAGTGGTTCTTATCTTCCAGTGAGTAAAATTGTTCCCGTCAAAGACTGGTGGCCTGATGTGTGCCTCTCTTTCTGGATTAGCCATTTTGATGGATCTTTTCCTTCAAGCGATCAAGCTTCCTCTGAAGGACCTGCTCTGATACCAATTGTTGGAAATAATACTGAGAGGGGGGGTGAATCAGTATTATCAGATTAATAAAACCTTTTCAATTTCCTACTCAGAAACATATACGCGACTTCTGTTAAGTGAACCAGCGTGTACACGCGACTGTGTCTAAAGCAACTAGCGTATATGCAGATATCTTATGATTCAGTTAATCTTATCTTCAGTAAATGCATCAGAACATTATTAAGCAATTTAGCAGTAAATAGGTGCAGTATAACAGAACAGAATCATCACACAAGAGCCACACACATGAACACCATGATATAAGGTGGAAACCCAATGTGGGTGAAAACCACCTGCTGCAATTCGTCTCTTTCTTTCTTTAATGAGAAACTTCTTTTACAATATACTGGTGCAGTCCTTTACCAGTATGCAGGCTACAACCTGCAGAGGGCTACAACCCTCTCTTTCGTTTTCCAACTACTTTTGGAAGGGAGCTACAACCCCCTCAGCTCTTGTACTAGCTGATCCATTTACTAGTACGTAGGTGCTGACCCTACAACCTTCAGGGACCACGTTTCATCAATTTTCAGACTGGATCCAAGAGTACAAAGCAAACATTACCGCAATACAATCATCAACTTATACTTGCATCATAATTCATTAAACAACCCAATACCGAATCACTGAAACCCTGTCATCAAGAACACAGAACCCAAACCAGAATCTAGAACTCTGCAACAACCACCAGAATCAGCAACAACCTGAAATATCAACCCTTATCATGCATACGCTACTTCACTGTACCAAAACCGCGTGTATACGCGCTTTCTCCAAAGGCAACCCGCGTGCAGATCTAGAAATGATTACTTCTGCCTTTGCTGTCAGATCCGACCCTTACCAAGCGTCCCGAACAGATAACCAACAATACCAGATCCTCTCACTGCGTCAGCCACACACAATCCATGCTCCTTTGCCTAGTGATCTTCTCCTTATATAGCTTTAGGCCTTGTTCAATACCAAGAGCCAAAACCATAGAAACACAATACCATCAACTTCAATACTAGGGATCGACACGCCCGTCGAGACACAATGGTCCGAAACCATAGGCACAACTTCCAAGGACTAACCGCCATGGACCAAAGGTACGTTTCCACATACACGCGCTTTTGCTGAAGCCAACCTGCGTGTACACGCTGATTCTCCTTGCTGAACCTGCGTATATCTCTTTCTTGTCCTGCTGTACTGAGATCTGTCTTCTAGTTAAGTTGTCATCACCTGTACCAGTCTCTGAGCACCTGTACCAACCTTCTGAGTGAGTTGCCATCAAGGACAACACTTGAATCATAATGCCAACAATATTCAGATCAAGCGTCATACTTTGTAGATTGCAGAACAGGGAATCGATTTTGTTGTGCATGAAGGGAGGAGTTGTGCACCAGTGAGAAGATCCCTAGAGGGGACCACTGGAGACAACGCAACATTGTTTATGAATTTGTAAGAGCACTTCTGAAATGAATTTCTTTGGCATTTAACTTTGAATTGTGGGTTCTACTCTAAAATGAGTTTATTTAGCAATTTTCTTCTAAGTAATTTTGTTTCTCCATACTATTCTGAAGATTTTGATTTAATCGCTACAAGGAAAAAGAACTGGATGGTTGGGCCCACCAGCGAGTCCATTGCCCCAAACCTCTTAATTTCCTTTGCTACATTTTTCTTTGCATAGTGATTAGAAGTATTTGATTTCAATTTACATAAGCTTTTATTTTCATGTTTGATTTCATTTCTACAAGATTGGTACAAGCACGTAGCTTGCACTGGTGCATTTCTGATTCTGCAATTTCATTTCATAACTCTTCTTTCAGTCATTTAATTTTCAATTTCATTCCACAAGATTTATTTTACTGCTTTGGTTATTTAACTCTAATATCAATTCTTTTGGATGTATTTTCATAAAGGCTGAACTAAAAGTAAACGATGAATGTTTTAACTGCATCTCTTATTTATTATTACAATAATTTTCCCTGATCTCATTGCTACATAACAAAGCTTATTTCCAGGACCCAATGGTGAAATATTTGCTGAGAAAGAATTCTGGTTAACTTAACTTAACATGTATTCATGATTTCCCTTGAATTATAGGAGATGGATTCCTGCACTTTTGTAGAAAAACATTTATTCCCGCACTTTTGCAAGAAAATGTCAAGATCAACATAAGGAAAGATTGTGAATCTTGTTGACAAAACACTCACAGAATTATTCATTATAATTCAATGTTGCATATATTATAAGGAAGTATTTAATAAGATCAGGGTAAACAACACAAATTATATATTTATTTTATTGGTTCTTATTGCATATTCTCTTACAACTAAAGTGTTGAATTGTCTTTAAGAGAAGCAATGCATTATTATCTTGATTATTTTTAAAGCATTTGATTATTTTCTTAGATTAGTTGGAATGAAGTTTCCGTGTGATTTCTAGCTTCGTAACATAGCAGTAATTTCTAAGAGGTTTTGCATTCCTTATTTCTTGAATCACTTTATTTTGAATGGGGCCTACATTCCTTTGTCCCCTGGACAACTGAGGAAGACTTACTGCAGGAGTCAACTCAACCCAGAAGATGAGCCAAAAGTAGATTCCCGGAGTTTTTTTACTTTGCTTTAAAGAGTCTTGTTCATTTTTTTCCCGAATGATGCCCTTCTGAATTTATTGCAAGAGCTTAGCTTTTATTTGACAGATCCCTGAGGTCATATTCTGGCATATATTGTGCTATGCCTCTGAGTCTTACAACCCCGAATTGACAAATTAAATGTTGGTGTAAATCTTGAATTTATATCACCCGACATTTTGGTGCCATTGTCGGGGAGGCGTTGTAGGATAAGGCCTCACGATTTGTCATGCTTTTCCCTTTCCCTCACAATTGAATTTCTATATTAACGAGATTTCCCTTGGTTTCTAAAGCATATTGGACAACATTCCCAGAGAGCTCACAAGCCAAGTTTTCCTTTTTGAAAATGAGTGATTTCCTTTACTGCAAAGTGTGATGCTTGATTTGTTTCTTTTACTGCAATTTAGTTTTTATGAGTAATTTTTCTTTCTGCAAAGTGTGATGCTTGATTTACTGCAATTGGATTTTTTATGAGCAATTTCTTTTATTGCAAAGTGTGTTACTTTTTTCTGCAATAGAGGTTATTTAATTTCTACAAGTGTGATTTCCTTAGTTTACAATATTGGTTTGTTCTTTTTACTACAATTGGTATTTTGATTTTTCAGGTGCTAAAAAAATCCCCCACTCTCAATCCAGGTGCTAACAAGACTTTCCAGCTAGTAAGAAAATTCCTGGAAGTGTGATTCCATTCAAAGAACTAGCTCAAATTCTGGCAGAAGCTGGGGTCTCTGCTTCACAGAAAGAACACATATTGGCATCAATTAGAAATCAGTCTACTCCTCTGGAAGAAGATAATCATGTGTTAGAAAATTATATATTACAGAGCAATGGAACACAAAATATTGCAGAAATATAAACACATAAAACAAGAGATACACATATATACGTGGTTCACCCAATTTGGGCTACGACCACGGAGAAATAGCCAGTCCTTCCTTTTATATCATCCAGAAAAATGAAGAGCTACAACCTATAGCAGATCCACTATAATTCCCTCATCGCTCTCACACAATCTCCTCTCTCTTTCTCCCTTAAAATACAGATCTACATAGACACAATACAATTCCCTCATATATAGCGAGGGGTTGCCTTCTAGGGAAAAAAACCCTAAATGAAACATAACTTCTACCATCAGATCTTCGCCTAATGAACGACCCAGATTGACTATGGAATGACAACATTTTATAAGGCAATTTTACATCTATTTTTAGCTTCGAGGGCACTGGGGCTCCCAAATATCGCAGTCGCCCCCCATGGACCCCCCTTGCAGCATACATTTTACAGGTGGCATTGCCGCCACATTACAAACTGGGGTCCAATGTGGCAATACCTCTAAATAAAAAAGATAATTAGGCTCCACACCCAACATCATGAAGAACCAGAAGATCTTCTCATGGAGATCAAGAAGCTATGGATCATGCCTAATGAGGAGAAGCCATCGGAAGCAGAGATTGAAGAACACCAACCTAGTCCAGCCTGCACTTTAGAAGATGAACAAAGAAAATTGGAGGATTTTCATGATGCACCAAATGTTGCCCATGAATCAAATGACCAAGAGTATATGGATCCCATAGAATCTTGGTTTCAGATGACTGTTAGTATTCATCTCTCCCTTATCATTCAACAATTTGTAGCATCACGTCAGTTAATGCAACTAGTACCTCATGTTCTAGTATTTTTTTGCATATACTTTCTAAATTTGAACATGAATATGATTATTCCTTTGTTGTGCACTTGGTTGCACTGGAAGTCCTCCTATACTTAAAAGGGAGTCTTCTTCTTTTTAGGGTAGAGTAGGGTAGAAGAATAAAGAAATTCCATGAATAAAGTTGTTACAATAATGCAATTGGGGTTTTGAATTTCAAAGCATTGCCACTGAAACTTCTTTTGATCCACATCAGTTGTTAACACACACATATGTGACAAATCTTGTTGAGTATGATTCACTCTAATACCTCATGATTTTGCAAAAAGTAACCATGATTAACCACTCTAATGAAGTTGTCATCTAAGATATATTTTCAGTTTCCCTTAGAAGGTACTATTGGAGAGCCCCCTATGGTGGACCACTCTTGTAAAGATCATAATAAGCTATTCATAAGAACACTAGCATTATTAACTTAAATAATCCTTCAGACATTATCTAGGATATTTTTAATAAGTCTTTAGGGTAGAGGAACTAGCCAGTGATTATTATTCATTAAAAACTTTTCACGCCATCTTGTACTCGTAAGGAGTAGATCTGCCTCCCCACTTATTTATTTAACATTTGAAGTTAATTACAATTATAATTTATAAAAGATTTAGGGGAGGATAGGAGGTCTCGTGATGAGCTGACCTACCACGATCATGAGACCTAACAACCATGACATTACTGTGTTGGTCACCAAGCCAGAGTAATAGCTTTCAGCTGAAAAGTTGTAAGACAGGAAGCCTCATCACGAGCCGGCCTATTCATCCGTGTTACTTCTTGTGAGTGGCACTGCCATCAGCTGGTTACCAAGCCAGGATAGTGGCCTTCATCTAAAAGTCAAATAAGATAACTCTGAATCTGTATCTAATAAGTGGGACACGGGCATTTTGTTGGGTTAAAATACATCCCTGCCAAGTTTATAGACACCTACGAGAAGCAGGGCCATGTCTATGGTATTAAAGTTAATTACATACTATGACTTACTCGGATATCTTTCTCTTTCCCACTCAACATTTTATTTCTTGGACAATGGTTTTAAGATGATTTGATTATGGTGCTTCGAGTTCTATCTTTCAAAAATCAAGAATCTTTAATGATGTGGTACCCTTAGTGAAGGTAATTCTTCGTATTGGATTAAGAAGAAACTTACTTTTGCATCTGGCTGACAACAAAATTTAGAGTGTTTCCTAATTGGTCCAAGAAGGTGTCATCTTGTTCTATTTTTATTTCCCTTTTCTAGTATCATAACTCCAATTCTTTATGGTATTTAGAGTGATGAATTTCTTAGCAATGATTACTCGCTAGGTGTTGATAGAAAACAATGTGTTTTGATTATGGTTGCCACTAAATAATCACTACATGACCTAGGTACAAGATTGTTATAATAGGTGCAGGAATCTTATGGTAATTTTCTTGAAATTGCACCTTTTCAACAAAGATTTGATTTTTTTATCATGATTGTTAATAAGACTCTAGACAGGGATAAGAGCTCTAACATCTATGACAAGAATGGAGTTCATCTGAAACAAGACAGCAGGTATGTGATGTCTATCATAAAAGTGCAATACTCTTTTTTCCATAATGTATGGTACAAATCATTGCTTTCCTGTACCTGATCTTATTGCAATTTTATCATTCCTACACTCGACACTTTCATAAGCACTGCAACATGGTTTTAGTTGGCACTGTAATAGTGATGTTGTAGACTTGATGAATGCTTTAAATGATGACATACCATGATATATTCATATTTCCTTGCTAAGATATCGCTGACATTTTTATCAGGAAGCATAGTATGATCTTTAAACATTCCCCCTCCCTTCTTCCATGGTTTTATAATCTTATGGTTTCTCTTGCATGAGAACATGCAATAAGGTCAGCATGGGGGAGTGTTGAACATCTGTTTTGTCCATATTTTCACACTTTTTGTTGAATAACTCTATACCTATACCAAGTGTTTATAATCAATATTATTCCTTTTAGAGGCATTTAGAGCTAACAGCTATTGATTTATGAATTCTCCTTGTTTTGTTAAATTGAAAAGTATTTAATGTGAGATTGTCATTAATGTTAGGCTCTTTTGTGGTAGGTGCTAACATCCCTTCCCCAATTGTGCCTGCACCAATATTGTTGCACCAGCACGCCTGCACCAACTGTGTCTGCACCAACATGCCTGCACCAATTTGGGGCTTTCATACATTGACACATTTATAGGAAAATATGAAAGAGATTTTTGTTCAAATTATTGCTTGAACACTTCCACATAAGATAAGGTACCCCCAGGTCATACGAATTTATGTTTAGGAAATAATTAATGCCTCAACCCCAAATTCGCAGCAA
This sequence comes from Pinus tabuliformis, assembly GCA_031772625.1. Classification (NCBI taxonomy): domain Eukaryota; kingdom Viridiplantae; phylum Streptophyta; class Pinopsida; order Pinales; family Pinaceae; genus Pinus; species Pinus tabuliformis. The sequence goes on along the minus strand of CM062819.1, from coordinate 337,656,284 downwards.
TTTCTAGACTACCAACTTCTGCCTCAATTTCTGTGTAGGTGAAGGTGAATAAAGAAATTCTGGAATATGGATTTTGGTCCCAGTATAGCAAATTGATTAAGCCTCAAACAAATTTCTAAAATTCGTAATGGTCAAAAAGTTACATAAGGGTCTTTGAGGTAGTTTTATAAAAAGAGATTGTTTTTCTAGAATTTTAAGATCTCAGATTTTAAGCAGTCAAGTTCGGGCACAATTTATGAGGCAACAGAGATGAACCACAAAATTCTGAGAAATTTTATTGTTGTAAACATAACAAACTAGGCTTCCTCCAAACATTTTTCCGAAATTTGTAGTGGTTAAGGAGATATGAGGAATTCTTTGGAGGTTGTTTGTTAAAAAAACCAATTTTTACTGAATTCCAGGAAACGTCTAGTTGGAAAATTCGTATCAAAATATTTATTCTTTCAATAGAGCTGAAGTCCAGGACCATAGCATATAATTATAATACCAATCCTAAGGATTTTCACCAGTGCAGAAAGCAATACGTGGAGTTAAAGTCAAACTACTTCTAGAAGCTATGAAGTCATTAGCCGCATGATACATTCAACAAATGCGTCAAACATCAGTTCAAACTTAGCCAAAATCAGATTTTTTTTGTTTCAGGTTCCAATTTGTTTTAACAAATCATGCTAAATTGTAAGCATGGATCTGATTAAGGAGGGGCAGCACTGCTGCTATAAAAAAGAGGATTGTGCACTCAGAAGTTTAGCAATAAAAATCCATCGAAGACCTCATATTCAGATCAGGCACCATACTTTGTAGATTTCAGAATAGGGAATCTATTTTGTTGTGCAGGAAGTGAGGAGATACGCACTAGTGGGATGATCCTTGGAGGGGACCACAGGAGCCAACGCAACATTGTTTATGAATTTGTAACTGCACTTTTGAAATGAATTTCTTTGGAATTTAACTTTGAATTATGGGTTCTACCCTGAAATGAGTTTATTTATCAATCGCTTCTAAGTACTTTTGTTTCTCCATATTATTCTGAAAATTTTGTTTTAGTCACTGCAAGGGAAACGAGTTGGATGGTTGGGCCCACTAGCCAGTCTGTTGCCCCAAACCTCTTAATTTCCTTTGTTTCATTTTGCTTTGCATAGTGCTTAGAAGTATTTGATTTCAATTCACATAAGCTTTTATTTTCATGATTGATTTCATTTCTGCAATATCGGTACAAGCACGTTGCCAGTCCAAGCACATTGCCTGCACTAGTGCATTTCTAGTTCTGCAATTTCATTTCATAACTCTTCTTTCAGTCATTTAATTTTCAATTTCATTCCATAAGCTTTATTTCACTACTCTGGTTATTTACCTTTAATATCAATGCTTTTAGATGTATTTTCATAAAGGCTGAACTAAAAGTAAACACTCAATGTTTTAATTGCATCTCTTATTTATTATTACAACGATTTGCCCTGATCTCTTGTTGCATAACAAAGCTTATTTCCAGGACACAATCGTGAAATAATTGTTGAGAAATAATTTTGGTTAACTTAACTTAACATGTATTCATGACTTCCCTTGAATTATATGAGACTGATTCCTGCACTTTTGCAAAAAAACATTTATTCTTGCACTTTTGCAAGCAAATGCCAGGATCAACATAAGGAAATATTGTGAATTTTGTTGAAAAAATGCTCACAAAATTCTTCATTATAATTAAATGTTGCATATATTATAAGGAAGTATTTAATAATATCAGGGTAAACAACACGAATTATATATTTATTTTATTGGTTCTTATTGCATATTTCTCTTACAACTAAAGTGTTGAATTGTCTTTAAGAGAAGCAGTGCATTATTATCTTGATTCTTTTTAAAGCATTCGATTATTTTCTTAGATTAGTTGGAATGAAGTTGCCATGTGATTTCTAGCTTCGCAACATAGCAATAATTTTTAAGATGTTTTTCATTCCTTATTTCTTGACTCACTTTCTTTTGAATGGGGCCTACATTCCTTTGTCCCCTGGACAACTGAGGAAGACTTACTGCAAGAGTCAACTCAACCCAGAAGATGAGCCAGAAGAAGATTTCCAGAGTTTGTTTACTTTGCTTTAAAGAGTCTTGTTCTTTTTTTCCCCGAATGATGCCCTTCTGAATTTCTTGCAAGAGCTTAGTTTTTATTTGACAGATCCCTGAGGTCGTATTCTGGCATATATTGTGTTATGCCTCTAAGTCTTACGACCCTGGATTGACAAATTAAATGTTGGTGTAAATCTTGCATTTATACCGCCCGACACATAATACATAGACTTACCCAATGATGGAACCGACACAGGTCCAAACACATCACTATGTACAAGCTCTAATATCCCTTTAGTTATGTTAGCATTAGAGAGGAAACTCACCCGATTTTTCTTCCCATATACACAATGTTCACAGAAATCGAACTCCGAAGAGAAATTACACATACCTTCTACCATAACATAACCTTGAACTATTTGAAGGCTCTTCTCTCCAATACGTCCAAGCCTTTGATGCCATAGCATGGTCTTTTCTTTAGAGACCACAAGGTTTTCTGCTCCACTTTCAGGAAGCACATAACTGTTGCACCCATCAATAAGAGTGCTACCCAGAAGCTTGTACATAGTTCCAATCTGAACTCCTTGCATCAATACCACTGCTCCCCAAACCATTTTGTAGGTATCCTTCTTGAACACTATTTTTACATATGCATCATCCATCTTGCTTACATAAATCAGATTTCTGGGTAATGTAGGAATATGCAAAACAATTGGAAGTGTTTTAATTCTTCCACCTTGCAACTTCAACTTGACTTTTGCACGAACGACGATTCTATCCTTCCTATCATCCACTAAGAGGACATCACCACCATCATATTTCTCATATTTGCAGAACCACTCCCAGTGGGGAGTGAAGTGAAAGGATGCATTTGAGTCAAACAACCATGCCTGATGATCTATATGCGTACTTTAATAAGAAGCCAAGTACACATCCCCACTTTCATTTGAGGTTATTTTACCTCTGTAGAGAGTGCATCATCAGATTCCTTTCCTTTCTCAGGATTTTTATATCTACAACCTTTTTTGAAGTGCCTTTCCTTTCCACAATTCCAGCACACCTTTATAGGTTATCTAGGAGATTTACATCTCCATATAGATTTTATTTCTCATGTGGGACTGTCCTCATACAGACAAGGCATCTCCATTCTGTCTCTCCTTATTTTTCTGTCTCATCTCCTTCAACAGCAAGGATGAGACTATTTGATCAAACTTTAAGGTAGTTGTATTACTACCTATTGCAACAACGAGGCTATCCCACGAATCTGGTAGAGAAAACAAAAAATTGATGCACTTATATTCATTTGAAATTTTAATATCAACAGATAACAACTAACTTACCACAATATTAAAGGCGTTTATATGCTCTTGCATGGAGCCTTCATCCTTCATCCTCCGGTTATACAACTTTTTTTGTAGGAACAGTTTGTTCACTAAAGATGTAGATTGGTACAAAGTCCCTAACTTGTCTCACAAAGCCTTCATTGTAGCTTCCCCTGATATATTCAATAATACTAAATCTGAGATACACAACTGTATTGTGCTCTTTGCTTTCCTATCCAACTTCGTCCAATATTCTTCTGACATTGTCATTGGTTTAGTACCTAGATCTACCGCGATCCACTAATCTTTATCCACCAGCAGATCCTCCATCTCGATTTTCCACAACTCGAGACTTTGACCATTAAATTTCTTGATCTCTATCGTTCTACCACTCGCCATCTTCTTTCACGCAAGAATCGATCCCGTAGATCTCCCACTCAACAGGATCTACCACAGGCCCAAGAAAAACCCCTCAACAGTAAAGGTGTCCCCTTGAATCCGAAACAACTCTGACACCAAATGTAGGTTTTAACCCTGTACAGAAATTACCTAAAAATGAATTCTTAAAAAACAAAAAATAAACAATGGCGAGAGCATAAAACATAAAACAAATATACACAGATATTTTCCCCTGGATCCCAAAATCAAGACTACCAGATTGATTTTTCATTATGTTCTATTAAATGTTACAATAAAAATATATACATGTCGAACCATTCATAAACCCCAATCCATTAACCCTGGATTAGAATGTAATTGTAGTTCCCTTGACTGGATCTACAAAATACCATGGGAAAAAAAAACCATCATGCCCAAAACCATGTGCAAAACACCGCAAGAATCGATCTTGCAGATCTCCCACTCAACAAGATCTACCACAAGCCCAAGAAAAATCCCTCAACAATAAAGGTGCCCCCTTGAATCTGAAACATCTCTAACACCAAATGTAGGTTTTAACCCTGTACAAAAATTACTTGCAAATGAATTCTTAAAAAACAGAAAATAAACAATGGAAAGAGCATAAAACATAAAATAAATATACACAGATATTTTCCCCTGGATCCCAAAATCGAGACTACTAGATTGATTTTTCATTATGTTTCGTTAAATGTTACAATACACCTAAATACATGTCGAAGCATTCATAAACCCAAATCCATTAACCCTGGATTAGAATGTAACTGTAGTTCCCTTTACTGGATCTACCAAATACCATGGGCAAAAAAACCCATCATGCCCAAAACCATGTGCAAAACCCATGCACAAAACCACAGGTAGGTCTGCCCACCTAATATAGGGTCCAATTTGTTTTTCTTAGGGCGTTACCCCAGACCCTGTGTAGGGGATCTACTGCCCGCTGATAGGGGGCTTTTGCCCCCCGCTGCACCTAGTGCAATGAAGGGGAGGTTTCCCCCCCTCTAACCCTTTGGGTTCGTGTGTGGGGCTAGTCGTGGAAATAATATAGCACACACCCAACAAAGGGTAAAGAGAACATGGTTGCAGATGCTCTTAGCATAAGAGTGTAGGTGAACCATAGAAACTATGAGTTCTTATGAGATAGATTTACAAGATCGGATCTTACAAGCATGACAATAGGATGATAGGTATAGGGAGCTTAAGAACAGGTTACAACAGGGTACAGGTGAACATGATGTGGATTATCATCTTACGATAGATGGCTTACTGAGATTTAGAGGCAAGATCTATGTGTTGGATGATAGTGAGCTCAAGAAGCTAATCTTGCAGTAATTTCATGTCAAGCCATATTTAGGTCACCTATGATATCATAATATGTTGACAACTGTGAAGAAGTTCTACTATTGGCCGAATTTGAAGAAGTAAGTGGCAGAGTTTGTTGCTATATGTCTGGACTATCAGTAGGTGAAATTTGAGTGTAGTAACCCAACTAGTTTGTTACAGCCTATTTCGATTTTAGAGTGGAAATGGGAGGTCATTTCCATGGATTTTATTATAGGATTGTTGAGGACATCGAAGCATCATGATTCCATCACGGTTGTGATTAGCAGGTTGAGCAAGGTATCTCACTTTATTCCAATGAATAATACTTATTCATCTAATGAGGTTTCACAAGTCTTCCTCGGGGAGATAGTGAGGTTGCACAGTGTTTCAAAGAAGATTGTGTCGAACAGAGATGTCAATTTCACTTCTAGGTTTTGGAAGGAGTTATTTGCAGGTTTGGGTACAAAGTTGGCCTTGAATACAACTTATCATCCACAAATAGAAGGACAGATAAAGAGGGTCAATAAAATACTGGAGGATATCTTGAGGATGTATGTCATGATCCAATAGAGGAGGTGGGAGGAGTATCTTCCATTGTTTAGTTTGCTTACAACAACGGTTATCAAGAATCACTAAGGATGAGTCCATTTGAGGCACTCTATGGGCGGAGTTGTAATACTCACATAAGATGGAGTGATCCAACGAATAGGGTACCTATAGGAACATACATATCGGAAGAGACGGAACATGAAATGAACTTTATCAAGAAGAACACCTTGAGGATTGGGTCAAGTGCCAAGTTGTCACCTCGGTATTGTCGGTCTTTTGAGATCGTTGAGAGGATTGGACAAGTGCCCTACAGACTTACACTGCTTCTGATAGTGAAATTCCATGATGTTTTCCAAGTTTCATTAGTTAAAATATATGTAAAATATGTTGATCATGTTATTGATTAGTCTATATTGTAGGTGGATCCAGAAGGAGAATTCCAGCAAGAACCTTAGTGCATATTGTAGCAGAAACAACTCATGCTTCAAAATAGAGCAATCAAGCAAGATAAATTATAGTGGAAACACTTTGGGTGCGATGAAGCTACCTGGGAGATGGTTGATCAGATGTAGGTTATGTATCCTTCATTATTTATCGGTGGAGGAAAATCAGATTTTGGTATATGTATATATTTATTTATGGTTGATATTGTAAATACCACAATGAGTTGTGTTATAAAGCTCCAATAAGAAGTATGGTTGTCATGTTGTCATGTTTGTCATGATGGTTTTTCTTTTGAGCAGGTTGTTCATTGTAAATACTACAACGAGCTAAGTTATAAATCTCCATGGGAAGTATGTTTTGGTTTTCAGCGATCTTGCTAGTTGTAGGTGTCATAGAACACCGAGGATGGTGTTCCCCTGAGGGGGACGGATCTGTAACAGCCCCAGCTTAAAATTTCAGGTAATAAAGTTAATAGAGGCAAAAGAAGATCAAGGTCGATTGGACACATATTCCAAGCCAAATTTTGGGTAAATCATCCTATTGGGAATCACTTGTTGTTTATTATGGATAAGGGAAATTGGCAAAGGCATTGCCAAAGGATTTGAAAAGGAAAAAAGACATTATTGGAATTTATTTTATGAAAACAAAGGAAAATAGGAGAAAAAGGAGATGAAGGGTCACAAGATTGCATGTGAGGAGGAAATTGAAGGAAAATAGAGGGAAAATGAAGAAATTAGAGGCATCAATAACAAAAAGACATCAGAACATTAACTTGGGGCCTTTTTCTAGTTCAATTTTGGAATTGGTTTCAGAGAGGAGAAGCGCACCAAGAAGAGAAGGAAAGAAAGCAAGAAAAGGAATGACAAGAAAATCAGAGGAAAGCAAGGATCAAGAAAGGAAGATTCAAATCAAGTAGCGTCATCTGGAATACTTGCAGGTAACAGGTTGCATGTATGATTTCCTAGCTGGTTTTGGCATGCATGATACATGCATGTGTGTATTCGGTTCATTTTCTATCATTAGCATGAGTTTTTCTGGGTTGATAGTGGTTTCAACTTTGCCTTTCCATTTCTAGATAGCCATGATGTGATGAGACTCATTCTTGGTTGAGATTTGGATTTCCAGAAGGTTTTGGATCCAGGTAAGGTGGTATCAGTAAAATCCCAAGGGTTGGAAGTAGAGATGATTTTCTCTAGGAAGCCCTCAACAAGTAGGTGGAGACAAGAAAATTGTCAATTCAGTTTTGGAATTGGTTTTAGAGAGAAGCGCACCAAGAAGAGAAGGAAAGAAAGCAAGCAAAGGAATGACAAGAAAAGCAAAGGAAAGCAAGGATCAAGAAAGGAAGAGTCGAATCAAGCAGCGTCATTTGGAATACTTGCAGGTAACAGGTTGCATGTATGATTTCCTAGCTAGTTTTGGCATGCATGATACATCCATGTGTGTATTTGGTTCATTTTCTATCATTGGAATGGGTTTTTCTGGGTTGATAATGGTTTCAACTTTGCCTTTCCATTTCTAGATAGCCATGGCGTGATGAGACTCATTCTTGGTTGTGATTTGGATTTCTAGAAGGTTTTGGATCTAGGTAAGGTGGTATTAGTAAAATCCCAAGGGTTTGGAAGTAGAGATGGTTTTCTCTAGGAAGCCCTCAACAAGTAGGTGGAGACAAGAAAATTCCTCAAGGGATGGTGAAGGAATATTGAGGCATCCGAGCTCGATTTGGTTTTGTGATATCAAGACTGGTTTAGGCGAGATCACGGTAGGGTGAGGGTGGCGGTGGTTTAACCTCTGAATTCTCTTGGTTGTTTATGGATTAGTTTATCCCCTAATATCCCACATTCATGCTTGGAATATGGCACAGAGGTGATTGGCTTAAAGAAATATTTGGCTAAGCCCAATCTATGGTCAGGTGGTACATGGAATTCCCTGACTTGGTTGCCTTTTTCATATGTTAATAAGAGATAAGTTCCTCTTGTATTTCATGAGTAACTATACTTATTAAAATGTGGCTTTAATGGTTTTTCTATCATTGTTATTATCATGGTTATATGTTGGTTATAAGCATGGTTTTATGACATATTCAAGTTATGGCTCTTATCAGTTTGATAGATAAATGAATGGTTATTGAATGCATGACATAATAGATGTTATTGCATCTATTCTGAGAGGGATTTAGACATTCTTGATGATTCTAAAATAAGTATCATATCTCTATGTTCATATATGCATTCACGACTTGTAAATTACATGTTCACAATGTGTTACATGAAATGATTGTCATGGTTAGATCTGGTTAGGTCAAATTATTGTCCAAGTTTTATGTCAAAGGATTTGTCCTTGTGTCATTTTTTGTTCTAGAAAGTTTCATCAAGTTCTGGGCAAATGTCTAGATCCTAGCCCTGAAAAGGTGGCTCGGATCTTAGGATTTTATGTACAGAACTGAGCAATTTAGAATGCAGTGGTTGGGAGGTAGGGTTTTCCATGCGACTAGAGGGTTATAATCATTGGATTGACTTGTTATGCAAGCAAAGAGTAATCTAGATCACTCATAAAGAAAGTTAACTCAAGGTTTGGGCACCTAGAGTGGTTGTTTATCTCTTGGGGGTTCTATGGTACCTGAGGGAAGTCAGTAAAGTTTCAAGTTGTCGATTCCACTTTTTCAACTATACTTAAGAGGTTGAGTCATGCTATAGTAGCCCTTTGCTCATTTTTACCCCAGCAGACTGGTGAAAGTCGGTAAATATGTGAGGTGGTGTTCCAAGGGTTTTTTAGGGTGTTAAATCCATTTATCCATTCAAAAGTGCATTTTAAATCACAAGAAATCAAATTCACTTGTGCAATAGGTTTTTAATCATGTTTTTTAAAAATATAATTTAAATATGGTTTAAACATGTGATTTAAATATCCAAGTAACTTAGTGGTGTGAATTCCATCCATTGATCTAGTGGTGATGACGAGAATATGCTTAATTATTATAACTTAATTAGTAAAAGAAATGACTATTATAACTTAAAAACCAAACTACATTAATATTGATTTTAAAACTATGTTAACATTTTTACAGTTGCAATCAACAAAGGTTAATCAATCGAAGTGATAGATATTTAGTCAATTATGATTTTTGAAACACTAAATGTAATGCACAATAATATGCAGTGAGGTTTCAACAATATAAGTTTTAACATTTTTATTTTTAATTCTATTTCTCTAATATTCATACACGGTGATAAATAACTTGTACCGTAAACTTTTAATAGTGTTTTGTGAAAAAATAATTGAAGTATGGAAAACATTGAACATCAATCCCAATCTATCACCCTCCCAAACTGAACAATCGCTCAGAATTCTTCGGAATGAGAAGGCCTTTGTTTGGAAATACATGGATATGAAAGGGATTCACCCCCATTTATGCACCCATCATATATATATATATATATATATATATATATATATATATATATATATATATATATATATATATATATATATATATATATATATATATATATATATATATATATATATATATATATATATATATATATATATATATATATATATATATATATATATATATATATATATATATATATATATATATATATATATATATATATATAAGAGGAATGTCGACCTATTCACCAACCACAAAGAAGAATGAACCCTGCTTTGAAAAACATTGTGAAGGAAGAACTCCAAAAGCTATTGGATGTTGGATTTATTTATCCAATCTCTGACAGTGAATGGGTATCCCCATTAGTCATTGTTCCAAAGAAGAACGACAGGTGGAGGATCTGTTTCGATTATAGGGAACTAAATAAAGAAACCCAAAAATATCACTTTCCCTTACCTTTCATCGACCAGGTTCTCGATACACTAGCTGGGAAGAAATTATTTTCTGTATGGATGGATTTAGTGGGTATAACCAGATCCAAATAGCTCTTGAGGATCAGGATAAGACCACTTTTACCTACCCTTGGGGAAATTTTTCATATTGGGTCCTCCCATTTGGACTCTGTAATGCACCTGCTACTTTCCAAAGGGCAATATTGGGAATCTTTTCTGATTTGATTAATGATAGTGTTGAAATATATATGGATGATTTTACTCCATATTGTAATTCTTTTGAAAATGGTTTGGAAAATTTACAAAAACTAATTAAACATTGTAAACAGACTCATGTTTCTCTTAGCACAGAAAAATGTCATATGATGATGGAAGAAGGGATCGTACTGGGGCATTTACTTTCAGCTGCAAGAATACGGGTCGATCCTTTGAAGATCAAGGTAATTTTAAATTTTCCCACTCCAAAGACACAGACAGTGGTACGTAGCTTTATTGGTTATGCTAGGTATTATCGATGCTTCATAGAAAAAATTTCTAAAGTAGCATTTCCACTCTTCCAACTACTGTCTAAGGATGCAAAATTTGTATGGACTGATGCTTGTGAAGTAGCCTTTTCACAGACCAAGAAATTACTCTATGAGGCTCCAATATTGTGTGGTCCTGATTGGAAACTCCCATTCCATATTTCTATGGATGCCTCCCATACAACAATTGGAGCAGTTCTGGGACAACAAGAAGATAAGAAACCGTATGCAATCTACTACGTCAGCAAGAATTTAACTCCTGCTAAACTTAATTATATGGTAATGAAGAAGGAATTTTTGGCTTTCATTTATGTTGTTAACAAACTTCGGCATTATATTACAGGGTACCCCACCTTTGTGCACACAGATCATTCAATCATCAGGTATCTGATGAAAAAACCGATAACTCCTAGATGAATTACAAGATGGTTATTATTGTTACAAGAATCTGATATCACTATTGTAGACAAACTAGGAAAGGATAATGTGGTAGCAAATTTCCTATCTAGGCTGAATATTAATGATGAAGATACACTTATAGAAGATAGTTTTCCTGATGAACATATTTTTGCAATTTCTACTTACACTCCTTAGTATGCAGATGTTGCTAACTATCTTGCTGCAGGAAAGGTACCTCATCATTTTTCACATAGGGAATGATGAAGGACTATCTAGCAAAGTTCCCGCTATACATGGATAGAAGGGTACCTCTTCTACACTGGACTAGATCAGCAGATCTGATGTTGTGTAGGCAAGGAATAAATCTATGATGTTCTAAAAGCTACCCATGATGAACCTTGCAGAGGGAACTTTGTTGATAAACGAATCGGTCATAAAGTGTTGCAGATGGGATACTACTGGCCCTCTATATTCCAATATGCTAGAAAATATGTTCGGGGGTGTGACAGCTGCCAACGAATGGGTCAGCCTGTTCGATCAGATGAAATGCCACTGCAACCTCAACTAGTCCTTGAACCCTTTGAGAAATGGGCTATTGATTTTATTGGGCCATTTACCCCTCCTCATCAAAAAGTTGATATTCTTGTTTGTGCAGACTATGTGACGAAATGGGTGGAAGCTAGAGCCGTTGCAAGAGACACTGAACAAGTTGTCTCAAACTTTTTATTTGAAGACATTTTTGCTCAATATGGGACCCCTAAGGAAATAGTTTCATATGGAGGGGCACAGTTTACATCACATTCAATAGCAGTGATTATGAAGAAATATGGAATCAAAAATTGGGTAACATATCCATATCACCCTCAGGCGAATGGTCAAGTCGAGAGAAAAAATATAGGAAAATATTCTTTCGAAGATTGTGGCTAACCATCGTCGGAATTGGGCTGAAAAACTTCCTGCAGAAAACTAAGTGTATAGCACTACATGGCAGAATACAACAGGGTTTTCACCATATGAGCTTGTATATGGAAAATCCCCTTTATTTCCAGTGGAATTCAAGGTCAAAATACTCAAAAAAGCTCTGGAAGTAGGTTTGGATCTTACTGCAGCCCAGGAACACCGACTGAATCAGCTTAATGAGTTAGATGAAATTTGTTTGGTAGTTGTACCAAATACTACCACAATCCAGTAGTAGTGAACTAAGTGGAACGATAAATTTATTAAGAAGGTGTTTCAAAAAGGTGATTAGGCATTTCTCTATGACTCTTGATTCAAGGACTTTAAAGGAAAGTTTTGCTCAAGATGGATGGGTCCATATGAGGTTGACACAGTGTTTAACAATGGAACTATTAAACTCATAACAATAGACAATGTGCATACTCCATTACTTGCAAACAAACATCAACTCAAGTTGTATCACCGTCTGACCTCTAGGGACTCTTTTGTGAGACAAATTTCTGATGATTTTGGTTTTAAAATCATAAGTGTAGAAAATTCTTCCTCTGCACCTCCCATTGAATAAATAAATCAAATAAATAAATAAATAACTATATATATATATATATATATATATATATATATAATAAAAAATAAAGTTGAAGTTCTGCTACTACTCCATTTGGCAGCTCTCTCTCTCTTCTCTTTTTCCCTGTACAAATTTTTTCCTTTTCCCTTGCTACTACTTCATTTGCAGCTTTATTTTTCCTATACAACACATTTTTCCCTTCCCTTGCTGATACACCACTGGTGTTGTTACTTCTGTTATGGCCTAAATCTACCTCAGGCTGAGAAAGGCAGGTCTAGGGTAACATCAAACCACGCTTAACCTGGTAGCTAGCCCTACCAGGTCGGGAGAGGGTTCTCTCCTTGTCAATCTCAGGAAAATATAACAAGTAAAGCTTGAGATGACTGATATAAAGACTAATTTTAGGCTAGGTATATGCTCAGAGGAGTTTGATTGAGTTTAAAGTTGGTTTGCTGGCTCAGATGAGGAAGGCATTTTTGAGTCCGGGGAATGAACTTAGTTTTGCAGAGTTTTCTGTGGGGCGAGGTAGGCAAGTTTTTTATCACTTTGAATTAGGTGTAATGGTGAGTCTAAATATTGGTGAGGAGTTGGAGAGGGCATGAAAGTGTCATGAGTCCTCTTCAAACAGCAGAAAACATGTAAAACTAAATAAACCCCAAGACAGAGCACTGAAACATCAATGAATTCCACCTTTTACACTTGATTCATTTAGTTATGCATAAAAAGAGAGAGATGATGGCACATATAAACATATGATAACTTGAATCACAGAGGAAAAAAACAATACTAATTCACCTTGCCACAAGAATCCCACAAAATGCTGCAAAACCCTGGTTTATTTCCTTGCCAAACTGCAGAAGTGATGTACAATAATGCTCAAAGCATCCACAAGATTCCAACTTTTACAAATGACTAAGAAAGTACAAGATATAGGCATCAAACCACCTATGATAGCCATCAAGGGTCGAATCCATGAGTCAAGGAGCTGTTTCAACAAGATCTAAACTAGAAACTGAAAAATACGCAGTGGAATATCTTGCCTCTAAAACTATGGAAACTGATTCATTCAGTTCAAAACCACCTAAAACTGATGTATCTACCTCCTTAAGTAAATTTTCATCATTTTTACATCATAGTACATATTTTTACATCACATCACATCATGAATTTGACCATAAGAGAGAAAAAGTCAAACTGGAAGAAAACTAGGCGAAATTCTGAGCAAACAGGCAAAATTGATAAATTTTCATCCTATGCGTAGTGCCATTTTTTTTGTGCGTAGCGCTTTTTCCAAGCCACTTTTGGAAGGCTTCCAGAAGTCCAAATTAGGTGTAGGATAGCTCGTTGGAAAGCCTGATGATTCTAATTTCTGGAACAACTTGAACTTTTTGATTTGGAGTCCATTTGCCCCTCCAAAAATGCAATCTCCCAAGACTGCTTCCTATGTTGCCAAAAAGTGGCAGAGAGGGCATTTTTTGGGTGTTTTTGGCCCTTTTGGAGGTCCAGAACTTGTCAAAACTTCACAGCCATTTCTGAGCAAGCATATTTTTTGGTGCTGATTCCAAATATGTAAGGCATTTTGCAAATGGAGGCCCCCATCAATCGGCGCTACGCACCTGCCGGAAAAACCTATTTTTTGCCTCAAAAATTCAAAAATGTCCAAAACTTCACCAAATTTCTTGAAATTTGGCATGAGTGATCTTTGTTAGGTGCTATGCTAGGCCAATGATGCTTCAGCCAAGATCTTGAGCTTATCTTGCTCTTTCTTGCTCCTCAAAGCTCTCTTTAACTTGGCTTTTAGGCTTCTTATCCTTGTCTTACAAATTTTGTTCCGAACCAAATAGTGATAAGCCATGTGGCGCAACATCTTTTCTCCTTGTTGGATTTCTTGGTGCATGAGTCTCTTGGGAAGAATCACTAAAAATTTCATCATCCCTCTAATATGTTGAATATGTTTCCATACTTGCAAATGTGGAGTGAAGAATGATGAGTATGAAGAGATTTTCTCAAGTATAGGGTGACTGCTATTTTCCTTTTTAGGATTAAAAGAATTGACTAATAGTAGAACTGTGAATGAGGGTTTTAATAATGGAAGAATGGTTTTAGGGAATGTATTGGGTTTAGGAAATGGGAATTAGGGTTTAGATAATAGTAGGAATTATGTATAGGGCTTAGGGTTTGGTAATAGGGGGTAAGGTGAGTGCCAATGGGAGAGGGAAAAATGAAGGAAATTAAGGGGGATGAAATATAAGAAAATAATGACAAGGGAGTTAAAACGGCAAAAAAAACAAAACCCTATGCAAGCTTGGAAAGACAATTTTGGAGATAGCTAGGGTTTCATTTTTAGACACTCAAATCACCACCATAGACGAAACAATTCATTGGTAGACCAGATGAGAGGATGTACTTACTTATTGAGAGGTTATTTGTGAAATTGGAGGCTTGTGAAATCAATGCAATGTGTTTTAGAGCTCATCCAGCAGATGTGTCACGCTAACGCCCAGGTGCGTAGCACACATTCAAATCCTAGTTCAAAACCTGCGCTCGGTGCGTAGCACCAGGCAAGTGCATCACGCCAGTGCCCAGGTGCGTAGTGCCGGTGAAAACTTGAATTTTTGCTGCACATTTCACTTTTTTCTCCTTAAACCTGATTTCCTCCCTTTTGCTCTTTCTCTTGCACAAAATGAAGTCTTCAAACACCAAGGAGAACTTTATATCCATCTTGACTTTAATTTTTCCTTTACAAACCCACTTTCCTAAAGTTCTTTTCACTTTGCTTTAAAAACCCTGTTTTTTACAGTTTGGATCTTTTTTTATCATTTGATGAACTGATGCTTGGATGTTTTCGTTTCTTTGCAGTGGCTAGATTTGGCAAGGTGACCAAGGGCTATAGCTAAAGCTTATTACATATGAAAACATTGAAATTACACAAACTTTGTACATGAAATAGAAAAACCTTGTTTTCACCTCAAAACAGAGTTTTGAGGTAAAAACCCTTTATGAAGCAAATCATCAATGAAATTTGTGATTTTATGAACTTATTAGACATTCTCATGTGCCTGCTGACCTCTTATTGAGTTTTTTAAGACCATGTTGGCAAATCCTAGAACCTAGAAACCCTAAAATTACTTTTGCAAATGGAATGAAATAAAATGACAGCAAATGACCTATACATGTGAAAATAGGCTAGCAGATAAATGGCATGAGGGAAATTGATAAAGAACCACTACCATCAGT
The DNA here is from genome assembly GCA_031772625.1 of Pinus tabuliformis. NCBI lineage: Eukaryota > Viridiplantae > Streptophyta > Pinopsida > Pinales > Pinaceae > Pinus > Pinus tabuliformis. Next base: position 337,640,637 of record CM062819.1, on the reverse strand, counting down.
TGATCTATGACCTAATGGAATGCATTTGATCAAATGAGACACCTAATATTCATGCAAAAAGAGAAATTTGATCATTGATGGAGAGATGAAGATACTGACACTTACAACTTCAATGATGTTGATACTCCACTAGCGCTGATACTTCAATGATGATGATACTCCACTGATGATGTTACTCCATCGATGTTGATACTCCATTGGTGTTGTTACTCCATTGATGTTGATACTCCACTAGCGCTGATACTTCACCAATGTTGATATTCCACTAGTGTTGTTACTCCATCGATGTTGATACTCCTCTAGTGTTGTTACTCCGACACTGACACTCCACTAAGGTAAGTCGTTAGGTACGTCCTTGAATGACTCTATGAATTTAATTGATGTTTCATTATGACATGACCAATTATGCCCGAGGACAGTCATACCTTAGTTGCAGGGAGATTATCGTATTAAATAATAATGATACAATTTATTTTTATTAACGTACTACATTTAAACCACCCAATCATACCATTAATATGCCATCATTACCCACTTGGATCATATCTTCACCTGTACCCTTCACATATATCCATGTTCATTGGAAATTGTATTATGTCTTAAATACACATGCTAGCATTAAAATGTGGTCATTTCCAATGTATTGGAATAATTACTATAATCATCACCATATTTACCGTCAATTTTACCATAACTCTCGCCCGATTCACTTCACTGTCACTCTTGTTACCGTAAATTTTATCGGCTAACTGTCCCCTTAATGGCTTGTTGTTGCTCTGAGTGCTGCTACAGAGTAACTGATAGGAAAATGGGTGGCCAAGCCATTAGACATGAACCGGAAAGCACATAGCAGGTTAGGCGTCAACCGGAAGTATGGAAAATCTTCCAGAATGCAGGGTGGCATATTTACTTTGAAAGGTTATAGGGTTTGATGAAGGGGTGACAATTAAGTTTGCATTGAATCTGGAAGGGAATCACTCCAAGGTCCATGGACTGGAAATTCAGGTAATTGAGGAGGTTATTTCGACTATCAATGGGTTGACACAAGATTGAAAAAATGGTTTACCAAAAGAGTGCCCATGTCATAATTACCAGAGCTATTCCTACAGGCAGGGAGAACGTGATGCAAAAATGGAAGGGTTATGACCGGAAATCACTACCACAGCCTTGGGCAGAGGTTGCATACTTCTTAATGAGGTATATCACCTGTGAAGGTTGGTTCTCTACCCTCTTTAAATATCATTTTAAACTCTTATCCTGTCTCTGATTTCGCTAGGTGCATTCCATAAATGTTTCGTTCTTCCTTTTGAATAACCTGCAATTGATGGCCTAGTCTGCGTGCCGCTCGTGCTAGGCATTGGTCGTCCTTACAAATCATGGGCTCATCAGGTTATTGGTAATTCACGCCTTGTTATAGACTCCTATGACTTGGCAACAATTGGTCGAGTTATCAGAAGAAGTTGCAGCCATAATGCATGTAAGGCTGGAAGAAGAATTGCCTGAAGAGGAAGTAATGGAGCAAATTCTGGAGGAGGTAGAGGAAAAAGGAGATGAAGAAATGGTGGACCAACAAGATGATTTAGGGAATAATGGAGGAACTCAGGAAACTGAAACAGAGGATGTTAGTAGAATGGAAACTGAATTTGTTACTCCTCGTTCTCCACTTATGGCCTCCCTGCCAAGAGGAGCAAGGAAATTTCGTTCTCCTACCCGCGCGGTGAGAGAAAGAATATTTCCTCTGAAATTGAAGTTTGTAGGAGTGATTGCAGAAGGAGAGGAAGATGATATTGATATTGCATCACAAGAACCTGTATCAACATCAAAACAAGTGGAAGAAGGGGTTGTTGCCAATGTTATTCCATAAGAACTAGTATCGATACTAGAGCAATTAGAGAAAGAATTTGTGGCTGATATTGTCCCATAAGAACCAGTGTCAACCCCTAAACAATTGGAAGAAGAGATCGTTGTCGATGTTGTTCCACAAGAACTAGTGTTAACATTGGAGCAAATGGAGGAAGGAGTTGTGACTGATCCTATCCCACAAGAACCACTGTCAGCCTCTAAAAAATGGAAGAAAGGGTTTTTGTTGATACTTCTCCACAAGAACCAGTATCATTTTTGGAACAAATAGAAGAATTCATTATTGACACTTCTCCTCAAGACCCAGTATCAACTCTTGATCATATGGAAGAGGAGGTCATCATTGATACTGCTCCACAAGAACCAGTATCAACTCCTGATCAGATGGAATAGGAGGTCGCCATTGATATTGATCCATAAGAACCAGTATCAACTCCTGATTATATGGAAGAGGAGGTCATCATTGATACTGTTCCACAAGAACCAGTATCAGCCTCAGAGAAGATGGAAGGAGAGGTGGCCATTGATACTACTCCACAAGGACTAGTATCAATTCCTGAACAAATAGGAGAAGAGTGACACTGCTCCACAAAAAATAGTGTCCAATTCAAAACAAGAGGAGGAGGAAATTTTTGTCGATACTGCTCCACAAGAACCAGTATTGGCCTCAGAACAATTTGAGGAAGAAAGTGTTACCGGTACCATTCCACAAAAACTAGTACATGTTCTTGGGCAAATAAAAGGAAATTCAAAGGTACCAGAGTCTGCGAGAGGATGTGTCGATGCCGCTCCATGAGGACCGGCATCCAAAAAAATGGAGGAAGTCGTGGTAAAACAAGAACCATTTAATGAGTTTGTTGGCATTGCTCCACAAGGACTAGTACCAGCCCCGAGATCGATGGAATTTGTTGAGGAACTTGTAAAAAGGAAAGCCCCCATTCAAAGTCGATATCAACTGTTGTTCAAAGAAAACATTCAGTTAAATATGGAAATTACTAAACTAAGGAAACATGTGATGCAGTTGCAAAAACGAGAAAGGAAAAGGCAAAAAATTAATCATGACTGAGCAATTGCAACCCCTGGACCTGGCAGGACAGTTTCGGTGGCAGTTCAGACAGTGGATAAGGAGATGACCTCAGCATCTACACAAACTGAGACGCTCCTCCATCTTGAAGAAGATTGGGAGTTTCTTTTGGCAACAAAGATCCAGAAATGGAAGGCCACTACTTTAAGTTTCCAGTGTGGATCAATTCCCATGGAGGCCCATCAGAAGGAGATAAAGGAGATTTGAGAGAATGCAGCAAGGGTGGCCACCGATTATATTACTCAAATTGAAAAGGCTAAACGGAAACATGAAAAGTTGCAAAAGGAGGTCAAAGAGTTGCAAGGACATGTCCAGTTACTGAAAATTGATAAGGACGATATGTTCACCTTAACGCAACACATAATGGCGTGTAGGCCCCATGCTAATTGTTATGCCATTTTCCTTCATGAACAGTATCAGTTTTTTTGTCTTGAAAGTACCCACCAAGGGAGCTGTAGTATAGATGTAGTAGTGGCAGTGACAGTGTCATGGGTAGTAGTACAGTAGCAACAAAAACACAGTGTTGGTGGCAGCAACAGTGCAGAAAGGAGGTGCTTTAGAAAGAGAGCAGCATGCAGGTGGACATTGTTGCTAGAGCACTTTCCTCGCTAAGAGGGAGTGTTAGTTTTTGGTAGCATCAGAAGTTCTCTAGCCTTGAGAATTGGTGGAGAGACTAAAGCACATGAGTTATAAAGAACGCAGAAACTGTTTGGTGAAACTCCACCAAGATTGTATTTTATTAAAATAATTGGGTTCCTATGTTTAAACTTAGGGAAATTAAAATATTAATGGGTATTAATCAAAATATGGGTGAGAATGATCTAGAAGGCGGATCAAGTCATGTTTTATTCTTAGTCATTGATTAGAGACTTAATCTCGGTCATTAAATACTCAACAGGAAAATTATAAAATGGAGGCTTGGGGTTCATTTGGAAATACACACACAGAGAGAGAGAGAGAGAGAGAGAGAGAGAATTAATCTAGAGTTTGATTTCTGGGGCTAGGAAGCTGAGAAATTCGAACCAAGTGATCATTCAGCAGTAGAGGAACAATGAGAATCTGGGAAAAGGACTTTCCGGAGAATACTAACATAGAGGCAGAGAGAGATTGCAGAGAGGTAGCACAGTAGCTGGGAAAGGTAGATGTTGGGCCAGTTTGGGCCCACGCAGTCCCTACGCAGAGCTAGAAGGGCTAGCGCTGAGTAGAAAAGTTGCCTGTCACGCAGAATCCAGAACTGTCGGAATAGCTGGAACTGTCAGGAACTACCAGAACTATCAGGAGAGCTGACGCGAGGCTGATGCAGAAATAGTCGGGGTTATCCAGTCTTGTGTCAGATTGGTCAGAATTATGTCGGGTGAAGTGAGGTAAAACTCACTCTGATTTTCCACAAATATTTTTCTTTGTAAAGGACTGCTATATGAACATCCTAAATTTGTATTCAGATATTTCTCCTGCATAATAAGCAACCCTTAGAAATGTTGCACCGTTTTCCCGCATTGGGTTTTTTCGGGGACTATTGTGTCCAAAAATAAGTGTGTCCTATGTATCTTGTTCTTTGCTCTGTTTTCTATTTCATGAGATCAAATATTTAATTAGTGTAGGCTGCAGAAGTAATTTGCTTCAATATTCAGAAGAATAATTTGATGAATGTAATTTAAAAATCAAGTAAGTGAAGTAGATTCAGATTTGCTGCAGTAGGGGTTCCTTCAGTAGTTGGAATTTTCACATCATACACTTGAATATGCATGACAAATGCATATTTGATATGATGGTATCAAAATAACAACATAAAAGAGAATGTTGCAAGTAGTCCTTTGATTTTTATTGTCTTTGTGTAGGTGGTATAAAAGGAAATTGGAAATTCCACATTTTGAATTTCACATTAAACAATGTCCATGTCACTAGTATAGTCGTGAATAAATATACCAAAGGACCTATTGTATTATGTGATGCTATATTGATGTTTCTAACCTTGTTGAGTGCATGTGGATAGTTTGTTGGGTGCCAGTTAAAAATATTTTGCAAGATGAGTAAACAAAAATGTAATGCACCTATGCAGCATGTGTGGAACATGCTAAGAAAAGTGCGTGACTTGAAGACAGTGGTAGTGTTACTCTGGAATTGAGCCATTGCTCAAAGCTCAATGCAATAGAAATCACTTTAACACTGCAAAAACTATTATGGAAATTAAAAAAAAAAAAAAAAATTGCAGGATGCATTTCCTCTTCGTCTTTAGAAAATAAGGAATTAATAAGGATGGTGTTTACTTCAAGGGGGGGAATATGTAACACTCCTATGTCATGCTTTTTAAACATTGACTATTTTTAGGCATTGAACTATTATTGGATTGAATGGCTATGGAAGCCATGATGAGACTAATGTGATGATGTAATATTTTATTTTATTATTTAATTAATAAATACATTGTTTGGGATATTTAGGAAAGAGCTCTAGAATTTTAGAAGAACTTTTGCTACCTTATGGAAAGCTATTGGTGGTTAGGTCCACATGATGAACCTTCCCTAAAAGTCTCCAAAAACCCCTAGGAGAAAATAATAGGAGAGAGATTATGTTAATCACTTAGTTGGAGAGAAATACTAAGTGGGGGGAATAAAGCACTACTGGAGAGAAAGTCATGGTTTAAAGAGGAAGAAAAAATATATTTTTTTATAAAAAATTAAAACAAAAAGGCCTAGGCAAAAAGGTTGTTAAAGCAGGACGCTGCTAAAATCTGCTGGGAAGAAAATCTATAAAATAAAATCACCTAGGAATGAAACCGTTACCTAGGAATGAAACCGTTTGTTGATTCCTGAAGACAAGAAAATCTAGGAATGAAACCGTTTGTTGATTCCTGAAGACAAGAAAATCTTAGCACGAAAGGAACTATTCCAAATAATTCATGGTTAGAGAGAACTATTCCAAATAATTCATGATTGGGTAAAACATGCTTTGTTCCTAAATAATCCACAAACAACAAACTACAATTAAAAAATATAGTTATTTTGTTTATTATATCTTCGGTTTCATAATTTAAATGTTATTATTTTGATGAATAAAAGTACAGATTAAAGAATCAACCATATGTTTTATAATTTACGCATGTGTATATAAGTTATTAGATAAGTGTGCAGGCATATATATATATATATATATATATATATATGTGGTAAGCTTTTGGAGATGAGTTAAGTCTTTCCCGTGTGTATTCTGTTGTTATAAAATGTCGTAGGTTAAAGAGGGAAATTCAGAAATTCTATTACAAGTTCACATAATTACAAACTATTCTTTAATTATTAGGATCTCGATGTCTTAATAGGAAAAGTACACCTATATGTATTTGGGTAGAGTGCTGTGGTTGGATACGTATCAAAGGTGAATTATGGTAACCGGTAAATATCCTTATAGTTTCTAGTAATGTGATCCTTATAGTTTCTAGTAATTAGAGTATGATGAAAATAAGTTAATTATTGAAATGGATTTTCAAGTAAAGAACCACGTGGTATTCTTGTATATATATATATATATATATATATATATATATATATTTCTTGTAATTTAAATAATATATATATATATTGTTTTTGAGTAAGAAGTTTTGAATTTCATGAATGTAAATATGTTGTACTTGTTATGGTTTTTATTGTAAACCACGTGGTATTCTTTGTAATATATATATATATATATATATATATATATATATATATATTTCTTGTAATTTAAATAATATATATATATTGTTTTTGAGTAAGAAGTTTTGAATTTCATGAATGTAAATATGTTGTACTTGTTATGGTTTTTATTGTAATTTAAATAATATATTGTAATTTAAATAATACATATATTGTCGGTGAGTAAGAAGTTTTGAATTTCATGAATGTAAATATATTTTAGTTTTTCTTGTAATTTAAATAATCTATATATTGTTTGTGAGTAAGAAGTTTTGAATTTCATGAATGTAAATATGCTCTACTTATTATGGTTTTTCTTGTAATTTAAATAATATATATATTGTTTGTGAATAAGAAATTTTGAATTTCATAAATGTAAATATGTTCTATCTGTTATGGTTTTTTTAGATTAAATAGATATTATATAACAACATTCCAAAAAGAAAGTTATTATGCTTAATTAAATTAGCTTCCATAATGCAATCCAAAATTAATTATCTTATAGTAAGAAACGTAACTAGGGAACCCGAATGATATGGAATAGTAGAAAAGTTTAAAAATATACTAAAATTAGTTTCCATAATGCAATCCAAAATTAATTATCTTATAGTAAGAAATGTAACTAGGGAACCCGAATGATATGGAATAGGAGAAAAGTTTAAAAATATACTAAAATACTAAAATTTTCCATTTAAAAGACTAATTACCAAAAATACAAAACGAAGAGACATAAATCCACGTAAACTATTCCTTCGCCTCTTCTATATTTAACGTTGAAAAATCCGTAGGTAACTCTTTAAGACACTTTCATGGAAATATTGATCTGCAAGTGAAAAACATGAAAGTCAAAGTTATCTTAGAAAGCTATAATCAAATGAATACTCAGAATATTGGGTAGGATTTTAGGAACTTGGTAAATGGTTAAATAAAAAAATATAACTTCTTTAATATATTCATTTGGAAATCTGAGTAGGATTTTAGTAACTTGGTAAATGGTTAAATAGAAAAATATTATTGGGTAAACTTCTTTAATATATTCATTTGGAGACGAATATTGTGATGAAAGACTTTACTTCCCAGAATTTTAAACTATAAGATAAAAGTGTAAACACTAGGATGCATACAAATACAATATAACAAAAATAGAAAGAAAGTACAATGATATAAAGTATAGCAATACTACTATACTAGAATAGAAGTGTTAACTAACAACCAATGAAAAACCTCAAATTAGTCAAAATAGAAAATTTGGAGGAACCTAGCTACCAAGAGAGAAAATTACAAATACTTATATATAATTCTATATATAATTCTAGGTATAGTAATTCTAGGTATAGTAAGACCAATTTCATTATATATTTAGAGCTCCAAGGGTTAATTCAATTGGTCGAGTCTAGTTGTTAAGTATCTTGCAGATCGGAAGGTCACAGGGTCAATTCTCCCTACTAGAAATTCAAACTCGTCAATAAACTGATTAGGAAATTCAAACCGATTAGGAAGAAATCAAATAGATCTGACCTGTATCCAAAATAACGATTTGAAGTTATTCAAACCGATTAGGAGGGAATCAAATAGATCTGACCTGTATCCAAGGTAACGATTTGAAGTTAGGGTGGAGGTGGAACGTAAGGCAAGGAGATGTTTCTCTCTGAAAAAGGCAAGGAGATGTTTCATTTGAGTATTCAATCCGTGCGTAATTCGTACTTGCTATCAACAAAATGAGATTTATACTGGTCAAGTTATCGAATTATAAAGATGAATTTCCCAATGACCAAAATTGAACGACAAGATCTTACCTATGTCGATCAGGTATCTAAACTGATTCCAAAGGAACATTGATGCTTTATTAGGTTACTCTAGAGAATCAAAACAAAATGAACACAAAAACAAAAACAAAGAATCTGGTTAAAAATAAACTCAGAGAATTGTCTTTGGTGCCCTAGACCTGAGTGGCCTTAATAATAATAAGAATTAAGGAAAAAAACTCAAGTTTTGTGTGAAAATTTCAACGAGTGTTTTAAATCTATTCAAATAGAAAAGTGTTAGTGAATTCCAGAGATGGAAATAAAATCAACTTGTTTTCCAGTAAAACATGGCGTAAAAGGGAGTCATTATGGGAACTCATGTAAACAAAAGAGAGTTTTTTTTGTATGGAAACCTCTGCGAGACCATAAACTATACAAATTCAAGATGTAAAGAGGATTTTATTACTTTACGCTCAATTTAACGAGTATTCAAACCCTTGTATTACATTAGCATACCAGGGTACACCTTATCTATTAAGGGAAATGAAGTAAATTAAGAGATAATTCTAAACTCCGTGCTTAGAAATTAATTAAAGAGGAGAATGACAATTATAATCTCCATTACCTGGGCCAGTTACGAAGCCCCGAAGGCCTCTCTGTAAACATCGGTTCAGATCAATTTGAATCAAGACCAGTCTCCATTGAACAGCCCTGCAACCCACGTACAAAATATAAAGACAGATGATCATAAAAAGAAAGGAAACAATACAGCCTCCTAGCTGATTAGTGAACATAAATTTCCAAGAAAATAAAATGCAGGCAGGAACGATGTAATACCTGGTGTATAATGCAAAGAGCACCTCCAGAAAAATTGAGAATGGTTACCAGGTGGAGTGGCCCTTTGATGCCACGACTGGAATAGAAAATGACCAAATGACAACGAACATTTAGGGTTTCAATAGTTGGAAATTTCACCAAAGTATTCCACATTTAGGGTTTCAATAGTTGGAAATTTGACCAAAGTATTCCACTGTTGGATTCGAATCTGATCTTTCCACCGTTGGATAGGCACCAATACAAGAACCATGTGAGGTCACATGGACAAGGATTGCGTGGACTATAATTGTTGGTGCAAGGTGCAACGACAGTAAAATCATTTCCAAACTACCTCTATAAAATCCATATGAAAAAATGAAAAAAAAAATGATAGCATGGGTTTAAATGAGTTAGTAACCATGACACCAACTATATGGCATGGACCAAGAGTCCTATTAACACCAAATTCCTATATCTCACCTATATGAAATAAAAAAAGATTAATAATATAGTTAAAAAGGTGTGGAACGTTGAGTGGATGTCTAGTTAGAAATGTAACTGGCTCATCGAATTATGACAAGTCTTTCACCCTTCTTACAATACACATTGAAACTATAAGCTATGAACCTTATAACTACAAGAGTTATCATAAACAACATCTCAATTAAATACATTTCAGAGTAAGACCTTATAGTAGGAACTGCGATGGAACACAAATAGATTTTGAAGAAGACGATGCCAGATGAATTACATACTTTGTCCCAGTACCTAAAAGAACTCACACAATTATTGAAGTCATTTGAGACCAATGCAATAAGGATCAAAAGTAATCATTGTGATGTTATTTAGGATGATTATAGTGAGAAGAAAATTATTTTTTCCGTATGGGAAATTGGGATATGTTACATAAAATATGGGATGGGAATTTTATTTTTATTATTATTATTATTATTATTATTATTATTATTATTATTATTATTATATTTTTATGATTAGAATTATGTAAATAAGTATAATTAGGGATAATTGAACTTCCTCAAAAATGATTTTTATCTTCAAACTCTTTCAAATTTATTCATAATGCCTCATAAATGGATTTCACAAGTGAGAAATATTGTGCATCAAACATGATGATAAATCAAGAGAAAGCTAATAATGCAAATATGATAATTGTGCAGCAAAAATGTTGTGATAAATTAAGAGAAAGCCAATAATGCAAACATGATAATTGTGCGGCAAAAATGTTGTGTATATCATACTTGGCCATTTGACAAAAAATATTGTGACGAGACAACTTTTGATCTTCCTTATGTCACTTTTTACTACAATCAAAAGATTGTCTTGTACCCCTCCCTAGCCTATGGATTTGCCTATGTAGTGGAGTTGTTGAAGAAAAGTTTATCCAAGGCTTTGGTTCACTTCTACCCACTTGTAGGGAGACTGTGTTTGGACGATGGTGATATTCTAAAGGTCCACTACAAAAATGTTGGAGTGGACTTCATCTTCAGATGTTGTTGGGCTTGAAACTTTGATGGATTGTGACTATTTTTCCAAAAAGATGCAGCATCTTGTTCCTTACGTTGATATCTTGAACGTCGATGGATTTTTCTCCCAATTGTTGGGGTTCAAGTGAGATGCAATTCCTCTCAGATTTGTATATGATTATCGAATACTTATAGTTGCAAAGTATGGTTTTTGGTTTTTAAATATTATTTAAACTTCTTGATAAATAATTTTTAGCAAAGTGTAAACATTAGTACAAGTAGGTTTAGTAATTAGTTTTTTGAGTTCTCTGAGATTTATTAACGTATGAGGGTTGATTCTAGGGTAGGGTCGGTTTAGGTGGTCTATTTCTCTAAGATTTATTAAGTAGGTTTGAGGGTTTATTCCAAGGAATATGCTTTATTGTGTGTCTCACTCAATATTTCTACATAGGTACTTTAATATAATGTCTTTAAATATTTTTATGCAAGTATTTTGAGTTAATGATATGGTTTAAAAAAAACAGTTATATATATTCATCTATATGATGCATAAAGACTATATATCTTTAAAATTTATGGGACTTGAAATAAACCTTTTATACTTTTAGATGTTTAGTTGAAAATTAAAATTATGTTAAGGATTTACATGATCAATATAAGCGTTCAATATATTCAATGCATTGTGTATATTCAATCCATTATTACAATGTTTAAAGAATAAAAAAGTCATCCTATATTTAATTTCTTTTTGTAAAATGATTTAAGTATTTCATACTTTCAAAACTCTTTGAGATTAACTAACTCTATTGGTTTGATTTAACCCCCTCTATCCCTCTATTGATTTGAACCTACTAAGGTCTATAAAGATGTACTTTAGCTCCTTTAGATTTGAACCTGCTAAATTTTATTGTGTGCCTCATTGAATCTTCCTACATAGGTATTCCAAGGTAATTTGATTGTTTTATCATATGTACCAATAACTATTCCTACCCAAATATTCCAAGATAAGTATGAGTTAATGATATGGGTTTTTAAAATTTCTTTGGTTTTATATATTCATCCACGCCCCAAGAAAACCATATTTCCTTCTAGTTTGTGAGGTTTGAAATAAAAATCTTATACTTTTAAACATCTAGGTGAAAATTAAATCCATGTTAAAGATTTAGATGACCAATACAAGTGTTCAAAGAATTCAATGCACTGATTAGATTCAATCCATTGTTATAGTCACTTAAAGAATAAATAAGTCACCTTATATCTAATCTCTCTTCATTCAAAATGATGTCGCAATTATTTACTACTTTCAAAATTGTTTTGAGATTAACTTACTGTAATGGTTGGATTTAACCCCCTCTACCTAGCTCTGAATTTGAACTTGCTAAAGTATATGAACATGTACACTATCATGCTCCACATTTGAGCCCGCTAAAGTTTATTGTGTGCCCCATTGAATGTTCCTACATAGGCACTCTAAAGCAATTCAACTAGTTTATTGTATGTCTCATTAAATGTTCATTTTTAGGTATTCCAAGCTAAGTATGAGTTAATGCTATGAGTTTTTAAATTTTCTTTGGTTATATATATTCATCCACATTATGCATGAAAACCATATGCTCTTACAATTTGTGTGTCTTCAAACAAGCATCCTAATCTGTTAAATATATAAGTGCAATTTAAAACCATTCTAAAAATTTAGATGATCAATGCAAGGTTTTAAAACTTTATGTTGACACCTGTCAACATTAACTAACTTCAGCAAACCATTGGGGCAGCCCTTAATAAATCCTCTCATAATCACACTAAAAATAATTTAATAAAATTGACCTAGTAGGTGGGACCCTCCATCAAGAAAACTTTTGGGTTATAATTTAATATTTGTCTTGAAGCTAATAATTGGAAAGTTTCAATAGGTCATAATTGCATAAGTTATATCAATATATATGAGTGGAATTCTAAGATTGATGGGTCATTCCATTGATGACACAAAGTGACCAGCTCATGTGTGTGTGCGTGTGGTGTTATCACTCAGAGAAAACCAAAGTTGTAACAGAAAAACTCTAAGGTAACCTCTAACTAATCTTTTGAATTAAAAGATATCCCTTTCAATTCGAAGGGGGATCCCTTCTATAAATTAGTCAAATATGACTGGTTATGTACCTAAAACAATGGTTAGGTATGTTGTAATAAAGCTTCAAATTTTGGTAGGGTTTGATAGAATTCCATTAGCCATGGAGTCAAATATTTGGCTTAAGAAAGAAAGCAAACTAAAACATTTACAGAGAGAGGTAGTTGAGACCTTTTGAGATTTTAAATTGTTGAGTGTTGGTCCCTATAATACTAGTGTATTCCCTTATTAGTATTGTCATTGTAGCCCCTTATTGTTATTTTTGTGCCCATGTTGTCCCCATATTGTTATTATTGTGCCCGATAGAAGCCCACTATTTTTATTGTTGTGCCCTTACATTATTTTTGTTATGTCGGCTCTGATTATATTGTGACCCCTTAGAATCCTATATATAGAAAGAGGGTCTTGTCATTTGTATCATCGAAGAATTTTTCATTTGTGTAATGTAAATGAGGTTTCCCCCTCGAAGAGGCTGATTTTGAAGTTTTTAATCTATCTTTTCTTCTATTTTGTGAGCTAGTTGCATAACATTTGGTATCAGAGCTTTGGATTCTAGGGTTTCGCTGCTCCAAACAAGTCATTGTGGAATTTTCACTATAACTTTGTTTCTACAACATTTGAGAAGTTACAACTAAAACCCATTTGAGCCGAAATCGTTATCAACCTCGATTCTTAATTTCAAATCTTTTCGCCCTATATTTTTGGAGATATGATCCAAGGACATTAGGGTTTTTGCAAAATCTCAAATTACATCCCAAACAGGTGACCTTGGAAAAATAGTCATAACATTCTCTCTGAGAATCATATTGAAATTTAGTAAGACATTACAGAAAGAGGATGGATTGTAGTCTTTTGTGTATCATTTTTAGATCCGAAGGTCAAAACAGTGACACGTGTCAGGTCGTACGAGTCCGCTCTACTAAACCAGTCTATAATTAGGTCATTGTGGGAGATTTGACATAACTTTTTCTTGAAGAATCCAATATTGATCATAATGGTGGGGTTAGAAAGAGGACTCATAGGGCTACCATAGGATGTAATTTCAGACCTTGGAGATCTAAAATTATAGAGATGCAATAGATTCAGTATCAAGCTCCTACAAAGCGAAAAATGTGTGTAGTTTGTTTTTAAATTTGCATAAATTTGGTTTGAAAAATTAGTTTGAAGTGATTCAGAGGGCATAGTGAGGCATAATTATCATTAATTGATGCCCCAAATAAATAAAATGCAAACACCTAGTAAGCAACATAAAATATCTACCATAAATCATGAAGAAGAGGGAGAAATGCAACATGATATATCAAAATTACGAGACCAAGTGCAACAATTTTCATTCCCACAAAAAGTAACAGAAGCTAAGATGGATGGTTTAAATAAAGGCATCGAGCTAAGATGAATGGATTGGAAGCTAATATGGACGACGTGGAAGCTAATATGGATGGCATGGAAGCTAAGATGGATGGTTTAGAAGCAAAACTTAAAGGCAACATGGAAGATTTGAAGATAGATTTGACGAAGTTGCTAAAAGAAATGTTTACTAATGGCGAAAGGCTAGTAAAGGAAATTCATGATGAGAACAAAAGAAATGTTAATCATGATTTCATAGACTCTAATGTTGGATTGAAGACCCACCATGTTCCAAAGATCGATACGAGGAAGTTTGATGGCAAGGATCCCGTAATATGGATACTATAGATGGAACAATATTTCGATCTCCATAATGTGCAAACACACAAAAGGTATGCATTGAAACTTTATATTTGGAACCCAATCAAATTTATGGTATCGATGGTTTTTCTCTCGTAAAAAAATTGTCACTCCGACAATTTTTACAGAAGAAATGATAGCACATTATGAGGATACAAAAAGCAACAACTTTTTTAGCCAATTGATAAATCTCAAAAAAAGGGTTCAATGGTGGAGCACATTGAGGACTTCCAAAAATTCAATATAAGGGTAAAAGATATTCTAGAGGAGCATAGGATTGATGTGTTCATAGGGACTTTAAAGGATAACATCCAACATGAGGTTCACCTTTGAGAACCTAATTCATTGGAGAAGGCATTTAGGTTGGAAAGAAAAATTGAAAGCAAAATTATGGAAACAAGGAAGCCTCCCACTCACAACTATAAATATGGAAGTGTTGATGCCCCTGGCCTTCCACAATCTACAAGGTTGACACCACAACAATTGGAAGAAAAAAGAGCAAAAGGGCTTTGTTACAGCTGTGATAGCAAATACACTAAAGGTCATAAGTGTGCCGAGAAGAAATTATTTTACATAGATTGTGAAGAGGAGGAAGAAAAGGAACAAGAAACGTCAAAAGAAGAGGATATACACCAAGAATAAACCTAGAGAAAGAGGAAATGAATTCGACCATATCTTGTAATGCATTGGCCAAAATTACCACTCCTCAAACTCTCAAGATAGAAGGACATATCAAGAAGAAAAAGGTAATAGTGTTGATTGATTCAAGAAGTACCCATAATTTTATTCATTGTAAGATAGCCAAGGAATTGAATTGCTTCCTATATCCAGCACCAGAGTGTCAAGTGATGGTTGCAAATGGAAGAACCATAAATTACTCTGGAAAGTGCCATAATACCAAGCTATCCATGGAAGAATATGTATCGAATAGTCCAATGCTTTCCATTCCAATGGGTGGTATTGATGTTGTATTAGGAGTCCAATGGCTATAATATTTTGGGAAACCGGGAAAGATAATCAGCTCTAATGGCATGACAAAGCCTCTAAATAAAGAACAACAAGCCATAATTTCAAAATTATGTTCACTATAGGTGCCCACATCGAAATCATCCATTTCTCTAGATCTCCAAAATGTCTTGGAAAATCATTCCAAGGTATTTGAGACTCCCAAAGGCCTTCCACCTATTCGTGATCATTGATTCTAGGAAGTGTTACTCCAAACATCCGACCTTATAGATATGCATATGCCCAAAAGAGTGAAATTGAACATATGGTTGCAGAAATACTAGAGGCTAGTATAATTCAACCTAGTCAAAGTTCTTTCTCTGCTCCAGTAGTATTGGTGCACAAGAAGGATGGTTCATGGCACATGTGTCCAGATTATAAGGAGCTCAACAAGCTCACTATTAAAGATAAATTTCCCATTCCTGTCATTGATGAATTTTTGCATGAATTGCATGGATCAATTTACTTCACCAAGTTGGATCTTCGTTCAGGATATCATCAAATCAGAATGAAAACTGAAGACATTTTGAAAACAACATTTAGAACTCATGAGGGTCATTATGAATTTTTTGGTCATGCCTTTTGACCTTGCTAATGCACCTTCTACATTTCAAGGTTTGATGAATTCCATTTTCAAACCCTTCCTTAGAAAATTTTTGTTAGTATTTTTTGATGATATACTAATCTACAACAAGTCTTGGAAGGATCATGTTCAACATGTTGACAAGGTGCTCAAAATATTGGAGGAGAAACAATTATATGCAAAAACCTCCAAATGTTTCTTTGGAGTACAAGAGGTGGAATATCTAGGTTATATTGTATCTCATGAAGGTGTTAAGGTAGACCCTAGAAAAAATAAATCCATTAAGGAATGGAAAATCCCCACATCCATAAAGCATCTACGAGGATTTCTTGGGTTGACAGGGTATTATCGCAAGTTTTTTAGGAATTATGGGAGAATAGCAACACCTCTAACAACATTATTGAAGAAATATGCATTTTCATGGACTCCGGAAGCAACGAAGGCCTTTGAACATATTAAAGCGGCAATGTGCCAAGCACCAATCTTAGCTACGCCAGACTTCACAAAAACCTTTATTGTGGAACGTGATGCCTCAAGAAATGGAATTGGTGTCGTTATAATGCAAGAAGAAAGACTCATTGTTTTCGAAAGTTGTCCAAACAAAGGAATGTATTTACACAAAGCTATTTATGAAAAGGAAATGTTGGCAATACTACTTGCACTTAATAAATAACGACCTTACATAATGGGAAGACACTTCAAGGTAAAAATGGATCATGATAGTCTTAAATACTTTTTAGAACAAAGATTATCTTCAGAAGAGTAGAAAAAATGGGTCACAAAGATGTTGGGTTATGAATTTGAAATCATCTACAAAAATAGTAAGAAAATGTTGTTGCACATGCACTCTCAAGAAAGGATGGGGATGTGGAAGCATTGCTTTGCACCATTTCTATTATCCAACTAGATTGGATAAACGAAGCAAGGGATGAATGGAAGAATGACGAAGAAGTGTGGGAACTCATTCAAAAGTTACAACAAGATCCCAATACATCTGATACATTTAACTGAAAAATGATTCGTTATGGTACAAATATCGCTTATACCTTTGTAAGAATTCCCAACTCAAACAAAAGATTCTTATGGAATTGCACACCTCTCCCTTAGGAGGGCACTCAGTATTTTTAAAAACATATTGCAGGGTTAAAAAGGAATTTTTTTTGGATGGCCTTAAATCTAATATTCAAAAGTTTGTGGCGGAATGTTTGGTTTTCCAACAAAATAAATTTGAAACAATTAATATCCCGGGTATATTACAACCTTTATCTATTCCAAGTCAATGTCGGGAGGATGTTTCAATGGATTTTATCACAGGTTTACCAAAGGGCGAAGGAAAGAGTGTCATCATGGTGGTAGTCAATAGAATTCCCAAGTATGCACACTTTTGTGCATTATCTCATCCACTTAAAGCCAGTACAGTTGATATTGCAATTATGCAAACAATTCAAAAGCTACATGTAAACCCAAATATTATTGTAAGCGATAGAGATCATATTTTCACTGGAAATTTTTGGACAAAATTATTTTCTTGTCTAGGTACTCAATTAGCTCATAGCTCATCTTATCATCCTCAATCTGATGGGCAAATTGAGATAGTAAACAATTTTTTGGAAAGATATCTTCGTTGCTTTGTATCTGATAAACAAACATAATGGGTCAAATGGTTGCCTCTTGTTGAATGGTGGTATAAAAATTCCCTCCATACTACAGAAATATTGACCCCATTTATGGCACTTTATGGATATCATCCATCATCCATCACATCATATTTAAGAGAAAATTCTAAGGCTCAAGTAGTGGAAGATCACATCAAGAATCAATAACAAGTTCTCCAACTCTTAAATGATAACCTCACTTTGGCACAAAATATAATGAAACAAAAGGAAGATCAACATCACAGCGAAATAAGTTTTGATGTAGGTGAATGGGTATTTCTACAGCTACAACCATACAAACAAATTTCCCTCAAGAAATCTAAGAAGGATAATAAATTATCACCAAAATATTATGGTCCATACAAGGTGTTGCAAAAGATTAGTACTATGGCATACAAATTGGAGCTTCCTGCAGCTTCCTGAGTGCACTCAGTGTTCCAAGTTTCATGTTTAAATAAGGTTATAGGTGACAAGCTCCCAGTTCAAACAATATTTCCAGAACTTGATGAGGAAGGAAAAATCATATTGGAACCTGAAGCAGTCACAGAAAAATAACTCGACAACTACGAAATCGATCAATTTCGGAGTATCTCATCAAGTGAAAGAACTTACCTGCTGAAGATTCCACTTGGGAGGATGAGAATTTTATACAGAAGCATCTATAACTACTCAAGTGTTGAGGACAACACTTTTCTGAAGGAGAGGGGCATGTTAGGTCACTATAATACTAGTGTATTCCCTTATTAGTATTGTCATTGTAGCCCCGTATTGTTATTTTTGTGCCCATGTTGTTCCCATATTGTTATTATTGTGCCCCATAGAAGCCCACTATTGTTATTGTTATGCACTTACATTATTATTGTTATGTAAGCTCTGATTATATTGTGACCCCATAGACTCCTATATATAGAAAGGAGGTCTTGTCATTTCTATCATCAAAGAAGTGTTCATTTGTATAATGTAAAGGAGGTTGCCCCCTCGAAGAGGCAAATTTTGAAGTCATTGGTCTATCTTTTCTTCTATTTTGTGAGCTGGTTGCATAACATTGAGATGGAATGCAGAATAGGAGGGAAACGGTATACTTATAAGAGCATCATAAAGATGAGTTCTACAAAAGCATAGATCCAAAAAACTATGGATGACTGAACATATAAACTGAGCATAATAAATATGAATTATGTTCATTCAATCTTATCAATCATAGAAGAACGTACATATGACAACATAAAAAGGTAAACAGAAACAAGAGAACACAGATCCAAAGTTTCCCAATGCAAGAGTCTTTGTTGCAAAATCAAGCTTTCTTCATTAAACTTTCAGAAATATACAACGTATAAGTAATCTAATAAAAAACCAACCCTTCTTCATTCTAAAAGGTTTGTCTTTATAAGAAAATTACAAGCTAAAAAACAGGTTTCTTGTACATACTTAATTAAAATTTTCTAAATAAAAATAGTATATATCAAATACACAAATCTACTACATAAACTCAGAAACTTTTGTATCCAAATATAAACAATTTGCTAAATTAGTGGCCAGAAATCATGGTCAAAATTGTTGACTAATATTATGTCTGATTTTCTGGAATCCGTGCCTCATCCCCATGATAAAATGGCATATGTTATGCTTCTCCTCCTTTCAAGATATTTTGATTTTCCAGCACTGACCAATTCACTAAAACTCCTTCAAAATTGAATAAGGACCAAGATTGTTGACAGGATGGTTGTCAACACTTTATAGAAATCGATTGCAAAATTACGTTGACACTGAAATTGTCAGCGCTTATTGAAGCTTTCACAGTGCAAATCGTTGACACTGAAACTGTCAACACTCATTGAAATTTAATCCTACAAAATTGCTAACATGCTAGATATCGACCTTCAGTCAAAATTCCATCTGAAAAGTTGGTAATCAAAACTGAGTTGTGTAAATGACTAACTAAGTGTGCTAGCTACCTCCAGTAGAATATCTACATTAGTTTTTCTTGGTTTTTTAGTTCTTTGAGCCTCCTCAGCAAGCCTTTTGTTTGAACTTGTGGTCTTCTTAGATTTCTTTGAGCTTGTGGACTCCTCTTTGTTTATGATTAAGTCTTTCTAAGGGGTTTTGTCTATATCTATGAATTCCTTTTCCAACTTAGGGTTTTGCTTCAGTTTGATGTTCAACCTCAACTTACTCCAGGGTCTTGTTTGTAGCCTATTTCCTCCTTTGAACATATCTGCGAAGGTGGGTTCTTTTTCAATTGATATCTGATTTGTCTCAGGCTCAATCTTTTTGCCCTTGCCTTTCTCTCTTTGTACGTTGACTTTTGTTTCTGCATGTAGGGGTATAGTGGGAGAAAAAGCATCCATTGCTTTTCTCGACCTATCACTCTTTCTAGTATAGACCTTTGGTAATTCGGGAACTAAAGGAGGAATTGGTTCTTGTTTTTGTTGACTCCATGTTTGCACAGATGAGGTACCATGTTCTAGGTTTTGGGTTTCTTAGCTTTCTTTTTTCTTCCTTTCTTTCTGCCCCTTTTTGGTTTTACAATTTGAAGCTCGAACCCTCCCCAAAATATAAAATGTTCCCAAGTCCTCCCCATCTTTCTCAATTAGCTTTCAATTAATATTTTAATCATACCTTTATGATATATGAAATGGGTAGATGCATTTGGTCTTTCCCTACCCTTAACAGACATATGTGTCATACTTTCTAACAGAAAATAGGGAGTGTTCATCCTTAACTGACCTGCTATGTGAGCTAAGAATCAAAAATGGTAGAGATTCACCCGATTGTAGCATCCTTCACATGTGAAATAATATTGGGCAATCCACAGGAGATAGTGCCACTCGTCCTTCAACCAGAACCTTGGAACTCTTAACCGCCAACTCCTTTCCTTAAACTCATCCTTCAATAAGAATGGGATATCGATTCCAGCCAAAACATGGCTCTTGAAGGCTCTTTCTCCATCTATAGGTTGGCTCATTACTTATTCAATTAACTCCTCGATGACAGGAATAGAAATTCCCCCAACACTAACCCGCTGACAATTGAAACCCTTTCTGAAAGCTCTGGCAACTTCATCATGATAACCTATATAACAAGAGAAGAACTTCTCCCACCCTACTCCGTTGTTGAATTTCTAGATAGATCTCACGTAGGTCGGGTGCTTTTGGTTCTCCTTTGTGTAATTATCCGCCTCTTCCCATTGCTTTCACCATCAAATGTTAACACCAGAACCGAGAGAGGGATTCAATCATGAAACTTCGGGATACAAAAAACTTTCTTTTTCTCAGCGTAAAGCATATAACAGGTTAACCATATGTCATACCAGTTTTACCATTTGAACAAAATTATTCTATAACCTCGCAACTGGAAAATCATATAACGCACCTAATATATGATTACAAAAAAACTCATCGTGCAATCATGATTTTTTAACTGAACATCACCTCTCAGCATGTTGAAGGCTTGAAATTCTCTTCCTACAACAATATAAGTGAGACCGCCTAGTCTGGACCTTAGAACAACTCCTTTTCCATTGAAATGGTGGTTTTGATTGGTTAGACTAGGTCCAGTTACCTCCTCTCTATCTCCAATGGATTAAAGTATGACTCTCATATACCAATAGAGAAGAGACATCAGATCAGCCCTCTTGCTGATCAAGCAATAAATTCATCCTTAAGTTGATCTGGGGCTCAACTAAGCCACAACTAAAGTTTGTCTCTTTGAGAAGAGGACTTCTAGGAATGTAGAATTGTTACACAACATTTTGTCATTGTCCCTGTACTACCCATTACTCGATCCTGGAGGACCTCTACAGTGACCCTCATGTGTTTTCCTATCATGAAGAACATGTATTTACATCACTCGTCATCTGTAGAACATTTCCCTCTTACATCTTTTCCAAAGAATATTCCTTCAAACTCAGTTTTAAAGGCCGACGTTATCCCTTAGTTTCTTCCCCGCGCCAATTTGCAAAGCTTAACACTGAGCCTAGCGCCGATCAGCGTCGGTATCCATCCATTAGCCGCGCAGACCCTCTTTTGGAAAGTTTTTAAAAATAGAGTCGAAGCTTCCAGGTCTAGAAGCTTCATGAATAGAAGTATGGTAAATGGTTAGTCGAGATAGAGCTGAGAGAGACTGTTTGGGCTCCTTTCCCATATTAAAATGAAAAAAACCAAAATAGATAAGACCTCTCCCCTCATAAGAGGATCCATATCCCCTGCCTCAAGCTATATAAACTTCTCTTATTCCAACTTCAGCTAGCTATTGAAATGGATGGAATAATCTACAAAATCTTGATAGCTTTAGCCTTCTACTTTGTGCTTGTAAATGGAGAATAAATTTGTAGTTTGTTTGGTTTGGAGCAAAGAGGAGGAAGCCTTGAACTCCTATTGTTTGAGGTGAATTATGATATTCTAACAGTGGTTCTAGAACCTAGACACGTCAAAGAAAACCTGCAATGCTAAGGAGAAGGTTGTACTGTCCTTTTTCTCATAATAATACAACTGATATTTTGTTTCCTATATCAATCACATATGGTATTTGGTATCTTAAGACTCCATAACCTCTTAAGTAGGTTGAATATATTGTACGCTATCATGTGTTCTTTGGTTTCTTTTCTATTTGTTTCAGGTGCTTGATTTACATTAAGGAGAAGATCGTTGGAGAAAAGACACAAGCACTTCATAAAACAAGGATTTAAGCGATATAAGAGGTAGGACCTTATCCATTCTCAATCTAAGTGAACTTATGCCAGATTGTCTTGTTTGTGGCTAGACCCTCTCCCCTGGGCTAGAGAGATTGTCTCTGTCCGCAGAGAGAATCTTCCTACTCCACAAATTGGCAACCATACTGGGGAGCCATCCCTCTCTTTGGATTGTTTTTCATTTCATGATTTGTGATGGTTTTGTCATATCACTCTTTCTCTTTTGTAATCTGTACTTTACGTTATCTACTAGTTTTATTCTTGAATTTAGAGTGACAGGTTTGGTTTTGGTTTGTGGATTTTTTTTTTCTTTGAATCCCTCGATCAACGTTGTTATTTTGCTAATAGTAGCGCCGACCAGCATGAGTTCCTCTTGAAAAGTCGTGCCACAGACCCTTATGGCACTAGTTGCTAGTTAAACAGTCGCGCCGATTCCTGTAGGTTAAAATCAGGTTTTCTCTTAAATCATTTTCTATGTGTCTTGTCCTCATAGATTCTGTTTCTTGGCTTGTTTGCCTTTATTCTCTCTAGATAGAATAGTTTGTTAGCTTGATTTGTTTTCTTGATTGGTTTGGGATTGAATTACTTCATTTCTTGAGTTTTTTGGATGGTTTGTCTTCCTAGGGCATCTAGGTCATTGTCCATTCATTCGCTTGTATGATCATCAAATTAAGTTGGTGATTTGCTGCTTCATGCATTTCGTATTTTAGTCCTTATGTTTATATTGCTCTATTTTTAATTGAATGAGTGAAAAAGGTCTGTTTTCTCTTCTCTTGTTGAACGTCTCTTTTCTGAGCACAGATTACATTGCTCGGTTTCTTTCGATTGAATCTTTGCATATTTGGTTTGAAAGTTATTTTATCTTTCTTTGCATATGGTTGGTGTTTGGTTGTTTAAAAATTTTCATTGAAATGTTTATGTGAAAGATCCATTTTAGCATTCCATTGAAGAAAATACATCTTTCTAGTTTGTTTAATTGATATGTTACATTAAGTAGCATCATCAAAAACTAGAATTACATTATCATGAGCAGTTGAAATGAATGAACTTATTTTATTGTTGAAAGGACTAGTTGAAGTGCATTTGATAGGAAGAGTAGGAAGTGGAAATAATTTTCATTGTTTCGTTTTCAAAAGCAAAGTAGTGAAGAGTCATCTTACTTTCAGTTGCTTGTTTGTTGCATTTATTGGTTTCTCTTCTCTCAATTAGTGTAAACATTCATGGAATTGAAAGGGTTTTGTCTCATATAGCTGCACATAAGAGTTTTTCAGGTGACATTGGCAAGGCCTAAAATTGAGACTTAATTCAAAGATAGACCTTTAAGGCGCATTTGAAACTAAACACTTACATTTAGATTTCTAGGCTAGAAACGTGTTCCAGCGTCTTTAAACCTAGCAGTTGTCATTCTATTCGGCATTAGACAGTGCTAATACGGACTTGTGCTCCCTGTACCATCGTGTATATAAAGGGAGACCCCACTAGGTTTGAAATCCTTTATCCATAAGAAGCCGATTTTGCCACCTTGTAAATGAGATACACTAAACAGAGCATTGGAGATTACATGCTTGTACTTTTTGTTTCACCGGGAGGTATTCTGCAGTTCACAGTTACCTGGCAATCCTTTTTGCCTAAATTATCCTAAGCAGTCATTTTGGTCTTTTTGACTCTTTAAATTTAAAATATCGTCGAGCACTTGTCCTTTCAAGCTCATTCAAATCAAAAGTGACTAGAGTCATATTTTCCTTGTTCACGACTCTTAAAATATGAAAAGGCATCATTTTGTTTCAATGTCTTAAAAAGAAAATTCCCACGATCACATCACATTCCTGATAGTTTTATTCTAGACCACATCGTGAGTATATCCTTAATATATTTTAAATAAGCCTTGAAATTAATATCTCTTCTGTTTTTGTATGAGACAAATTCATCGTGGCTGAACCATTAGGTTTGCCTCGTTCCTCTTCCTCTCCTCCATCTTGAAGGTCATCTGGAGAATATTTCCCTAAAATTCCGCAGTCACTTAAGGATCAAGGTGTTGAACTTGGGATTGTTCTGAGTATTCAACCTTTGTCATCTCATCTGCCTCCATTAGACACTGGGTCACCTTACGAATCTGGCCCGAAATCCCCTGATAATCCTATCTAGACTCCCGAGAGTCTGCAAAGACTAGTTGCTTATCCACCAAACCCTTTTGTGATATCTCCTTAGCATCATTACAGTTCGTACAATCAGCCTGGTGTTCCTTTGGAGTTGTCTCCGCATTCGTCTTCAGCTTGTCATCGATTGTTTTCTATGGACTCAGAAGGAAAAATCCCAATCTCCTCTCCGAGTCAGTCGGAAGTTTCTGCTACCCATACTCCTCACATAGATGATGAGCAAGGATATGAATTCCCTCAAGAAGGCTTTCCTTATACAGGAAACATTCCATCTAGTGCCTATTCTCAGACTAGTGTACCTATGTTTCTTCATGGCTACACCACTTTAGCTCAGGTGGTTTCGGGCACTCCTAGTGCCTCATCATTGTATCAGAATCCCGTCTGGTATTCTAATGCTATGCCCACGTCAGCTCCGTTCATCTCAAACATGGCCTCTCAACCAATTGTACAAATTGCAGTCACTTTAGTTCTGATTCAACCTACCATTCCATCTCAACCTGTTGTATCGTTTTGACCGACTCTCCCAGTCCAATTGACTATCTTAGGTTAGTTCTCGGTAAGTCCTTCTACCCCTCCAGTGAGTGGACAGACTATGCTACCACTTGGGGGGGAATATCTGAATATTCCTTTTATGTCAGGCCAAACCAATGTGAGTGGATTACAAACTCACATGGTTGGAATGAATCAACCTTCTTACAACGTTATTCCTAACCTTGATGGTCCATCTGGGTCAGGTAACATCCAATACTAGTAGCGATACATGGCTCAGTTTCCATTCCAACTGGCTTATGTTCCATATGGTTTGCAAGCCTTTATTAATCTGCCTTACATTCCTCAAGATGGACCTTATGTTCATCCTAGTCAACCCACTATTCCTGGTGTATATGGCTAGATTCAATTCGGGAACTATCAAGGAACTATCCCGCAACCCTTGCAGCAACAAGGGAAACCTTCACTACAACAAGGGCAATCGTTGCAGCAACAACCTTTGTAGCCACAAACTCAGTTTGTGTAGCAGACCTCTCAACCTTTGTCCTCACAAGGCCAACCTTTGCACCAACAGGGGTAGCCAGCAACAAAGTCAACCTTTGCAGCATACACAAGGTCAGCCTTTGCAACAGAAAAGCCAACCTTTGCAGCAACCACAAGGTCAGCCTTTGCAACAGCAGGCCGTATATGCATATAAGCAAGGTCAGCCTATTCAAGGCCAAGGTCAACATTTGCAAGATCAAGGTCAACCCCTGTAGTAGCAGGTTCAAAATCCTTATGTCCGGGTCAGTAGGTTCAAAATCCTTATGTCCAAGGTCAATAGATTCTTCAGCCTTTTAACCTATATGCCCATCAACAGCCTATGGTGAGACAATATCAAATCTACCCATGACCGAATCCTCCCTACGGGCAAGGTAACCTTCAATAGGGGCAAAATCAAATTCCATATGGACAAAATCCTCCACTGTGGTTGCAAAATACTTACCAACAAAGATGGGTTCCACAGTTTCGGTCTACTCAAAGGCCCCACATGCCTTTTACCACGCAATTGCGTTTCTTGGCCACGTTGGAACTACCTAATGTTTTGAGGCTCACCAATGATCCTATCTTTCATTCACCTTACTGGCCTCCATTTCCAATGAAGGTTCCAAGTGATTTCCCTAAATTTGAGGGAAAAGCGAAGGAGGATCCACAAGCCCATGTGATGACATATCACCTCTGGTGCTCCTCCAATTCGTACATTTATGATTCTATCCATCTCCAACTTTTTCAAAGAACTCTCACAGGGGCTACAACAAAATGGCACATCGAATTGCCTCGAGGTACCTATGGTGGCTTCAACTCTCTCGCTATGGATTTCCTCACTCATTTCTAGCTGCCAATTCGCTATGAAACTGGCACCTATCTGCTTATGTCACTTAAGCAAGACACTGCAACCCATATCTTTGATCACATCCATGAATGGAGACATCGGCATCGCCTAATCAAGTTTGAAATTGTTGATCAGTTGCTAACAGAATGGTTCAAAAAATCATTCGTCAGCCCAATTGCTAGGGACATAGCTATGGCAGGGTGTGTTACTAAGGAGAAATCCATCGCTCATGCCCAGTATTTAGACCTAGTCTACTCGCAATCTGGCACATTATATGAGATGTTACACGATGCTCCAATATCATCATCAGATCTAATAGTATCTAAGTCTCTAAATACACCACCTGTTGATGGAGTGATTGGTTTCATGTCGCAGACTTCCACAAAATCTTCTCCAAAACATAAGTTGGTCTCGAACACTGGTTCCAATGATCCCTCTAGAAATTCATCTAGTCCTAGTAAGACATCTGAGGTTCATGTTGCCCATTCTATCACAGCAAAAAAAACCTCTGGGTAAAAAGAATGGCAAAGGTAAGGCCAAAGCCGATGCCCCGAAACAGGACCCTCCTAAATCTTCTGTTGGGATGCTTCTCAAAGAAAGTCAAAGTATCCTTGCCTCATTTGTGAGGAGGATCATTACACTAAAGATTGTCCCCGATGATCGGAAGTTAGTCGGTTTCTAAAAGGAACCTCGGATGTCTTAAAATAACCCTTTCCATCCCAGCAGACCCAAATGGTATACCAGCCTCAGTCTTTGGCTTCCGGAGGTTCCCAAGTGTTTATGATGAATATGCCTATAAATGTGGCTACCAGATCTAAAGATAAATCAAACCCCTCCTCTGATGGTAGGGAAAGAGAATGGAAGTAACCCTTCCTCCTATATCTCATCTACCTCCTGTCCTCTCCATATAGAGAGACTTAGTCCTGATTTCGTTGTTCGACCACCCTCTTGAGGTGTGCTGCAAAAGTCCTCGTATAATCCAAACACTCGAGCTGCTCAACACTACAATATTGTTGAGGATTTAGCTCAAGCGCCATCATCCATGTCTGCCCTTGAGGTCCTTCAAATTTGTCCCTCTCAGCGGAAAGCATTATTGTCAACCATTGTAGGTGTTGATCCATCTGATTCCAATCTCATTTGCTTTGATCTAGAAAACCATGTTCCGCACTTACCCCATCATATTTCCTTTCTCATTAAGGTGATTATTAATGAAAAGACAATTCGCAGGACCATCATTGATGAAGGTGCTCCTACCTGCATCATGTCTGTGTCTTTTTGGAAAGAAATCGGTTCTACTACCCTGAACCAATTGCCTAACATGTTGGAAGCCTTTGATGGACGTGATTCTCGACCATTCAGTGTCCTTCCCAATCTTTCCATTTCCTTGGAAGGTAAGATAGTTAATGTCAAAGTAGAAATTTTTGGTAAAATATTAACTATAATCATCTACTCAGGCGTATTTGGACCCATGCTATGCATTGTGTAACCTCCTCTCTTTTTCGCGTGCTTTGTTTTCCTCATCAAGGGAAAATCGTCACAGTCGACCAATTGTCTTTCTTTGCCTCTTCCTCCTCGTATGGAAATGTTCCTTAAGTAAAGCATATCAATGCTCCATATGAGAGTGTGGGGGCTGGACTTTTTAAAGAGCCCACCTTAATGGGTATTTTTCCTCTCCCACCTTCGAATGTTGCCTCAGTCAACATGATCTCTATTAAGTTTGATCCTTGGGTCATTCCCCCTTCTGATCAAGTTGATTCATGGGGTGATGTCATGTCATTAAGCCCCGCTGAGATTAATTATGTGGATATTGTATCCACTTCGGCTTCGATATCTATTGATTTCACTGCTTTGAGTACGTCTCTTGACGTGGATTCTCAATCTCCTTGCCCTGGTTCTTTGGATTCTTCTAATCCCTTAATCGAGACATTTCCTACTGACGAAAGTATCATGGAAATTATGTCTCTTGAGGAAGCATCTTGGAATGATACTCATCATCGTTCCTAATTCTTACTTGGCCCAGAAGTCATGTCTACCTATCTTGAGAAGTTCTCTTCTCGTTTCCCGACCTAACCACTTTAGACGCCTATCATGACCCATGAAGTCTAGTCGGAAGGGAACATGGGTAATATTACCGAAATGATGCCTATTGAAATTTCTGTTAAATCTAGTATCGTTAAACACGTTCATATTGGGGTAACTTGTTCTCCTAATGAGGTCAAGCTTTATACTCGCCTTTTTCAAGAGTTTCGAGATGTTTTTGCATGGTCACATGAATAAATTCCCAACATTGAACCAAGTATAGTTTTGCATGAAATTCTAACTTATCCTAACGCGAAGCCCGTTCATCAACGACTTCATCCTGTGCACCCTAGAAAAGCGACCACCATTAAGGGAGAGGTTGAAAAACTTATCAAAGTTGGTTTTATTTATCCTATACCTCTGACATATTGGGTGTCCAACATCGTACAGGTGACTAAGAAACAAGGCACCATTCGCATCTGTGTTGATTACCGTGACATTAATCGTGCCTGTCCAAAAGACAATTATCCCACTCCTTTTATAGACCATATTATAGATGAATGTGTTGGGAGTGAGATTTTCTCCTTTATGGATGGTTTTTTCAATTATAACCAGATAAACATTTCACTGGCTAATCAACACAAGACCGCCTTTATCTGTCCATGGGGGACTTTTTCATATAAAAAGCTCCCTTTTGGCCTTAAGAATGTTGGGGCTACTTTCCAACGAGCGATGTCTTATGCTTTTCATGACATTAAAAACATCATTCAACCTTATTTGGATGTTCTTCCTGCTCATTCATGTAAGCCCCATGACTATCCTGATCCTCTTTGACAAATATTTCTTTGTTGTTGACACTATAACATTCAACTTAACCCGCATAAGTGTGTCTTCTGCGTTGAGTCCGGATGAATTCACGGTTTTATTGTTTTGAAGGATGGTATTCATTTTGATCCTCTCAAAATCGAGGCTATTGTTAATCCACCCCCTCCATCTTTGTTGCAACAATTACAAAGTCTGCAAGGGAAGGCGAATTTCCTTCGTCACTTTGTGCCTAACTATGCTAAGATAGCTACAGGGTTCACCCAATTACTTAAGGAAGGAACTCCATTTCTCTGGGATGAGACTACCCAAAAGTCTTTTGATGACTTGAAAGATGTCCTCATTAATGCTCCTTTATTGCACCCTCCAAACTATCATCGTGATTATTTCCTCATTAATGCTCCTTTATTGCACCCTCCAAACTATCATCTTGCACCAATCTTATAGCACTATTGCTATAGTATTGGTGCAAGATGACGACGAAGATCATGAACATGTCATTTATTACCTTAGCCGCAATCTCCTTGATACTGAGACCCGTTATGCTCATGTTGAGAAATTGGCTTTGGCTGTTGTTTAGGCTATTCAACAATTTCAACATTATATTCTCCTCCGCACTACAACCATGATTTCTGATTGTAACCCCATGACTTATATTCGGACTCGTCAGTTACTTGGGGGAAAATATTCCAAGTGGATTGTTATCCTCCGGGAATTCGATTTGGTATTCACTATTGCTAAATCGAAGAAATCACTTGTATTTGTTGAGTTGATTTGCTCTTTTCCCTCTACTTATCTACCTTCTAATGTTGATGAGAAGCTCTCTGATGAGACTCTCTTTCTGATTAGCACTCTCAATCCTTGGTATGGTGATATCATCGTGTATCTCCAAACTTCTACCTTCCGGTCTATGTTGTCCAAGGATGATCGTCGACGCATTCGGCATCAATCCCAACCTTACTGCATCATTGGGGATACTTTATACCGCGTTGGTGTTGATTCGATTCTTTGCTGATGTTTAACTCTCGATGAGGCTGAAAGAGTCTTAAATGACTGCCATTCTGGCGCATGTGGTGGTCATTTGTCTGGCTATGCCACTGCTCAAAAGATCCTCCACACTGGCTATTTCTGGCCCTCCATCTTTAAAGATTGCATTCTTGTTGTCCGCAAATGCCACCAGTGCCAGATTTATTAGCGAAAAATGTGCGCCCCACCCACTCTCCTTCACCCCGTTATTACCGTTGGTCCCTTTTCCAAATGGGGCATTGATTTTATGACATGTAACCCTCGTTTGGATGGGGGGCATGGTTATATTATTGTTGTAGTAGATTACTTCACCAAATGGGTAGAATCGATGCCTACATTTTCAACTGACGATAAAAGGGTTGTGCAATTTCTCTTCAATCATGTTATTTCCAAGTTTGGAGTGCCTCAAGCCATTATCACTAACCATGGCTCCCATTTTCATGATTACATGATGGCTGAGCTTACTTCTAAATTGGGCTTACATCACGATGGCTCAACTCCTTATTACCCTCAAGCCAACGGCCAAGTTGAAGCGGTAAACAAAGTTTTAGTTACTATGCTTCAACGCACCATTGGGATGCACAAATCCAATTGGCATCACATGCTTTTTTAAGATTTGTGGGCCTACTGAACCTCGACTAAAGATGTAACTGGATTCACACCTTTTTAGCTAGTCTATGGTCTCGAAGCTACCCTACCGATTGAATGTGAAATTCCCTCACTCAAATTGGTTGTCGAATTACTCCCTGATACCTCCCCACAACAAGAGCTTCTCCTATATTTGGAACGATTGGATGAAACCTGCCTTCTCGCTGCTTTAATTATTGAAGCATAGAAAAAGCGAGTTAAATCCCATTTTGATCAGTCGATCTCTCCTCGTGATTTTTCTAAGGGTGATTTGGTATTACTCTATGACCAAGCTAATGATAAGCTAGGGGCCAGAAAATTCAAACCCATGTGGCATGGGCCCTATATTGTTAAGCATGTATTACAAAAAGGGGCCTATGAGCTAATTGATTATGAGGGTAACCCTTTGAACAAGCCCCACAATGGGTTGTACCTCAAAAAGTATTTCATGTCGCATGGTTACTTATGTACATAAGTGTCCTATTCATTTTTTTGAAGTTTGGTTTGGTGATTTTGTTCAAGTAGCTTTCCTGCTTATTATGTCTTCACCTGCTTTGCAGATGCCCATGACTCCTTATGTTGGTTTCGCTGATGGTGCTTGTCGTAGTACCCAAAATTTATCATCTGCGGCATGGGCTATTTATGACCCTCATGGTGAGTTGATTGATATTCAAGGTACTTTTTTGGGTCCAACAACTAATAACATTTTTTAATATAGCGCATTTCTCGAACTCTTGTCAAAAGCTATTGCTCTTGACATTCAAGAAATGGTTGTAAACCTTGATTCACAACTTGTTGTTCTTCAGCTCAATGGGCAATATTCTGTCAGAAACCCTCAATTATTGAGAATGTATTTGCATATTCGTCTCTTGGAAAGAAATTTTGATTATATTACATATCATCACATTCCTAGGCATATGAATACATTAATAGATGCATTGGCTAATTATGTTTTAGACAGACATTTACGCAATATGTGAAAAACATTGTATCATAGTAAACAAGAAATATAGCATATATATGTCGATAATGTTTGAGTGTAATACATCAAAATCCAAAAAATAATATATGTGTTCCAAGTACATCCATGGCTCACAAGCCTCAAAACTGTAAATGCTAACTACAGACTACTCTACGTGATGCTCGTGATAGCATGTTACTGTTTTCACTACACGAGTCACTAATTGACGGATCCAATCCGATACTACTACCATGTGTCGCTGATAATGGAGAGGAATGTCCTCAGTTCGTGCATACTCTGGAATCCCTCTCGTTAGGTTATCCAGATTTCGAGCGATCTCCTCTTCGTTGTCAACTCCTTCCTAGTAAGGAGCGACCTCGAATTTCCAAGCCACGCGCCTCACTATTGGGGACATCCCTGCTAGTCTCTCTGGTCCAACATCTGCAATTACAAAGTCAAGGTGTCATGAATACATATATTCAAAAACAATAAAAAAACCAAAAACAAAATTGTTTTTCTCACCTCCATCATCGAAGTCCTCTCCCTTTGGGAGTGGCACGTCGAGAACACTATGGAAGTCAGTCCCGCTGTACGTCCAATCCTCCACGACAATCAGTTGTCGTCTAAGCCACACAAAGAAGGAAGGATTGTATGACATTTGTTGGCCCCCTCCAAACATGGACATCAGCTCGCTCCATCAAACCATCCTTGGATCTCGTGGTACCAGGGGGTTCACCTCCACCATCTGATAATGGAATAGTGCGATTCGTTCCAAGAAGAAGGTTACTAGGACATAGCCATATCCAAATTGCCTCAAATTCCCTGCTTTGCATTTGGATAATTGTCGCTTCATGTTTACTTTCATTACTTCCACCCAGTTGAAGACACGGGGCATCATCCAGTCCACAGCATATTGGAAGCGAGATTTGTTGGACTCATGTAGTGCATGAGCCCCATCCACTCGGTTGATGGTCAAAATTACCACCTTCAGCAGAAGATCATTTATTCTCATAATATCAATCTTGCCACTTGTAGATTTCAAAGCTCCTAGGCAATGTTTGGCAATGAGTGTTTTTACGCTCACCCCAATAGGCCTGCCTCCATACAGTTGGACTGGCTTCCCTTGGCGAGATAGTCCAGTAATGAAATAAATATCTAAAGTCTCCAACTCCAGCTCTTGGTCATGAATCACAAATACCTCCAATCTGATATCCCATAGACTAATCAGGTACTGCAGTAGTTCAAGTTGAGCGTAGGCGTGTTGTTAGAAAGAACTTGAGGAGCCCATAGTTCTTCAATGCGTCACGACAGTTTGGATCCTCCAAAGCCATTTGTTCTATTCTTTCATGTTCGTGTTCTTTCCACTCAACCACCATTCTCTTGCCTTGATTTGCCTGCAAACACCCCACATTTAACTCATCATCATTCCTTGAAAGGGGAAATTTTGGTTTGAAGCATTAAATTTGGGCAAAAATCGGACAAATTCGGTCTCTACACCGGCGCGATTGTTTTTAAAATAGGAGCACTGACGATGCAAGACCTAGTGTTAAAAGTCAAAGATTGGCGCAGTCCCGTGCCTAGATCCCACGCCGACCGTCGGCAATTTTTTTTTGCAAAAATCCCTTTAAATATCTCTAAAAAGACAATTAAATGCTTAAAAACAGGTATCAATGTGAAGAATAGGGCCACGACTCTTACCTGCAATTAATAGTTCGACGATCGACTTTCTGGATCTACAACAATCTGCTCCTGAAGATCTAGGGAAAAAGTGGGTAAAAAATTGCTCCAATGAGGTAACAAGGTAAATGGTAAAAATGTTTTACATTTTTCCCTTTTTATAAACTTGTGACACTATTTTAGGGTTTTAAAAGTATTTTTTCACCACTTTTTCCTTAGAAATGGATAATGTGTTTGCTTCTTGTGCAATGATAGGTGATGGTTTTCCGGTGATGATGCAAAACTGGAGTCGTATTTAAGCTCTTTTCCCGACTCGTAAAAAAATGGAAATGAAAAGATTGCCGAGTATTTTTCCCTTTTTGACTCGTTAAAGTGAATAAAAATGGGGATTCTTCTTTAAGATCTTATCTGACTCTCAAAACATGAAAATATTGCCGAGCTTTTTTCCGTTTTGACCTCATAAATGGTTCTGAAACGTCGTTTACCCAGTATACATTTACCCCTTTTTCGGGTTGGGATAAACTATTTACGAAAAAGGTACTCCTTGGTTGACATGGCCAAGAGGTTCTCTCGAGTATTATTTTCTACATTTTCAAGCTCAAGAGACAAATTTACGAAAATGGACCTTTTGGATTTTTCTTTTCCGTGTCTTTTTCAAACTCTCTAAATATGAAAAAGATACTGATTTTTTCCTTGTCAAACTCGTTAAAATTTAATGACATCGGATTCGTCACCATGATGGACATGATCTTCTCCTTCCTAGGGCTCGTTAATCTTACTAGGTCAGATCCATCTGAAGGATGGACTTATATTACAAGCATATGTTATCCCCTTCAAGCTTGTGATAAAAAATAATTGGGGTACCTGTCAGGAATGGTGGGGGAAAATGGGAAATTTTTACCAGTTGTGTCAGCAGCTTGTCACTCTTGAACATGACACTCTTCAGGTTGGGATATCCTCACTTCATCATTAGCCTTCCTGGGTTTGGGTCCTCCACTTTTTGCCTTTCCATTTGATCTTTGTCACATCATCATAACCTCTAATTCTATGGATCCAAAGAGCTACCAAACTCCAGAGTCATGTCGCCGATATGTTCAAGAGTTAATCCTTATACAGTTTACATTCATTCCTGATTCTTTGTATCATCCATAATCATTGCATCCCCTTGTCTCGCGTCGATGATGTGGGATACATCATGCCCCTCCTTCAACAAGGTTATTACACAGCAATTTGTCACCATTTGTCACTGTCCCTGTTACCCCTCACCCACACACTGGAGGACTCATTCCGGGATCTGTGAGAAGTGACATGACCTGAAACCACTGGCATCATATTCCTCTAAGTATGAGCCTCATTTTCCCTGAAGACATCTCCTGCAAAATATCCATGAAAACAACTCTTTTTGCATTAGCGCGGCTCCACAGTTCACTGCCCGTGCCAATGAGGGAAATCCTCTAAAAAGGGCGCGCCATTGGCACTCTGTCCTAGAGTCGCACTCGTGCCAACTGAATTGAGTAAAGATTTTAACCAACAAGCTTCCGAAGGTTCTCTTCAACCCATTCACCAACTGAATCTATGTTGAGCTAGGATGGTTTGGCTTCGAATCTCCATAGAAAGGAAAGTGGTTTGCCACCTTTCATGGAACTTTCCAAGTGATAAAGCCAATCCCATGAATAATGTGGTTGATCCTATCTCGTTCTTCTCTATCTATAAAAGCTTACCTCTATGCCTTGAGCAAGCTAGTTACAGTAGTTCTAGTTCCAGCATAGTGATAGAGAGTTTGAAGCTGCAAGAGCCTTCTTTGCACCCATAAGGCCAAATCTAAGTAAGGAGATTCTTGTCACCCAAAGAGAGAGAGGCTTGTTCCTCATTCTAACAAGCTTTGCAAGACTTGTGTATCTAACTACCTAGCCAAAGGAGGATTTGACGTCAGAACAATGGTTGTATTCTTCTTTGTTATTTATTAATAATAGATGACTATCATTATGGTTCCACCCTCATTGTCTTATGTTTGATGTTGAGTTATATCTTTTCTGACTGATATATAATTGCATCTACTAGATTTTATGCTTGTTTTCGTGTTGTTCTTTGCATGTGCAGGTGTCCAATCACGGAGATCGTGGGGATCGTGACCGGCCAAGGCAAAGGAACGAGGGTGACATCTCTTCTACGAACACTAGCGTTGGAATCCAAGTAGGTTCTCACCATCCACTTTTTATTTGCAATTAGGAACTTGCGTGATAGCATTGCGTGATTGTTCCTAGACCTGGTTTGGGCTAGTAGGGATCGTCTCTGTCCGCAGAGAGGATTTACCTCCACAACAATTTGGCGACTCCACTAGGGAGTTAGCTTGTTGTTTGATTTGTAAACTTTAGACGGAGCCTGAAGTACGGCCAGATAGCCTTCGAAACGTTATTGCTTTGCATTAGTGAAGTAGATCAACGCCACTTCAGTCAATCTCCGGTTTGGTTTACGAACTAAACAACTTGGAGTTTGTCTTGCCTCTTTGGTTCCTTGTTTGATTGCTTAGATAGCTTTCTGGGTTGGATTTCTTGTTGTTTCTTGCTTCTTGGTTTGCCTAGATACTGTTTTCAAGCCCTGGGTTGCTTGCTTTTGTTTTTGACTTAGCAAACTCGATTAGCACGCTTTTTAGCCTTACAGTCGCACCAATTGACGCAAGTTGCTCAAAAACAACCCGTGCCAATCCCATAAAAGCGCGAGCTGCAGCCTGACAGTCGCGCCAGGCCTGTCAACTTTTCCAGTTCGCTTGTCTTCAAGCCCTCTGAGCTTGGATTTGTATTTTGCTGCGTCTTTTTCAATTACTGGAGTGTGTTTGATCCTTGTTTGACTGGTTTTAGACCTTCATCCTTCGGGTGTTTGCCTTTTTCTATCGATTTCACATTTTAGCCCTAGGGCATCTAGTGGCTTTGTGCATCAAGCCTTCCATAGGAGTCTTGGGTTCTTTGATCATCCAGTCGACTTCGTGATTACTTTTTGCACTTGCTCAGTAGTTATCAAAGCTTTTTGTTGGTATTCAAGTGATTTTCTCCTTTTCCGCTTGGATTTCGCTTGACTTCGTTTAGGCTTGGATTACATAGCCCATAGAGGTCTTTGTGTTTTCTTCTTGGTTTGAAGGACTGTTTTGGTGTTTTGGGATTCGATTGTGTGCTCATTGAATGAAATTGGTCTTTTTGCTCGGTGTTACTATCTCTCAAAATTTGTTTAGTGCACTTTCCATTGAAAAGAAAACGAATAATCTCTTTTGCGTTGCATTAGTTAATTGAAAATTAGAAGCTTTTCATTGATTAAGCGATTTAAAACAAAGAAAAGTTTCTTTTATTTCTCATTAGCTGCATTAGAGTGGTTCTTGATTGTTTGCGGTCATTTTGTTTGAAAAAATCTCAACTCTCTCGTAGTTAGTATTCATCGAACGAAATGATATTCTTTGGCATATAGTTTGCATTTAGGGAATTGTGAGAGATTACATACAGTAGGACTTGGAAATTGAAACTTAACTAAAGATCAACCATAAAATGAACTGAATGAACTTAAAAACGCATTGGAACATAACGCTCACTGATTAGAGGTCTAGGCTAGAGACGTGCTCCGGCATCGTTAAACCTAGTCATTGTTATTTCACACTACAGTTGGGTGATTCCTCCTTTTGTGACTCGATAGTGGTCTAGCACGGACTTGAGCTCCCACGTACCGTCGCGTATATAGGGGAGACCCCACTAGGTTATCATCCTTTATCCACAGGAAGCTGTGTCTGCCGCCTTACAAGTCGTAATGCACCGAACACAGCATTCGGGAAGATTGACTGCTGTACGGGAAGTCCTTGGTTTTCATATGACTGCCAAGGTGTATATGCAGTTTTACGGATTTTTTTGGTAAACCCTTTGCCTAGTCTCTCCAGAGTAGTCACTTTTGATCCTTTTCGGACTCCTTAAAAGAAAAGGCTCACTTGAGCAGTTTGTCACTTCGGGCTCACAAAACATTCGAAGGCAACTAGAGTCACCTTTTTGTCCTTTTCTCGACTCTTAAAACATGAAAAGGTCAAGTTGTGTCTATGCGTATTAAAATTTATTTGGCCGCGATTAACATTACCTGGTTAGATCTTGTGTGCGTAGTTTGAGTAGGGTCCTTTATCGTTAGATTCCCTTAGGTCCTATTTGAAGTTTATCATCCTGGCTGAGCCATCGACTCCTGTTCCAGGCAATCAAGGGTCTCTGTCTTCCGTTGCTCCTGAGGTGCCGGTTGTGAGTGATACTCTTCCTATTATCCCGAGTATCCAACCGATCAACTCTCGTGCCCTGGGCGACGAAGATTACGAAGTCGATTGGAACCCCATCTAGGAGCCTGACGAGGACGATATTCCTGTTACCCCCCCTGGTTTTTCGTCTCCAATGTCTACCTCTCACATGGATGAGACATCTCCTAGAGTAAGTGAGACACCTGTGTTGTCGAATATTGACGCTCCCATCCCAACAACTTCTCTGCTCCCACCACGCTACTAGTCGTTGAGGGATAGGGTAAGTGTCAGGATCCCTGCTTCGACTATGTGGGACCCCCATATCACTCCCACCACGGGATCTTTTGTTTCACAAGTCCACACTACACCTGTCACTTCAATTCCAAAAAATACGATTGTTTGTGTAGCACATTCAACTCCGGTTGTTAGTGTCGTTACAGCGTCTTCAGCTTTGAACACTGGTGCTGGTCCCCCTCACGGTCAAGTGAGTAGCAACCAGCCGACACACACACCTAGAGTTATCCACCCTGCACAAAGTGCTCCACCCTCTTCTGGTCTCGTCCTAGGAGGGGGGCCATATGATTCTTATGGACAACCTGTTCAGGATCCGAATGCGCAAGGTCCATTCTATTATTACGATTCTGCTAATCAATACCTTCAGCTTTCTCAACCCTTGCCTACTCAACCTATTGTTGAGGTTTCGGTACCATTATCCGTTACTTGGAACGCCGCCACTTTCCATGGGGGCCAAGTAAGGCCTGCACAGCTTCAGGGACCGCCTAACCAAGGCCAGCCATCTTATGTGCAAACCCCTCAAGGGCAGCAATATTATGGCCAGTCTTACCCAGGACAACCTGGGGGCCTACAAGGACAACCTTTGGCCGCTGGTGGTCCATCTTTTACTTATCTGACCCAACCTTCTGGTTACCCGGGGCAACCTGGTATCCAGCAAGGTTACCCATCTGGACAACCAGGATAACCTTACATCCAACAAGGCCAACCTGGTATCCAGCAGGGTTATCCCTCTGGACAAGCTGGACAAACTTATATTCCACAAGGTCAACCGGCAGTCCAACAGGGGTATCCTTCTGGGCAAGGGGGGAAACCTTACATATAGCAAGGCCAACCCACTACTCAGCCTAGTCATCCTACTGGGCAAGCGGGTCAACCTTCTGCACAATAGGGCCAACCCACTGCCCAGCCTAGTCATCCCTCTGGACAGGCCAGCCAGCCTCAAGGTCAGTCGGTCGTCCAGCCCGCTCAACCATATGTTCCGCAAGGACAACCCTCGGTTGCCCAAGGACAACCTGGTACCCAGCAAGCTCATCCTTCTGGGCAAACGGGTCCGTCCTAAACCCA
The DNA here is from genome assembly GCA_031772625.1 of Pinus tabuliformis. NCBI lineage: Eukaryota > Viridiplantae > Streptophyta > Pinopsida > Pinales > Pinaceae > Pinus > Pinus tabuliformis. The sequence goes on along the minus strand of CM062819.1, from coordinate 337,601,455 downwards.
ACTAGGCCAACCTTCCGACTAGATGGTCCAAGCTCAACCTGTTCAGGGACATCCTTCTGGGCCCCAGACTCAAATTGGTTATCAAATGCAAGGTGGGCCACAACCCCAACCTTCCTACCAAGCGCAGCCTTCTTATCAGGCTCAGTACGGAGCTCAGCAATTGTATGGCTACCAGCAACCCCAGGGGCAAACTCAATTTACCCCTTATGAAAATTATCAACAAATGCAGGTCATTCCTTACCAAAATTATCAGCAATAGTATGTTGCACCTGCCGGTCAAGTTGCTAATCCATGGGGTGCTGGGGGGCAGACCCAGGGTCAACTGTCTGCTTATGGACAGAATCCTTATGGACAGAATCCTTATGGACAGAACTCCTATGGGCAAAATCCCTATGGGCAGAACCCTTATGGGCCAGGCCCATCCGGACAAAGTCCATGGGGGCAACCACCACCTGGTTGGAACCCTGGTACTACCTCTCTTCCACAGCCACAAATGTCCTTTAATCCTCAGTTACCTTTCTTAGCGACGTTGGAACTCCCAGATGTGTCCAAGTTGACAAATGACCCCATTCTTCATAATCCATATTGGCCACCAGTTCCAACTAAGATACCCGGTGATTGCCCGAAATTCGATGGCAAAGCTGGTGAGGACCCTCAAGCCCATGTCATGACCTATCACCTTTGGTGCTCATCCAACTCATGGCTTGATGACTCCATCCGGCTCTGCCTCTTCCAAAGGACTCTCACCGGCTCGGCCGCTAAGTGGTATATTGAGTTGAATCGCGGAACATTTCAAGATTTCAACTCGCTGGCTATGGCATTCTTAACTCATTTTCAGTTACCCATTCGGTATGAGACAGGGACACATCTCCTTACGTCTCTTAAACAGGACACGGCCACGCATATATCCGATCATATACATGAATGGAGACGGCGTCGTCGCTTGATCAAATTTTGGATTCCTGATCAGCTCCTGACCGATTGGTTCACGACTTCCTTTGTCCCTGCAATTGCGCGAGACATCGCCATGGGAGCTTGTGTAACTGAAGAGCAAGCTATCGTGCGTGCTCAGTACCTCGACTTAGTATACTCTCAGTTAGGTACTTTATATGATTATTTGCCAGACGCCCCGAGACCCGGAACATCCAAAGCTCCGCCAAAACCGTCTGTTGACGAAGTTATTGGCTCTGTAAACGCGTCTTCAAAGAAGTCATCCGCGAACCCTGGGAAGCAAAAACAGAATGCTTCTAATGGAAACACTTCTCAGGGTCCATCTAATTCTGGAAGTACCTCCGAGGTTAACGTCGTTCATTCCACTACGGCAGATAAATCCTCGAAAGGGAAAAAGAAAGGGAAAGCCAAAAATAAGCCCGAACAGCCCAAACAGGACTCCCCTAAACCTCCACCCAAGGAAGGAGCCAAACGTAAACCCAAGTATCCTTGTCTTATATGTGATGAGGATCACTACACTAAAGACTGCCCTAGGTGGTCCGAAGTTAGTCGATTATTGAAAGGTGCTCCTAGGACTCCTGTTGTGCTTAAAGAACCTTTCCCTTCACAACAAACTCAAATGGTGGCAGATCCATCGCAACCCTCTTCTTCATTCGGCTCTTAAGTCTTTATGGCTGGGACGATTCCCATCCATGTCACCACTCGAGCGAAAGAATATCCATCTCATGCCGGGAAAGTGCCGGAGGTCCCCTCCAGTGCTCCTCCATCCAGTTCTGGTCCACTCCACATCGAAAGACCTAGCACTGAGACGACTATCCGACCCCCTCCAAAAGGTGTACTCCGGAAGTCTTCTTACAACCCTAATGCTGGTGCTGCCCAGCACTACAGCATCGTTGAGGACTTAGCCCAGGCTCCGTCTGCTATGTCCACTCTAGAAGTCCTCCAGAGCTGCCCCTCCCAGAGGAAGCCCTTGCTATCGGCCATCGGTGGCATAGACCCGGCTGACTCGGATTTGATTTCTTTTGATCTCGGGGGTTATATGCCGAGACTACCCCACCAAATCGCTTTCCTTATACAGGTCATCATCAATGGTAAAACGATTCATCCTACAGTCATTGATGAAGGTTCCTCAACTTGCATCATGTCTGTTGCTTGCTGGACAGCTATTGGGTCTCCAACATTGAGCCAGTCTCCTATGACGTTAGAAGCCTTTGATGGAAGAGAGTCTCGTCCTTACGGTATCCTCCAACGCTTGCCCATCTCCTTGGAAGGGAAGACGGTAGAAGTGGAGGTCGAAGTTGTCGACGCTAATCTTACCTACAACCTCCTCCTCGGACGTAGCTGGACATACGCCATGCAAGTTGTGGCTTCCTCTCTTTTCCGTGTCATTCGTTTCCCTCATCAGGCGAAGATTGTCACGGTCGACCAGCTCTCCTTCTTCGCCTCCTCTTCTGAAGGTAATGTGCCTTTCGTGGAGCATACCTCCAAATCATTCGAGAGTGTGGGAGCCGGACTCTATAAAGGTCCTGCCCTAATGGGTGTATTTCCCCTTCCACCTCCGAATCTCGCCCCTATTAACATGATTTCCGTGTGTTCTAATCCATGGGTCCTTCCTCCTGCTAATCAGATAGAATCCTGGGGTGACATGATGCCGTTGAGTCCTGCCGAGCTCAACTACGTCGAAATCGTTGTTGAATCGGCTCCCCCTCCTAAACCTGCTCTTCCGAGCGGTGTTCCCAACTCATATGTTCATTTCCCTTCGCTTGGAGATGATGCTACTTCGGATCCATTAAAGGAAATATTTCCTTCTGATGAAGCCATCATAGAGACCATGTCTCTTGAGGAGCCCCCTTGGTCAGATCATCACCATCGTTCCTCGTTTCTCCCCGCCCATCAGGAAATGATCGCATGTCTCGAACGGTTTGCTTCGTGTATCCCATTCCAACCCCTTCAAGCGCCTATTCAGATTTACCAAGTGTCTTCTGAGGGAAATATGGGAAACATTACGCAAACCCAACCTATCGACATCTCTGTGGAACCAGGGATTGCCGAGCATATTCATATTGGAGTCACTTGCACTCCAGAGGAAGTTCAACTTTACACCAATCTATTTCGCGAATTTCGTGATGTCTTCGCTTGGTCCTACGAGGAGATGCCCGGCATCGACCCTAGTATAGTGGTGCACGAGATACCTACGTATCCAGGTGCTAAGCCTGTTCGTCAACGCCTATGCCCCGTGCACCCCCGAAAGGCTGCAGCCATTAAAGCAGAAGTCGAAAATCTTCTCAAGGCTGGTTTCATTTACCCCATTCCACTCACGGATTGGGTTTCTAATATAGTCCCTATGAACAAAAAGAAAGGTACTATTCGAGTCTGTGTTGATTATCGTGACATTAACCGCGCCTATCCTAAGGATAACTTCCCCACACCTTTCATCAATCAGCTTATTGATGAGTGTGTAGGAAGCGAAATCTACTCGTTTATGGACGGTTTTTTTGGGTATAACCAGATCAATATCGCGCCCGCTAATCAACATAAGACGACTTTTATCTGTCCTCGGGGCACTTTTTCCTATAAGAAGCTCCCTTTCGGTTTAAAGAATGTCGGCGCTACCTTCCAATGTGCAATGTATTATGCCTTTCATGACATTCGTCACATTGTACAGCCGTACCTGGATGATCTTCCAGCTCATTCAGTCAAGCGTCAGGACCATCCTTCTCATCTTCGCGAAATGTTTCTCCACTGTCGACACTACCGTATTAGGCTCAATCCTCATAAATGTGTCTTTTGCGTTGAATCGGGCCGACTACTCGGGTTTATCGTCTCTCGAGAGGGCATCCGTCTGGACCCCCTCAAAGTCGAGGCTATTTTGAACCTTCCTCCCCCTGCTTCTTTGCAGCAGTTGCAGAGTTTGCTGGGTAGAGCGAATTTCTTAAGACGATTCATTCCGAACTATGCCGAGGTGGCTAAGGGTTTCACATGGTTATTGAAGCGAGACACACCCTTCCATTGGGATGCTATCGCTCAGGAGTCTTTCGAGCGACTCAAGGGCCTCCTTGTCTCTGCTCCATTATTGCGACCTTCGAACTACCACCGTGATTATACTATGTATCTAGCCGCCGCCGATACCACTATCGGCATGGTTCTAGTGCAAGATGATGATGATGGAAATGAACATGTCATATATTATCTCATCTGCAACCTCCTGGATACGGAAACTCGATACGCTTATGTCGAGAAGTTGGCATTGGCCGCTGTTTGTGCCGTCCAATGCTTCCGGCATTATATCCTGTTGCGCACCACGACCGTGATTTCTGACTGCAACCCGATGACGTACATTTTGTCACGTCAGTTGCTGGGGGGAAAATACTCAAAATGGATCGTAATCCTCCAAGAGTTTGACTTGGAATTTACTGCTGCCAAGTCTAAGAAGTCCCTGGTCTTCGCTGAGTTACTCTATTCTTTGTCGTCTCCTTATGCACCCTCTCTTTCAGAAGATCATATCCCGGACGAAACTCCTTTTCTGATCAGCACCCTCGATCCCTGGTACGGGGATATTATCGTTTATTTACAAACGTCCTCTTTCCGCCCCGCTGTATCCAAAGATGCTCGGCGGCGGATCCGCCATCAATATCAACCCTATCGTATTATAGGGGACACCCTGTACCGTATCGACGTTGACTCCGTTCTCCGCCGATGTCTTACCCTCGAGGAAGCTGAGAGAGTCCTGAATGACTGCCATTGTGGCGCCTGTGGTGGCCACATGTCCGGATATGCCACAACTCAAAAAATCCTTCGCGCTGGTTATTTCTGGCCATCCATTTTCAAGGATTGCATTCTTGCTGTCCGCTCATGTCATGCATGCCAGATATACCAGCGGAAGATGCGTGCGCCACCGGCCCCACTGCACCCTGTAGTGACCGTAGGCCCTTTTGCAAAATGGGGCATTGATTATACAACCTGTAAGCCTCGCTCGGCCGGGGGGCATGGGTTTATTATCGTTGTCATCGATTACTTTACAAAATGGGCCGAGGCGATGCCCACATTAAATGAAGACGGTCATACAGTGGTGCAGTTTTTGTTCAATCATGTTATTACGTGGTTCGGAGTTCCACAGGCCATCGTCACAGATCACGAAAAGCATTTCCGTAATCACATGATGACCGAGCTAACAACCCAACTAGGCTTACGGCACGATAGTTCAACCCCGTACTATCCTCAGTCTAACGGCCAGGTTGAAGCCGTCAACAAGATTTTGGTTACAATGCTTCAACGTATTATTGACATGCATAAGTCTAATTAGCATATGATGTTGTTTCCCACCTTATGGGCCTACCGAACCTCTGTGAAGTATGCCACCGGTTTCACTCCATTTCAACTAGTTTACAGACTGGAGGCTACCCTTCCTATAGAATGTGAAATTCCTTCTTTGAAAATAGTCGTCGAGTTGCTTCCCAACACTACTCCGGTAGAGGAACGACTTCTTTATCTAGAACGGTTAGACGAGACCCGTCGCTTAGCCTCTCTAGCCATCGAAGCTCAAAAGAAGAGGGTCAAAACTCATTTTGACCATACCATTCAGCCTCGTTCCTTTGTTGAGGGAGATCTAGTCCTGCTATACGACCAAGCAAATGACAAGCTGGGGGCAGGCAAACGCGAGCCCATGTGGCTAGGCCCTTACATTATAAAGAGAGTGTTGCAAAAAGGGGCGTATGAGCTAGTTGACTACAAAGGTAATCCTCTTGATAAGCCCCGCAATGGGCTGTACTTGAAAAAGTACTATGCATGATTCATGCACTTCGATTTGTACATGTGTGTGTGTGTGTGTGATTTTTCATGTTTTCGGCTTGGTGTGAAAGCGTGCTCGCCCCTTATTGTGTCTTTTTGCTTCTTTTGCAGATGTCGGGGATCCCCCATGAAGTTGGTTCCCGCGTATGGCTAATCCTCTACCACGATCAGCTGACGGCGAAGCCATATGAAGAACTCGGGTCGCCAAGACATATGCTGGCCCCCTCCTCCTCTGGGCATCAATGCTACCCAGCGAGCCATCCTAGGCTCTCGTGGCAATGGGTCTGCCACTACAGCTCCCTGGTACTGGAAGAGGGGTAATCGTTCCAAGAAGAACGACACCACAATCGAGCCATACCCGAACTGTTTCACTCCCCCGCGCTTACACTTTGTAAGTTGCCTTTTGATATTTGTAGTCACCACTGTAGCCCAGTCAAAAATGGTGGGGCTGAGACATTCTGTCGCTAGTAACAGATGATTCTTGCTTGCCTCATGGGGCACCTGTACCCCAACTGCACATGTGATGGTGAACAGTATCACCTTAAGAACCAAGTCATGGATGGTGGCAATATCCACCTTGGCACTGTTTTTCCCAAATTGTACCTCTAGACACACTCAAGCCTTCACTTCACCTATTTTCTCTCCGGAAGGCCTGCTTCCAGTCAAAATGGGGCTCGCCCCTCTCTGTGACAGCCCCGTAATGAAGTACACATCAGATACATCCAGCTCTAAGGTCTGATCACGTAATCGAAATACTTGGTCATCAACATCCCAAGCATCCACTATGAACTGTAATAGCTCCGGTTGAGCTCGTAGATACGAGGTGAGGAAGAATTTCTTGAGACCACAGTCTCTCAGAGCATTCATACATCCCTCATCCGCTATGGCCAAGGCATCTACAGCATCATGCTCCCGTTCTTTCCATTCCACCCCCATTTTTGCTTGTTTCCTGCACCCACAAGGATGAATAGATCATTATTGAAACCCTGGTAGGCTTACAAATCGAGAAAATTTCAAAAATGATGGGAAAATTTGAGTAAAAAGTTAGGTCGCGCGGTTGGCGCGACTGTTTCTAAAACAGTCGCGCCAATGGTGCGGCACCTTTGGGCAAATCACCCCATTGGTGCGGACCCGTGCCGAATACCCGCGCCAATGGGGCGCTACCCTAAATTTTAAAATCCCCCTTGTGGAGGCTCAATCAGGGAACAAAATGCATAAAAATAGTATGAAAATGGAGCTAAGGAAAGCGCCTCTTACCTGGAACTGGCGGAATCTCAAATAGTTGCACGGATTGGCGGTAATCACTGCTCGAAGTTTGCTCCCCAAATGGACCACTACTACTATGCAAGAGGTAAAAAGTAAAAGTAATTCTATTTTTTACATTTTCACCATATTTATAGACTTTTGACTTGTAATTAGGTTTAAAAAGTTGTTTTTGAATATTTTAATATATTTTTGGTCGAAAATGGATTTTACGCTTGCTTTTGGTGCCATGACAGGTCTTTTTTGCAACTTCGATGGTGAAACGAGTTGTATTTTATACTTTTTCGGACTCGGTAAATACACAGAAAAGTCACTGTGGAGTCATCTTTTAGCTCTTTTCTGACTCACTAAAAATTAAAAGATTGCTGAGTTATCCCTCTTGACTCATTAAACGTAAATAAGAGGCGGTCGTCTTTAAACCCTTTTCCGACCGTGTAAAAACGAAAAGATCGTCGTACCCTTGTCGTTTCAAGTTCGTTAATGGTTACGAAACGACGTGATATCAATCGCTTTTTTACTTTTTCAGGTCAATGTCACTATATATGAAAAGTACTCCTCGATCGTAATGGTCGGGCGGTTCTTTTGAGCATTGTTTTATACTTTTTCGGGCTCGGGAGACACAACTTTACGAAAAAGGACCCCCCTGGAGTTTTCTTTTCTTCCATCTTTTCAGACTCTCTAAACAGGAAAAAACGCCGAGTTCTTCCTTTGTCAGACTCGTTAAAATTTAATGACATCGGATTCTGTCGTAATGACACCTTACAAGCATATGCTATCCCCGTCAAGCTTGTTAAAAATAACTGGGGTACTCGCCAGAAATGGTGGGGAAAATGGACCCATAATTATTGTCGTATCGGCAGTATGTCGCTCTTGAACATGGCACTTGTCTGCATTCGTGTCTGGGTGGGAACATCTCATCTTGTTTTACACTAGCCTCCGTGGGTTTGGGTTATCCTATTTGACCTCTCATCTGCTCATTGCCTTGTCACCATGACCCCTGCTCATTTGATGTCAAATACTGCCAAGTCCACTGTCGTGCCGCCGATATGTTCAAGAGAAGTTGACCTCTGCAACAGTACAACCTCCCTCTGATACCTCACATAATTCTGATTCACCACAACATTCTTCCTCTGTCTCGTGTCACTGATGTGGGAAACATTATGGCCCACCTTTGATCAAGGTCACTTCCTATCGACTTCAGCTCATTATCCAGGAAGCTGATCTAGAGACTCCCTTTTGGTGCCTTGGAGCCTGCATGCCTCAATGGCAGGTTCTTCGTGTTCGATGAGAGGTTTTCATCATTGGCCTCCGATCAAATGATTCTATGGGTGTTCGACGCCAGCTCACTGATTCGCACGCCGTAGTTTGTACCTATAGTACCTTGAGGGCCATTGTCATTATTGGTGGTACCTCTCACGTCTATTAATAGCTTTCACTATTGGCTGGTAATCAGACAATGTGTATGCATGTTCGACTTCAACTCCTATATTCACATGCTTGGACTTGTACTCTGTTCGGGTCGAGATGGAGCGCAAGACCCTGGATTTTGTCTGTTGGAATCCAGATTGTGATTTGTGGATTATTATGTTCATTACATGACTCATTCGCTGGATGGCTGCAACCATGCCTGAGTCTCTATATCGATCCTAACTGGATGGTTGCGTCCATGCCTTGGATCAAGATTATTATGTACTTTGCTATGGATGGTTGCGCCCATACCACATATATCATGTACTTGAGATATCAGTTGTACTTCTTTATGCAGGTTCTCCAGCGGCCGTGTTTTCAGTCACTCATGTTCTTGTAAAGCACTTCACCCCTCTCTCGTGGGCCTCATGCTTTAGGGGGCATCTGTTACACAGCAATTTGTCACCATTTGTCACCATCCCTGTTACCCCTCACCCGCACACTAGAGGACTCAATCCGGGACCTGTGAGAAGTGACATGACCTGAAACCACTTGCATCATATTCCTCTAAGTATGAGCCTCATTTGCCCTGAAGACATCTCCTGCAAAATATCCATGAAAACATCTCTTTTTGCATTAGCGCGGGTCCACAGTTCACTGCCCGCGCCAATGAGGGAAATCCTCTAAAAAGGGCGCGCCATTAGCGCTCTGTCCCAGAGTCGCACTCGCGCCAACCGAATTGAGTAAAGTTTTTAACCAACAAGCTTCTGAAGGTTCTCTTCAACCCATTCACCAACTGAATCTATGTTGAGCTAGGATGGTTTGGCTTCGAATCTCCATAGAAAGGAAAGTGGTTTGCCACCTTTCATTGAACTTTCCAAGTGATAAAGCCAATCCCATGAATAATGTGGTTGATCCTATCTCTTTCTTCTCTATCTATAAAAGCTTGCCTCTATGCCTTGAGCAAGCTAGTTACAGTAGTTCTAGTTCCAGCATAGTGATAGAGAGTTTGAAGTTGCAAGAGCCTTCTTTGCACCCATAAGGCCAAATCTAAGTAAGGAGATTCTTGTCACCCAAAGAGAGAGAGGCTTGTTCCTCATTCTAACAAGCTTTGCAAGACTTGTGTAGCTGACTATCCAGCCAAAGGAGGATTTGACGTCAGAACAATGGTTGTATTCTTCTTTGTTATTTATTAATAATAGATGACTATCATTATGGTTCCACTCTCATTTTCTTATGTTTGATGTTGAGTTATATCTTTTCTAACTGATATATAATTGCATCTACTAGATTTTATGCTTGTTTTCGTGTTGTTCTTTGCATGTGCAGGTGTCCAATCATGAAGATCGTGGGGATCGTGACCGGCCAAGGCAAAGGAACGAGGGTGATATCTCTTCTACGAACACTAGCGTTGGAATCCAAGTAGGTTCTCACCATCCACTTTTTATTTGCAATTAGGAACTTGCGTGATAGCATTGTGTGATTGTTGCTAGACCCGGTCTGGGCTAGTAGGGATCGTCTCTATCCGCAGAGAGGATTTACCTCCACAACAAAGGTCACTTCCTATCAACTTCATCTCATTATCCGGGAAGTTGGCCGAGAGACTCCCTTCTATTACCTTAGAGCTTGCACGCCCTAATGGAAAGTTCTTCACACTCGACGACAGGTTCTCATCATTAGATTTCGATCGAGTGACTTCACCAGTGTTCGACATCATTTCCTTATTCACACTCCATGAACTGTGTTGTTGGTACCTTGAGAGCCATTGTCATTATTGGTGGTTTCTCTCATGCTTTTTAACAGTTCACATCATTGACTGGTAATAAAGTGACTTTCTAGCGTGTTCGACTTCAACACATATATTCACATGTTAGAATTTGTACATTGATCGGGTCATGTTGGAGTGCAAGACCCTAGGCTCAGATTACAAAATTCCAGGTTGTTAGGCGATGTGACATGATCATGCTTATATACATGTCTCTTTCAGATGGATGGCTATGACCATACCATGAGTCTGTTATATGTGATCCTTCTCATTATTGGATGGATGCAACCATACCTTGGGTTAGATATGATCCTTCTTACTGGATGGTTGCGCCCATACCTTGGATTCATTTACATTATCTTTTTCTAGATGGTTGTTTCCATACCATGATTCATGTATATTTTATAAGATATTTCAGTGATGTATATGTATCTATGCTTGCTTTCAGGTTTTCCAGCAACAGTTTCCGGTTCCATGCATCTACTTGTAAAACATTTGACCCCTCACTCTTGTTCGGCCTTCACGCTTTAGGGGGAACTTGTTACACAACATTTTGTCACTGTCCCTATACTCCCCATTCCTCAATCCTAGAGGACCTCTATAGTGACCCTCATGTGTTTTCCTATCATGAAGAACATGTCTTTACATCACTCTTCATCTACAGAACATTTCCCTCTTACATCATTTCCATAGAATATTCCTTCAAACTCAGTTTTAAAGGCCATCTCTATCCCTCAATTTCTTCCCCGTGAAGATTTGCAGAGTTTAACACTGAGCCTAGCACTGATCAATGTCGGTATCCATCCATTACCTACACCGACCCTCTTTTGGAAAGTTTTTAAAAATAGAGTCGAAGCTTCCAGGTCTAGAAGCTTCATGAACGGAAGTCTGGTAAATGGTTAGTCGAGATAGAGCCGAGAGAGACTTTTTGGGTTGCTTTCCCCTATTAAAATGGAACAATCCAAAAGAGATAATACCTCTCCCACCATAAGAGGATCCATATCCCCTCCCTCAAGCTATATAAACTTCTCTTATTACAACTTCATCTAGCTAATGAAAGGGTTGTAATAATCTGCAAAATCTTGATAGCTTTAGCCTTCTAGTTTGTGCTTGTAAAGGGAGAATAAGTTTGTATTTCGTTTGGTTTGGAGCAAAGAGAAGGAAGCCTTGAACTCCTATTATTTGAGGTGAATTATGATATGCTAACAGTGGTGCCGGAACCCAAACACGTCAAAGGAAACCTGCAACGCTAAGGCGAAAGTTGTACTTTCCTTTTTGTCATAATAATACAACTGATATTTTGTTTCCTATATCAATCGCATATGGTATTTGGTAGCTTAAGACTCCTTAGCCTCTTAAGTAGGTTGAAACTATTGCATGCTATCATGTGTGATTTGATTTCTTGTCTATTTGTTTCAGGTGCTTGGTTGACATTGAGGAGTTTATCGCTAGAGCAAAGATACAAGGACTTCATCAAACAAGGATAAGCGATACAAGAAGTAGGATCTTATCCATTCTCAATATAAGTGAACTTATGTCAGATTGTCTTGTTTATGGCTAGACCCTCTCCCCTGGGCTAGAGGGATTGTCTCTATCCGCAGAGAAAATCTTCCTACTCCACAAGAATTAAATCTAATGCAAAATTATCATAAAATGCAAGCAAAGGAAATATATTCTAAGCCTATCTCAATTAGGAAGATATAGATGTAACCCAGCCAAGAGAAAAGTATTTAAATGATTGAGATTTAAATATGTCTGGCTTATAATGAATATCAAGTTAACGAAGTAGTTCAATTAACTGATTTTATGAATACCAAAACACATTTTGTTTAAAGACTGCTTAATTGAGATAATCAATCAACAACATTTAGGAAGTAGTTCACAAAATGATGATGATTATCAAATCAATAACTCAAATGATTAAACAATAATATAAGGAAATAGTTCACAGAATATTATTGTTTGTTAAATCAGAATTAAAAGACAGATTTCTGAGCAAATAGTTACTCAGAAATCAGAATTCAACCCATAAGAGAAGAGATAAATAATAACATATTATTGAAGCAAATTACTCACATTGACAATAGTGCACAAATATGAATAAAATGACACATTTCTACCATCATAAAATGAAACTAATATTTAAAATAATAGTATTGTAAATACCAATTTATTGAATCTGTTTCTCTGGCTCTGGTCTCTAGCAATATTTTACAATTATTTGAACTCATGCTGGTAAAACAAAAACTGCAATACTGCAAGCTCTACCCTTCATACATAATTCAGAATGCAAAAGAAAAATCCTCAATAATCCCTCAAATCTAATATTTTCTTTCCTATCACCTACAACTCTAAATCCTCATTACAATAGTGCTTTTAAGAATTCCAAAATTGCAGAGAAGAGAAGCTCCTTTTATACATTCTACAATCTACTATTTATAATTTTACAAAAAGAATTCTCAATAGGAAAGTTGTTGAAGAGTAGTTCTGCTCAATCAATTTTCATTGGCCCAAAATCCTATTCTTCTATTTCTAGAGCATTCTCATTGATTGAATTTTTTTTCTCCTCATCTCTTCAACTGTTTCCCTGCAAAAAATCAATCAAAATTTAATTAAAATGCAAATTAAAATCAAAATATTAAATCTGGAATATAAAACATATCCAATCAAAACTCAATTACATAATTAAATAAAAATAAATATGAGCTTTTTATTGATTCTTGTGAAGATCTAATTGGTCAAGGAGAACATAGACGAATGGATCTGCACTTAGTAGAAGTTGTGAGCAAATGAAAATGCAGAAAATTAAACTTAGAAAATTAGTTTTGTTTAAAAATTTGTAGTTTGATCTTTTGCTGAACTATATACCCATTAAACGATCAAATTTGGTTATATAACCACTTCAAAAATATTATCCATGATGTTATCTATCCAACGAGTCGTATTGGACCTCATTTGGCCAAGTAACAGTGAACTTATGAGCTTCTAAAGTTGAAGAGTCAAAACTGCCAGAATTCTATAAAATTTATTGCCATAGCTAAGAAATCAAAATTTTTTAATTAAATTATAATTATTTTTTAAATAGTATTAATTTAATTGTATCTATTTTATTAAATTTAATTAATTCTAATTAACTATTAATCAACCAAATATATACAACTAATTTAAATGTTAATTTAACCAAATATTACATATTAATGAATTTAATTTATATTAAATTAAATTAAATTATTAATATTTTAATAATATATTAAATTATGTTAAAAACATATACTACATTCACTCATAACAATTTGTTTCAAATATATTTGAAATTAGATATCGAAGATCATTAGAAAAATGGAGTAAATTAAATAAGCTTATCGCATATCAGAGGAAATGCCATCGGGGTTTTTTAAGAGACGTTACTATTATTTTGTCGATGTTGGAAGCTTTGATATGGAGCGTGATGTGGAGGGTGAGGTAAGGATGATGGGGGCGGATCCAATGAAGGTTGTTGCTCAGAACCTACAAGATTTGCTTTCTAATTTTTTGACTCTGCCTCACTGCAGGGGATTGGACATTTTATGATCTAAGTGCTGACTGAAGGCGCTATCTACCAAACTCTGTCTTATTTTCGTATCTGCTTCCTCTATTACTTTTATAGGACTGTCTTCAAGTTCATTTTTGGCCCTTGGACCACATAGATGTGCATCATGTCTCCTCTTTGTTAGGATTGTATTGGATATGGAGGGCTATCATTGAGATCGAGTCTATTTCTCTCAGCAGGCTCCATCTCCCACTTTGTTTCGTTGACAAATATGTGCACCCAACTTCTTCTTTGATATGATGGATATGACTGACATGGTCGGTCTACAAGTTTTTAATTTGGATCTTGGACTGCACATATGTGCATCCTCTGTGTTTCGCTCGACTGTTTTGGCTGAGATGGAGAACAAACACAGAGATTGAGCCGATATTTTTCTTGCTTAGGCTACCTAGAACCTAGAATCTATGAACTCTGGTATGTATGTGTTGAATTATATTTTCTCTGGAACATTGTACTTTCATTATAATCAATGAAAAGTGTATTTTCAGTTTTTGAAAAAAAAAAGGATGACTAGGGCGGATTAAGTGGGAGTTGTAAGGAGTTTGAAAACTTTATATTAAAGTCAAATACCCAATTGCATAAAAAACAAATCAACGATCAGAGGTTTTGTCGTATCGTGAAATTTAAAATGTGCGCACAACCAAAATGTCGATATGCTGATATCTGAAATTGGAATATCGGCGATTTTAAAAATCGGAGTTTTTAGATCGACGTTTTTTTAATTTCGGAAGTTTTCAATTGGCGATTTCATTTTCGAATGAAGTGAAGTGAGGCGTGGCCCACATGGAATTAAAAATTCTATAAAATGAACTACATCCACTTTGCAATTTTGAGATTTCGGGTTTAGTAATTTGTTTTAAAATAATAAATTGAAATAAATTACAGAGATCCCGAAAATGTTTTTTTAATTGTTCTACAATTTGGCTGGGTCATTTTGTAGGATTGTTAGTGAAAAATGAAAAAATTAATAAAAATTAACTAGGAGTAATTATTTACAATGAGTAACTATTTTAATTGCAAAAGTTCAAATATAATACATTTTGTACATTTTTTAACCCAGGCGACAAAATGATCAAACTTCAAAGGAGTGTCATTTGCAAACCGAATAACCAAATGAGGCAAAACAAGTATCGATAGAAATTTTGCTAAAAGAAAAATTAAATGAAACAATCAAAATGTAAATTCGACGAAAATGAAAAAATGGCAAAATTGTAGGACAATTAACTTAAATGAAAATCACAAAAGACATTTTAGCCAAAAATGAATAGAAAGGATCCCCATTATTTAAAGTAAATAAGTAAAAAATGAGGGTGTTGGGTTTTCCCTACAATAATGGTGACACGTGGGAAAAGAACCAGTTATATTTGGTTAAAAATAATGAACTTTAATTTACCCAAAAGTTAAAAATAATGGATATCACGAAATTGTCTAACATTAAAACACTTCCATGGGTTCCACATAAATAGATTAAGCAATATGAGTTTGTAAAAGGTAAGTATTCATAGCAAACTTGAGTAAAAGTCATGAATCCAAATTTTAGGAAAATTTATTTTAAAATTACCTTGTATGAGAAATAGAATAAGGTAAAAGACAGAAGTTTCTGATAAAGTATATACCCATTACTATGAATGGTCTCTGACATCTCCTCGTTTCCATCGAGGCTAAACAGTACCCTGATGAAGTCGTCTTTTATGTCATACAAGCCTACCCTCGCAGCCAGCGAGCATCCATAGCCCTGACAAGTTTACTTGTATTTCCCATACTTCCCCTTTAATCACCCTTTTGATAAGCGCATTTTGCAAGCTTTTAGTTTCTAATGTATTTGAATAAAATATGTGGGATGGTAATAGATACTTATGTTTAATGGATATAATACTTTTATAGTGTTGACTCCAAATTCCTTTCTTGTGAATATCAATCAAAAGCTTTTATGTGGAGGGATGGGAAGGATCAATTGAGTTAAACTCGGATTAGTTTTTTCCTTGAAAAGGTAAACCATATCACTTAGTAAGGAGGTGTGTTCCTCCATGAAAAATAAAAAATATTTAAAGAAAGATGGTTTTATGGTTCCATAAAGATATGTATTTAATGATAAATGAAATTCATTGAAATAGAGAAAGTTGAAAGATTTACCATGTATGTCAATCATTGTCGGGTGAGGAAAAGGCCTTTCACATAAATCATGGCAGAGTCACAAAAATCAAAACAAAACCAAAATAAAAAGAAACCAGTGAACAAAAATAAAAAATAAAAATGAAGAAGAAAAAGGTGAAAGAAAAAAATCCAAATTTAAAAGATAAACTTCAACAAGGCTACTTATACGAAAGTCTCAACAAAAGAAGTAAAATAACATAATCATGTGAACGTTGCTTCTTATGTTTAGATTTAAAAAATAATATCTTACAGAGTTATAAGAAATGAGGCTCTCAAAATGGAGAGGGTGAATAGCAGTGATGATAGATAATATGCTAATCGAGAAGTTTTTGTCTGCTGCAAATTTTCTTGTTTCAAAGCAAAACACACATAACAACATTTTAACCATTTTCTAACAAAAGTAATGCTCAAGAAATAGACTAAAAGTTCAAAAACTCCTTAGTTTAGCTGATTCGATAAGGATCATTACTGCTTCTCCCAAGAACCTCAAAGAAAACCAAACAAAAGAGAATGAACTCCAAATTTGATCTAGTAGAGGCATGAAAAATAATTATGAAGACCTGTAAAACAATGTTTTATATCAACAAAAACTAAAAAAAAAACTGAAAATAAAAGTAAAGAAAGGAAAATGAATGAAAGTGGACATATTAAACTTACCATTGGGGAATTTCATTTAATATTACCTGAGAGATATCATTTTCTCCAAGAGAAGATAACTTCTTATTTTAATTAGAATTAAAAGCAATGAAGAAGTCGAATTGACCCGAAATCTTATTGACCCAAAATCATCATGTATTGAATCTGTTATCACTCAGGTTGTCCCTTGGCTCCTGAAGGGATATGGCCGAGGTAACCACAAACCAATCTTTGAGTCGCAGGTCCTAGCCTACCTGCAGTCAGAGAGGGCTCTCTCTTTAATATTTAACTTTGTTTTTTATTTTAGGCTAGTTGTGGTTTACATGGGTTTTGTTTTTATTTTGGTGGGAAGGATGATGTTTTCAAGCAGAGTTGGGATGCATAGTGTGAGAAGTTCAAACCATTGGGCATGGAGTCATGGATTAGGGCTTGTTGTTGTGTTTTCTTTGTCACAAGGAGAATACAGAGCAAGATAGCTACACATAGAACAATATCAAGCTGGAATAAAGATGGGATGAAGTTCAGAGATGAAAGGCAACTAAGAATCTTTCATTAGCTAACAGAGAGGGAAGGTGAATGAAATTTTGTCTAGGAGCAGTCAAGAATTCCTAAATAACAGTCATATGTGAAAGAAACAGGGTAAACATGATCATTTAAGTATGCATATTCATAACCATTTCTGAAGAAAACATATAGAAATAACAAGAACTGAGCATAGAGTGCAGTCAAGCAAAGCCTAAGCTATTCTTCTTTCTTGCTATTTAGATGGTAACACAATGGTGGTGTAAACATATATAAACTGTAAACAGAGGTAAGTAAACACTTATTGAGCCATGTAGTAGCACAGGAATTCCACAATCACTCTTTGGCCATTAAATAACACAACAGACAGTTCTTCATCCAAAGCATTCTAGCAGTCTTTGATTATAGAGCTCTCAAAGTATACAGCGCAAGTCTAGAATGAGGATTATCAACCAACCAACCCTTTAAACAATGAATTAGGGTGGTTTATATAGAGAAAATATCCAAAATATATATATTACAGCAAATCTTAAACAGATCTGAGGGAAATGAGTTCTTTAACCTAATCTTGTCCTGAAATTAATGCAAGAAGATATTTATTTGAGCTGCACTGGAGGCAGCTGCATCAAAATGAGTTAATATGGTGTCCTTGGTGGCTCGGTGCAGTGTTTCTGTAATAACTGTGCCTTGTCTCTTATCTGCACCTCTTAGGCGGTTATGTTGCTTTTAGGTGGCTTTAATGTACACTAATCCCGATCTGATGAGCTTTGAATGGCCTTTACTGCATCTTTGACTTGGATGTAGGCCTTTAATGTTCACCTGCTTTGATATTGCTGATCTGATACTCTTTGTCGCTTCACTGATACTCTTTAATTTAATCTGGGTTTTATCTTTCCTCTGATACTCTTTAACACTTGAATCGGGCCACTTTCTCCCCCTTGATATGCTTGAAACTGTCAAATCGCCCCCTTTCTACCCTTTCAAGGCAAAAATAACTACTGCAAATGCTTTTCGTGGCCTTTAGAATGCTATCGGCGCTGGCCAATTGAATATGAACATACATGAAGAAATCCTGTCAAATAATGGCGGAGGAATGCAACCTGATAACTGTGCTGGGCTGAGGCTGGCTTTTAAGCCCTTCATTTTGAGAAATTTTTCTTAGCAATGCGCGATTAGCGCTAAGTGCTAATCGTGCATCGAAACCTGCCTCTATTTCTGGTTTCGGGCATTCTTTGCTGCAATTTTCGCCCTTCGCGCCTTTTTGGTGATGACATCAGCATGACGTCAGCGGTGGGTCCCGGCGTGGCAGGGTGACGTGGTAGGGTGACGTGGCAGTACGGCAAGCACAGGACATGGTGGCGGGGTAGGGACGGAGGCAGATGCGGTGGCAGCAATGTGGTGCTAACATCAGGGGCAGAGAGACAGAAGGCGGTTTGTGGTTTCATCGAACCGCCTTCTGTACGAGGGCGGTATGTGTCAGAGGGGCTCCGATACAATCGCATGGAGACACGCGTCTTTTGTACGGTGGGGAAACCGCTAGCCTATCGGAGGCTAAGCATCGGATGTCGAGGCGGCTCCGAAATGTACATGATCCATTAGATCTGGGAGGGTGAATCGGAGGGCCGACGGAGCGCGGAGCTGGCGCCAGGTTAGTGTACAGGGGCCTGCCATATATTTGATTTATTTATGTGGCGGGGGGGTAAAAACTTTGGGTTTGTGGGTTATTGTATGTGCACCAAGGCTGGAGTTTGACTGTTTAAATCAAATAATTAAACAAAACCTGAAAATGTGAGCGCGCAGGGTAAAACATTAAGGTTTATGGGTAAGAGAGGGGAAGGAATGGTTATTAGTTTAACGAGAGGTTAAGCTAACTCCAGGTTAAGACGCGAAAGGGCTAATTCCAAGCCCCAAATGGACTTAGCATTTCCCCCAAACTGATGTTATAGGGCTATAGTACCAAGGGATGGGAATATGTACATAGGGGAGCTATTTAGTGCTTTTTAATAAGGGGAAGGAGAAATAGATAGGGATTTACATAATAATGTTAGAAGTTAATATGAAAATGACAAGAAAGCGCTAAGTTTAGAGATCTTAGGCCACTTAAAAGGGAAAAATGACTTATAGAGTGAATAAGAGTACTCCTAATCAAAGCAAACCTTTACTTAGGCCAATGATACGACAAATGATGAAACTTAAGAGATATCAAGCAGATCTTGACCTCTTTGGGGAGGTTAGTGAATGATTTGGGGAATAAGAAGAAGGGGGAGTTAGACATGTCTCGCTTGAGCTCCTCCAAATGAAAAACTGCCTCATAATTGTGATCTGAATAGATATAACACCTGAAAACATGAAATGGATCACATAGCTTGATTCTGCAACCACAAAAATACTTACCCAGCCTGCTTACCTAGCATTTTTTCTTCTTTTTGCATGGGTGCACTTAGACTTGCAGACCCTGATTGTCTTCTTTTCTTTTAACTGCCCTCCTATCTAAAATCAACCCTTATCTCTTCCAAGGGCCCAGATTAAGCAGTTGGGCTCCTTCATTTCTCTACCTAGCTACTGATCTGCCAAGCTTAAGCTGTTTGGACAAATATTCAGTCTCTATCTTCTAAAATAAGCAATTTAAACCTAGGGAAGCCAAGATTAAGCTGTTTGGCTTTCCCTTATCTGTAAAACTCTTCAAAAATGGTATGGTTCTTCAAAATGGAACTTCTTGGAAATATGGAACCTTGCAGCATGACAAGATGACATATTTGGCATGTAAAACAGTCAATCATGAAATATGAAACCTATTGCAATAGGAGGCTAATAGTGGCTCCACTTGGGGATGGTTTTTCAGGATGAAAAGCCAAGAACAGCAGGTCAGAATGCCTTGATCTTCACTTGTTGCTGTAAACTGAAATTCTCCTTCTTGTCACTACCTTTGACTGAACTTTTATAAGCTGATATGCAGTATCCTTTTGAGCTGAATTGCAAAAACATTACAGCTATGCTTCTTGCCTTTTGGGTGCTTGTAAACATATTTCAAAAAACAGAGAACTGAAATAGAGCTTTCTTTGATCTTCCCTTCAAAATTTGTTGCGTTGTTCCCTCTTATTGGCCTGCTATAAGAAAAAGTGCTGAAAATACAAATATTAATGTACAGATAGTATACAGAGTTGTGTTGTGTTTAACAAAAGGGATCATGATAGTGCTTTAGAATTTGGCCATTGACAGGACCTTCTTCAGCTGTGATGCCATCCAAAATCTTCAGAAAATATGTGTTGTTGCCTTGAACAATAGAAATAATAAAGGGGCCTTTCCACAGGAAATCAAACTTGCCATGCTTTCCTTTGTCCTCTCTTCTCGAATCCCATTTTAAGACTTTGTTGCCTATGTAGAAATATTCAGCCTTGGTTCTGTTGTCAAACATTTTCTTGAGCTTCTCTTGTAAAATCTGAGCTCTGTCGTACACTTGCTCTCTTGTTTGTTGCAAATGGATGGTTTGGTTTATTCTTCTTTGGATATCATTTGGCTCTGCCTGAATCTCTTGCAGCAATTTGATAACAGGGATCCCCAAAGAAGAGGGGAACTTGGCCTCCATGCCATAGACTAACTCATATGGGCTCATCCCAATGGATCTCTTGGTTGACAATCTATCTGCCCATAGGGCATTTACAAGCTTTTTGTGCCAATTCTTTTTGTTCTCCTCCAAGACCTTCTTAATGATGTTAATCAGACTCTTGTTGGATGATTCGGCCAAGACATTACCTTGAGGGTAATAGGCTGTGGAGTGACCTAAGGTAATGTGGAATTTGTGGAAAAAACTGATCATTTTCTTGGATTTGAAGGCAGCGGCGTTATCTGTAATGATCTTCTCAGGACAGCCAAATCTGGACAAAATGTTGGTTTCAAGGAATTGGATGATGGTGGAGTCATTGGCTTGCCTACATGGGATGGCTTCAATCCACTTGGTAAAGTAATCTGTGGCTATTAGAATCCACTTATGCTGGCCAGAAGAGAATGGATGGATTTCTCCAATGAAGTCAAGACCCCATTGTTGAAAAGGCGTCTCGGTTGAAATGGGCTTAAGGGGCAAGGGCAGAAGCTTTCTTTTGCCTTCAAAGATTTGGCATTTGTGGCATGATACAGCAAACTTTCTCATGTCAGCAAACAAAGAGGGCCAATAGAAACCAGCCCTTAGTATCTTATCAGCAGTGGACTTCCAATATAAGTGCCCTCCACAGTCCCCTGCATGAAATTCTTTCATGACACTATCAGTTTCATTCATAGTTAGACAATTCAGCAATATTCCTTCATGATTTTTCCAAAACAGGGCACTATCTAAGACACAAAACTTTGATGCTTTCATCTTTAAAAATCTCTTTTTGGTTTTGGACAACCCTGGAGGAGCACACAGGTTTAACAATATAAAACATATATCAACATACCATGGGGATTGCAAAAAAGCTTCACTGATCTGTGGAGTCGCCAGCTCCTGTTCATTGTCCAGTTGATTAATGTCTAAGGCTTGAAAATTGGTTTCGGACATCAGTTTAGCTAAACCTTGTCCCTTTATCAGCTTGGTGGGTTTTATCTCAATGTCATACTCAAGGATATTGGCAATCCATTTGCCTCTTTTGCCTTCTATGCCCTCTTGAGTTAATATGTCTTTTACAATAGCATTTGGCACATAAGCAATCACGTGTGAATATAAAATTTAAATTCTGAAATCTTTGATTGCTTTAACAAGGGCATATGCTTGCTTCTCCATGATTTGGTACTTCAAGAGTGCATCTCTAAGGGCTCGGCTGAAAAATGCAATTGGATTTTCATTTCCCTGATCATCTTTCTGCAAAAGGACAGCAGCAATGGTGTGTTCAGATGTAAATGAGAAAATGATGAAATCCTTATCAAATTGAGGACTTGTGAGGACTGGGGCTTGGGTTAAGGCAGATTTTATGCCCTCAAAAGCTTGTTTGGCCTCTAAAGTCCATTTTACCTTGGAATCCTTCTTTAACATTTTATTTATCATTCTTATCAGCTCGGCCAAGTTTGGGATAAATCTCCTTAGGAAATTGATCTTTCCTAGGAATGCTTGCAATTCTTTGATGTTTCTTGGATAAGGGATTTGCAAAATGGCTTGGATTCTTTCTAGATCTATTCTAATTCCATCTTTTGAAATGATATTGCCTAGCAATTTGCCTTCTTCTAGGTCGAAGAGAGATTTCTTAGGATTTAAGGGAATGCCATATGTCCTACAGGTTAGGAACACTTGTCTCAAATGTTTTAGGTGCTCTTGATCATATTTTGAGAAAGGAGTAAGGTCATAAAGGTAAACCACTAGGAAATCATGGATTTCCTTGGCAAATGCAATGTCCATGGCCCTTTGAAAGGTAGCACCTGCATTCTTTAGTCCAAAAGGCATTTTCACATATTTAAAGGTTCCCCAGGGTGTTGTAAAGGCTATCTTGTCTTGGTCATCCGGGTTAACAAGTATTTGGTTAAAACCTGAAAATTCATCTAGCAAAGAAATTCTTGAAGACCCCACTACTCTTTGTATAATGTGGTCCATTTTTGGTAGTGGGTAGTGATCTTTAAGGGAGACTTGGTTCAGATTTCTTAAGTCCACACATAGTCTAATCTCCCCTGTTTTCTTCCTTGTGGGAACAAGATTGGATACCCATTATGAAAATCTAATGGGTGCTATGATACCGGCCTCAAACATTCTTTTCACTTCTTTCTCAATCAAAGGGAGAAGCACAGGATTGATTCTCCTTAGTTTTTGTTTGAAGGGCTTTTGATTTGGCTTTAAGGGAATGGTATGTTGAATAACAAAGGTGTCATAGGACTTAAGGTCCTCATAACTCCAGGCAAATACATCTTGAAACTCTTTAAATAAATCAACATATTTTGGTTTTTGATCAGGAGGCAAAGACTTGGACAGTTTAATCATTTTGGGCTTCTCTGTTGTCCCAATATTACAGTCTTCCACAGCAGCGTTTAAGGGCTGCATCTTTGGCTTTTTTGGGACATCGTTTGAATCAAATATGTCTTCTAATGGAGTGAGGCCAGCAGGTAGAAAGTTGTCCTTTAAATCAATGACTTCAGCCTCTGCTTCAGCTATTTCATCTAAATGCATTTGCTTCAGCTCTTGCATGTTTTTCTCATCAAAAATGGTTGGGTGCAGCATTTGATTTGCTGCTTCAGCTGTTATAGTTTGCTCATTTTGGCTCATTTGCTGTTGTGGGTCATCCATGGCATCTTCATCAATGTTTGAGCTTGAGAATTCTTGTTGTAAGGTAAGAAAATTGTTGATTTGAGCATCATCCTCAAACACTTGCCAATCTTTGATATTGTTAGGGACAGCAGGCCTGTGCTTTATCTCAGCAATAAAGTGGTGATTGGGCTCAAAGGGCAGCTTGCAAGTGCTAGCAAAATTAGCTAGACTATGAGCATGCATGTTATGGCTTCTAGAAATCTTAGCAAGCTTGGATTCGGTGAAGGCATTGAGTATTTCTGTGGCAGCAGACCTATAAGCTCTTAGCTTATTGCAATTAGTAACAAAGTTACCTTTCATCTATTGAATGATCAAATCGGAGTCACCTAGAATGGACACTTTTGCAGCTCCTAGAGCTTTGAGCAGTTTAACGCCTAAAAAGAGATCCTCATACTCTGCCATGTTATTGGTGAATTTGAAGTTTAGTCTGTAAGCATGACCCTCTACATGGCTGTTATGTGTATTGTGAATCCATATTCCTGCCCCTGCTCCTAGCTTATTAACAGAACCATCAAACTCTAAATACCATGTGATTTCTTGCTTGTGGTTAGTATTAAGAGTTTCAGTCATTTTAGGATTGGGCGGACCTGGGTTTTGCGCTTCATATGGTTCTTCTTGTATGCTGGTTGCACTAATTGTTTTAACAGTTTCATGGGTATGGGCAACCGACTCTTGATTGATGCATGTTTCTTGTTCTAAAGGCAAAGGCTTCTCATCAGTGGGAGGGCAGCTATCATCATTGAACAATATAAAGGAATCCATATCAGAATGGATTGAGTAAATGGGAAAATTTTGGGGTTTTTCCTCACTACTTACCACATACTTCATCAGTGTTTCTCTATACAGTCTCTTTGGTTGCCCAAAGACTGAAATAGTGGCATAGGAGAGGTCTAGTTGGAGAGATCCTTGGAGTTTTTCTCCCCAAGATCTTGATAAGAGCATGCCATACTTTGGTGGAATGTCAGCAACCACCACGTCCATTAGGATTGTTTTTTTGGGAAATTGGACTAAAGACACACAAAGGTCTTTGATTAAGCCTAAACACTTGCCCTGACTAGAATCAAATGAGAATAAGTCTTTGTAGGGTCTAGTGGCATCAAGGTTTAGCTTCTCCATTACAACTTTGGGCATTAGATTGTGTGAAGCACCTGAATCAAACATAGCATTGTGCAACACTTTATCATGAATGTGCAAACTGACATAAAAGGGTAGAACAGCTCCATGTCCTGATTTACCATTGACTTCAGGACCAAAAAGTAATTCAGGTTGATTATCTAAGACATTAACATCATCCTTGTTCTCTGGCATTTGCAGTGATCTTTTGATTTGCTGTCTGTACACATCATGTTTGGCAAGCTCAGAGAGAGGAATAGATATCTTTAATTTACCAATTTCTGCTTCTAAATCAAAAGGTTTTTCTGACTGTGTTTTAGTATTGTGACTGGCAGATTTTCCCTTTTCAATTGTATCTTCAGTGATCTTCTCTTGGTTATCAGTGATTTCTTGAGATTGTTCTGTTTTGGGAAGGCTTTGAGGAGTGTTATTTACATTGTCTTTTGAGGGAAAGGATGCAAAAGGCTGGTTATTGGAGGGATGCATGTCAGATACATCCTCTATGGTCACTTCTTTTAATTTTGGGTCTGCTTTATCAGCAGGTTCTGTGATAGCGGCCTGGTCTTTTACTTTCTTAGGCTGCTTGGCATCCTTTGGCTTGATGGGATCAGACACATCAATGGTACTTGTTCTCAATTTGTATTGTTTATGGACTTCGTAGACAACTAAATCATAGCCTTGTTTGAAGTCAAATGACTCTCCAGACTTGGTCTGAAATTGCTTTATATCATGGTCATCTTGGTCTTCTTGGGTTAGGAATACTTGTTGTTCACTCCTCAAACCCATCAAGTTTATGTGAGTGTCCTCTATCTGCTCACTAGATGTGGATGAGTCAGCATAGTTTTCATGAAAAGGAGGTCTTATATCCTGGTCAGGACTTGCCCTTCCAACGTTTGGGTTCTGATTTTTTCTAAAGTTTGGATTTCTGATAGGATTGTTTTGTTGTCCTTCCCATGAGGCTTTTCTTTCAATAGTTTCCATTCTATTTTCAAAGTTGTCCATGCCTTTGATGATTGTGTCCAATTTTTGCTCAAAGGCTCAAGGTTCATCTTTAAAAGTGGTTCTTCTCTCAGCTCTTGCTCTATTTCGCTTGGCACTCAGATTTGCCTCCACACTAACAGTTACATTCTGCATGTCTTCTAAGGTTTGAGGGGCTCTTTCCCTTAACTAATAAGCCATTTCTGAATCAAAACCATCATGGAATTTGTATAAAGCAAGATCAGGTGGAGGTCTAAGGTTTTGTGGAATAGCGTTGTAAACATTGTTAAACCTGGCACAATAGTCTAAGACAGCTTCTTGAGGGCCTCTTTTGATAGTGTCATACTCGGATAATATGTGCAAAGGGTCCTTCTTCTTCTCCCATCTGTTAAGAAATGTTTGGTAAAGGGCCTCTAGGTCAGCTATGGAATTTGCAAGAAGAGCTCTAAACCAGGGCCTTACATCTCCTGTTAAACTTTGGACAAAAATCTTCATTCTTACACTATCATCATCTATTTCATAACTCTCAAAATAGTCCTGCACTTTCTTGGTATGTTACAGGGCTGTGCCAGAACGAGTACCTTCAAAATATGTGATTTTGGTTTGATAATCCTGAGGCATAGCCCCTGGATTTGCAGGTAACTGTAAAGGTGCATATCTGTTAGCCAAATTTACAGGGATAAGTGGAACGACTGGAACAGCTGGAAGAGTTGTAATAACAGTGGTGGTAGTGGTAGTATGCACAGTGAATGGAGGTGTGGAAAAGGTGCTTGGAGAGGTGGATGATGAACACGGGGAAGTAGGGGTTGAACAAAACAAAACTTTAACATGGGTTGGAAAACAGCTTGGTTGAACTGTTTCAGGACTAGAATCAGTAAACTCTTCTTGTTTTTGTTTGCTAAGGTTTCTAGAGATTAAATTGGGATTTTCAAAAACAACTGGTGGATTTGGGTTTGGATTTGACCTAGTATTATGTGTTTTCTTCTTGGGAGCCAGCTTCTAACTTGTTTTTTGGAATTTTCTGAATAAGATCCCCAGTGGAGTCGCCAATGATGTTATCACTCAGATTATCCCTTGGCTCCTTAAGGGATACGGCCAAGGTAACCACAAACCAATCTTTGGGCCGCAGGTCCTAGCCTACCTGCAGTCAGAGAGGGCTCTCTCTTTAATATTTAACTTTGTTTTTTATTTTAGGCTAGTTATGGTGTACATGGGTTTTGTTTTGATTTTGGTAGGAAGGATGATGTTTTCAAGCAGAGTTGGGATGCATAGTGTGAGAAGTTCAAACCATTGGGCATGGAGTCATGGATTAGGGCTTGCTGTTGAGTTTTCATGGTCACAAGAGGAATACAGAGTAGGATAGCTACACATAGAACAATATCAAGCTGGAATAAAGATGGGATGAAGTTCAGAGATGAAAGGCAACTAAGAATCTTTCATTAGCTAATAGAGAGGGAAGGTGAATGAAAGTTTGTCTAGGAGCAATCAAGAATTCCTAAATAACAGTCATATGTGAAAGAAACAGGGTAAACATGATCATTTAAGTATGCATATTCATAACCATTTCTGAAGAAAACATATAGAAATAACAAGAACTGAGCATAGAGTGCAGTCAAGCAAAGCCTAAGCTATTCTTCTTTCTTGCTATTTAGATGGTAACACAATGGTGGTGTAAACATATATAAACTGTAAACAAAGGTAAGTAAACACTTATTGAGCCATGTAGTAGCACAGGAATTCCACAGTCACTCTTTGGCCATTAAATAACACAACAGATAGTTCTTCATCCAAAGCATTCCAGCATTCTTTGATTATAGAGCTCTCAAAGTATACAACGCAAGTCTAGAATGAGGATTATCAACCAACCAACCCTTTAAACAATGAATTAGGGTGGTTTATATAGAGAAAATATCCAAAAATATCTATTACAGCAGATCTTAAACAGATCTGAGGGAAATGAGTTCTTTAACCTAATCTTGTCCTGAAATTAATGCAAGAAGATATTTATTTGAGCTGCGTTGGAGGCAGCTACATCAAAATGAGTTAATATGGTGTCCTTGGTGGCTCGGTGCAGTGTTTCTGTAATAACTGTGCCTTGTCTCTTATCTGCACCTCTTAGGCGGTTATGCTGCTTTTAGGTGGCTTTAATGTGCACTAATCCCGATCTGATGAGCTTTGAATGGCCTTTACTGCTTCTTTGACTTGGATGGAGGCCTTTAATGTTCACCTGCTTTGATATTGTCGATCTGATACTCTTTGCCGCTTCACTGATACTCTTTAATTTAATCTGGGGTTTATCTTTCCTCTGATACTCTTTAACACTTGAATCAGGCTACTTTCTCCCCCTTGATATGCTTGAAACTGTCAAATCGCCCCCTTTCTGCCCTTTCAAGGCAAAAATAATTGCTGCAAATGCTTTTCGTGGCCTTTAGAATGCTATCGGCGCTGGCCGATTGAATATGAACATACATGAAGAAATCCTGTCAAATAATGGTGGAGGAATGCAACCTGATAACTGTGTTGGGCTGAGGCTAGCTTTTAAGCCCTCCATTTTGAGCAATTTTTCTTAGCGATGCACGATTAGCGCTAAGCGCTAATCGTGCATCGAAAATTGCCTCTGTTTTTGGTTTCGGGCATTCTTTGCTGCGATTTTCGCCCTTCACGCATTTTCGATGATGATGTCAACATGATGTCAGCGGTGGGTCCCGGTACGGTAGGGTGACGTGGCAGTATGGCAGGCACAGGACACGGTGGCAGGGTAGGGACGGAGGCAGATGCGGTGGCAGCGACGTGGTGCTGACGTCAGGGGCGGAGAGACAGAAGGCGGTTTGTGGTTTCATCGAACCGCCTTCTGTATGAGGGTGGTATGTGTCAGAGGGGCTCCGATACAATCGCGTGGAGACACACGTCTTTTGTACGGTGGGGAAACCGCTAGCCTATCTGAGGCTAAGCGTCGGATGTCAGGGCGGCTCCGAAATGTACATGGGCCATTGGATTTGGGTGGGCGGATCGGAGAGCCGACGGAGCGTGGAGCTGGCACCAGGTAAGTGTACAGGGACCCGCCATATATTTGACTTATTTATGTGGTGGGGGGGTCAAAACTTTGGGTTTGTGGGTTATGGTATGTGCGCCAGGGGTGGAGTTTGACTGTTTAAATCAAATAAGTAAACAAAACCTGAAAATGTGATCGCGCATGGTAAAACATTAAGGTTTATGGGTAAGAGAGGGGAAGGAATGGTTATTAGTTTAACCAGAGGTTAAGCTAACTCTAGGTTGAGACGCGGAAGGGCTAATGCCAAGCCCCAAATGGACTTAGCATTTCCCCAAAACTGATGTTAGAGGGCTATAGTTCCAGGGGATGGGAATATTTACATAGGGGAGCTATTTAGTGCTTTTTAGTAAGGGGAAGGGGAAATAGATAGGGATTTACATAATAATGTTAGAATTTAATATGAAAATGACAAGAAAGCGCTAAGTTTAGAGATCTTAGGCCACTTAAAAGGGAAAAATGAATTATAGAGTGAATAAGAGTACTCCTAAGCAAAGCAAACCTTTACTTAGGCCAATGATACGACAAATGATGAAACTTAAGAGATATCAAGCAGATCTTAACCTCTTTGGGGAGGTTAGTGAATGATTTGGGGAATAAGAAGAAGGGGGAGTTAGACATGCCTCGCTTGAGCTCCTCCAAATGAAAAATTGCCTCATAATTGTGATCTGAATAGATATAACACTTGAAAACATGAAATGGATCACATAGCTTGATTCTGCAACCACAAAACTACTTACCCAGCCTACTTACCTAGCATTTTTTCTTCTTTTTGCATAAGTGCACTTAGACTTGCAGACCCTGATTGTCTTCTTTTCTTTTAACTGCCCTCCTATCTAAAATCAACCCTTATCTCTTCCAAGGGCCCAGATTAAGCAGTTGGGCTCCTTCATTTCTCTACCTAGCTACTGATCTGCCAAGCTTAAGCTGTTTGGACAAATATTCATTCTCTATCTTCTAAAACAAGCAATTTAAACCTAGGGAAGCCAAGATTAAGCTGTTTGGCTTTCCCTTATCTGTAAAACTCTTCAAAAATGGTATGATTCTTCAAAATGGAACTTCTTGGAAATATGGAACCTTGCAGCATGACAAGATGACATATTTGGCATGTAAAACAGTCAATCATGAAATATGAAACCTATTGCAATAGGAGGCTAACAGAATCTAACAAAGGCAAGCAATAAACTAGAAGGAAACAATGTTTCATGTTCAAGGAATAAAAATAAACCAAATCCACATAAATGAGAATAAAATGATGCTTCTTTATGAATTGTAGCGAGGATTGTTCTCATAATATTACAAGTTTCATATCTATTCCATGATTTTCATAAATTGTCTAGAATCAAGACCAAATCCAAAACATTGTAATACAAAGTGTAAATAGAGAGGTCTTGAATTTTGTTTTCTAATGTTGGAAATACTAATAGGGGGGGGTGAATCAGTATTTCTTACTATTTATTTTTAATTGTTCTAGTGATTGCCAACAACCTATATAGATATGTATATGTATGCACATAACACAAAAATCAACTGCTGAATTTAATGATTTTATTAAAACTCAAGACAGTGCAAAGAAATAAATACAATATAAGTATAAATCTGATTGTGAATAGTTGCCAAGCTCTAACTTGGACTTCAATGAGACTCCAACCTCCAGAGCACCAACTCTGTTTTGCAGTGGTTCTGCACTTAGGAGCACCTACCCCAATGACTTCAGTCCTGTTTAGTTCTGAGGCTCCAACCCAACCTTGGTATAAACAGGTATGTTGTTGCACTCTATTCAATTGAGATTGTCTCACTCCTGCTCTCCTGCCTCTGCTGCTTCTGCTGCCTTTACAGCCTCCGCTGCTTTTTCTGCCTCTTTTGCCTTTGCTGCTTCTACTATCTCACCCTCGAGTTCTTCACCACCATCACTGCCCCAACAGTTCTCTGTTTCTACTGTTTTATACATTCCCATGCCTTTGTCCATTCGTTTCCGCTTACACCGTCTCTTAGGCTTCCTCCTCAGTCGTTGTCATTTCCTCTGACTCGCTTGATCTTTTCAGCTTCCCTCCTTGATCGCTGTGACCTCCTTTGATCACCAAAACCCCACCTTGGACCACATTCGCTTTTCATAGGGAAACAAAGATTTATTTCTTCCAGATATTGAAGTCGAACAGATAGAAGAAGTTGCAAGCATGTACATATTAAACAGAGTGCAAGCCATTTTCCACAAAACCAAGTTGGACTTTTAAATTGTACAAGTATAACGAAACCAGAAAGACTCGTCGCAAATGTTTACCTCTAAGATGTAAGTATTACCTCACAATCAAATGAAATGAGCTACAATTTCCTTTTGTTTCTGTTTTATTCCAAAAAAAACACATAATCGCGCCCATATTAGCCTCTATCGCATTCGCAATCGCAACCGTTGATCACCCTCATCAAAGGGTTCCTGCGTCCCTATCACCTTTTGCTTGCACATTAAACCTCGTGCAGCTCCTCACCGTTGATTACATTTACCACTTGATCTAACGGTGATCACGCCTCCCGCCTTTGTTAAGTGCTCACGCATTAACGTGCGATCGCGGTGGTTTCGCACCCGTCACTTCAGCCACGTGTCGTGCATTAACTAGATCGCGTGGCCATATACAGAAACCGCCTTGGGCCCAAAGGCAATGCGGGGAATACCGCCCACCCACGAAACTGCCTGTCCCCTGGCCATTAACCTCCGCGCGACTTTCCTGCGCAATAGTCGTTGGATTTTCCACGTGGAGATCTAACGGCTCACGACCTCCGCACATTTTTATCACCCGGTAGCCGTCGGATCCGCCCATTGTGCTGTATCTGTCATCCATCTCTACGTCCTCAAACATCCAGCGATTGAAAAGCTTCACTTCGGGCTGTGGTAAAATGACCGCCATGGTTTCTCCTCCTACTCCTCTTCACACCATAGCTTTTGTGAGAGTAAAAAAAAGTCGTGCAACACAACCTCACCATGATAACAAAACCTCTGCGATAATAAAACCTCTGTGACAGATGCTCTCCATTTGCTCCGATGGCTCTGTTCTACTGTTCCTCTTTGGCTTCGTCTACTCCTCTTGACTCCGTTCCGTCTACTCCTCGAATATTTCCCTATTGACATCAATGACAATCTGTGTCCAACAATCTCACCCTTTATTATTGATGGCAATATTCTTCTACTCTCTCCCCCTTTGACATCAATGGAAAAGGAATGCATATGGACTCCCCCTGTCAAACTGCTCCCCCTATCCTGCTGCATCTTTATGAATGAACTTGAGTGATGATAAAGAAATAACCCCCATCTTTTGACGCAGATGTTCGAATGCTTCTCGAGGAAGAGGTTTTGTGAAAATATCAGCTATCTACTCCTTTGTACTGATATATTCTAGGAGGATGTTTTGTTCAGCTACTTGCTCACGGAGGAAATGATACTTGATTGGTATGTGTTTGGTTCTTGAGTGCATCACTGGATTTTTGTTGAGACTGATAGCACTTGTGTTGTCACAATAAACGGTAATTGGTTGATCTATACATATGTCGAGATCTTTTAGAGCTTCCTTCATCCATAGTATCTGAGAACAACAGTCTGCTGCAGCAATATACTCATCTTTGGCTGTGGATAATGAAATGGATGACTGTTTTTTGTTGAGCCAGGATACCAAACAATCTCCTAGGAAGAATGCATTTCCACTAGTACTTTTCCGATCATCTATACTTCTAGCCCAATCAGCATCGATGAATGCAGTTACAGTCAGTGTTGAGTTCTTTGGGTACCAAAGACCGAAATCAGAAGTTCCCTTCAGATATCTGAGAATTCTTTTTACAGCTAATAAATGGGATTGTTTGGGAGCAGATTAAAATCTTCCCACCATTCCTACTACTTGCATTATGTCTGGTCGTGTAGCTGTTAAGTATAGAAGGGCTCCAATCATTAACTTGTAATGAGTTGCATCTACTAGAGGGGAGTCATCATCCTTGCTCAATTTGCAGTTTGTGGTCATAGGTGTGCTCATGGGTGCACAGTCCTCCATTCCATATTTTTTGAGCATATCTTTTAGATATCTGGTTTGAGATATACACAATCCTACTCTGTTTTGAGATATTTGAAGTCCAAGGAAGTGGGACAGCTCTCCTATCATTGACATCTCAAACTCTTTTGACATGTTTTGAGAAAATTCATGGCTCATTTCATCATTATTACTAACAAAAAACAGATCATCGACATAAACAAGAGTAACTAGTAACTTACCTTGATCTGTCTTTATGTATAGATTTCTTCCAGCCACTCCCTTTTTGAAGCCTTGTTGTTGTAGATAGTGATCCAGTCTTGCATACCAGGCTCTAGGAGCTTGTTTCAACCCATATGAAGCCTTTTTCAACTTACAAACTAAGTCCTTTCCTGTTGTTAGATCAAAACCTTCTGGCTGCTCCATGTAGACTTCCTCCTTGAGTTCCCCATTTAGAAATGCTAAGTTCACGTCCATTTGATAGATTTTGAATCCTTTTGAGCAAGCAAATGCCAAGAACATCCTGATAGCTTCCATACGGGCCACTGGTGCAAATGTCTCTTCAAAGTCAATTCCTTCAATTTGTGAATAGCCTTTGCAGACAAGTCTTGCCTTGTTTTTGATAACCTGTCCTTCCTCATTCATTTTATTTTTGAAAACCCATTTGGTTCCTATTATGTTTTTGTCCTTTGGACGAGGTACCAGCTCCCATGTCTTGTTCTTCTCAATTTGGGACATTTCTTCTTCCATAGCTTTTACCCAATGAGGATCCTTACTTGCTTCTGCAAATGTTTCTGGTTCTATCATAGATAGGAGAGCAATGACTTTTCTCTTGGGTGTGATTGATATCCTTCTTCGGGTCTGCACACCTTCATCTCTATCGCCAATGATCTGCTCTTCTAGATGATGTATTTGGACATACTTCATCTTTGAAGGGGCATTAGGTGGTTCTCTTCCCTCTTCTTCTTCTTCTTCTTCTTCATCTATTAGTTCTTCTTTAGGTTCTTCTTCTTCAATGAGAGAGTCATCTTCATGTTCCTCAATTTCCTTTTCTGGAAGATCTTCATCAACCTTTACATCAATGCTTTCCACTATTTTCTTCAGTCGATAATTGTAGCACTTGTAAGCCTTGCTCCATGTAGAGTATCCAAGAAATATCCCTTCATCAACCCAAGAATCAAACTTTCCGGGTGAGCCATCATTTATTTTTATGAAGCACTTGCTTCCAAAGATCTTGAAGTACTTCACCAAAGAAAGTCTTCCTTTCCATAGCTCATAAGGAGTTTTCCACAATTTGGTCTTAATTGAGTTCGATTTAATGTATAGACACCTATCCCTACTGCTTCTCTCCAGAATCTAGGATGTAAGTCTGCTACTAATAACATTGTTCTTGCCATTTCTTGGACTTTTCGATTTCTTCTTTCAACTACCCCATTTTGATGAGGTGTTTTAGCAGCTGAGAATTCCCTTTTAATACGATGAAGATTACAGAACTCACTAAACTCGTTTGATGTGAATTCTCCTCCTCTGTTTGTTCTGAGGCACTTAATTTTTGAATCTTTTTCATTTTATACAAGGGCTTTTAGATTCTTAAAACACTCAAAAGTTTCAGATTTATACTTTATGAAATATATCCACATCATTCTAGTATAGTCATCAACAAATAACACAAAGTACCTTTCTCCTTGGAGTGCTTGATTTCTAGTTGGCCCACACACATCAGCATGGATGATCTCCAAGGGCTTTGATGTATAGAGCTCCTTTGTCTTGTGTTTGATTCTGGTCTGCTTTCCATGTTGACATGGTCCACATACTGCTTGATTTAGTTTGAGTAGCCTTGGGATGTCTCGTACAGCTTTGATCTTGCTGATATTGATCAGATTTTCGAAGCTTGTATGTCCAAGTCGCTTGTGCCACAGCCAAATCTCATCTGTCTAACTCAGGTAGCATTTATTTTCTTGAATCTTGTTCAGAATGTAAATGTTGTATGGTTTTCTCACCCCTTTTTCCACAAGTTTCCCTGAGGCAGAGTTCCTTATTTCACAGTCTTTAGTGCTGAAAACAACCTTATGTCCTTGAGCACAGATTTGGCTGACACTCAATAGGTTGTGTTTGAGCTCGTCAACTAGCAGAGCATCTTGAGCTTTTCCTTTTCCATTGATCAGAGTAACTGTTCCTTTTCCTGCAATTCTGCCTGATCTGCTTCCAAAGGACACATTCCCTTTCTTTCTTCTCAGTGAGACAAACTTCCTTCTGTCTCATGTCATGTGTCTGGAGCACCCACTATCTACAAACCACTGGTTTTCATTATTTTGAGCATATAGAGCCAGGCCACACTTGTCCATGCAGGAGTTCTTGCTACTCGTCTTTCTTTCTTTGAGTGGGCAGTCTTGTTCGTAGTGTCCATTATTGTAGCAGAAAGAGCAAATCAGATCAAATTTGGTCAAGGGATCAAATGAATTGAAGGTTTTGATTTGTCCCTACCTTTTGGGGGCATATGAGTTGATTATTCGGTCCTTTAGATTTTTCTTTTCACTTCTGTGAGCCATACAATGTCTGGCTTGATGACCGAAGTTTTTACAGTGAAAGCAATTTCCAAGAAAGATGGTTTTGTACTTGTTGAAGCAACCACAATTTGAGTCGATTTTCGTCCTGGGAATTACTCCTCCCTCTTTCTTCGGATTTGTGATAGGCCCTTGGTGGAGTACAGGTTTGTATTTGCTATAATGTCCATGATTCGACTCCACATTCTTCTTTGGAGTAATTCTCTCTTCATTCTTGGGATTTGGGGTGCACTTTTCATCTTTTGGATTGCAAGAAAGTGCATCGGCATAGCTTTTCGCATTATTCTTAGTGCTAGAGGATTCTCCTTTGAAACCTATTCCAGACTTGTCATGTTGAGGTTTTTGATTTTTCAGAATTTTCTCAAGTATTTGAGAGCTTTTACAGCCCTTTTTAATTTGCTCCAACTCCTTTCTCAGAGACACTATTTCGGTCTCGCGTTATTCACAAGTCTCTTCCTTTTCTTTAAGCTTTGCTTCCAAGAGATCTTCTCTCCTTCTTATTTCCTCGTTTTCCACTTTGAGAGAAATGATTTTGTTCCGTAGTTTCTCATTTTCTTCAATGGAACTTATTAACATTTCATCTACATTTCCTTCCAGCCCTGAGTCATCAACATCTATGAGTGCCATGAATAATGCTTCTTGGCTTTCATCATGATCGCTTTCCTCATCTGATTTCCTTTTGATGACCATAAACTCATCCTCATCAGATTCATTATGCTTGGAGAAGAATTTTTTCTTATTGAACCCTTTCTTTTTATGTGCCATTCTTTTAGAATTTCCTTCATCATCATTGTCAGGTTTATGAGGACATTTTGCTGCATAATGACCTATTTTACCACATTTAAAACAGATAAGAGGATACTTGCCTTTAAGCTTAGATCCTTTCTTCAGCTTTCATACAAATTGAGCCAATTCGGATTCCACATCTGACTCATCACTACAGTCATTCCTTTCTTTCCCCTTCTTTGACCTTGAGGCCTTGAATGTTGTATCTTTGGAACTTGGGCCACCTTTCCTAATTTCATAGGTAGTGAGAATTCCATGGAGTTCATCCATTTTGAGGGTATCTAGATCCTTTGCTTCTTCTATAGTGCTTATTTTGGAGTCAAACCTATCTGGAAGAGACCTTAATACCTTTTGAACAATGGTACTTTCTTCAACTTTTTTGTCCAATCCTTTCAAGGAATTTACCACTTCAGCTACTCAGAGGAGGTATGCTGCAATATCTTCTTCATCTTCCATCCTCAAAATTTCAAATTGTCTTCTGTGAGTTTGAAGCTTTTCCTTTTCGACTTTTGAGTCTCCATCGTACAAGCCAACTAGCTTCTCCCACATTTCTTTGGCCGAGGTACAATGCATGATTTTTGTAAACTCGGAATCAGTGATTCCAATAGTGATGGAGTTCATGGCCTTTGCATTTGCGATGTAGGCTTTCCTCTCATCTTGGTCTATTGGAAGAGTGGAAGTAGTTTTGTATTCATTTTGAACAAAATGCCAGACTTCAAGTCCAAGGGACATTAAGTAGTAAGTTATTCTTTTCTTCCAAAAACCAAAGTTAGTGCCATCGAACAAAGGAGGTCTTCTTGATGCTTCGTGGTTTCTCATCATGGCTACAGATCCTTCTTCAAGCTGTTAGGCTAGTATGAAGAAGCCTGCTCTGATACCAATTGTTGGAAATACTGGGGGGGGTGAATCAGTATTTCTTACTATTTATTTTTAATTGTTCTAGTGATTGCCAACAACCTATATAGATATGTATATGTATACACGGAACACAGAAATCAACAACTGAATTTAATGCTTTTATTAAAACTGAAGACAGTGCAAAGAAATAAATACAATATAAGTATAAATCTGATTTTGAATAGTTGCCAAGCTCCAACTTGGACTTCAGTGAGGCTCCAACCTCTAGAGCACCAACTCTATTTTGCAGTGGTTCTGCACTTAGGAGCACCTACCCCAATGACTTCAGTCCTGTTTAGTTCTGAGGTTCCAACCTCTTGGGCTCCAACCAAACCTTGGTATAAACAGGTATGTTGTTGCACTCTATTCAGCTGAGATTGTCTCACTCTTGCTCTCCTGCCTCTGCTACTTCTGCTGCCTCTACAGCCTCCACTGCTTTTTCTGCCTCTTTTGCCTCTGCTGCTTCTACTATCTCACCCTCGGGTTCTTCACCACCATCACTGCCCCAACAGTTCTCTGTTTCTACTGTTTTATACATTCCCATGCCTTTGTCCATTCGTTTCCGCTTACACTGTCTCTTAGGCTTCCTCCTTAGTCGCTGTCATTTCCTCTGACTCGCTTGATCTTTTCAGCTTCCCTCCTCGATCACTGTGACCTCCTTTGATCACCAGAACCCCACCTTGGACCACATTCGCTTTTCACAGGGAAACAAAGATTTATTTCTGCCAGATATTGAAGTCGAACAGGTAGAAGAAGTTGCAGGCATGTACATATTAAACAGAGTGCAAGCCATTTTCCACAGAACCAAGCCGGACTTTTAAATTGTACAAGTCTAACGAAACCAGAAAAACCCATCGCAAACGTTTACCTCTAAGATGTAAGTATTACCTCACAATCAAATGCAATGAGCTACAATTTCCTTTTGTTTATGTTTTATTCCAAAAAAAACACGTAATTGCGCCCATTTTAGCCCCTGCCACATTCACAATCGCAGCGATTGATCACCCTCATCCAACGGTTCCCGCGTCGCTACAGCCTTTTGCTTGCACATTAAATCTCGTGCAGCTCCTCACCGTTGATTACATTTACCACTTGATCTAATGGTGATCACGCCTCCCGCCTTTGTTAAGTGCTCACGCGTTAACGCGCGATCGCGGCGGTTTCGCGCCCGTCACTTCAGCCATGTGTCGCGCATTAACTGGATCGAATGGCCATATATGGGAACTGCCTTGGGCCCACAGGCAGTGTGGGGAATACTACCTGTCCCCCGGCCGTTAACCTCCGCGTGACTTTCCTGCGCGATAGCCGTTGGATTTGCCACGTGGAGATCTAACGACTCACGACCTCTACACATCTTTATCACCCAATAGTCGTCGGATCCGCCCATCGTGCTGTATCTGCCGTCCATCTCTATGTCCTCAAACTTCCAGCGATTGAAAAGCTTCACTTCGGGCTATGGTAAAACGACCACCATATTTTCTCCTCCTACTCCTCTGCACACCATAGCTTTTGCGAGAGTAAAAAAAACCGTGCAACACAACCTCACCACGATAACAAAACCTCTGCGATAATAAAACCTCTGTGATAGACGCTCTCCATTTACTCCGATGGCTCTGTTCTGCTGTTCCTCTTTGGCTTCGTCTGCTCCTCTTGACTCTGTTCCGTCTGCTCCTCGAGTATTTCCCTATTGACATCAATGACAATCTATGTCCAACAGCTAAATATAGAGTGATATTATCAAAACTAAAGTATAAGAGAAATCAAGAATTATTTAACGATGCTTCAACATCTTTTACATATCCCAAATTTCTTATCAATTATTGCATTAGCTTAGTGTTTGTTCAAGAGTGCCTTTAAAAGCAAATGAAGACGTTCACTAAAAGATTATTGAGATGAAAAAATGTGCATCGAATAATGAATCAAAGGCAAAAACATGAACGAACAATAGGTGATGAAATTTTCCATTAACCAAGAAGATTGCCGAGAGGAGTAAAATATTTTCGATGTTAATACATCATGAAGAATATATATCTCCATAGTCATAAAGTTATCCTGATGAATGAATACTTGGATTTGTTTAAATTATGATTAAAATACATCCAAGCTTTTAAATAGCTTTGAGTCCCTTCAAAAAACAAATGTGACTAAAGGCAAAATAATATGAATGAGTGTGATGTCGTAATTCTCCTCAATTTGGCTATTGTAAGATTCATAATAGGCATATATAAAATCGCGGATAAGATCATTTGCTGCAAGCGTTTCGTGTGAATTTGCTTTTGTTTATAGCAAATTCAAGCAATAATAAGTGTAAGCATTTCATTCCAACCACACCGATGAGAGGCAGAATATGATTATTTACTCATATCGCTAAGTAAAAACATAAATTTTAGTGAGACTGCATACATCGTTATATCAAAAGAAAAATATCAGAGTAATTTTATAGTTGTATTTTTGGAACACACGATATGATTACCTTTTGATAGTATTTTGAACGTAACGACTATAAATTATAAGCGAGAAGGAATATCAGAGGTCCTTTATCGGAGTTTTAATATCGGGGGTGTGAAAGGGTAACAGTCGATTGGAAGTCGCGATATGAAAATTATGATATAAGTAGCGGGAAGTTTATCGGGGATCAGAGGTTTGGGAATAAGGGAGATCGGTGAAATGAGGTTCACATTAAAAGGTCTGATATTTCGAAGCTTTGATAATGCTACGTGGAAAAGTTGTGGGGTCAAGTCTTTTATTATTATATTCACAAAAAAGTGTTTAGCTTAACTTTTCCTTATTAATAAAAACCCCTTAATAGTTATATTAAATATTGGGAGTATTCGATCGAAGAAAGATGTTATCGGAACTTCCTTATGAGGAGAGTTGCCATATTGTAATGACCTTATATGAATTTTCCAATAATGTATTAAAGGCCTATTAGGGTTTTAATGATTACATGCAAAATTAAAGAATCCTTAATTTCTGACAAAACAACGAATACTTCCCCAAACATATTTCATATTTAGAAATGGTTGCATGCTTGCTTTAAGTCACGAAAAGCAAGCGAATGAAGACCTGCAAAAATAAACAAAACAAAAATAAGAAATAAATTATGAAAAAAATCAAAGAATAAATGAAGATGAACCTATTAAATGCATACTTGGAAAAATATTGACTGTAAATTTATCTTATGAACCTTCAAGTTCT
Source organism: Pinus tabuliformis (assembly GCA_031772625.1). Classification (NCBI taxonomy): domain Eukaryota; kingdom Viridiplantae; phylum Streptophyta; class Pinopsida; order Pinales; family Pinaceae; genus Pinus; species Pinus tabuliformis. Next base: position 337,561,523 of record CM062819.1, on the reverse strand, counting down.
CCCATGTATTTCTCAAAATTTGCATATGTTCAACATCATTTATTTATTTAGTCTAAAATGCTAAGTAATGAATTTTTAATCTACATCCACCTCAAATTTTTATCGAAGGACAAGAGTGGTGAAAATGAGCTCTTTAGAAGTACTCGTGAATCAAAGATTTCCAAACGATAGAAATTCTTTGGATTTTCTTTATACATGATTTTAAAACATTTTTGTCAATGTGATAGAGTTTTGCAAAAGCAAGACAATCAAGTGGTTCATAAGCTTCTAATATTTTGTAAGCCACTTTTTTCAACAAATGAAAGGGATGCCAAGAAAACTCAGATTTCTTACTTGCTCTTCAAAAATCTGAATAATAAAATAAATGAAAACAGAAAAAAATTCTGATCAAAATTAATCTATTCTTATTGCTAACTAAATGAAAAGAAAACATGGCTAAGTATAGTCATACCTCCAATGTAACCAAGTAAGCACTTTGTTTCATGTATGTATATACAAGTCAAACATTAACAACAAAAATATGGTTAAATAAATAAAAATAAATTTGAATCTAGTATGTACACTAATTGCTAATCTACTTTCAGAAAACAACATATTTACAATTACCTACTCTTAAAATGTCATTTTCAGCTAAATTTCAATTGTAATGTAGAAATATGGATGAATTTCCATTAATGATTGTGAGGGGGATTCAAAAGAGAAAATAATAAGACAGATTGTGGATATACATTTTTAGATTGAATGGCATGCAAAAATATGTGAGTCTTATATGCATACATTAAATTATTACCAATATTATGTGTAGGAAAAATTTTCCAGATGTATTTCAAATGGACCTATGAAATATGGATAGAAATCTGATAGATTTTATGGAAGGTTATTAATTAAATTAGATTGATAGTCATATTGAACCAATTTATTCCCCAGTGTTGTTTCATGTTGATAATGCATACTAGAAATAAAAGTAGGTTGATAAGATACAACCATCAAATATAATTGAAAGATCAAAAATTGTTGATGGTTATAATTTAGATTTTGTGATTCTTCTTCACATTCTAGCAATACATATTGTGAATTTTCAACACTTGGTTGTTCAATATGCCAATAAAAGACATCTAAAAACTAATTTCTAAACAAAATGAAAACAAATGAAATATAAATAATTAAATCAAATCGTAATTTACAATATTATTACAATTAATGTTACGGAACAACTGGAATTGATTTAAAACAATTTCATATTGATAAGCATTGGCCAATATAATAAAATATGAAGGAGCATTGGCATCAACTTGAGGAAGAGGAAACGATTCTGGACCAAGAACAAGTGTAAGATCTTGATGATCATATGAATTATAAATTGGAAAAGACTCTTGAATGTCAAAATTATGAAGATCATTTTTTACTTGAGAATGAGAATTGGTTGGAACAACTTCTGACTTAGAATGTTCTTCTTTCCCACACATGATTGATATTTGATTATGGGAATTTAATTGAGCAGAAGATGTTTCAATTTTCTCAATGTCAGAATTATTATCATAAATAGCTTCATGAATTTCATTGAAATTTCTTCATTTCCATGTGACAAATCAAAACAAGGAGGAAAATTAAACTTGGGTTCATTAATGTTAGAATAATGATCAATAAATAATCATTTATCCTAATAAGAACTAAGAGGGAATTATTTGGATCAGTTTCTTTGTTTTCAAGAACAATATTAAGGCAATGAGAATGCAAATTACTATTAGCAAAAATATCTAGATAAAGGGAAAAATGTGAATCTGAATAAATGAATCTACAATATTCCATGTTTGTATTTTCGTCATTACTAATTCAGATTTTTTATCATTCAATTGATTAACTATGCTTTCTTGAAGAATATTGTTTGGCTTCCTTGAATTTGACATTTGATCATCATGAAAGAATTCATAAATTTGTACAACAGGTTGCATATTATTGGAAGTTTGAATTTCTATTTGTACTTGTTGATTTATACTCTGATTTTTTGAATTTAATGCACAATGATTTTCAGATTTCAAGGCAAATTTCTCTCTAAGATTATTGCAGTATATTTTTGCATTTGAATCGTAAAATTTTCCAAGCTTTGTGATTGAGATTCACTAACATGTGAAGGTGCATCTTGATCATTATTAACATCATAGGAAGTGTGCACTAAATGAAGGAATTGATCGTACATAGTAGACCCCACTTCATCATCATTAATTTGCGCCTCCATGTTGGAATTCTCAATTATGTTAATAAAATTTGAAGAAGATTTATCAAAGCTTGTAATAATTCCACATGGCTTTTGAATGAGAGCAAGAGAGTAAATATATTCAAACCAATCTAATAATTTATATTTCAAAGGTTTATCTTCAATTTTAAATTTCAAACAACTTAAACGAAATCTGATGGTAAAATCAATAAAAGACTCATTTTCAAACCTTTGTATATCTTCAATTTCGTCATGTATCTATTCGTAGTCATAGTCGTAAAATTCACAAAGGAACATTGTAATAAATTGATCCCAATTATGAATAGAGACAAATGGAAGAGGTTGACACTAGTTTTTGGCTTTTCACGAGAATATAAGAGTAAACGTCTTGCATAAAATACCTTCCAATTCTCTAAAAATCAGAATTTGTAAATTTTTTAATAAATTGAAAAGCATGATCAAAAGCAAAAATATTCTTCTTACTATTAAAATTTACCTGAGACAAGAGTCTTACCACTTCTGGTGGAGTATTGACAGATGCACGTCTAGAAATACAAACTCCAAATTGGAAATTTAAAAGGAACCATCGTGATTAAAATAAAACTTTAAAATACAAAAACTCCAATAGACAACAAGTTTCAGTTCCTCCTTCTAGTGCCAAAAATGTTGAAGTCTCAGAATTCTCTGCCTACAACAATATAAGGGAGACCACCCTATCCAAACCTTAGAACAACTCATTTTCCGTTGAAATTGTGGTTCTGACTTGGTTAGACTTGGTTAGACTATGTCCAGGTTGACACTAGTTTTTGGCAACACTGCATTACAACTTTCAATTGCACTATTATATCATCTGTCTCAGTCATCAGGTTTTATCCCATTGGCGTGTTTACATTGGTTCATGTCATATCGGTTGAATGACTTGGCATATGAAGCATTGCCTAGGTTTTGAGATTGTTAACACCTATTTCGATCTTTATTGCTACATTTACTAACTCTCGTGGCCATCACCTCAAGTCATGCACTCCTTTTATTTTCCTCTCTCAAGCCTTCAAATGGTTTTCATCCCTTCTAGCCCATGAATGCAATCTCCCTGTAATCAAAATTTAGCAAAAACGGTGTCCAATACCTAGAGGACAATAAACAGAGCATGGTTTTGTGACCCAACATGATCTAAACTTAAACAAGAACGCAAAAAATTACAGATATAACCATAAATACAGAGATGCAGCAGAAATAACACTTCATTTCATTAATATCAAATACTGAAATATGCTTACAAACAGAATGGAAATAAGCCTAGCTCGGGCAATAGTAGCTTATCTCTAAGAAGAGATGTGGCAGCTATATCCCTCTAAACTGTGTTACAATGAGGCTCGGAAGCCTATTTATTATTGAGAAACAATGGAAAACCATAAACATCCAAAAACCTAACCCTAGGTGATGAAATGCCAAAACTATGGGCCCCGTTTGGGTAAATTGGTACATCAACTTCCCAAGGTCGTAACTTTGGCATACGATCTTTGTTTGATGAGCACAATACTTCATTATAAAGATATATCTAAGGACTACAACGTTCGACCGGCCAACATTAGGTAATCTTTGTTGTTGGCCTAGGTTCTCCCAAAAAACATCATTTAGGGCCTCGAAATGGCTCTGGAAGTTCGGGACTCGAAAAAATGCCAAAAATAATAAATTGTGCTACAATTAAAGAAACTAAAAAAGACAATGGTGGGGGTCCCAATGGAATAGTCAAGTGGCCACCAACATCCACCTGGATCACAACAACTGGATTTCTTTATTTAACGTTGTTACTTGCCAGGCATGCCTTCAACTAGTCCACTTTCATGACGAATTGTGTTTTTATAAGTTTCTTCATGTTCGCAGTGCAACTGAATCCCCTCTCATTTTTGGAAAAATTATATGTGCCCCTTCCTCAAATTTATATTTGGGTTTTTATTTTTAACATTTGGCTTTGATTTTGCATGATTGTAATGGTCGTCTTGTATAGTTTTCTCTCTCATTGATGATATGGCATACCCTTGGTTACTTTGAAATGAGTGTTCATTTCCAAAATTTGTTTTCAGTGTTCGCCTCTCATTTAGCAGTAATATAAAAATTGTCTCGTTCAGTTATTCCAATAATTTATTCAGGGCCTATGACTCTATATTGCATATGAATGATATCGTGAAAAGGGTCACCGCATAATCCTTGATCTTGTAGCAACCCCATCGTATGTCAATTTGCATATCATAATGTCCATCGTAGCGAACCAAGATTTGAAATTTTTACACGAAGTTCGCCAAGATTTTAGTTTTACGTGGTCGAAATTTCAGCTTCTGAAGCCTTGTAGAAAAAAAGATAGCAAAAATGCCAAGATGGTCTGTTTAAAGCAGCAAAACCCTAGAATCCAAACCTATGATACCAAATGTTATGCAACCACGTCACAAAACAGAAGAAAAAGATAGATCAACGACTCGAAAATTAGCCTCTTCGAGGGGAAATCTCTTTTACATTACATAAATGAACAATTCTTGGATGATAAAAATGACAAGGCCTCCTTATTATATATAGGAGTATAAGGGGTCACAATATAATCGAAGCCTAAATAAAAATAATAATGAAAGGGAAAAAAAAAAACAAAAGTGGGGCTACTTGGGCACAACAATAAAAATAAGGGAGCTACACTAACAATAACAATAAAGAGGCTACACTAGTATTATAGGGACCTAACATAACCATAGTCATAAGAGGGTTGATCTATCATTTAGTGGTTTCTATAAAACTAAAATTGGTGTTGCAAGTGTTTGGAGCAGTTCACGTGCACATTGGGAATCCATCTATCCATTCAACAAGGCCTCTAGGCCTAAGGGTTTGCCTCTTATCCCCTTTTTTTTTCTCTGTTTTGATAATCAGATCTTGAAGTGGCTCTTAACATTGGTATAATCTCAATAAAATCATCCATAATAGCCCTAAAATACATCTAAGATATTTCATAAGTCAAGCAAACATATATGCTTTTCTATTGATGACATTTCAAATGTTTCTTGAGGTCTGATATAATTTTTCTAAGGTTTGATATGAGCATATAAAAGTATGATATCTAAAGTAACAGTGGCAAGAAAACATCTTGCAAAGGCTTAACACTCATAAGAACTCATCTCTAAGTCTTGGGAACATTATCTCTCTCTTTCTAAGCTAATGGTAAAGTGTTAAAGTGATTGCTTTCATGAAAACTTGTTTATCTTTAAAGTGGTAAAAAGGAATCCTTGAATCTCATTACACATTGGAAGGTGCATCGTAGCATTCTCCAATTCTCTTGCATTTCATTAGTCTCCTCTTTTCTTGAAGATCATTGTTAGCAATCTCATTTCAAGATAATTGTGCTCTAATTGGTTTTCATAATAAGCATTGGTTTCATTATTGCAAAAGGCAATCCTAAGTGGCATAAATAAGAAACTTGGATAATTATTGTGGTGAATGTCATTATTGTCTCTTTTATCTCTAATTGACATATTTTATCTTTCCATTGTGCTAATAATACATCTCGCCATTTATTGATTCATTTATGGGATTGTTAATTCTTTGAAAGTGAGTGATAATATCATTTTGTATTGTCATTGAATATCATTAAAGAACATTGATTTATTGGAGTAGCTCAAAGTGTGTTCCTTTTTCACACTTTGATATTGCAATTTGAACATCATATCTTAAGCACTTCCTTTCGTAACATTGTAATCTCAAGTTCCTCTTACTATTTGTGCATCATAATAAGTGTTTGGAAATCAAATAAATCTCCTTTAGGAACTTATTTTGGTTATTAAGTTGCACTAAAACATTCACTCACATCTTGCATTTCATTCTAGGAATAGAAGTGCATTTGTAAATATACCTCCAAGCATAAGCTTGGTTGAAAGAATATAGGACCACCTTTCTCACCAATTTGCGAAGTTTAGGCCCTCATTTGTGGTTAACACAAGTGACATTGCAGTTCTCTTGTCAGCAATCTCTTGTAGGAACTAAGGCACTTGGGTGGTTAGAACACCATGGGAGGTATCATTAATGAAGCCTTAGCCTCCTTCCTTTAGACTTCTCTCTACAACCTACATTCAAGACTAACTTCAAAACAGTTGAGAGTAAGGACTCATTTAGATAGGGCATTTAACTAAAATTTACCAAGATCTTATATTTCACTTAGATCTAGGGCTTGCACTTCATTTAGGATAGATTTGCAACGTGCAACAACTGTTCATATGGTAACTTGGAATCTAAATTTAATTTGAGCAAGTAAATAATCCTAAGGCACTGGTCTCTAACTTTAATCATGGGAAATCTAATCAAATTGTGCTTGATAATCATACTTGCCACCTAATTTTTTACCAAGTTGCTAGGCAATTCAGTTGTGTCTCCTTTACTTGTTGGTTTCAGAAAGTAATTCATCTCTTCATTCATAGGGACTACCTCCCTTAGTCTGCAATTAGGAGACAACTTAAATGAAGAGGGCAGGGATCAGAGTGATAGTCGCTTCCTTGAGCATTGTCACATTCTGGTGTACAATTTGAGCGACAATATTTATGGTGTCGTTGTCGAGGATAAGTTTATCTTGTTCTTGGTGCTTCGACATCTTTTCTTTTCATCATTATCCTTTCATCTAGCACCGTCACAACATTTTCTGGCACCGAGGTATGATCTTTTCATCCTTGGTTTCACTCATATTTCATCTTCACTATCACACTCATCCTAGAGCCTATACAATTGGGTTAGTTTCATGTTTGGGTGGTGACTCCACTTATTCATCCATTCACAAGAGCTTATGCTAGAAGAAATCCTAGTAGCTTAGTTAACTCAACTCCTGATCCTCAAAAGACTCTTAGAGCTCAGTTAAACAAATTACATTCTAGTAAGCACCCATTTTTTCTCAGACAAGAATCCCTCCCTAGTATCCATCCGCTTTTCCCTAACCCTGTCGGGCAAGATATCATGGACCTATTCGCACCTTGCAACTTTGGCAACATTTAAGGTCAACCTCATGATCTCGCATGATCTAGTTTGGATAAGATGTTTTTTTTCCAGGGGAATAATGCAATCAATGCTAAAGCCCATCTCGAAGCATTCACAACCTTCCTGGTAAAGCATACTACTAGAGTTGCCTACAATGATGAGGATATTAAGATCAAGTTGTTTGTTCTTTCTCTAGAAGAAGGTGCAATGGACTAGTACTTGGACAAGTCTAACAATTCCTTTGATTCTACGCAAGACATTATCAATGCCTTAAAAGATAAGTATGGATATAAAAGGGAAGGAAAGTATTTTCTTAGAACCATCATCAATATAAAGAAAAATAAAAATGAGACCATTGATGAATTTAATAGGAAATTTAATGGCATTTTCAAGGAAATGCATCGAGATTATAAACCAATGGATAAATCTTTGCTAGAATGTTATCTGGATGCATTCATGGTTGATACTTATTATGAGTTAAGGCATGCTAAACTGAATGATTTAAAAGTTGCTCAAACTTTGACTAAAGAGTTGGAAAAGGACAAAAAGGCATCTGGGAAGTCTGAAATTCCTAGTTTTAAAAGAGGTCCAACTAAGGCTAAGGCAAAAGAACTTAAGGAAGTAGACCATGATCCTATCAAGGAGTTAACTCAGCTAATTAAATACATGAAGATTGAACATACTAGAGAAATGAATGACATGCAAGCTAGGCTAATTCAGATGGAAAGATCCCAAGTTCATAATACTTAGCCTAGGAATCATAATAACAGGGGTAATAATAATGCATGGCCAAAAAACAATCCCCCAAATGAGCAAAGGCCTCCTAATCCTCTAGAATCTACCAACATTGTTGATCATCATGTGCCATTATGTAGACCATGTGAGAGTTTTCAAGAAGAAATCTTGTGTGCCTTTGCCAGAAGGATCCTAGATGAGGAGCAAGTGAGCAAATTAATAAAACTAGTCAAGAAGTTCACTAGCCTTTAGAAGGAGAAGATTCTTGAATGGAAATGATCCATTCATCCTTTACCGTCAATAATTTCAATGATGAAAAGGATCCAACTACGTCAATATATGGAGAGAATTCATCTCATGAACAAATCATAGAGATGGCTTAAAGTAAGAGATATACATATCAAAAGAAAAGTAAAGATCAGAACCAAAACAAGCAACAAATTGCATCTAAGACTTATCAATCGGGATTAAAGATTGATTTGGTCACATGGATAAACAATGCAAAAAATTGTTGCAGTCCTGGAGCTTTTAAAGATTCCATCTCAAAGAGTTGCATTTCTAAAAGCCATAGGTATATCGCAGCAAGATAAGATAGAAGACCATCATAAAGATGACAAAATAAAGTTAAAGGATCTAAACTATTACATGATGAATGAAGATAATCATCCTTTCTTCTTGACTTTGATGGTTAATGATCGGTTACTGCATAATTGTATGTTAGATTCTGGGGCTTCAACCAATGTTATGACTAAAAAGGTTATGGATCAATTGAATTTAAGAATATCGAGGCCTTATCAAAACATATGCTCCATGGATTCAAAGAAGATTGAAGTTCTTGGTGTGATCAAGGATTTGCAAGTCTATTTGGCAAATTTCCCATACAAGATAATTACTATGGATATCGTTATGATAGATGTACTTGATGTGTGGGGAATGCTCTTATCTCGAAAGTTCGTAGCCGATCTTGGAGGATGTATCTAGTTAGATTATCATATGCTACAATTCCAACAAAAAAAGGTGGAATGGTCATATTATATAGAGAAGTTGAAAGAAGGCATCATGTTGAAAACCAAAGGAGGTCTGACAATGAAGAGATTGAAGCACAAGGCCATCCTACAAGATACAATGCAGTGGTAACCAAGTTCTTTCATCATATCCAAGATGCCATATCAGCACATATCATGAACAAAAGAAGGACAAGGAGAAGATTTGATGAGGACATGCGATACAACACTGAGAAACTCATCAACCCAAAATAATCAGGATCCAGCAAGGGACATCTGACAAACAAACAATGGATCCACTCGTAAGTAGACAAGTTCTTCAGATTGGACTTCAAAGATGACATCTGATGTCATGGGGCATATTTTATATTGATTTTGGATTCTCACATTCCTTCACTAAAGCAACTTGTCCCCAAGTAGAGTTAGATGGTAACCATGTACATGTCAGCAATCCAGGAAGCAGAGTATATTGCAACAGACAATTTTTTTTGAATCAATCTCATCATTGTAATCCTAAATTCTACAAAATTAGTGTAAATGATTATAATATGACTATTAAGCCATGTAATAACACCTAGGTAAGCCTATGATTCTTCTCAAAGGGCTTCATCCAAGGGAATTTTTTAACCTCCCCAAATTATGTGTGTTTGTAAACATGGATAATTGGTAGAGTTTTTCTCCCAGATATACCCCAAAGCTAGGGTGGAACTCATTGACGAGATCTTAAGTGAGTCCTAGTGTTTATTGAGTCTATGTATTTTTCATACTAGATCATGTGTCTTGTTACAAAATTTGGTTGAGTGTCAAGAGTCTATGTCTAAGTGCATTTCCCCTTCCAAGGGTTGAAATTGTAATATTTGATGTAAAAGTGTGTCAGGGAGTAATTTAGTGTTTGGTTACTCATACTTAGACATAATGGCTAAATTATTTTTTTAAATACACTTAGAGAGTGGAAAAATAATTAATCTCCTCCTAAATATTTTTAATTTTATTTCTGGCAAAAAAATAAAATTAAAATTAAGCCATAAATTATCCAAAAAAAATAAAATGAAGGGAAAATTAATTACCCTCCAAGTGGAAAAATTAGATTTTGGAAAAGAAATTTGTGGGTCCAGAAAAAATAGACTTTATGAGGTCCTCCAACAAAGGAAAAGTCAAAGTTTTGAAAGAAATTGATCCCTTAGACCATGGTGGTTAAATCAAAAAAATATTTTTTGAGGGTAAAAATTCAAAATATTATTTTTTTGGACCAAGTAAAAAGTGGGTTTAATGTGGAATTTGAATTTTTTCTCAAAATCAAGGAGTAAAATTCAAAGTTGGACAAAGATCAAAGAATTTTATCCATCAACTAAAGAGATCAAAATTTTTCAAGAAGATCAACAAATCAAATTATTTTGACGAGGATCAAACCATAGATCAAGGAAATAGTCGTTATTTCCACTTGGCGAGGTTATTCCCTCTTATTTTTTTCTATATAAGGAAGTTATCAAGTTCCTCTTATAAGCATGATCTAACTAGATCAAAATTATCTTTTTACTTGGCAAGGCTCTACTAGATTTTGTAATAAAAGCATAAGACTTTGGGGTTCAATTCAAGGTATCTCTCACTTGTTGATATGCGGTATGTGTTGGATGATTTACTTTTATTTGCTTTCAACTATTATATTGCATGATTATTATTTCAATTTCTAGTAATTGGAACATCTATTAGCAAAGGTATCTTGCTTTACGTGTTGGGATAAAGTAAGAACTCTGGGTCTAGGGGATCTGGCAGGTATCTCCAAATTTCTAGATCTCGTGTTAATCGAACCCCTTTTGATATAATAATCTATTTTCCAAAGTGCATTGAGTTACAAGTTGCTCCAGCCCTTGAAACCCCAAGTTCACAAACTATGAGGGGATAACATTTCGTTTGGCTCCAAGTCTTGATCTAACGAATATTTGATGCAGGAGGGTTTTGCTAATTTTTGAACGAATATTTGATGCAGGAGGGTTTTGCTAATTTTTGACATTGATTAAATCTCTCTCATCTATTTACTTGTGCTACAAAGATTTAATATGTTAATAAGAGCACTTTCATTTTTGTAAATATTATAAATATTTGTAGATTTTTTTTCTCTAATCCTTGTATTTTAATACTAACCCATTGTTTCTATTTTGTATAGCATTGTGGTTTTGGGGTTTATTTGAAATTTTTGTATATATTGGGTATTTGGGCTTTCTATTTTTCATTTGTGCAGGTGCTAGCTCAAGCAATTGAAGAGAAATCATTTTTTTTAAGAGCCCTAGCTTCACCTAGCCTAAACAGCTAGGGTTTCAAGGGTAATTAGGCCTCCAAAGGAGTTGTTTAGCCCAGGTGAGCAAGTCATTCAAGTGACGAGATTTGATCCAAGGTCTTGAGGGTTAGATCTCGATTTCCCAAGCCTTATTTTCTCAACATCTAGCTAATAAAGGAAGGTCACAAACCTTGGAGGGTTTCTGGAAGTGATTTTTCATCAATGTTTTGGGATAATCTTGTTTTTCAGGGGTGTCGTGTGAGTTTGGAGCCTCTTGGAGGCTTTCCGCAGCCTTTGTGAAGGTTTTTCCTCATAGTTGCAGCCCTTAAAAGGGCATTCTCTCCTAGCCGTAGCCCTTTTAAGGGATTTTCCTTGTGGTCGTAGCGCTAATAGGGCTTATTTCCCCTAGTCGCATCCCTTTTAAGGGTTGTGCCTCTTAGCCGCATGCCTTAGAGGGCCTCTAGCCCTAGGTCGCAGGTCTTTTCTCCCTCTCAAAGCCTAACACAGGGCTCATTAAGCCTCTTTCTCCTTACCACAATCCCTCATTGGCTCATGTTTGGCTTTGCAATTGGTTTTGGCACTAATTTCTTGTATTTGTAGGCTTAGAGTAAGTTTGGAAAGGGTTTGACGTTGATTATTATATTGTTTTTCCATTGATCCATTGGTTGGACGACTAGGTTTTTAGAGGGAAACAAGTGTTGGATTGCTCGGAGAGGGGGTAATTTCCCTCAAATAATTTTTGCCAATATTTCTCTTGGATAGATTCGCTAGTTTGGCAATATTTATTGTACTCTAAATTTCTCACTGCTGGTTAATAATAAAAACCCTCAGTTGCTGCACCGATTTCCCAAGTTGGGTTTTTCCGGGGAATTTTGTCCAAAAATAACAGTATCATATTTTGTGTGTGTCAGTATTTTCTCAGGTTCCAGTTTATCTTTCGAAGTATTTTTATTTGTGAATATTGCAGTGTGATTAATTCGTTGTTGTCATAGCAATAAACTGCTAATTTAATTAACAGTTAGAAGAATTAATTCTAATTATTGCAATAAAAATTTCAATAATGAAATTTGCACATGGTATTAGAGCGATTTTGATCAAAGACATGAAGCTCAAAGCGGAAGCAGAAATTCGTTGTTCAGAGGGAGCAACAAGATGAAATTATGGGGGTTGCGCAGAGCCTAAGCTAGGAAGCATAAGTTGCTGGGTAGTTTGATTTTTCAGTGCAGGTTGGCAGAAAAATTCGACTTGTCAAATTGAGTGATTCCAGCGCACAGAGGGAGCAGCAATCCAATATTTTTGTTGAGCAAATTCCTTGTTTGGGCGTAGAAGGGCTTTGCAACAGTTTGTAGGGTAAAGTCAATGTCAGGTGGAAGAGAATGCACACATAGAGGGAAATTTCTCTTAGAGGGTTTCTAGCCTAGAAATCTATCTTTCCAGTTGTAGTCGATAGTAGATGCAAGCAGATTTTCTCACTCTAGAAATGAGTGGGAATAACATATTCAGTAGTTGAGCAGGTGAAAGAGGGAATTTTCCAGTTCAGTTTCAGAGATGGCCACAGTTGGGCTTAGAGATCAAGATAGGTTGCGTTATCACTTACTCCAAAATTGTTCGAATGGTGCCAAACGATGTCAAAAGAATGCAAAAGAGGAGAAGTTTGCAGTCAGTGTCCAAGTAGCAAAAGGCTCAAAGTCTAAATCGGACCCTCTCCATTGGAAAGTGCTTTGAAAAAGCTTTCCAATGACATGTGGAAGTCCAAAAATGGACTCCTAGATCAAAAGATATGGTCTGCTGAATTTTCAAGGATTAAAGCCTCCAAAATATCGGCGATCGCGACATCAGAGCGTCAAGCATTTTAGTGCATCACATATCGGAAGTCCAGAGACATTGGAGAATGGCGATCGCAACATCAGAGCTCGAAGGAGATCAGAACATCGACAATCGGAGGATCGAAACTTCTGAAAGTGAAAACCTTTAAAAAGTTGTGATATTGTTATAAGTTTCGATAGCGTTAAAACCCATCGGGGAGCACCAATAAGGATTAACAAAGGATTTCATTGCAAAACCAAAGGTGGACAGGCCATTTTCTCTCTCCTCTAGCTGGACACATGGCAACATATGATTGGTTCTAATAAAGCTACAATGGCATCTGGCGTCAACATGACGTGGCGGTATAGAAGAACATGTGGCAAGCAATTTTGGCATTTTGAGGGGGCCTAAGGGGGGAAATCAGTGTGACACGTGTCACCAATCATGAGGTGCCACGTGGAAGTGATGACGTCATATTGAAGATCGCATATCGGAGGTTAAGGATGTCGGCACTTTGTCACACTTGATACTTGAAAAATTGCCAATAAGGGGGCTTCGATATTAGGGTTGGCACATGGTCAAGAAGAACTTATAGAACCAAGGGTGCTAAGCTCTTAACAAAGGGAAAAAGGCCCCCGGGAAGGAACAAAATTCCCTAGTGCCTTAAGGCTAAGCCTCTGGTCACTGTCCCCAGTCCCATGGAGGAAAATAGAAAGGTGCTAAACAAAAGGGGCCAAGGACATTGGAACTCTGCTTTCGTAATGTCTTTAAGAATAAAAGTCTCGATGAGTAAAAGCTTTGATATAACACTATCGCAATAATATAGGACATATTAGGCTCCGCTAGTGTAATACAAAGACTTGAAAGGCATATGGGTCAGCAGCTGCAAGATTGAATGCGGGAATAGACGTGTTGGTCTCAGGAGTAATGGTGATTGTAAAAAATCACTAGGTCAAGGAAGTAAGGACCACGATCCATAGGATAGAGTGTTCGGTCTACCTTGAGGTGATATGAGCTATCTTTGTGCTTCGATGCACGTCTTCAGTCGGATAAATGCATGTAAGGGACTCAGAGAGCAGTGTGCAAGTCACCTGAGAATTAATTTCTCAGCATGGAGCTCCACGCAGTCAAGCAATGAAAGATTGCCAGGTCGATTTTTGTTTCTGCACTATGACAAGCAACCAACAGTTGATTGCTCCCAGCTCTAGAGAGTGGGGAATTCAAGCAGTTAAGGCGAAAGTGATGTTGATTTGGGATAGCATTGGATATGCTCTAGCCATGAAATTGGTGGAGAGGCTAAAGCACATGAGATCTCCAAGGCCCAGAAATGGTTTGGACATATTGTACCCGATTTGGGAGATATTAAAATAATTAATATTTTTGATGGAGTTCTAAAATATTAATGGGTATTAATATAAAATTGGGTTAGAAGGTTCCAAAAGTCATGGATCAAGCCAAATCTAATCTTAGCCGTTGATTAGAGATTTAATATAAAGTTGAGACCTCTGTAATCCATAACATGTTTGTGAGAATTATTTTGGCAAAATCACATAAAGTCGACGTGTTTCGAACCAACCAATGTGGTTGGAGATTTAATCTCGACTGTTGAAAGACCAACGAGAAAAGTATAAGAAGAGGCTTGAGGGTTAGTTGGAGAACACACCAGAGCGATCGATGATTCATTTTGCTAGAGTGGGGTTGTTAAGAAAAAGTGAACCAATGATCAACAGCAAGGGGTAGTGAGTACTGGACGGAAAGGCAGAGGCGGTACTCAGAGACCAGCACAAAAGCAGAGAGAGCGAGAGTAGCAGCCAGTTCAGGCCGCGCAGAGCCCAGCAGAGACAACATAGAGGCCAGAGGGACTGTGTCATCCATGCAGAGGTTGCTGGAGTAACACAGAGGGTTCCATAGGCTGCGCGGTGCCTTAGAGGGCTGACGACGGGGGTCCTCGAGTTGACGCAAGTCAGCAAGAGGGTGACGCAGAGGCCAGAAGGGCTAGCGCTAAGCTTCAAAGTCACCGGAGAGAGTTTTGTGGGACAGGTTTTATGAATACTTGTTTCTGAATATAGAGGTATTGTTGCCATGCATTTTTCTCTGTCGGGTGAGCTAGTTAGGCACCCAGTTGTACTCAAGGAAATAGCTGCACAGGTTTTGATTTTTGGGGGACATTTGTCCAAAAATAACGGTGTCACTTGTGTGTTTGTTTTCTTTTAGCTGTTCATCTATTGTCCCGAGTGACAGTGGTCGATCCTTGCAGAAGTGATAGAGGAAGGATTGACGCAGAGGGACTGCATCATCAATCTGGGCATGACAAAGGCCAGCCCAGAGGTTGAGGAGGGCAGAAGCAGGCTCATGCAGAGCCACACAGAGGCTAGGAGGGTTGACGCAGTTGGTTGAGGGAGTTGTTTTGCTGGTGTCGGGATTGCGCAAAGCCAAGAGGCTCAATCCTTCAGTTGTTGGGGCAAAGGAAGTTGTGGGTAGTTTGCGAGAGCAAAGCTGGTGGGGTATTGTGGTCAGAACAGTACCTAACAAGGCAAAAACCAAGGTAGAGGGAGTTGTTGCCGAGGGGGATTTCTAGCCAAGGAATCTGGATCAATGTTGCAGTTGCACAGATGATCGAAGAGGGGAAACTTAACGGTTGGCAGAAGGATTTCTAGGAGGGAAATTGGGACTCAGAGGGAGTCCAGAAGAGAACTTCCAGACGGGAAGTAGAAAGACACAAAAGAGTCGAACTGAGAACTTCCAGATGGGAAGTAGAGAGAATCAGTAGGAGTCGAACCAAGAACTTTCAGAAGGGAAGTAGAGAGACTCAGCAAGAGTCGAATCGAGAAATTCCAGGTGGGAAGTAGAGAGACTCAGAGGAGTCGACAGAGAAGAGCATAGAGATGGTCATGAATGGGCTGAGAGATCAGGACAGGCTGGACGAAGTGTCCAACTTTGTGGTCTAGAAGGCCATGATCTTGTCCATTTTAAACAGACATCATATCAAGGGCTTCGCCTTGAGAGTAATGGCTATCTTAGTTGAACTGATAGCTAATTAAAGGTACGAGTAGGCAATGGCTAAGGCAAAGTGCATCATGCTTGATGGGGTCAAGGATCTTGTGGTCCAACATATTGTCGAGAAGGAAACATTGTACCAACATACTTCCGTGCAGAGGAAGATGCTCCTTGAGAATCAGCTAAAGTCATACCAGATGTAGAAGGGGGAGCAGATAGATCTCTTCCTCGGTCGATTGAGGTAGATCCAGGACCAACTGACTTCCATAGGGGCCATGCGTTGATGGTGAGGACTGCACTTAATGCAATCTCCGAGGAGTAGGAGACATTTTTCCAGAGCATATTTGGCAGGTTAGTCTTCAATATTGGGAAGAACTGTGGGCAGTTATTCACCAAGAGGAGATTAGACAGCTAACCAAGACAGGAGCAGCAAAGGAGTCTGGATCAAGAAGGAAGAGGAAGAGGATGCAGCTTTGGCATCTGCGGGAAAGTAGGAGAAGAGGAAGAAGAAGGACCTCTCCAAGGTCAAGTGCTTCCATTGTGGGGAACTAGATTACTATGCGAACCAGTGTCCGAAGAAGAAGAGTAAGGGAGAGGCTGACTCTAAGGCAGCGCCAGCAAAGGCGGAGAAAGAAGTTGAGGAGGCTGGTGACTGTGCCATGAGTGCTCATGTGCCACTTGAGAATAAGTGGAGAGACATCGAGCTGTAGTCAAGACGACTACACGCGATGAGGTGCAGGATCCTTGAGGTATCAAACCTCTTGGAGTATACCTTGCTATGGGAGCCCCAAAGAGGAGTAGCAGCACTGGCGGATATAGGTAGAGACAGATGCGGATGAAGCGACAGAGAGTGCTACAGTGCAAGAGTCCCTGGGCAGCACGAGGCTAGTAGGTTGCAATAGTGCGAGAGGCACGAGAGTGTTGCAACAGTGTAGGATGGCATGGAGAGGTGTGCAACGATGCGAGATGTAGGGAGTTGTTGCAGCAACACAGAGGTCAGTAGAGGCGGCACTTGTTAGGAACAAAGAGAGCTTCAGCATTGAGAGTGCTTCTAGCCTAACAGGGATGTCAGAGAATGGGTGGATCAGTTACTTACTTCTCAGTAACTGAGTTGCAGTGCAGTAGCAGTATGAAGTAGCATGATGCAGCATTATGAGAAGCAGATACAGTGTAGATGCAGTGTTGGGAAGATGGACCAGCAGCAGCACGGATGCAGAGGGAGCTGTCGTACAGATGCAACAGTGGTAGTGGCAAGGCCATGGGTAGCAGTACAGGATGCAGCAATGCAGAGGATGTTGCGCAAGGAGGCCTAGTATCAGCACAAGTACTTGTGCTAGATAATCAGTGTAATGCTCAGTGAGGATTATTACTAGAGCACAGTCCTCGCTAAGAGGGAGTGTTGATTTGTGGTAACATCGGACGTGCTTTAGACATGAAAATTGGTGGAGAGACTAAAGCACATGAGATCTCCAAGACCCGGAAATGGTTTGGATAGATTGTACCTGGTTTGGGAGATATTAAAATAATTAATATTTTTAATGGAGTTCCTAAACCTAAACTTAGAAAAAATAAAATATTAATGGGTATTAATATAAAATTGGGTTAGAAGGTTCCAAAAGTCATGGACCAAGCCAAATCTAATCTTAGTTGTTGATTAGAGATTTAATCTCGGTCGTTGAAGGACCAACGAGAAAAGTATAAGAAGAGGCTTGAGGGTCAATTGGAGAACACACCAGAGTGATCAGTGATTCATTTTGCTAGAGCAAGGTTGCTCAGCAAAATTGAATCAGTGATCGACAGCGAGGGGCAGTGAGTACTAGACAGAGAAGCAGAGATAGTACTGAGAGACCAGCGCAAAAGCAGAAAGAGCGAGAGTAGCACCCAGTTTAGACCACGCAGAGCCCAACGGAGACAGCGCAGAGGCCAGAGGGACTATGTCATTCACGCAGAAGCTATTGGAGTGACGCAGAGGGTCCCAGAGGCTACGTAGTGCCTCAAAGGGTTGACGCAGAGGGTCCTGGGGTTGACGCAGAGGGTCCTGGAGGCTGACGCAGAGGCCAGAAGGGCCAGCGCTAAGCTTCAGAGTTGCTAGAGAGGGTTTCGTGGGATAGGTTTTCTGAATACCTGTTTCCGAATATAGAGGTACTGCTGCGATGTATTTTCTCTATCGAGTGATCTGGTTAGGCACCCAGTTGTACTCAAGGAAATACTGCATAATAATAAACCTTCCGATTAACTGCACTGGTTTTCCCGCATTGGGTTTTTCCGAGGAAATTTGTCTAAAAATGACGGTGTCGCTTGTGTGGTTGTTTTCTTTCAGTTGTTGATCTGTAGATGTTGTGACTATATTTTGTTTATTTCGATATTTAAATGTTTTAAATAACTTTGTTCAGAATTTACAAGTAGAAGAAATAAACCAGCATAATACAGATTAATTTTCTAAGAGATAAACTTAGAAAATTTAACAAGTGATAGGTGAACCTACTGAACAACTAAAGTGGAACATCATGGCAAAGACGTGGCTTGATCGGAAGCCATCACATGAATGGCAGGGAGATATTTTCCTCAATCACCATTCAATTTTCCTTATTTCTTTTATTCTGTAATTATCATTTTAAAGAGAGGAATCAAATCCTTTGAAGGATTTGGGCAGCATACCTTCGCACGTCGAGACAGCTAGTCGACTAGACGGTTGGACCTCGGCTGAGATATTTTGTAATTATTTTTCAAAGCTCCCCCTCTTCTTATAAATAGGGGGAAGAAACACTTAAACGAGGTTTCCAAATTATGCATTCTAGAGGCCTTCTATTTGCAGGAAAGTGGTTCCACTTTGGTTCAACTTGCTTGTTCATGAGGTTCTTGGGCTGATACAATTGTTAATTGTAATGAATTGGACTCCATTTTCAAGGATAAATTACGCAATTTTTTTTATTCCAATCAAAGCAATGCACAATATGTTTTCCCCTTCATATATCACTTCATGTATGTATTTCCTCCTCTAAAATTGTGTAAGGAATTTGTTGGTTTCACTCTCATGCATGGTTGTATGTTTGTTGCTAAGTAGTAAATGTACATGTGTAACAACAAATTTACTCGTGTTATTTGATAGCCTACAGTAACTATGTTAACTATAGAGTTACTTGCATTATTTGATAACCTACAGACCTGTATGTGCTCAAGATTTACTTATTGTTGTTTGGGGACAAATGTATTCATATAGAGCTTGAGACCTTAATTCACGCCCCACATTTTCTACATTTTCACCTCCTTACTCTTCCATATTTCTGTCGAAGATTGTTGCTAAGGATTTTGCGTTTTCTCTAGCCCTTTGCATCGATTTCTCTCCTTTCCTTCCTTTTGTTCATCTATACTACAACAACAATGCTAAGTTGTCTATTGTTGTGTGTCAGCCACCAAAACCAAGACATTTCTCTTTGAGATCAGCCATATCTACCAGAGTGTGTCCGCTTGAGTTTACCTTGGCAAAGGGCTATTGAACCAAGCCTTGAATTATCCCTTTTCCAATAACGTGACATTGGGAATGCAACAAAAATCCCTCAGATAATCTTCAAAATCACTCCTCTCGGATGCCTTAGGCACTGGTCTCCTATCAAAACAGAGGTTGTCTCTAGGAGGCTTCTATATCTTCTGAAGCACTTGTGTGATAGGAGATAGAAAAAGCTACAACAGGTTGGAGGAAGCCTCCAACTATGTCATCTGGAAGGCTAGGATGTCCTTCCTACTGGATGAATTTGGCCTGCAAACCTATGCAGACAATGTTGTGGCAGTACCGAATGATGCAGATCAATTGAAGGAATACAGGAAAGAGATGGTAAAGTCAAAGTGGCTGATCTTGGATGGAGTCTGAGGCCATATACTCTCGCATATATCAGCCAAGAATATGACCAATGAGATGTGGTATGCTCTTGCTCAGCTATATCAGAATCCCTCTGAGTAACGGAAGGTTTTCCTACAAGAGAAGTTGAGAAACATCAAGATGCAGAAGGGTGAAGGCATGTATCGCTTCCTCGTCAGAATTCTAGAAATCTAGGATTAGCTTGCAGTCATTGGGGAAGCTCCTCAACCTACAGAGCTTGTGTGTTTGGCCTTGAACGGTGTCTCAAAGGAGTGGCAAGTCTTTGTCCAAATCATTTGGGACAAGACATATTACATAGGTGGGATAGGGTGTGGTTAGACCTGCAGCAAGAGGAGATGAGGTGAGTGGGATAGGATGTGGTTAGACCTGTAGAAAGAGGAGATGAGGTGAGCTCTAGTAAAGACCTCCATCAGCGGAAGAAACAACAAGGGTTCAAAGCATAAGAAGGAAGAGGAGAATGTGGCCCTTACATCAGAAGGTCCTAGTCAGGGACAGGGGGAGAAGAAGAAAAATAAAGACATATGTAAGGTCAAGTGCTTCAGGTGTGGTGAGTTTGGCCACTATAGTTCTCAGTGTCCTCAAAGGAAGAAAGACAAGTAGGAGAAGCAGGACCAGGCGGCGGGATTCATAGAGATAAACAAGTTGTCCTCTAGGTTAGAGGAAGACTTCGCCATGTTTGCAATTATACCTCTAAGAGTGAGGTGGGGCAATATGGAATTATAGTCCCAGAGCAACGCAGAGGTTGGGCAGAGTCCATTGAGGTGTCCTCCTCATGGATCATTCATTACCTTGCTACGGGGGCCCACAAAATTCAGTAGTAAGATGGATCAATGTCAGTTGATGCAATCAGATTCCAGAGTGAGAGTTGCAAACTAGTTGCAGTCAGGTACTTAGGAGAGAAGATGCAGTGTTAACAGCAAAGTAGGTGGCTCAGTAGCAGAGTCAGTAGTCACGCAGGTTCTTCAGTGGACAATGAAGAGGCTAGTAACAGTCAGATGCTCAGGAGACAGATGCAGCATCAGACACAGTTGATTCAGTATTCCAGTGCTTCTCATTTGCAGTAGTTTTAGTAGCTGCAACAACAATTGAGAGGAAGTTGTAGTGTAGATACAGAGTTGGCAACAGTATGGCAGTGTCAGCAGCAGCACATATGTAGCATCAGAGTTGTGCAGTGGTTGGTGGGTAGTGGCAAGTAGTTATAGTGGCCAAACATCAACAGCGTGTACAGAGGGTGATGTAGAGACAGAATGTTGTAGTAGTCCGGCACTAGAACACCTTCCTCACTAAGAGGGAGTGTTAATTTTTGTAGCATCAAAGGTGTTGTAGTCTCGAGACTATATGGAGAGGCTAAAACACAAGAGTTCTCCATAACCCAGAAATCGTTTCTAGAAATTCCACCTAGAAATGTCTCAATTAGATTACTAACTAACTTTTTAATGTTTCGTAAGACTAAACTTAGGAAAACTAGTTAATTAATCAATATCAATTGAAAAAGGTGAGAATTATCTAGAAACTCACAGGGATCAACTAGGAAATAATCTCATTCATTGATTAAGATTTAATCTTGGTCGTTGGAGTCCCACAGTGAGATTATAACAAGTCGATGGGTAAATGGAGAAACAGACTTGTGACACTTGAGATTGATTTCCTTGTGTAGTTTGACTTTTCAGAGAGCAACAACAGTTGTCGGAAGAGTTTGAGCCGAAGAAGGGAAGCAAAGACCAAGAGGGGCAGAGATAGTGAGTCCAAAGGAATTTTTCCAGTTCTTGAGAGGCAAAAAGAGGAGGCTAATATTTTCTCCAGGAGGTTGCGCAGAGGCATTGTAGAGCCTCAAGAGGGCAATTTGATCCAGCTGAAGAGGAAGACGTTTTCGGTTCCATAGGAAAGCAAAGTTTTCTAGAGGGGTGGAGAAACATTTTCCGAATCTGTAGCAGGCAGGAGGACCAGATTTGCAACTGATTGAGGCAAATCGTTTGAGGGACTGTGCTAGGGTGATGCGGGACCTGCGCAGAGATGGTTGGACAACTAGCTTTTCAGAGGCAGTGAAGTGTCGAGATTGCTTGGAGAGAGGCTAATTTCTCTCAAAGAAATTTTTCCAGTATTTCTCTTGGATATATTCGTCAGTTTGGCGATATTTATTGTACTCATAATTTCTCATTGTTGCTTGATAATAAAAACCCTCGGTCATTGCACCAGTTTTTCCAGTGACTTTTGTCTAAAAACAACAGTGTCATATTTTGTGTGTGTGTTAGTTTTTTCTCAGATCCCAATTTATCTTCCACATTATTTTTATTTGTGAAGATTCCGGTGTGATTAATTCATTGTTGTCCTAGCAATAAACTGCGAATTTAATTAACAGTTAGAAGAACCAATTCAAGTTACTGCAATAAAAAGTTCAGTAGTGAGATTTTCACATTGTAAAAGGCAATCCTAAGTGGCATAAATAAGAAACTTCAATAATTATTGTGGTGAATGCCATTAATTTGTTCTTTTGTCTCTAATTGACATATCAAGTTTAAAGAGATCTTGTCATTGTGCTCATAATACATCACGCCATTTATTGGTTCATTTATGGGATTGCAAATTCTTCGAAAGTGAGCGATAAAGATATTTTGTATTGTCATTGAATATCATTGAAGAGCATTGATTTATTGGAGTAACTCAATGTGTGTTCCTTTTTTACAACTTGATATTGCAAGTTGACAATCGTATCTTAAGCACTTTCTTTTGTAACATTGTAATGTCAAGTTCCTCTTGCTACTTGTGCATCATAATAAGTGTTTGGAAATCAAATAAATCTTGTTGAGGAACTTATTTAGGTTAATAAATTTCATTAAGGCATTCACTCACATCTTGGATTTCATTCTAGGAATAGATGTGCATTTGTAAATATACCACCAAGCATAAGCTCGGTTGAAAGAAGATAGGACCACCTTTCTCACCCAACTTGCAAAGTTTAGACCCTCATTTGTGGTTAATACAGGTGACCTTGCAGTTCTCTTGCAAGCAATTCCTTGTAGAAACAAAGGCACTTGGGTGGCTAGAACTCCACAGGAGGTATTGTTAATGAATCCTTAGCCTCCTTCCATTGGTCTTATCGCTACAACCTACATTCGAGACTAACCTCAAAACAGTTGAGAGTAAGGACTCATTTAGATAGGGCATTTAACTAAAATTTACCAAGATCTTACATTTCACTTAGATCTTGGGTTTGAACTTCATTTAGGATAGTTTTTCATCCTGCAGCAATTGTTCATCTGGTAACTTGGAATCTAAATTTAATTTGAGCAAGTAAATAATCCTAAGGCATTGGTCTCTAACTTTAATTTTGGGAAAACTATGTTGATTTTTGGTATCTTAGGAGGTACTCCAAGCTCTAGGGTTCAGGGTTTGGAGGCTGGAGCACCACAAAAGTGTTTAGTGGGATTGGAACCCAAGGTGTGGACTTTGCACCCAAACATGTGGGTGTGAAACCACGAGGAGTATCGGGCATGTGATGATTTGAGATGATAGAGGACCCAAAGAGCAACCGGGAGAATCAAGAATCACTCAAATCCGAGTTGTCTATCATGAGATATGAATTTTTTATTGTCGCTGGTGGGTTTTGTAGATGGCAAGTCATGTAGGCTTGAGTTATTCAACAGCTAGACAAACCCACCATGTTGGTTTGATGGAGCCCTTAATTTAGATATAAATTGAGGTGAGTTAGGGAGCATTCGTCACATCCATGAGCTTCAAAACATCACCATACTTCTCTGAGGCAGCCGCAAATGCAAAAGAGGACTAGCGTGGAGCATTTTCTGAGTTTTTGGAGTGTCTCTTGTCTTGGTATAGGTCTGAGCTATTGCGAGAAGAAGGCCGCATGACAGAGAGGTTTTTAGGGTTGACTTTGCACCCAAACATGTGGGTGTGAAACCACAAGGATTATTGGGCATGTGATGATTTGAGATGATGGAGGACCCAAAGAGCAACTGGGAGCATAAAAAATCACTCAAATCCGAGTTGTCTATCATGAGATATGAATTTTTTATTTTAGCTGGTGGGTTTTGTAGATGGCATGTCATGTAGGCTTGAGTTATTCGATGTAACAAATAAAATATATATAAATAATGTAAAATAATGTAAACGATAATAATCATAAATAATTATTAGTTAATGAGTAATTAGGTTGAAGAGGTATGTCTAAATGAGACATGACTCTTCATGAAGAGACACTTGCGTGGTATATAAGCAAGCCTCTCGTTCATTGTAAATCATATCATTCTTACTCACGTATTTAATATAATATTTATATCCTCAATGGATAATTTCATATTCCAAGTCTTCTGGAGTAATTAATCTGTAGAAGGAATTTTGTCCGCTTCATTTGGTATCAGAGCAGTTCGGTTCTCTAGATTGCTTAACCAGTGCATAGAGCTCATTCTCCGATCCAAGTGCTTGGCTATCGAAATTCGTCAACCTTGTTGTGATACAATTGAAACATTTTTCTCAAAATTTGAGAGTTTCTCCTTTTCTCCGTTTTTCTAGGCCTTTGGCCATTAAAATTAAAATTAAAATAAAATTCGCTAGTTGACCTTTGGCTATAAAAAAAAATTAACCAAAAATATATATATAAATAGTAAATAAATTTAAAAAAAAAAATTAAAATCACCTGGTAGAAGCCCGTGGTTTTAGAAACAACCCATGGTAATTGCCCATGGTATTTTAAAAGTAAAAGAAAAAACAAAAGGGATACAAAATCTCATATCAAGTGATATTTAAAACTTTTTCGTGGAGAAGCCCATGGTTTTAGAAACAACCCATGGTAATTGCCCATGGTATTTTAAAAGTGAAAGAAAAAAACAAAAAGGATACAAAATCTCTTTACGTGAAAGGCAAGTTTTACTTTTTACTTAAAAAGTTTGGTGAACATCGTGACCTTGTCATATGAAAAGACATGACCTTTATATTTATTAAGTGTGGTGACATCATAAAAGTTTATATTAAGTGTGACTTTTATATTAAGTGTGGTGACATCATAAAAATTTATAATATTAAAAATATATATATTATACTTAAAAAAAATATATTTAAGAAGTAAAATGGAGACTAGTAATGAAAGATTTCCTGAAACCTTTGGTAAATGTGTTTATACATTATTTAAAATCAAAGGATCGCTCGCAGGAAGAGATATCATAATCTCTATCAGTCTTGCTGAAACAAGTAATTATATTAGTCCTAAATGTGCTAACCAATTGGTGATTCCTGAATCAAATATAGTTGAAACAAATATTTTTGGCACATGTAACAAACAATACGATATAAGCAATCTACACCTAAATATTGGAGATTATACTTTTACCTCACAATTCACCGTGAAAACCTTATGTTTTAACGATAGTGACATTGTTTTGGGATCACCATGGATGAAAACTCTAGGTTCCTTTATTCTAAATACTAAGAAAAAGTTTTTAACATTTTCTTACAACAAGAAAATAACACTCCAAGATGTTACACTGAAACCTAATTCACAACGCCAGAAGATATATCGGGTATTTCAAAAGTAATTTCTCAAGAAGGTAAAAAAGTATTACAAAATATGCAAAATGAAATTGACAAAATCACTATTGACAAAAATGAAGAAGTTTCTCGACTTAAAAACCATAGTGAAAAATTATTGACGCAAATTAAGAAACTTAAGAAGGATAAGAAGTCATTAGAAAACAAGGTACAACAACTTATTGAGAAGGAAGCATCAAATATAGGAATTCAAGTTGATGACAAAATAACAAATACCGATCCAGTGAATGTCACAACTCAGGAAGAAGACAAGCAAGTTGAAGAAAAGACGCACTTGGATGTTGCAAGTCAGATGATAAATATCCCCAGTGAATGTTCCATAACCAACTCAACAACATCTTCGCCAGAAGAAAATATAAAAATTGCCACATGCCCAATAAGGGAAAGTCAAACCAAAAAAGTTCCCTATCGACATCCAAATCATGAGAATAGACAGCTCAACCAATCTACGTATCGGGACCATTCAGACCAGAAACAACAAATTGATGTTTCAGAGAATAATGACGTAAAATCAATCTCGTCTTATGATGCCAAGTCGTTACAAAGTTGCAGTGATCAGAATACTACATAGAAAACTAATCTAGGATGGTCTGATCCCTTCTCAGTGCGACAATTTTGTTTGTCACTTAGAAGATCATATCAGCTTGTATTGACGAAGATGACTGTTTCGAGACAGAAAAACTTTCGAAGCCAAAAAAGAGATCAAGCCTTTTTCATCGACAAGCTTTAAGGACAAAGCTTTTTGAGGAAGGAGGCAATGTAACGAATAAAATATATATAAATAATGTAAAATAATGTAAACGATAATAATCATAAATAATTATTAGTTAATGAGTAATTAGGTCGAAAAGGCATGTCTAAATGAGACATGACTCTTCATGAAGAAACACTTGCATGGTATATAAGCAAGCCTCTCATTCACTGTAAATCATATCATTCTTACTCACATATTTAATATAATATTTATATCCTCAATGGATAATTTCATATTCCAAGTCTTCTGGAGTAATTAATCTGTAGAAGGAATTTTGTTCGCTTCATTCGATAGCTAGACAAACACACCATGTTGTTTTGATGGAGTCCTTAATTTAGATATAAATTGAGGTGAGTTAGGGAGCATTCGTCACATCCATGAACATCAAAACATCACCATACTTCTCTGAGGCAGCCGTAGATGCAAAAGAGGACTAGCGTGGAGCATTTTTTGAATTTTTGGAGTGTCTCTTGTCTTGGTATAGGTCTGAGCTATTGTGGGAAGAAGGCCGCATGACAGAGAGGTTTTTAGGTGCAGTTTTCTGTGGAGGAGGCTCTGTTTGCTACATCGCAGTAGCATGGTCACTTGGATGTGTTGTAAGGATTGTTTAAGGTTGTTGTAGGGTTCCGCAGGCCTAAATAGAACCTTGGAGGAGAACTGGGCAGTTTGAAGAGGTTTGGAAGGCCTAGTCAAGGGTTGGTTTCTCCCTAGACTTGCAATACTTGACAACAAAGGCATATTGGAGCAAGGTCGTAGTTGCTAGAGTGAGTCTGGAGAAAAAAAATATATATATATGTAACAATGTGTTATAAGCCCCAACCAGGAGCAGGACTCACAGTAGTGAACAAACCTACAAGGCAAGGTGTGTATTGGTGATTGGTATGTTGTTTTGATCCTAGGGAGGAGGCCCTAGTGAGGACAGTTTGTATTAGGCATTTGTGCAGTGTTGGAGGGTAGCATGAGAGTGTCCAAATGGAGCCCTAAGAGTAGTGCAGGGAAGGACACTTCGCTGCTAAGAGTGGCAGTTGTTGTAGCTCAAGGTTTGGTCAACCAGAGGATCAAATTTGACGACCCGTGTTCATCATTGGAGAAGCGGCATTTGATGGTGATAGGTGGCAGCCCTCCTGCCCTATGATAGTCATCATTAGAGCAGCAAAAGAAGACTATAGCGGGAAGAAGAATTTGAGTAGTTGAGGAGCAACAGTGGGAAATTGTGAGTTGTTCACAAACAAGGTTGTGAACAAATCAACAGGAGCCTCGATGTGTTGATGCATTGATGGACAAACAATCAACAAGAGAGCATATTGGATAGTCGAGATTCAGTGGCCAAATGGACTTGGAGCATTGATAGAGGCGTGTTGCAAATTGGGGCGGAGAACCCGTAGGTGTACAAGATATGACAAAGAAATCATGATCGTCGACTACATCAACTAGGCCGTGAAATTGTCTTGTATTTTGTATTCTTGTACTTGTGGATGTTTGAGAGCCATTATCCCTAGTACAGGAGCCCTAGATTGTTGTATTATTCAGTTGGATTAATATAACGAAGATTAGGTTATTGTACAGAATTATGTAAAGAGTTGTGTATATTTTGTGCACTAGTAAATTTATTGTTGTATATTGTTCCGTTGTGCAAAGTAGCTTTTGTTGTGATTCTTGGTTTAGTAGTGTTAGTGAGTTAAGATTCTATCCTAGACACCAAGATCGTGGAAAAACAACAATCTAATCTTGATAATCATACTTGCCACCTAATTTTTTAACCAAGTTGCTAGGCCATTCAATCGCAGCTACTTTACTTGTTGGTTTCCAACAAGTAATTCATCTCTTCATTCATAGGGACTACTCCCCTTAGTTTGCAATTAGGAGACAACTTAAACTGGGAGGGCAGGGCAAGGATCAGAGTGATAGCCCTTGCCTTGAGCATTGTCGCATTCCAGTGGACAATTTCAGTGACAACAAGACCTATTGTCCATCACCTTAAGCCCATTAGAATATCCTTTAAGTGATGTAGGGAAGCCTCCCTTGTATCAAAATACCACTAAAGAGAGGGATAAAAGTTGTTAAGGTGACAAGGGTTACTCTTTCTCTTGTTGTCATAAGGTCTGGCCCCGCCTACTTAAGCTTTGCACTAGCCCTGCTAGATTTTGCTGCAACAGGTACCTCTAGATGTACTAGCATATTCTGATTTTATTTTTGGCTTAGTAGCATTGAGGAAGAGGATACAAGTTCCATTCTATACACCCCTTCACCTTTTCATTTCCTAACATGTATATTTTCTATATATATATACATATCTTTCAGAAAATGTTACAATGATATGGACCTTCACCAGATTCCTTACAGCCCATGGCTTGGAATGCCCCGTCGCTTGTTAAAAAAACTATTCTACCCAAGCCTGTTTCCAGTTGGTTTTCCATAAACAAGGTAGTATAACATGAAAATTAGATTTTATGACATCTTAGATACCGACTAAAACTAACAATATTATAATGTTAGCAGACTGGTTTATTCAGATGAATATAGTGTACGCAGGAGGCTCGTCAATATTTTATCTCAGTTGCATGGATACTTTACTGATAAATTGATACATGAGCATTGGATTTGTTTCTATGGTCAGACGTTAAATGTCAGAGAATAATACTACAATAAGTAAACTAATTATTCACTGACAGCCCCTCAACTTCCGACCTGGAAAATAGCAGGCAAAGTTATTAGCCAAAGACCCTTATGTGGCTAGTTATACACAAATTGCACAAGAATGTCAGAGAATAATACTAACAGTACAATAAGTAAACAATTAATCCACTGAAAGCCCCTCAACATACAACCTGGAAAATAGCAGGCACAGTTAACAGCGAAAGGCCTTTATGTGGCTATTATATATAAATTGCACAAGAATACATATAGTTTAGCATTGTGATTAATTAAGACTTTTGTACACTCCAGAGGACCACGGGAGATCTGAGAAATGTCATCACATTACTATGCAGCTCTAACAAATCCATTATGCTTCATGGATGCTTCTCAGTGTGATTATAATCTCAATGTCCCTTGGAAGGCATCATATACTGATGTTTGAAGATGTTTCCTGAGAGATATCTAAAATCCTCAAAAGGTTTACTATGTACAGCAAGAAAATGAAAATGATGACAATAAAAAAATGAAGAAATAGCAGGTTTCATCACGAGGCATGATGTACTTGAGGAGCTCTCCAAGGAGGAAATCTTAACCACCAGCATCTCTGTCGAAGTAGCTGAAACCGTTTTTTCTGCCAGAACCAGATTGCAGCATTGTACTGCTCATTACGTACTTTCTTTGTAGCAGCTCGCCAGTCATGCTTTTCAACTTCTGCTCTCCCAGTTTGACCAACATTTAGCCGAAGTTTGGGAGAATTAAGTAGCAATTTAACTTTAGATAAGCAATCATTAATGTCACCAGGGGTAAAGAGAAATCCTATTTTCCCTTCCTGTTCAGGAGGTACAATGTCAGGTATTCCACCTGCACGTGCTGCTATAATGGGAACACTAGAAGACATAGCTTCTAGAACAACAAAGCCAAGGGTTTCAGATTCTGAAGGTGTAACAAAAACATCCCCACTTGCATATGCTCTGGAAAGTTCCTCCCCATGCAGCATACCAGTAAATACAACTGGCATGTCTATAAACATTTCTTCAAGTTCCTTTCTGTATAATTATGCATAAAGCCCAAGAAACAGTAAAACGAGGTGTGAGTTCCTTAATTTAGTGGTTAATCATTTCATGAATCAGATTGAAACTCTTTAGGAAGCGTCTGATATTAGCATAGACTATTGGGTTAGAGTATTCATCTTCATACCTGTATGGTCCATCTCCAATAAATGCAAGTCGGACTTCAGGCAGTCTATCCATTAGCCTAAAAAAGCAAAGGAAAATGGGTGTTAAATGGCCTGCATAGCTTCTTATGCTGTGAACACGTAGCAACATGACTTTGGGATTTAATTTTAACTTTGTTTAATGTATAAGAATACCAACATCTTAAAAAAACCCAAATTCTTTTCAACTCCAAGGCGCCCAACATGTATAATCAGTGGCTTCTGGGGTTCACCATCCCTGACATAAGTCACAGAAAGAACTTGTCAACCCTAGTTTAGCATGTAACTCATGTATTCAGTGATGGGCACAATGCATATGTCACTATGACCAACTAGGATGACCAAGATGCCTTACGTAAGGCGAATTCTCATTTCATGACATTTGTAACGAGGATGAAAACTCTCAGAATCAACACCCTTGTGCCAAAGACGGATTTTGCATGCTGTAAACAATCACAACCAATTCAAATCTTAATTACTGCCAGAAACACAAGCCTATATCTCAGTCATGTAAACAGTGATTGACAAAATTTACTCATACTAAGTTTCTCCACAGTTTAACTGATCATAGATGTATAAAACTGTATGCTATTCCAACCTTAAAAATTCACATCTACAAAGAGAGTTTACTCACCTGCGGCTACTCTAGCAGATTTGAGTTCCTTAGCAAGAACAGTTGATGTAACTAGAGTAAGGTCAGCAGCTCTGTGAAGAAATTCTATGAAATGTTCCACTTACATATTAGATCTATACAGTCTCAGGTCATATTTGAATCACAAATTCATCATGAACATATTACAAAATACATACACTTACTGATTATTAGCCACATTGGCTTGACAAGCCAGCTGAACGTGTATTTCGGAATGTATCTGCCGAACCCAACAGTAAACAAGAAAATTGAAAAGTGATTAAATTTTATTTGAAACTCCATTTCAAGGGAAAAATAATAAACATCATACGAAAATCCAGTAAAACATTTTTTATGTATTGGAGTTACATTATGTAAAAACTGTTTTCTGTTAAATTTTGGTAGCTCAGACAAGTGATTCTGCATAAGGCTTAGTATCGAGCATGCAAAAGATGTCCGACAAAGTTTTCTAACAAAGTGACTGATTTTTTCCTATGTAAAGGCACATTAATTAATTTAATTAAATAATGTTGGCTAAAGTAGTGATTTATGGCTGATTTATTATAAAGTACATTTAAGTAACTTTATGATTAAATCATGACCATCAGGTCTACGGAGATGATGAGATTTAATCTCATCCATAGACCCTGTCGTGAATTACAAAGTTGACTTCGTGGATTACGAGATTGGGGAAAAGAATAAAAGTAATTGCTTGAAAAGAAGATGGTATGCATTCCTAGGCAGCATGCACTTCAAGAGAAGTTGGCACACATACCAGGAAGCAGCGAGTCAGGAAAAGAGAGGGAAAAGGGAAAGCACACAAATCGAGGCAGACGGAATGCAAACCAAGGCTTGTCACATGTGTGAGAAGGCTGCACAGAAATCTGCAGGCACAGAAATTGAGGCAGCTGTTGGCATGCAGATTGAGGCAGTTTTGCAGGTCTGAACTTTCTGTTGGCACATAGATCTAGGCAGAAAACTGCTGCTTGGAATGCAGATCGAGACAGATCTGTTTGGCACAGTTTTCTAGGCACTGGGACAGGTTTTATTGTTGTAATATATTCTGATTTTCCTCTGCAAACTGAAATTTAAAAAAAAAATAATTAACAAAAAAAAAAAACATGAAAGTTGGTTTTGCCAAGTTGGGTTTCCAGGGTAAAAAGCTACAAAAACATTTATGTACTTGATACCTGTTTCCGTTATGTAAAATTTGTTAGAAGCTCAACAGTATTTCCTGTGCATAACTTTTCAGATTTGGTTTTTCTGTTAAAATTAAATTATGGGTATAAAATTATTGGCACTCTAAATCGATTTGTTGGGCTTAGAAAAACTAACATGGTATCAGAACCAAGCCTCTAAAAGGTATCCAAGCATTGCACAAGTTCAAACTCAAAGGGGTTCATGGTCTTTCTAAAGTTTTCAACAACATCAAGGGATTGATTTACCATGGCAACCAGTGTCGGGTATGAAAAGAGGTTAGAAGGAGCCTCAAATTATCTCTAGTGGAAAGTTCAGATTACAGCTCTTCTCAAGGAGACCAAGTTGTGGAACTTTGCTAGCTCCACAGTGGTTGTGCTTGTTACCCACCACCCATGGGTGACACCCGTAGGAGAAATTTTTCTCCTAGATTGTCTTCAACCAGTAGCCCATTGCAGCAACCAGATAGCTCGATGTGCCACCATCTCCACCACTTGAGCCAGCGATTATGCAACCTCACCCATTTGTCATGATAGTTGGGCCCTCCAACCCCGAAGGTATGGCTTTCATTATTCTAGTCTTGTGGGATCTCCTCTATTGGCTACTAACTTTAAGAGTGGCACTAGATGGGAAACCCCGATTTTGGTTGCATGGACCCGCTTCCTAAAATCACATACATCACTCCCCTCAGCTCATTATACCCTTTTTCACATATTTCCCATCTGGGTCCACATTTGTCCATTGGGTCACCAAGGACTTATCCTCCCCTGTTGAAGTTTCTAATTTTCCTTAGTTAGAAACCCTTCATGCACTTTTTGTAATTTATTCCTACCTACTTGTTATTTTTCTTTAACAAGTTATTTACAAAGTAAATACTAAAAATAAACACTAATGCATGCTCAACATATTACAGATCAGCAACTAAAAGAAACAAAGAACAAACACACCACATGACACCATTATTTTTGGACCAATGTCCCCCAAAAAAACCCAATGCGGGAAAACTGGTGCAGCTATCTGAAGGTTTTCTTATTAAGCAATATCAGAGTACAATCTGGGTGCCGAAACTAGCCTACCCAACAGAGAATTTCCTTAGCAGCTATACCTGACAGTTTGAGAGAAATCTCCTGGCTGAAACCCCAGAAAATCCTTACGGCAATTCCTCAGCACAAAACTGCTCCTGTAACCCCAACGTCTACCCAAACTGGACCGCGTCAGCCCCTCTCTATCCCACGCTAGCCCTGCGTCAGCCTTTCTTGATCTGCGTCAACCCCAGGAGACCCTGCATCAACTACACTGGCCCCTCTGGTGCTCTACACATCACTTGGTTGCCTCTGCATAGCCCTGCGTAAGCCCTTGCTGGCTTTGTGTCACCCTCCTTGACTGCGGCACTGCTCTCCCAGCACAATCTCTGCCTTCTCTGCTTCTTTATACTCAATGCCCCTCAGCTGCTCTCCCGATCACTAATTCTATCTCTCTTAGCAAACCCCACTCAAGAGAATAGAATGATTGATCATTTGTTGTGTTTTCCAAGTGACCCTCAAGCCTCCTCTTATACTTTTCTTGTTGACATCTCAACGGCCAAGATTAAGTCCCTAATCAACGGCTAAGATTAGATCTGGCCTGATCCATGTCTTTTGGACCACTCTAACACAAATTCATATTAATACATATTAATATTTTATTTTCCCTAAGTTTAGACTTAGGGACTCCATTAAAAATATTAATTATTTTAATATCTCCTGATCTATTTAGAATCTGCCCAAACCCTTTCTGGGTATTGGAGATCTCATGTGCCCCAACCTCTCCACCAAATTTCATGGCTAAAGCACATCCAATGCTACCACAAATCAACATCCCCCTCCCCTTGTCCACATTTTGGGTCGGGCTTGGAATGATGACCCGGAGGTTGATGCAACTAAAAGAAAAGTTAAAAGCATAATTTGGCTACTTACAACAAGAAATGTACCATAAAATTCAAACGATAGTTGAGACATACAAATTTAGCACATGGGCAAAAGTCAACATGAGTTGTACCCCTATCATCATGGTCATCACCCTGGTTCCTAGGGCCCCTATATTGCCCCCCTGCATCACTAAAGAACCCATGATTGTCCCAACCCCTGGTGGGCGATGAACTGCCCAACCTTAAAAGGGGTATTCACTGTTATATCATTTGCATCATTCTCTCCTCCACTTGAGCCCTGAGCAGTTGTCAAAGAAAAATCAATAAAAGACAAAAGACGTATGAAGAAAGGTGGAAAAACAAAAGTCAAGGTAACTCATGTACCACGTGTTGAAAAAAATGTAACTAGGTTCGGTCTTCATAAATGTAATTTTGATCTTTGTACTTGTAAAAGAAAAGAATTATTATTTTTGTCATTATCAAGAAAGGGTTTCTTGCCCATTTGATAGGTCAGCACATGTTGAAGTGCTTCTAGGAAAGTCAAAGAGTCAATGTAATTGTTGAAGACCCATGTGGGCATGTTACACTATGTAAACATATGTATTAGAGTCAAAGAAATATGTCTAGGGTGATCCTCCAAAGCAAAGATAAGTCTCCTCTTCAAGTCAGCTCAAAGAATGAATTTTGGTGCATTTAAAGTCAAGTCGGCCCAAAAGGAGGGACAAACTCCTATATATAGGGCCATTCGACCTCATCAAAGAAGCAAGCAAGTGATCTCTAAAATTAGCGAAGGAAAAGTCAAGATAGAGGTGTGAAAAGGGAGCAAAAGGGTGCTTCTAGGGCAGCGAAGAAAGAGAAGAAGAATCCAAGCTTTGGGGACTATTTTTAGGGCTCTTTTCTATCACACATGTGAAGGTAAGAGAGGACATTCTTCTGCTGCAACAAGTCAGAAATTGCAGCTCTATAACAAGTCTCATTTGGGTGAAAAAAAGGCTTCTAATAGGCCTATATCTCAAGCGAAGAAGGTCTCACCTCAAGCGAAGGAAAGGAGCAAGTACAAGTCTCATTTCAAGCCTTAAATCAGCCACACGTGTGAGGAAGAATCTAATCTGCCAGTAGAGTTAAGAGGGCAAGCCTCTAACTCGGAAATACATCCCAAGAAGAGGCTCATTGTCTAGCCTAAGTATCAAGAAGAAGGAAGCCTGCCAAGTGAGGAAAAGAAAGAAGGAATACATTGTGAAATAGGTCTCTAAGGAGATCTAGGGTTTCTACAATAAATGTTATCAGTTGTTGGAAAAAGAGAGAAGGAAAGTATTATCAGTTGCCAAAAGAAGAAAGTATTATCAGTTGTCGGAAGAAGAGCGAAGGAAGAGGTCAGGGAGCAATACAAAAGAAGGCATCAAAGAAAAGGAAGAGAGACTGTGTCTTGTGTTGATTTCCGGTAGCATCGGATTTGCTCTAAGTCTCAAATTTTGCAGGGACGCTTAGACACATGTATTCTCCAATACCCAGAAATCGTTTTGGGAAATTCTACCCGGAGACAGTTTTATTAAAATAATTAATTATTTTTAATGGGACCCTAAGTCTAAACTTAGGAAAATAAAATAACTAATGGGTCTTAATCTAACTGTGGGTATAACTTCTAGAAGAAGACGAGGATCAAGCAGAAATGATCTTTGTCATTGATTAGCTTCTAATCTAGGCCATTGAATGTCAACGAGGAGATTATTTAAGGAGGCTTGAGGTCATTTGGAAAAAAAACATAAAGTGAGTTCAGAAGTTCGATTTTATGAAGCAAAGCAGCTGCTGGGAGAATATCGATAACGAGCTTTTGTAATGAGGGGTAGGGATAGTTTGGTTGGAGAATCTTCTCCTGAGCCAGGATATGCAGCAAAGAGGCAGAGAGACACTAGAAGGAGGCAGCGCAGTACCTAGGAGGGGTTGACGTTGAGCCAAAAGGGCTCACACAGACGCAGTGCAGTTCTCCAAGCAGAAGTCTAAATTTGTTGAGGGAGCTGGCATTTCTGAGCCAAGAGGGATGGACACTGCTCCAGAAGGCAAATTGGTTCCTAGTTGAGCAAACGCAAGTCTTAGAGGCTGACACTGGACCTACGCAAAGGCACAGCAAAAATAGTCGAGGACATGTTGGTTCAGCTGTCGGATCAGCAGGGACTTGTCGGGTAGAGTGAGGTAATCTCACAAATTTCTTCTGCAAGTTGTATTTCTCTGTAACTGGATTGTCGGGAGGGCATCTAGAGTTGTATTTAGAAAACTACTGCATAATAATAAAACCCTCAGATCTACTGCACCGGTTTTCCCACATTGGGTTTTTCCGAGGACATTTGTCCGAAAACAATTGTGTCACTTGTGTGTAGTTTTCTCTATTGTTCAGTTTCTTGTTTCGGCAAATAATTTAATTGGTGTAAGCTGTTGTGAATGTATTTCGATGTTTGTCATAGGAAACTGCAAATAACATGTTCATGTAAATCTAACAAGTAGGAGAAATATCATCAGTGTTGTAGTAGGAATTCCCAGGTTTAAGGAATTTTCACATCTTGTGCTTGGAGGATCTACTAGTCAAGGGTCTAGGGTTTGGCATTGGTCAGTTGAAGCTTCAATAAGAGAAATTTGCAGAAGGGTTTTCCTCTCTAGGAGAGAGAGGTTTTGCTCTGGCTGAGAATCTCTGTTGTTTTTCATAAATGTTTGATGAAGAAAGAGATCACACACTAATAATAATAAGAGAAGATTGTGTTAATAAGAAAAAGTAAAAAGTGCTTCACAAATAGTTATCATCGTCAAAAGAATCTCAATTATAACCTAGATGCCCTAGATTCTTCAACATGGTTTCAAAGCTAAGGTGACACATCAAGGAAGGGTATCTCAAGAACACATAGAAGATTGAAGCATCAAGATCAAGAAGCAAGGGCACACAAACGTTGAAGCATCAGATCTACAAGCAAGGGTTCCAGATCCATCAAAGACAAAGAGGATTACTATCTCCTCTCCTAGATCCATCAAGAAGGACTACCATCCTAGGAACAAAGGAAAGCCTTCCATCTAAAGGCATCTTCAAGAAGGGCTTACATCAAAGACTCATCGTCTTCAAAGGAAGGTACTCAGATCTAAGCCCATCATTGAAGATCTCCAGATCTAAACATTGAGGAGTTTTCATCAACAAGCAAATATATCGCAAGGCACCTTGAAGGAAGCATCTTGAAGAACTCCAAGATCGAATAAGTTGAGACCTCATTCATCAAGGAAGCAACAAGATCTCCTCATCACTAACACTCTCAAGTATTTTTTATGTCCTCTCCTGAAAATATCAAAATGTCTTTTTGCAAGGAAAGCAACAAATTGGTTGGGACTGCTAATTTCCTTGCATGGAAAAAGAGGATCAATCTACTTCTCAAATAAAATGAACTTCTGGACTACATCAAAGGGAGTGTCACTATTCCTACTAAGGAACAAACTCAAGCCCTAGCAAAGTTTAATAAGGATGAAACAAGGGCTCAAAGGATTCTAATAGAATCCATCAAGGACCCTCTTATTCCTTATGTTTCCAAACTTGAAACATCTAAAGAAATCTACAATAAGTTGGTGGAGCTATTCTCAGTTAGTATAGCAGGAGAAGTGATATCATTTCATAATGAATTATATAAAATGAAGATATCCAAGGAAGAAGGAATATCTCCCTACTTCATGAAGGTCTTTGAGATGAGAGACCAGTTGCAAGAACTAGGAGAAGTTATGTCAGACAAAGAGATGACAACTGTGGTGCTCAATGCATTACCTAAGGAATGGGGCAACTTCACATCAAGTATATATGCCAAGAAGGAAGCTACCCTGTTGAATGAACTTTGGTCTCTATGCAAAATTGAGGAGACTAGACTCAAAGCCAAAGATGATGTGGGATCAAAGGAGCAAGCATTTGTTGCTATGGCCAAGAGAAAAGGGAAATTTGGCAAGTTTGGTCCACAGAGAAAGGGTAAAAGAGATATGTCCAAAGTCCAATGCTTTGGTTGCCAAGAGTATGGACACTATAAGAGGGATTGTCCTAAGTTCAAGAAGGACAACAACAAGAGAAAACGAGAAGAAGCCCACATTACCCAAGAAGTGAAAGAAGAAGATAAGAAGCAGAAGGATGATCCTCCAGATCTCTACTATGATTGTGATCAACTTCTTCACATAAGTCTTCTTTAAAGTTTTGGTTATCATAGGAACGTGTAGCAGTAGGATAGAATGCATGGTTTATGGGAATGACAAATTTAGGAATATAGGAGCATTATGTAGAGATAACTCAGATAAAGATATTCATATAGGAAGGATGTAACCATTGAATCACCTCATCAATGCATAAAGGAATGATCATGATCAAGAAGAATCATCTTAGAAGGCCACTATCATCAGCTGAAAGGAGCATTTGCAAGATGAGGACTACAAGGATCCTTTGATGGAATCTTCAATAGAGGGTTCATGATTTTTAGAAAAAGCAGATGTCTTGACAAGAATTCCACTTACGGGGAATTCAAGAAAGGATGATATGTATGTTGATTTTTGGGCAGCATCAGATGTGCTCTAGCACCGAATTTTTTGGAGGGGCTAGAACACATGAGATCTCCAAGACCCAGAAATCATTTGGAGAAATTCCACCCGGAGTAGATGTTATTCAAATAATTAATTATTTTTAATGGTGCGTAAGTTAAAACTTAGGAAATTAAAATAATTAAAGTGAAATAATGTAAATATGGGTGAGAAGCTTCTAAGTGATGAGGATCAAGTCTAATTTAATTTTAGCCGTTGATTAGAGATTAGATCACGGTCATTGATTTCTCAACAAGAAAAGTATAAAGGAAGGCTTGGGGTCAGTTAGAGAACACACACAGAGAGAGCAGCATTTGAGCTAAATCAAAATTTTGTGGCATGATTTGCTGAGAATTTCGAAGTGAGCTTCTAGTGCAGAGAGGGGCAGTTCAGCAGTGGGACTTTCGTCCAAGGCCGAGAATCAGAGAGGCAGCACAACACTAGGGAGAGATAGCGCAGCTCTAGGAGGGTGATGCAGACGCTGGAGAGTTGATGCAGTCACATAGAGGCAGCATTGGGGTTTCTGTGAGGCGGATCAAGCATCAATTCAGCAGATCGATTTCTGAGCCGGGAAGGCTCACTGGGAGGGTGACGCAGCTCCTAAAGGAGGTGACATAGTTCCAGCGCAGAGCTGGGAGCAGCGATCGTTGCACAGCACTGGGGACAGTGCAGTCACCTGTGGGGTTTGTTCATCCAATTACTGGATCCGCCAAAATATATGTCTCCGAATAGAGGTACTTCTGTCGGGTTTATTCTCTGTTGGGTGAGCCGGATTTGGCACCCTAGTTGTATTCAGAAATCTGCTTAATAATAAAAACCTCATATCTGTTGCACCGGTTTTCCCACACTGGGTTTTTCTGGGGACGTTTAGTCCAAAAATAAGTGTCCTTTGTGTGATTGCCTCATTTATTTTTCAGTACTTGATCTGTATATTGGTGTAGGCAGTAGTGTGAAAATTCTCTCACTGCAGCAACTGATTTATTTTACCTCCTTATTTGCCAACAAGTTATTTACGAAAAACCCTTCAGTAAACATTAAAATAAATTTTGTTGCAGATATCACACCATAATACGAAAACAAACACATGCACAAGAATCAACACATCAACATAGATATTTTGGACAAATGTCCTCGGAAAAACCCAATGCGGGAAAACCAATGCAGCATAGGAGGATTTTATTATTCAGCAATTCTTTAGTACCACTAAGTGCCAAACTGGCTTACCCAACAAAGAACAAATTCTCTAGCACTTCTCCCAACCTCAGCGTCAGGATTACTGGCCTCTACGCAGTTCCCAAACCTACTGCGTCAGCTCCTGCCTCTCTACGTTAGCACTGGGCCTCTTTTCATCACCCATGCAGGCCTTCCAGTGACTGCACAGTCTGTTGCCTCTCCAACCTCTACGCTGGTCTTCTAGTGCTAATCCCGACCCTCTGTTCCGTACTCGCTGCCTCCTGTTGCTCCCCAGACAACTAGTTCAAATTTCTCAGCTAACCCCGCTCCAGAAATTGCACTGACTAGTCTCCCTCAGTATGTTCTCAAACTGACCCTCAAGCCTCTTCTTATACTTTTCCTATTGGTCCTTCAAAGCCCAAGATTAAATCTCTAATCAACAGCTACAATTAGATTTAGCTTGATCCATGACTTTTGGAACCTTCTAACCCAGTGTTATATTAATACCCATTAATATTTTATTTCTCCTAAGTTTGGAGTTAGGAACTCCATCAAAAATATTAATTATTTTAATATCTCCCAAACCGGTTAGAATCTGCCCGAACCATTTCTGGGTCTTGGAGATCTCATGTGCTTTAGCCTCTCCACCAATTTTCATGGCTAGAGCACATCCGATGCTACCCCAAATCAACGCTACTCCTTAGCGAGGCTTGTGCTCTAGTATTACTCCACACTGAGCATTACTCTAATCAGACGGCATCGATACCTGTGTTGATGCTAAGCCTCCCTGCCCAACATCCTCTGCACTGCTGCATCCGTGTTGTTGTTGGTCCATCCTCCTAACATTGCATCTCCCTCTACATCTGTGATGTTGCAGGTCCTTCTTCCCAACACTGCATCTACACTGCAAACTCCTTCTCATCATGTTGCATCGTGCTATTGCTGACTACTACTACACTGCAACATCATACCCATTTCTGCTACTGAAAGGGATTCTTTATCATCCCCATCTTCTCCCTGAAATAATCAAACTTGGTTCTTCCAAGGGCCTTGGTAAGGATGTCTGCCACCTGTTCTCCTGTAGGACTGTAGCTCAACTGTACAGCTCCTCGTTCAGTCTTCATAAATGTAATTTTGATCTTTGTACTTGTAAAAGAAAAGAATTATTATTTTTGTCATTGTCAAGAATGGGTTTCTTGCCCATTTGATAGGTCACGCACATGTTGAAGTGCTTGTAGGAAATTATTGAAGACCCATCTGGGCATGTTACACTATGTAAACATATGTATTAGAGGCAAAGAAAAATGTCTAGGGTGATCCTCCAAAGCAAAACAAGTCTCCTCTTCAAGTCGGCTCAAAGAATGAATTTTGGTGCACTTAAAGTCAAGTCAGCCTCACTAGCTCAAGTCAGCGCAAAAGGAGGGACAAACTCCTACATATAGGGCCATTCGACCTCATCAAAGAAGCAAGCAAGAGATCTTTGAAATCAGCGAAGAACAAGTCAAGAAAGAGGTGCGAAAAGGGAGCAAAAGGGTGCTTCTAGGGCAGCGAAGAAAGAGAAGAATCCGAGTTTTGGGGACTGTTTTTAGGGCTCTTTTCTGTCACGTGTGAAGGTAAGAGAGGACATTCTACTGCTGCAACAAGTCAGAAATTGCAGCTCTATAAGGAGTCTCGTTTGGGTGAAAAAGAGCCTTCTAATAGACCTCTATCTCAAGCAAAGAAGGTCTCATCTCAAGCGAAGGAAAGGATCAAGTACAAGTCTCATTTCAAGCCTTAAATCAGCCACACATACAAGGAAGAATTTGATCTGCAGTAGGGTTAAGAGGGCAAGCATCTAACTCGGAAATACATCTCAAGAAGAGGCTCATTGTCTAGCCTAAGTATCAAGAAGAAGGAAGCTTGCCAAGTGAGGAAAAGAAATAAGGAATACATTGTGAAATAGGTCTCTAAGGAGATCTAGGGTTTCTGCAGTAAGTGCTATCAGTTGTAGGAAGAAGAGTGAAGTATTATCACTTGTCGGAAGAAGAAAGTATTATCAGCTATCGGAAGAAGAGCGAAGGAAGAGGTTAGGGTGCAGTGCAGAAGAAGGCATCAAAGAAAAGGAAGAGAGATTGTGTCTTTTGCTTAGAGGATCTACTGGCCAAGGGTCTAGGGTTTGGCATTTGTCAATTGAAGCTTCAATAAGAGAAACTTGCAGAAGGGTTTTCCTCTCTAGGAGAGAGAGGTTTTGCCCTGGCTAAGAGCCAACATCTTTTGTTCTTGTCTCTGTTGTTTTTGGTAATTGGTTGATGAAGAAAGAGATCACATGCTAATAATAATAAGAGAATATTGTGTTAATAAGAAAAAGTAAAAAGTGCTTCACAAATAGTTATCATCGTCAGAAGAATCTCAATTATAACCTAGATGCCCTAGATTCTTAAACACCATAATTGCTCCCTCCTACATTTATACACCGAAGTATGGGCCTCCCTCATCATAGCTACCCTTGTACCATGGCATGTGGCTTGGATCCTCCCCTGATGCCCCACTTTGTTCCATCATTATATCACATGACACCAGCCATATGACAGATGTACCATGGACCTGTCACTCCCTTAGAGGTTGAAACCATTTAATCGGGTCCTAGATTAGCATCCTCCTTGAACTTGGAGACACTTGTACACTCTAAAGCCTATTATGGAAGGGCATGCAACTATGAAGTGCCCACTTGGTTCCATGATTCGTAAGCATATTTGCTAAATTTCACTAATGAATTGTTGCACTGGAAGCTAAGGAGCCGTTTTGGATATTATACAAGATTGTAGGTGGGTTTTCATCATGGGGTTTGGTCTCCCTATACGACGTCCAAGCCCTCTAAAGGGTCATATTGGCATTTATAGGGTGTATTGAGAGCCATGGGCCTCCACTATAACAGAGAGCAGATAGCTATGCTAGGGGATCCTTCGACACCATTCATTGCTCACTCGTGTCCCACTTATTTAATGATGATGATGCACCTGGACCACCTTGCCTAGCCAACTACACTCTTGCACCACCCACTTGCCAGTTGATCCAGGTCCCAGATGGGGTTGTGTCCCACCATGGTAGACAAAGGGAGGGCTTGCATCATTGTTCCAACCCTTGTAGATAGGAAACATGTTTGTTCGATTCAGTTGGAGACCATGAGGATGATTTTGTGCCCCGCCAAAAATTTTCCCATGCTTAGAATTTGGAGCCTCCCTTCTATCCAGAGGAGCTTATCATTCACTGTCGTCAAGTATTCACACTATGACAAAGACTTATCTTTTCATGCTTTGCTTGTGATGTATTGGTCCCAGTTTGACATCTTTCAGACACAAGCTATCTCTTGACTTGACCTTGCAACATTGTTGGGCTTGCCTCCAAAAACTGTGCAATCTTGGATGGTAGGCCAGCCTTGATGATCTGAATTGTGCAATCCAGAATGGCAGGCCTGCCTTGAGCCGAGAAACTGCGCAGTACTAGATGACACCCCAGCCTTAAGCCCAGAAACTGCTCAAGCCTTCCTTGAGCTCAGAAACTGCACAATGCACTGAGTCAAGATGTTTCCCAATCCTTGGGAACTCAGCAATCTTCCTTGGCAGTGTGCATGCTCGGTTTCCCGAAAAGCAAGAAAGCAAAAAGCATCCGCAAAAAATGGGGAGTCATTAATTAGTTTCCCGAAGTGGCACACTTACTATTTTTGGAACTTTTTGCCAAGTGTCACTTTTTCCTTGATTTTAGGCATGTGCATCATAAACCCAAATCAGTCTAGATCCATATAATGGACACCCCTAGAGCTCATTTGTACATTCGATCGTGGAGCTCTAGCATTCCTAAGAAGATCAAGGAGCCTTCAGTGGAGTTTGCGGTGCTTTTCCAAGTGAGTTTTGCTTTTGTCGTCTTCTGTCACTTTTTCTGTCACTTTTTGTCATTTGGCTTCTATGAGTGTTGTTTTGCTTGCTTTTTTTCATGGTTGCTGGAGTTTTAACTTATATTAGCTTGTACAAGTGTTGGTTCAGTCCATCATTTGCCTTTTACAAGTGTCACATCAGTTTTCTTGTTTTTGCCCATTAGTGGTTGTCGTTTTGGCGACTCTCCATGCATGTTTGTTTTTCCTTTTGCATGTTGATCTTCTGCACTTGATTTGCATTGATCCATCTATCCTTAGTCAGATATGCACTTTAACTTACACCATCACTCAGATCTGCTAGTTTCCCATACCCTTTCCAGGCAGATCTACCCTTCCCTTGGCCAGCAGTTGCCTTGTCTAGCTGGGCATTGCGCAAGTCAAAGGCTCAAGCTTGATGCTTGGCCTCTAAGACTGCGCTATGCGCACTACCTGGCTAGCTCAACTATTCGAGGGCTCAAGCCCATCCCTTGGCCATTGAGATTGCGGAATGCATAGTCTCCACCCCAATCTACCCAAGTTGAACTGCACATTGCGCAGTCTCTAGCCTCAAGCTGCACCACTAGCTGCTCGGACTGCGCAATGTGCAGTTCAGGCATCCAATCTCCCTCGACCTCAAGAATTGCGCAATCTTCCTTGTCAGACCACTGGTTGCTATTGTGATCTTGCTTTGAGAGTCAAATTTATAAAGTTAATTTGTCTTTTCCATGAGTGTATTTTCCTCCTACAGGTATTGCAGTTGTTGAGCACTTCTCTTCATCAGTCACTGACATCATGGCACCAAAGAGATCTGCTTCAAAGGATACCACAGAAAGCAACACCAGGGAGGCAGTTGAGAGTACGCCAATGAACTTGCCAGTTTATGCAGATACTCAACTGTTCATAGAGAAAGAATCAAATATCACATGGAAGAAAGTGAATGAAGCATTCTCAGCAAGAAACTTCAAAGCGGACCTTGAGGACTGACAGGTGTATACCAATGTCCAGAAGTAAGGGTTACATAAGGTTGCATGCAGGTATCTGGCTTTCCCATGTGCAGATGTTGTCAGTTGGATAGTTTCTCATACAAATCCAAAGACTATGACTCTGAACAATGCCAGCAGACAAAGGTTTGCTTCTTTTTTGGCACCTGATTATCATCTCATGTACCATTTATCGAAGCTGGAATCACTCATGGATTCTTACTTTTATGTTTCCACCAGCTACTTGAGCACCAAGGACATTGTCAAAAGTTGGGTGAAAGAGCCAGCAAAGTTCCGTCAGACACCCACCAACACCTACAAGACAAAATCTCTCAAGAGGACCTATCAGCTCTTGATAGTTCTATGTTGCAAAATCTATGGTCAACAAAGCACTGAGACCTTTCCTAAAGCGGGGGCATTCTTACTGAACCGGGTTGTGAACAAAGGAAGACCATTCAACTGGTTAGACTTGTTGGCT
Organism: Pinus tabuliformis; assembly: GCA_031772625.1. Taxonomy (NCBI): domain Eukaryota; kingdom Viridiplantae; phylum Streptophyta; class Pinopsida; order Pinales; family Pinaceae; genus Pinus; species Pinus tabuliformis. Next base: position 337,516,618 of record CM062819.1, on the reverse strand, counting down.
CAATAACTAAGGATCCATGTAGCTAATGCCCTCAATCACCCTAAGGGAAAGCAAGCTAGATTTTACATGTATGACTATCTACTGGATGTAATCTATGCACATTGCACACAATACATTCCCTGGAATGAATTGGACTTGGAAACCAAGAGAGCATGTCGTTTTGGACTTGGAAACCAAGAGAGCCTATCGTGCGCATCTACTGCAAGTTTTTTTCGGAATGCAACCATAGAGGAGTAATGGAAGCGCTGACTGATCACTTCTTCATTTCGTTGGATAAGTTGATCTTTGAGGAAGAACCACCTTGCATGTCACATGGGGCAATGGAAGCAAGGTCGAAGATAGTAGATTGGTTTGCCTCACCGGATGGCACTTTCCTCAGAGTGTTCAGCAAATAGAAGTCTCCCTATCTTTTACCGAGGTATACCATCGATAAATTAGTCATGCAAGAAGTTGTGTATCGTCTCTCCACAGGGTTGTTAGCAGCTTTACACAAGAAGAAGAAAGCACCTTGGCCCACTATTCCTATGTAGATCAGATTGTACGAAATCAAGAATCTCAAATTTGCAAACACCGAAGACAAGGAAGTAGAGAAAATAGAATTCGGTTGTTCGGACTTCAAACCGTACGATTCAAGGAATGTTTGCAAAGACCATTGCGCGAGAATTCATTATCAGTGGCTAAGCAGGACCTTTCACAAACATGAGAAGGAAGCATGGAAGAATTGTTATAATGCCTCCAAGTCCCGCAAACCAGTCAGCTTCACTGGAACATCCTAGGTTACTCTGCAGAAAGAAGTCACTCCATAGGCAATACCAACGGAAAGGCGCAACCCAATGCACGAGAAAGGCAGAAGGAAAGTTGTGCATAGCCCAGGGGGAGAGCAAAGCCGCAAGATGAAAGCAAATCCGGTCATACTTAAAGCGGCCATAGCAATAGAGAAGAAGACGGAATAGAGGATGCAAGAAACAGAACAAAAGCAAAGGGAAGAACGAGAGCAGAAGATATTGGAGGAAGAAAGGCAGAAGCAAGAAGAAGAAGAAAGGCAAAGAGTAGAAGAAGAGGAAGTTACACTTAGACAAGCCGAAGAACAAGAACAAAACTGGCAGTTAGAGGAGGAGAGCAAGCAGATGCAGAACAAGGACCTCACTCAAGAGGTTGCGGAGTTGATCGAGATCCAAGGCATATAGATGGAATCGGAACCACAGAACCAAGATGTCAACCTGATGCTAAGTACACAACAAATCACCATTCAGTCACCCCATCCGCTCGCAGAGCAAGCTCCAAGCGAGGAAGAGGAAATTCTTCCTCTTGATGATGGTTCAATTATGGACACGTACAATCTGACTTACAACGAGCTCCAGAAAAAAGATTGTACAAGTGAGTAAGAAAGATTTTTTGGACGACCTCGCATCTCCTACATTCAATTAGAGAAAGGGTGATCGCGACAGACAACATAAGAAATCCAAGTGCCATTGCCGCAACCAACTTGGCCTTCGTAGGTGCTACAAAGTCAAACACAAACTATTTTATGGCCGAGAACAAACAATTGGCAAAGAACTTGCAGGTTGCTAGGCAAGAGGTTGAACAGCTCTGAGCAGAATTATAGAACGCAGCTCCCGCACAGGTCTATCTGGAAGAACTGAAGGCAATGATACTCGGTGAAGTATCAACACTGGGAGAGACCATGCAAAATCTTTATGAGGAGCTTGTTACCGTGCATAAGGCAGTTGTCCACTTACATGGGTTTCCGCAGAAGTGTGTTTATCATGTCAAAACTCTCAAGGTTGTACAATCAGCTATTGTTGTCATGCATGAATGGTCAATGCAATATAAAAGGGCATCACTTGAATTGGGAAAGAAGACAAGGCAAGAGGTAGAGTTGGAGAAAGCAAAGGTTCGAATGCTCATCCAGAACAAAAAAAACAGCTTGCCTCGTTCATTGCCAACACTCAGGCCTCATGTGCACAATTGTACAACAACTTGGACTTCTTGGTGAAATCGCACGAGATACCATCAGTTGGCTCACTCACTGAGACCAAACACAGGAATCAAGTTAGGCAAGAGATTGAAGAATACTTAGAACATTTGAGACGGATCGCCATTAGGGAAGATCTTGAAGTAAAGACAGAATATGCAAAAGTACATTGGTGGCCCTGTCCAAATCAAAACAATGTTGGTCCTTCTTAAGAAGGAAACACAGACCAGTTCTAAATTGGTGTACCCGGATGCCATGGAGGCTAGAGTCTGCTTCCAGCGTGACACCATCGCACAATTTGGGGATTTCATCGCGCATTACAACTCTTGGCACTGTTACATGACCGAGAAACATCAAGTGGAAGTTGTTGAGTTGGAGTCCCCAAACTCAAGCTTAACTGTTTTGTCTTATTAGGTTGTCTAGTTGGCTCTATCCAATTTTGTCTTATATGTGTAAGAGTGTATTATAATATTCCTTTGTAATTAATTTGTAAGTGGAATTCCAAGTGTCAATTAAAGAGTCATGATGAAATGAAGTTAAAGAGTCATCTTGTGAAGAAGTTGAAGAGTCATGACAGAAGTCTAAGAGTCACAAGGGGAAGCAAATAGTCACCCCTTTTGTTATAAATGTACCCTCATAACTCATGTAAGGAGCTTTTGGGAGCCAATCTTATGGCTAGGATTTTAGCTTAGAATTAGGAGCTTGGGAGTTTATTGAGAGCCTTGGCTTCACCATAGCATAGAGGGAGTATCTTTTTTTGGAGGACTAGGTGTGTAATTCATGTTCCACTATCGGAGCTATTGGATCATCAATGGTATATGTATGCTTGGAACTTTCACTTTAATAAAAGCTCAGAGTCGGCACATTTTCATGCATATGTTGTGAATATAGTAGGACTATTCTTGTTATGTTTGCAATATATGTTATTTCACTTACGCTAACACTTATGAATTATTTCGTTTGCATTAGTATGAATCTTGTTGAATGTGTGTTGTTGTTTAATTCCGTCATGGTTAACGTGTGAACTATTTCACAGGCTAACTCGTGATGTCTTTATGCTCGTGTGTTCCTTTCAAGTTGCATACTATTACAGGCTTCTAAGGGGCCCACTCATCTTCCCCTCGTGTGTTAGAACCTTTCATACATTGCACTTGATCCTCCGCAGAGTCATACACTTGTTCACCAAAGTCACAATTACACCACTCTATGCGTTATTGCAACCAAGGCACATCATTAAAACCCACTGCTTCGACAACCGGGTCGTATTTTGGATGGGGCTCCTACACCAAACAGTGTGAGGTCTAATTGGGACTTCATATCGGGGAGACCCCCTGAATGTTGGCAAGTCCAGCATTGTCAACATTTTTGGCGCTAGGAAGAGGGCCAGATGATAAGCTAAGCCCATGAAGTCTGTTTGAACATTCCATATCTTTAATGGCTTCTTCCCATATCTTAACCCCGGTATGTTTTTCCAAAACCGCAAATTTGAAAGTGCACGTGGGAATACTTAATGACTTGTCGAATCTAAAATTTGATGGCGAGGGTGAAACAACCATTCTCGAGCACATCGCTCTCTTTCTTGAATTTTGCACTAAACACAATATTCACGGTGAGGATGATGCTTGCAAGTTGTTCATTCTCACCTTTGAAGCGCACGTCAAGGAATGGTGTTACACATCGCCAGCCGCTTCCATACGCTCTTTTGACCATCTTGTCAAAGAGTTCTTTTGTGCCTTTGGCAAGTATGATTATAAATTTGTTTTCAAAAAGATCATGTGTTTGCAAAAAGCACTTGATGAATCGCTTAACGATTTTCACAAGCGTTTTATTCACTTCTATTTTAAATTTTTGGAAGATGATCTTGATTGAAATTTAATGAAAGCGAAGTTCGAGTTTCTTGTTCATATTTCAATGAATCCATAAGAGTATGAATATTTCGAAAGTCTCCCAACATACACCGGTTATGGAGCTCCTAAATCTACAACGAAGGAAGTTGTTCTTCCGAGTGACTCTTCGTCTTCCCCTCATCAAATAGCTCCATTTACGCAAGATGAGGTTGGAGAACTTGAGAATCCATCCATTGATCTTCCTCCATCTTCTCCAACCTCATATTCAAAATTTAAATCAAAGTAAGGATTGCGAACTTGATTTTTCTAGTGATGCTCTTTCTCCTCACCCTTCATCCGTTGGTTCTTTTGGTCATCCCGATTGTGAGTTGTTGTGTTCACCTGTGTCAACCGTTTTTGATGTTCATGAGGATCAAACTCAGGATGGAGTTAGTGTTGACCAACCAACTTGCGATATCATTTACGATGAGTATGTGTGGGATTCTTTTTCTGAACAAGAATCTGCGATGAAGGTTGATCTTTCTCCTTCTTCCCCTCTCCCTCATTATCCTAACATCTTCCGCGATTCTATCACACCTGTTGAATCTATCACAGAATTAGTTTCTGATAATGTTAACTCTAATCACACTCAGAACTCGTGGAATGTCAGTCTTACATCTAACCATGGAGAGGAAGAATTTTCTATTTTGGATCTTTCCAATCAATCATCTGATCTTTCTAGACAAACAGATGGTGAAATTTTTTGTTTTCAATCTTCCCATCTATGATTCATCAGATCAAGAGTGTTGATTTGGGGTAGCATCGGATGTGCTCTAGCCATGAAAATTGGTGGAAAGACTAAAGCATATGAGATCTCCAAGACCCAGAAATGATTTGGAGTCTGGACAGATTGTACCTGGTTTGGGAGATATTAAAATAATTAATATTTTTAATGGAGTTCCTAAGTCTAAACTTAGGAAAAATAAAATATTAATGAGTATTAATATAAAATTGGGTTAAAAGGTTCCAAAAGTCATGGATCAAGCCAAATCTAATCTTAGTCGTTGATTAGAGATTCAATATCGATCGTTGAAGGACCAACAAGAAAACTATAAGAAGAGGCTTGAAGGCCAGTTGGTGAATACACTAGAGTGATCAGTCATTCATTTTGCTAGAGTAGGGTTGCTAAGCAAACTTGAATCAGTGATCAGCAGCGAGGGGCAGTGAGTACTGGACAGAGAGGTAGAGATAGTGCCAAGAGACCAGTGCAGACACAGAGAGCGAGAAGCAGCAACCAGAGCAGGCCACGCAGAGCCTAGCAGAGACAGCGCAGAGCCCAAAGGGATTGTGTCATCCACGCAGAAGGTAGAGGGAGTGACGCAGAGGGTCCCAGAGGCTACGCAGTGCCTCAGAGGGCTGACGCAAAGAGGTTTGAGGCTGAGGCAGGGCAGTAGGAGGCCGACGCAGAGGCCAGAAGGGTCAGCACAGAGCTTCAGAGACGCTAGAGAGGGTTTCATGGGATAGGTTTTCTGAATACCTGTTTCCGAATAGAGAGGGTATTGCTGCCGTGTATTTTTTCTCTGTCAAGTGAGCCGGTTAGGCACCCAGTTTTACTCAAGGAAATACTGCATAATAATAAACCCTTAGAATAGCTGCACCAGTTTTCCCACATTGGGTTTTTCCGATGACATTTGTCCAAAAATAATGGTCACTTATGTGTTTTTTTTCTTTCAGCAGATGATCTGTAAATGTTGTGACTGTATTGTGTTTATTTCGATATTTAAATGTTTTAAATAACTTGTTCAAAATTTACAAGTAGAAGAAATAAACCAGCATAATACAGATTAATTTTCTAACGGATAGACTTAGAAAATTCAACATGGTATCAAAGCGTGGTTGCAGATCACAGGAAAGCTGAAGGCATCAGCTGCGCAAAGCATTTGCAGCAGATTCAGCTGTCCCCAGTGATAGGGTTGATCCTTGCAGAAAGCAACAGAGGAAGGGTTGATGCAGAGTCACTGTGTCATCAGTCCAGGCCTAAGAGAGGCCAGCGAAGAGGCTGAGGAGGGCAGAAACAAGCTCACGCGGAGCCACTCAAAGACCAGAAGGGCTGATGCAGTTGGCTGAGGGAGCTATTTTGGCGATGCCAGGACTATTCAAAGCCAAGAGGCTCAATCCTTCAGTTGCTAGAACGAAGGAAGCTGTGGGCAGTTTGCGGGAGCGAAGATGGTGGGGCTACTATGGTCAAAACAAGACCTAACAGAGCAAAACCAAGGTAGAGGGAGTTGCTGCTGAGGCAGATTTCTAGCCAAGGAATCCAGATCAGTGTTGCAGTTGCACAGACGATCGGAGAAGGGAAACTTGACAGTGGGCAGAAGGATTTCCAAGAGGGAAATCGAGACTCAAAGGGAGTCCAGACTGGAAGTAGAGAGACTCAGCAAGAATCGAACCGAGAACTTCCAGGCGGGAAGTAGAGAGACTCGGAGGAGTCAATAGAGAAGAGCAAAGAGATGGTCGTGAATGGGCTGAAGGATCAGGATAGGCTAGACGGAGTGTCCAACTTTGTGGTCTGGAAGGCTGGGATCCTGTCCATTCTAGACAGAAATCACATCAAGGGCTTCGCCTTGAGAGTAGTGGCTATCCTAGTTGACCCGATAGCTAATGAGAGGTACGAGGAGGGAATGGCCAAGGCAAAATGCATCATCCTTGATGGGGTCAAGGATCATGTTTTCCAACATATTGCCGAGAAGGAGACGGCACAGGAAATGTGAGATACCTTGAAGACGTTGTACCAGCTCACTTTCGTGCAGAGGAAGATGCTACTTGAGAATTAGCTATGGTCATATCAGATGCAGAAGGGAGAGCAAATAGATATCTTCTTCGGTCGATTAAAGGAGATCCGAGACCAACTGACTTCCATAGGGGCCATGCCGGATCAGGAGTTGATGATAAGGACCACACTAATTGCAGTCTCCGAGGAGTGGGAGACATTTGTCCAGAGCTACTGCGCAGGGAAATCTTCCAGATTGGGAAAAATTGTGGGCGGCTCTTCGTCAAGAAGAGATCAAATGGCTAATCAAGACGGGAAGTAGCAGCAAAGGAGGCAGGATCAAGAAGGAAGAGGAGGAGGATGCGGCTCTAGCATCTGTAGGAAAGCAAGAGAAGAGGAAGAAGTACCTCTCCAAGGTCAAGTGCTTCCATTGTGGGGAACTGGTTCACTATGTGAACCAGTGTCCGAGGAAGAAGAACAAGGCAGAGGCGTCTGACTCTAAGGCAGCACCAGCGAAGGCGGAGAAAGAAGTCGAGGAGGATGACGATTGTGCCATGAGTGCTCATGTACCTCTAGAGAAGAGGTGGGGAGACATTGAACTGTAGTCAGACGAACTACAGGCGATGAGGGGCAGGATCCTCGAGGTACCCAACCTCTTGGATTATACCTTGCTATGGGAGCCCCGAGGAGAGAGTAGTAGGACTGGCCGATGTCGGTAGAGACGAATGTGAATGAAGTAGTGGAGAGTGCTACAGTGCAGGACTCCCCAGGCAGCGCGAGGCTAGCAGGCTACAACAGTGCGAGAGGCACGGAGAGTGTTGCAACAGTGCAGGATGGCACAGAGACGTTTGCAACGGTGCGAAATGCAAGGGGTTGTTGCAGTAGCACAAAGGTCAATAGAGGGAGCACTTGTTAGCGACAGAGGGAGCTTCAACATCAGGAGTGTTTCTAGCCTGACAAGAATGTCAGAAGTTGGGTGGATCAGTTAATTGCTCCTCAATAACCAATTTGCAGTGCAGTAGCAATATGCAGCAGCACGATGCAGCATGATGAGAGGGGGATGTAGTGTAGATGCAGTGTTGGGAGGATGGATCAGCAGCAGCACAAATGCAGAGGGAGCTGTCGTACGGATGCAGCAGTGGCAGTGGCAGAGCCATGGGCAGTAGTACAAGATGTAGCAGTGCAGAGGATGTTGGGAGGGGAGGCCTAGCATTAGCACAGGTACCGGTGCCGGATAATCAGTGTAATGCTCAGTGAGGAGTATTACTAGAGCACAGTCCTCGCTAAGAGAGAGTGTTGATTTGGGGTAGCATCAAATGTGCTCTAGCCATGAAAATTGGTGGAGAGGCTAAAGCACACGAGATCTCCAAGACCCAGAAATAGTTTGGACAGATTGTACCCAGTTTGGGAGATATTAAAATAATTAATCTTTTTAATGGAGTTCCTAAGTCTAAACTTAGGAAAAATAAAATATTAATGGTTATTAATATAAAACTGGGTTAGAAGGTTCCAAAAGTCATGGATCAAGCCAAATCTAATCTTAGCAGTTGATTAGAGATTTCATATTGGTGGTTGAAGGACCAACGAGAAAAATATAAGAAGGGGCCTGAGGGTCAGTTGGAGAATACACCAAAGTGATCAGTCATTCATTTTGCTACAGCGGGTTTGTTAAGAAAAATTGAATCAATGATCAGCAGTGAGGGGCAGTGAGTACCGGAAAGAGAGGCAGAGACAGTGCCGAGACACCAACGCAGAAGAAGAGACCAAGAAGCAACAGCCAGAGCAGGCTACGCAGAGCCCAGCAGAGACAACACAAAGCCCAGAGGGACTACATCATCCACGCAAAAGGCAGAGGGAGTGACGCAGAGGATCCCAGAGGCTGCGCAGTGCCTTAGAGGGCTGACGCAGAGAGGTTTGAGGTTGACGGAGGGCAGCAGGAGGCTGACGCAGAGGCCAGAAGGGTCAGCGCAGAGCTTCAAAGACGCTGGAGAGGGTTTTGTGGGACAGGTTTTCTGAAAACCTGTTTCCGAATAGAGAGGGTATTGTTGTCGTGTATTTTTCCTCTGTCGGGTGAGCCGGTTAGGCACCTAGTTGTACTCAAGGAAATACTACATAATAATAAACCCTCAGAATAGTTGCACCGGTTTCCCCGAATTGGGTTTTTCTGGGGACATTTGTCCAAAAATAACGATGTCACTTGTGTGTTTGTTTTCTTTCAACTGATGATCTATAGATGTTGTGACTGTATTATGTTTATTTCGGTATTTAAATGTTTTAAATAACTTGTTCAAAATTTACAAGTAGAAGAAATAAACCAGCAGAATACAAATTAATTTTCTAACGGATAGACTTAGAAAATTCAACAAAGAGGATGTCTCTGTTTACAATTACGAACTTTATAATCATGGTTGTCGTGATCTATTCATTGATTCTTTTGGTCATGACTTTGATTTTTCTGCTGTCAATCTTTCTAAGCAACTAGTTTTGGATGATCTACCTTTTGATGTCATGGAGCTTCTGTTGAAAAATGTAACTAGGTTTGGTCTTCATAATGACATGTGTAATCATGATTTTATGTAATTGATGTAAAGAAGAAAATAAAATTATTTTTGTAATGCTTGATTCATGGGTTTCATGATCAAGGAATTTTATTTTATAGTTAAGGCTCCGACTATGAGCCTTTAAGGTTGGTCTTCAAGTCATAAAGTCCAAGGAGTCAATGTCATATGTTGAATACACGTTACATATTGTAAAAAGTAATTCTGATTGTGTCAGTAACCCTCCAAAGACCTTGTCACATGCTATTCTTCATGTTGACCTAAGGATGATTCTAGAAAGGCATGTCAGCCTTGTCACAAGAAGAAGTAGGCTTATTCTGGATGGACAAACCACTATATATAGGGCAGCTCAGCCTCCATTTGAGAACACATTCAATCAAGGATCTAAAGTTGATGAAAAGGTGCGAGAAACGTAGGAGAAGGAGCCTCAAATCAAGCGAAGAGAAGGAAGTCAATGAGCCGGAAAATATTGTTCTGGTTTGGTCCCACACATGTGAAGAAGAGGAAGTATTGTTTGCTACTTCAAGAAGTCGAGTTGTCGCAGTTGTCCTAAAGGACCGAATCAAGGAAGAAGAATAAGTCTTTCATCAAGCTGAGTTGAAGAAGAAAGTCACATTGTCCAAGCGAAATCAAGGGATCAAATTATTGTCTATCCCTCTCATGTACTGCAAGTAGGGTTTTCTGAAGAAGACAAAGGTTGTAGGTCTAAAGTTAGAAGCCGAAATCTGAAGGATAGCCGAGCTAGTGAAAGAAAGAATAAGTTTGACCATCGTTGACTCAAGGAAGAAGAAGTTGAATCAAGAAGGCTTGTGACTTGGTCATGGAGAGGTTCTGTTAAGGGTCTTGGTATTCATCAATTGAAGTCTCTATGAGAAAAAGAATTCATTTCGATTTTCCTCTCAAGTTGGAAAGGTTGTGGCCTTGGCTGATTGCCTATATTTTGAGTCTCTTGTCTCTTTATTGTTTATGCTTTGGTGATTGTTTGATGAAGAAGAACACTATAATAATATAAGTAAAGATCCTAATCTGAAGAAGTAAAAAGCATTCACAAGTAATTATCATCAAAGAGAAATCTCCTAATCCTAATGCCCTAGATTTCTCAACATGGTATCAAAGATAAGGTGACATATCCAGGAAAGGGAATCCAATCAAGGGACACACAAGCACTCAAAGATCAAATCTCAAAGGATATCAAAGCAAAGTCAAGATCTACAAAAGAAGTCTGTGTTGTCACGCAGAGTGTCTAGGTAGTGCGACAACGCTCAGAGCAGGGGCTGTCACCCTGATCCCCGATCTCTCCGTTAAGTCGTCTCCCTAAAGCATGCTAAGGGGGGTAGACCCTATGGGAAAAAGGAAGACCCACTGGGAACCAGCGGGTTCAGGAGACACAGCAAGGCAATTGAATACTCGATTAAGGCTCAAAATTTATAATTTGATCAAAAATAATTAATACCAGTGCCTTATGGAGTCAATGCAAATCAAGTAATTAATTAGTTGTTGCTGCTTAGGAAAAGATCAACGATTGCTTGAAAAATATTTGCAAAATATCGAGCATCAAATAATTCAAGCAATGATTAATTTCACTAGATGCAAGATATTCAAAAGAAGCACAAAGCTTTAGCAATTTAAAGTTCAAAAGATCAAATGCTTTAAATAACCATAAAATTTAAATGTTAACTAGTTACCACTTTCATATAGCTAATCTTTAGATAAAATTTAAACGCGTTTGACTATATAAAAATGACAAACATTAATCCCACATTTAAAATCTTTAAGCCTTAGCGAAAAGGATACACCCAAAATTGTAAATGCGAGAAATCCTTAAGTGAATATGCCAAGACTAAATGTGACAAAATATTTCAAAATTTTTTATTTAAAAAAAAAACTAAATTCTAAAATAAGACCAAACCAAAACCTAAAAAAAACATTTTATGATTTTATGATTTTTATATTTTTTTTATTTTTTATTATTTTTTATGATATAAAGCTCTAAATTTAAAATTAAAATATAACAAAACTCAAATTAAAATCTAATCTAAACTAAAGCGTAATATAAAAATAGGAAAAAAAAAAAAAACTTAAAAGGGACTCTTATATGCCTTTTATACTTTTTATATTTTTATAATTTTATATTTTTTAATATTATTTTTAAAGTCAAAATTTAAACAAAAATTTAAATCTAAACTAAATGAAAATGAAATTTAAAAAGACAAACACTAAATATATACAAATGAACTGAAATTTAAAACTAAAAGAAAATTTATTAAAAACTAAATGAAATAGACAACAAACCTAAACTAAAAACTAACTTGAAAAAAAAAACAAAATCTAATTTAAATTTAAAACCTAAATTAAATAAACTCAGTCAAACCCAAATGAAACTAAAAAAAACTACGTTAACCCTAAGGAAATTCCTGCATACAAAGAGAATGCGCGTTGGTTTTGCTTGTTGTTTGCAGGTGCAAGGAAACTTGGACGGCGGAGGGAGGCAGTATGCAAGTAACAAGGGATCACGAGTTTGCTTTGCAGGTAATGAAGAATGCGAGGAGGGGTTTAGGAGCAGTGGGAAGGTGCCGGGCAGGAGGTCATAGGAGGAGGCATCATAAGGGACGTTGACAAGGTTTTGAATGGCATATTTTGAAGCAAATGGAATGGACACGAGTCAGGGAGGAGAAGCTGCGATGGAGTATGACAAGGCAGCAATAGAGTGGTTTTGACGACAGCGATGAGATAGCTGCAGCATAGGATGGAGGAGCCGCATGTCGATGGCAACAAAGGATGATTGTGGGTTGGCAGATTTTATATCTGCGAGTTTGATGCAAAACGCGTGGACATTGAAGAGAATGAAAAGTTTGCAGGTGCGAGTTAATGGAGGAAAAGCAAGACGCGACAGAGAAGGATGAGCTGCCGATTCGTTTTGTAGTGGCAAATGGATGAAGAGTTGCGCAGGGTAGGAGGAATGGCAACGTGGGAGGGTCTGCGTGAAGGGAGAAAGGATTTCGACGAGGATGACAAGGGGCTACAGTCGAGGAGAGTCGTGGCTGTAGGTTGGAACGCAAGTTTAGGGGCTGCGATGGCCAGGAGATGTGATTTTGCAGAAGGAGCAGAAAACGTTGGGGGTATGGCAGCAGCAAAAAACTGTGGGCCCTAAAAACACATTTGAAATTTTTCTGCAGCAATAAAACCCCAGACAGCAACGAAAACTGAAAACGCAAATAGCAGACCGGTGCCCCAGAAACCCTTAAAGAAATTTTTTGAAAATTTTAATAGAACTTTTGAATTGTGCTGCTTCAGATTTGTCAACTGAACCCTTATAAAAATTTGTCGGATTTTCAAACCCTTGAACAACAGAAATGTACGCCTGCAAAAACAAACTGGTTCTGAAGCAAATATTCCTGCTAGAGTTGATCCTGAGGCCAGATCTTACTCTCCAGGGCCTAGATCTGGCTTTAAGATTGAATCTCACCTTCAGATCTGCAACCTGAAAAAAACAAGCACCCAGACAAATATATGCAGAAATGAAACTAAAAACCTAAAAGCCAGCTAAATAATTACAATCACAGTTTAAAGGCTCTAAATAGCCAGATTTCTTAGTATGCCACAGAAATATTTTTAAGATTTTGAATTGAAGATGAGGTGCTTCAGAAAACCCTTCATGCATCCGGAACAGAAATCCTAATGATCAGCCCGAGATCAAAACCAGCTAGGCTCTTCAGAAAATGCAATCCGGGAGTTTGTTGGTTCAGCCGAGAACTTCCTCGAACGCCCGGTAAACTCAAAATCGAGGATATCCTGCACAGCTTAATTCAACCATTAACAAAGAGGGAGAAAATGATACTAAAATCAAGATCTAATGGAGATACTAGCCATCATATTCAGAAATTTAACTACCATTCAAACCCTAACGACTAAACAAGATACATGTGTTTAAATCACTCTTCATAAAGCTATCAATGGCTGAAATTAAAACCATGCACAGAAATAAAACATCTTACAACATTTCCGGAAGAGTAACACTAGCAAGATTTCAACCCCAAAGTCTTTCTTTATTGCACATGAAAAATGACTACAAGAGAGCTTTCTTTAACACACGACTCTAAGATCGAATGACCTCAAACAACCCCTGACACCCTATTTAAAGAAAAAAAATCTCAACGGCTAGTTCGAGTGATCCATGTCAAAATGATCTCGACCGTCGATGAGGATCAAAATCTCTTTTAATCTCATCCATCGAAATTTTAAATGCATTTTAATATATTAAAAAATTAAAATTTTGCATTTATTTCCTCAAAACTTTGACTTATTATTATTTTATTATTTTATTTTATTTTATTTTTATTTTTTATTTATTATTATTATTATTATTATTATTTTTAAGGGACCCTCGAACTTAGCCTTTGGGAAAATCACCTAAGACCTAGGACTTAGGACTTATGAGGGAATAAAACATTTTCTAACCCTCAAGACACTTTACATCATGACTTTTAAATTTTTACATCTCAACGGGGGAAAGCCCATTTGACATAGACCCTCATAGACCACCCAGTTCTGCAACACAAATATAATCTAGCAAATCAAGCAATTTGTAATAACCTAACTAAATAGTTAGGATTATTTCCAAATCACTTTCACATAGACTCGATTTAGCACACTAAGAGTCCCCTAAGATTCTAACGACAAAATCCATTCCGGTGTGACAAAAAACCTTCCGGAACGTAGATCATCACTAGAAGATTAGGTTTACCTAGGCAATTACAGACATGATACATATTTGCTAAGATTATTTACAATTTACACATGCAGACTGGGTTTACAACATAAAGGCACCAAAAAAAGTTGTTGCGCATAGTGTCTAGGCAGCGCGACAACGCTCAGACCGGGGGCTGTCACCCTGATCCCCAATCTCTCCGTTTAAGTCGTCTCCCTAAAGTAGGCTAAGGGGGCTAGACCTTATGGGAAAAAGGAAGACCAATTGGGAACCAGCCGGTTCGGGGGACACAGCAAGGCACTTGAATACTCGATTAAGGCTCAAAATTTATAATTTGATCAAAAAATGATTAATACCAGTGCCTTATGGAGTCAATGCAAATCAAGTAATTAATTAGCTGCTGCTACTTAGGAAAAGATCAACGATTGCTTGAAAAATATTTGCAAAATATCGAGCATCGAATAATTCAATCAATTATTAGTTTCACCAGATGCAAGATATTCAAAAGAAGCACAAAGCTTTAGCAATTTAAAGTTCAAAAGATCAAATGCTTTAAATAACCATAAAATTTAAATGCTAACCAATTACCACTTTCATATAGCTAATCTTTAGATAAAATTTAAGCATGTTTGACTATATAAAAATGACAAACATTAATCCCACATTTAAAATCTTTAAGCCTTAGCGAAAAGGATACACACAAAATTGTAAAGGAGAGAAAACCTTAAGTGAATATGCCAAGACTAAATGTGACAAAATATTTCAAAATTTTTTATTTTAAAAAAAAACTAAATTCTAAAATAAGACCAAACCAAAACCTAAAAAAAACTTTTTATGATTTTATGATTTTATATTTTTATATTTTTTATTATTTTTTATGATATGAAGTTCTAAATTTAAAATTAAAATATAACAAAACTAAAATTAAAATCTAATCTAAACAAAAGCCTAATAAAAAAAAAATTAAAAATAAATAAATAAAAACTTAAAAGGGACTCTTTTATGCCTTTTATACTTTTTATATTTTTTAATATTATTTTTAAAGTCAAAATTTAAACAAAAATTTAAATCTAAACTAAAAGAAAATGAAATTTAAAAAGACAAACACTAAATATATACAAATGAACTGAAATTTAAAACTAAAAGAAAATTTATTAAAAATTAAATGAAATAGACAATAAACCTAAACTAAAAACTAACTTATAAAAAAAATAAAAAATAAAATCTAATTTAAATTTAAAACCTAAATTAAATAAACTCAGTCAAACCCAAATGAAACTAAAAAAAACTACGTTAACCCTAAGGAAACTCCCGCATACAAAGAGAATGCGCGTTGGTTTTGCTTGTTGTTTGCAGGTGCGAGGAAACTTGGACGGCGGAGGGAGGCAGTATGCAAGTAACAAGGGATCACGGGTTTGCTTTGTAGGTAATGAAGAATGCGAGGAGGGGTTTAGGAGTAGTGGGAAGGTGTCGGGCAGGAGGTCATAGGAGGAGGCAACATAAAGGATGTCGACAAGGTTTTGAATGGCGGATTTTGCAACAAATGGAATGGACATGAGTCAGGGAGGAGAAGCTGCAATGGAGTATGACAAGGCAGCAATAGAGTGGTTTTGACGACAGCGATGAGATAGCTACAGCATAGGATGGAGGAGCCACATGTCGATGGCAACAAAGGATGACTGTGGGTTGGCAGATTTTATATCTGCGAGTTTGATGCAAAACGTGTGGACATTGAAGAGGATGAAAAGTTTGCAGCTGCGAGTTAATGGAGGAAAAACAGGACGCGACAGAGAAGGATGAGCTGCGGGTTCGATTTGTAGTGGCAGATGGATGAAGAGTTATGCACAGTAGGAGGGATGGCAGCGTGGGATGGTCTGCGTGAAGGGAGAAAGGATTGCGACGAGGATGACAAGGGGCTGCAGTTGAGGAGAATCGTGGCTGCAGGTTAGAACGCAGGTTTAGGGGCTGCGATGGCCAGGAGATGTGATTTTGCAGAAGGAGCAAAAAATGCTAGGGATATGGCAGCAGCAAAAAACTGTGGGCCCTAAAAAAAACTGGAATTTTTTTGCAGCAATAAAACCCCAGACAGCAACGGAAACTGAAAACGCAAGTAGCAGACCGGTGCTCCAGAAACCCGTACAGAAATTTTTCGAAAAATTTAATAGAAATTTTGAATTGTGCTGCTTCAGATTTGTCAACTGAACCCTTATAAAAATTTGTCGGATTTTCAAACCCTTGAACAACAAAAATGTACGCCTGCAAAATAAAAAAATTGGTTCTGAAGCAAATATTCCTGCTAGACTTGATCCTGAGGCCAGATCTTACCCTCCAGGGCCTAGATTTGGCTTCAAGATTGAATCTCACCTTCAGATCTGCAACCTAAAAAAACAAGCAACTAGAAATATATATGCAGGAATGAAACTAAAAACCCTAAAAGCCAACTAAATAATTACAATATTCACAGTTTAAAGGCTCTAAATAGCTAGATTTGTCAGTATGCCATAGAAATATTTTTTAAGATTTTGAATTTAAGATGAGGTGCTTCAAAAAACCCTTCATGCATCCGCAACAAAAATCCTAATGATAAGCCCGAGATCAAAACCAACTGGGCTCTTCAGAAAATGCAATCCAAGAGTTGGCTGGTTCAGCCGAGAACTTCCCCGAACGCCCAATAAACTCAAAATCAAGGATATCCTGCACAGCTTAATTCAACCATTAACAAAGAGGGAGAAAACGATACTAAAATCCAGATCTAATGGAGATACCTGCCATCATATTTAGAAATTTAACTACCATTCAAACCCTAGCGACTAAACAAGATACCTATGTTTAAAATCACTCTTCATAAAGCTATCATCAATGGCTGAAATTAAAATCATGCACAGAAATAAAACATCTTACAGCATTTCCGGAAGAGTAACACCAGCAAGATTTCAACCCCAAAGTCTTTCTTTATTGCACATGAAAAATGACTACAAGAGAGTTTTCTTTAGCACACGACTCTAAGATCGAATGATCTCAAATAACCCCTAACACCCTATTTAAAGAAAAAAACCCAACGGCTAATTCAAGTGATCCATGTCAAAGTGATCTCGACCGTCGATGAGGATCAAAATCTCTTTTATTCTCATCCGTCGAAATTTTTAATGCATTTTAATATATTAAAAAATTAAAATTTTGCATTTATTTCCTCAAAACTTTGACTTATTATTATTTTATTATTTTATTTTATTTTTATTTTTTATTTATTATTATTATTTATTATTATTATTATTATTATTATTATTATTATTTTAAAGGGCCCCTCGAACTTAGCCTTTGGAAAAATCACCTAGGACTTAGGACTTAGGACTTATGAGGGGATAAAACATTTTCTAACCCTCAAGACACTTTACATCATGATTTTTACATTTTTACATCTTAGGGGGGAAAAACCCATTTGACATAGACCCTCATAGACCACCCAGTTCTGTGACACAAATATAATCTAGCAGATCAAACAATTTGTAATAACCTAACCAAATAGTTAGGATTATTTCCAAATCACTTTTACATAGACTCGATTTAGCACGCTGGGACTCCCCTAAGATTCTAATAACAAAATCCATTCCGGCTTTGGGGTTAGGCTGAAGGAAAACTTTGCCGATCATGGATCGGTGAGACAAAAAACCTTCCGGAACGTAGATCATCACTAGAAGATTAGGTTTACCTAGGTAATTACAGACAAGATACAGATCTGCTAAGATTATTTACAATTTACACATGGACTGGGTTTACAACATAACATGATTGGGCTGATGATGATAGTCGAACGACACGGACACGTCGATCAAGTGCTATCCCTTTTACGAAAAAAGGGGGTGTACTACAATGGGTAGTTGACACGTAGTGGTCAACTATGTCAAAACCCTAGATCGAAGAGAAGAAGTCTTGGGATCCTCAAAAGACCACAAAGACCCTTCTCAAGTTAAAGAGACCTACTAATCAAAGTATCTTGAAGACTATTCATCCAAAAGAATCAAGATCAAGGACATTGTCATCATCTTCAAAAGTTATAAGGCAATTTCCCTTTCGTTGAAGCAAGGTCCTTACCATTGAAGAAGATCATCCAAGAAGCATCTAACACCTCATCAAGAAGTCATCATTGATCATCATCAACAAAGGACATCACCATCAAAGGATCTAAAGTGATCTCCCTCTTTGTGGATTCAATAATCATTCTTGAAGAAAACTATCTTCATCAAGGAGAAGTTCTCTATTATCTACATCACCATCAGAATTCAAGGAGGTAGCAAGTGGAAGAAGCATCTTCACAAGTAAGTATATTTATGTCTACATCTGAATCTGTCAAAATGTCTTTTTGCAAGGAAAGCAACAAATTGGTTGGGGCTTCAAACTATCTTGCATGGAAGAAGAGAACAGATCTGAATCTCATTGAAAATGGGGTCATGGAACATGTCAATGGCTCAATCACCAAACCACCGAAAGAAAATGCTCAAGCACTTACAATATTTATGAAAGGGGAAGTAAAGGCTCAAAGGATTCTCATAGAATCCATCAAGGATCCCCTCATCCCATATGTATCTAAACTCGAAACTTCAAAAGAAATATATGACAAATTGGTAGAGTTGTTTTCTGTAAGCACTGCATGAGAAGTTATCTCATTAAGGCAAGAACTCTACAAGCTAAGGATATCAAAAGAAGAAGGAATAGCCTCATACTTTATGAGGATATCTTAAATAAGGGATCAACTTCAGGATTTGGGAGGAATAATGTCTGACAAGGAGATGACTACCATAGTACTAAATGCACTACCTGAGGAGTGGGGTAGCTTTACTTCAAGCATTTATGGGAAGAAAGAAGCTACTCCATTCCAGGATCTATGGTCACTATGCAAGCTTGAATAAAGTAGGTTGAAGACGAAAACTAATGTAGGATCAAATGAGAAAAATCAAGCATATGTTGTTATGGCAATAGAAAAAAGAAAGTTTGGGAAATTTGGTCCTCAGAAAAAGAAGAAGAACATGGCTAAGATTCAATGTTATGGATGTCAAGAATATGGGCATTATAACAGAGATTGTCTTAAGCTCAAGAAGAGGTAGAGAAGAAGCCCATATCACCGAAGAAGTGGAGGAAGATGAACGGAAGAAATCCAAGAAATAGGAAGTAGAAGATCTCTACTATGACTAGGATAGTCTTCCCCACCTAGTTCTTTCCAAGTTTTTGTTGTAAGATATGGCTATCATGAGTCACTTAGAAAGAATGACAAGATGCATCATGGCATCATAGAAGCATTAAGAGCAAGAGCCCATGACATCATCATAGAGAAGCATGAAACATAGCTGAAGTCTGTGGCAATCACTTATGGAAGGATATAGCTCTTGGTAACCTCATTAAAAGCATAAGTGGTACTTATGGAAGAAGAAAAAGTCATCTAGTATAGAGCTCATCATACATTATTCAAAAGGGAATATTTGCTAGATGAGGATATTCAAGATCCTCTATTGAAATCTTCATTGGAAGGTTCACTAATCAAAAGGAAGCAAGTGTTTCATCAAGAATTCTAACTTTTGGGAGTTCATTGGATAATGGTATGATGACAAAAGAAGTGAAGCAGATCAAGGATTTGAAACTCTTTCAATCAAGGAAGTTGTTCAAGGAAGTCTAGATGACCTAAAGGAAAATGAGGTATGTATGCTTGTATTTGATAAACTAGAGTCATGTCATATGGTTGCAAGTAACATAAATAAATACTCTATCTCGAGAGCATGATCAAAAGAGAAGATCTCCTCCTTTGAAGAGAAGCAAGAAGGCATTGGTCACACATTAATTAGATAAAATCAACATAATATGTCCTCATATGAATATGAGGTGGTTGACAATAATTGGAGGAACTCTGATTGAAAGTTCTTAGGAAGAAAAATGTCTGAAGAAAGAAGGAAAGAGGTCATGGAATATGCAACCATGAAGAAGGCAATCAACATCCTAGAACTAGAAGATTTGACAATGATATCTCCATGAAAGATATGAAGACCTTGACGAATTCTGAAAAGGAAAAGAGATCCTTGATAGTATATATCTTTTGGAGGTGTCAATATGTATGTCGGATGTTGATGCAAACTAAAAGATGTCATGATGAAAGACCATCACAAAGGTAATTTTAATTTAATGTTCATTTCTTATTTTTGAATGATATCTCGATGGGTTTATGCAGGGCTGCCAAGGGAAGAGTTGTGGATGTCTCCCACCACTAATGACCATGTAGCTGGATGAAAGATCCTTGAGGAAACATGGCATGAAGAAGGCAGTAAAGCATGAAGGAGGACTAAATATGGACTAATGGATCACTTTCCAATGAAAGGAATGATGACATGATTGACTCATGGATGAAAGTGATGGATGGTCTATGCCCTATGAAGAAATCCCGAAAAATGTAAACTCTATGACAAAGAAGAAAATTCATGACATCAAAGGAAGGGTTTCTACAAGCAGCTGGTGGTCCCATGATCTCCACCTAAAGAGTTGTTGAAAGCAAGTCCCTGATCAAGAGGGAGCTTGGGTACATTCATGTTTATAGGAATGGGTACATTCCTTTAGTGGAATGGGTATGTCCTCCCTAAAGTTGAGAGGGAGAGATAGACACATCATTCTTGTCTTCACTTGGGAAGACAGAATAGAGGATTGGGTAAACATTGGGCATCTGATACTCTTTGAGGATGAGTTAGGGCATCCAAGATAAGAGTAGTCGTAGAGGACCAATATTTTTTGAGGACTGGGAATCCAAGATAAGAATAGTCCTGGTGGAACACACTCTCAAAAACCAACTAGGTTATGTTCCAAGAGAGGCAATGATGAGGGTGTCTATTCATCATTGGTCTCACCAGCATTGATAGAGGTGTTAGTCAAATCCTTGCTATGTGACAATGTTGGATGATATGATGTTATACAAATGGGTTACCAATCTCACTCTTCTTATGAGAATTCTTCAGATTGAGAATGTCCAAGTAACTTGTATGGATTATGAATACCTCCCTAGTTAAGAGGGAGTGTTGAAAAAATGTAACTAGGTTCAGTCTTCATAATGACATGTGTAATCATGATTTATGTAGTTAATGTAAAGAATAAAATAAAATTATTTTTGTAATGATTGATTCATGGGTTTCATGATCAAGGAACTTTATTTTATACTTAAGGCTCCCATTGTGAGTCTTTAAGGTTGGTCATCAAGTCATAAAATCTAGGGAGTCAATGTCATATGTTGAAGACATGTTACATATTGTAAAAAATAATTTTGACTATGTCAATAACCCTCCAAAGACCTTGTCACGAGCTATTCTTCATGTCAGCCTAAGGATGATTCTAGAAAGATATGTCGACCTTGTCACAAGGAGAAGTTAG
The DNA here is from genome assembly GCA_031772625.1 of Pinus tabuliformis. NCBI lineage: Eukaryota > Viridiplantae > Streptophyta > Pinopsida > Pinales > Pinaceae > Pinus > Pinus tabuliformis. The sequence continues at coordinate 337,495,383 of CM062819.1, read as the reverse complement.
CTTATTCTGGATGGACAAACCACTATATATAGGGCAGCTCGGCCTCCATTTGGGAACACATTCGATCTGTTGATTTTGGGTAGCATCAAATGTACTCTAGCCTTGAAATTTGGAGGAGAGGCTAAGGCACATGACACCAAGACCCAGAAATCGTTTGGAGAAATTCCACCCAGATGAGGAGTTATTAAAATAATTAATATTTTTAATAGGTTCCTAAGTCTAAACTTAGGAAAATAAAAATATTAATGGGTATTAATCAAGATAAGGGTGAGAAGCTTCTAAGAGATGAAGATCAAGTCTGTTTTAATCTTAGCCATTGATTAAAGACTTAATCTCGGCTATTGATTGATCAACTAGAAAATTATAAGAGAAGACTGGAGGATCATTTGGAGAAACACAGGCAGATACTCAGTATCCCAAGGAAAATCGATTCTCAAAGAGAAGGAGATCAATTTCAGAGGAAGAGTTGCAGGGTGGAGGAAGAGGAAGGCATCAACAACAGTCAGTGACTAAGGAGGAGGTAACGCAAGGGTATTGAGAGACAGCGCAGAGGGAGACGCAGTCCAGGGGAGACGCAACTCTCACGCAGGCTGACACAGAGGGACGCAAAACCACGCAGAGTGACGCAGAGGTGACGCTGAAGTGGGAGAAGGGTCTCCAGGGTGTCAGAAAGTTTCTAGGGGAAAGTCTCAGGTGTTTTCTCTCAATTTCTCTGTAAAATCATTCCTTGTAAAGTGATTGTTGTTGAAGATTAATAAAACCCTCATCTGCTGCACCAGTTTTCCCACATTGGGTTTTTCCAGGGACAATTGTCCAAAAACAACTGTGTTGATGTGATTGGTTCTTGTGCATGTATTTTTCTCTGTGTAATTATGTGATAACTGCAGTAGAATTTATTTTAATGTTTGCTAAAAGGATTTTGTAAATAACTTATTGTGAAGAATAAGTAGGCAAAATAAATCAGTTCCTGCAGTAGAATTTCAGGTTAGAAATTTTCACATGATCAAGGATCTAAAGTAGATGAAAAGGTGTGAGAAACATAGGAGAAGGAACCTCACATCAAGCGAAGAGAAGGAAGTCAAGGAGCTAAGGAATATTGTTTTGGTTTGGGTATGTTTTGGTTGATTCCTCCCACATGTGCGAAGAAGAGAAGTATTGTTTGCTACTTCAGGAGGTCGAGTTGTTGCAGTTGTCCTAAAGGACCGACTCAAGGAAGAAGAATAAGTCTTTCATCAAGCCGAGTTGAAGAAGAAAGTCACATTGTCCAAGCGAAGGAGATCAAGGGATCAAATTATTGTCTATCCCTCTCACGTACTACAACTAGGGTTTTCTGAACAAGACAAGGGTTGCAAGTCTAAAGTTAGAAGCCGAAATCTGAAGGATAGTCAAGCTAGTTAAAGAAAGAAGAAGTTTGACCATCGTTGACTCAAGGAAGATGAAGTTGAATCAAGAAAGCTTGTGACTTGGTCTTGGAGAGGTTGTGTCAAGGGTCTTGGTCTTGGTATTCATTTTTTGAAGTCTCTATAAGAAGAAGAATTCGATTGGGTTTTCCTCTCAAGTTGGAGAGGTTTTGGCCATGGTTGATCGCCTATTTTTTGTGTCTCTTGTCTCTTTATTGTTTATGCTTTGGTAACTGTTTGACGAAGAAGAACACTATAATAATATAAGTAAAGATCCTAATCTGAAGAAGTAAACAGCATTCACAAGCAATTATCATCAAAGAGAAATCTCCTAATCCTACTGCCCTAGATTTCTCAACAGCGTCCACAAGCTGTCAAGGAACTTCAGCCCGAGTTGATGGTTATGTCAAGTTCTCGCAATCTTGAGGCCAGTTTCATTTTTTATCAGAATAGTATGTATCTTCCAAGGATCCTCATCATTCGATCGCGCAAATTGAAAATCTACCCATATCTCAATTTTCACATCCTCCATCTTCTTTGCACGATCCTATCTCTTAATCATTGGGGAATCATACTTGGCAACCCATGTTGCAAAGCATAAGTTTTTCTCATTCTTTATATTTGCCAAGTTCAGAATTTCAAAAGAGCGCTCTCACATGTCTTGTTACTACAATGTGCACAAGCACCATAATGCATCTGAAGAGTGTCTTGCATGTGCTTTCCTTTTCTATTTTTTTGTGTGCTTTCATTCTTCAAATGACAAGGTATGTATCGATTCATCTTTCTTGTTTATTGTTATCCTTGAATATCTTTCTTAATATGGATTCCCTCACCCATATAGGTCAACCTATGCATTGGTGGTTGCACTGGAAGTTTCATTTTACGTAACCCTGGCCTATTCTCGATTAGTTTAGGAGTAGGAGTAGTTTGTTTGTTTTCTTTGTTTCATTTTGGTTTTGATTTACTTTCTGCTATGCCCCTTTTCTTTCCTTTGCATTTTGTTGTAGGATAACTTCCACATGAGACAGTGTTTGGTCTCCGAAGCAAGCATGGTGAAGTTCGGGAGGAAATTGTGACACTGTCAATGCTTCGTTATCTATTTATTCCCTCTCTTTGCGTGAATCTTGCGTCTTTCAGTTGATGATACCCTAATGGAAAACATGTTATTTTTCAGAGAAAACCATAGTGGAATCATGATACTTAAATCTATAACTAGCACCACCTACTCTTGTGATTGTTCAGTTTCATCTTGTCAACTAAGTCGAGTACAGTAAGGAGGGGAGGAAACTTTAACAAGTGAACTGTATTTCAGAGGTGTATAAACATCCTCTGAAGGGACAACCTCTACTGCTCTCAATAAGTCAGGATCCCTCTTCTGCCTCATTAAATAAATAAGTGCCTATGCACAGTTCTTTGAACAAAAATATAAAAAAGCAAAAATTAATAAAAGGCGAAAGAAGAGAAAGGCTTCCTACACAGAGAGGTGAAGCAAACAATTTCGTTGATGTACTTTCTAGGCTCGCTGGCAACAGAGAAATGTTTGTGTCCCTAAAGTGACTCCATCGGGGTATTGTCCAGGTCTACTGCCAGCGGAGCAACACCACAGATGAAAACCATGAATCTGACAATCTTGCTTCACTTGTGTATCTATATACTCCCCATCCCCAATCAAAACAACTGAGTTTGACTTGTCTTTGTTAACGTGTTGTCGATGAAGAGAATGGTAGGGACTATATCTTTTACTTAGGCTAAGTAAAGAAGCTATGGTGATCAATGAACTGAGCAATACTTCCTGATAAGTTAGACTTGGTTTACACGAATTTAGATCCATACAGAGAGTTGGGGTTCTACCAGTGTGTCGCCAAGTGTTGTAGTTGCTACAACCACCCTCCAAATTTTTTCTCATGCTTAGATTTTGGAGCCTCCCTTCTGTCCATGGGAGCTTATCATTCACTGTCATCAAGAATTCATGCTATGATAAAGACTTATATTTTCATGCCTTGCTTGTGATGTATTGATCCCGGTTTGATATCTCTCAGACACAAGCTATCTCTTGACTTGACCTTGCAACATTGCCAGGCTTGCCTCCAGAAACTACGCAATCTTGGAAGGAAAGCCAACCTTGATGATTTGAACTGTGCAATCTAGAATCGCAGGCATGCCTCGATCTTAGAAACTGCGCAGCACTGGATGGCACTCCAGCCTTAAACCCAGAAAATACACAAGCCTTCCTTGAGATCAGAAATTGTGCAATGCATTGAGTCAAGAAGTTGCCCAGTCCTTGGGAACTACGCAATCTTCCTTGGCAGTGTGCAAGCCCAGTTTCATGAAAAGCAAAAGGAAAAAAAGGAAAAAACATCCCTAGAAAAATAGGGAGTCATTAATTAGTTTCCCGAGAGTGGCACACTTACTATTTTTGGAACTTTCCACCAAGTGTCGCTTTTTTCTTGATTTTAGGCATGCGCATCATAAACCCTAATCGGTCTAGATCTATATAATGGACACCCCTAGAGCTCATTTGTGCATTCGATCGTGGAGCTCTAACATTCCCAAGGAGATCAAGGAGCCTTTGAGGCAGTTTGAAACGCTTTTCCGGGTGAGTTTTTCTTTTGTCATCTTTTGTCACTTTTTGTCGTTTGGCTTCTATGGTTCTTGTTTTGCTTGTTTCTTTTCATGGTTGCTAGCGTTCCAACTTATATAAGCTTGTACAAGTGTTGGTTCCGTCCATCGTTCTCCTTTTACAAGTGTCGCATCAGTGTTTTTGTTTTTGCCCATTAGTGGTCGACATTTCGGCAACTCTCCATGCATGTTTTTTTTCCTTTTGCATGTTGATCTTCTGCACTTGATTTGCATTGATCCATCAATCCTTAGTCAGATCTGCACTTTAACTTGCACCATCACTCAGATCTGCCAGTTTCCCATACCCTTTATAGGAAGATCTGCCCTTCCCTTGGCCAACAATTGCCTTGTCTAGTTGGGCATTGTGCAAGTCAAAGGCTCAAGCTTGATGCTTGGCCTCTAAGACTACGCAATGTGCACTACCTGGCTAGCCCAACTGTGCATTGCGCAGTTCCAAGGCTAAAGCTCATCCCTTGGCCACTTACACTGCGCAATGCGTAGTCTCCACCCGAGTCTGCCCAGGCTGAACTGCACATTGCGCAGTCTTTAGCCTCAAGCTGCACCACTGGCTGCTCGGACTACACAATGCACAATTCAAGCAGCCAATCTCCCTCCTTCACCTCAAGAATTGCGCAATTTTCCTTGTCACTCCATTGGTTGCTGCTATGATCTTGCTTTGAGAGTCAATTTGCTGAAGCTAATTTGTCTTTGCCATGAGTGTATTTTCCTCCTACAAGTATTGTAGTTGTTGAGCACTTCTCTTCATCAGTCACTGAAATCATGGCACCAAAGAGATTTACTTCAAAGGATACCACAGAAAGCAGCACTGAGGAGGTAGTTGAGAGTACGCCAATGAACTTGCCAATTTACGCAAAAAGAATCAAATATCACATATCAAAAAGTGAATGAAGCGTTCTCAACAAGAAGCTTCAAAGCAAACTTCGAGGACCGGCATGTGTATACCAATGTCCAGAAGTCAGGGTTACATAAGGTTGCATGCAAGTATCCGGCTTTCCCATGTGCAGACGTTGTCAGTTGGATAGTGTCTCATACAGATCCAAAGACTATGACTCTAAACAATGCTAGCGAACAAAGGCTTGCTTCATTTCTGACATTTGATTATCATCTCTACCATTTGCCGGAGCCGGAATTGCTCACGGATTCTTACTTTTACATTGCCACCAGCTACATGAACACCAAGGACATTGTCAAACGTTGGGTGAAAGAGCCAACAAAGTTTCGTCAGACACCCACCAACACCTACAAGACAAAATCTCTCAAGAGGGCCTATCAGCTCTTGATAGTTCTATGTTGCAGAATCTATGGTCAACAGAGCACTGAGACCTTCCCTGAAGGGTGGGCATTCTTACTAAACCAGGTTGTGAACGAAGGAAGACCATTCAACTGGTCAAACTTATTTGATCAACAACTGAGGATTCATGTAGCTAATGCCCTCAATCCCCCCAAGGGCAAGCAAGCTAGATTTTACATGTCTGACTATCTACTGGATGCAATCTGTGCACACAATTCATTCCCTGGCATGAATTGGACTTGGAGACCAAGAGAGTTTGTCATGCACATCTACTGCAAGTTGCTTTCGGAGAGCAGCCATGGAGGAGTAATGGAAAAGTTCACTGATCACTTCCTCATTCCATTATATAAGCTGATCTTTGAGGAAGAGTCGCCTTGCATGTCAAGTGGGGCAATGGAAGCAGTGTCAAAGATAGCAGATTGGTTTGCCTCAACGAATGGCATTTTCCTCGGAGTGTGTGGTGGACAAAAGTCCTGCATCTTTTATCGAGATATGCCACCAATAAATTAGTCATGCAAGAAGTTGCGTATCATCTCTCCATAGGTTTGTCAGCAGCATTGCACAGTAAGAAGAAAGCACCTTGGCCTGCTCTTCCTATGCAGATCAGATTGTACGAAATCAAGAATCTCAAAGTTGCAGACACCGAAGGCAAGGCAATAGAGAAATTTGCATTCGATTGTTTGGACTTCAACCCGTACACGATTTGAGGAATTTTTGCAAATACCACTGTACGAGAATTCATTATGAGTGGCTAAGTGGGACCTTTCATAGACTTGAGGAGGAAGCATAGAAGAATTGTTATAATGCCTCCAAGTCCTGCGAACTAGTTAGCTGCGTAAGAACATCGCAGGTTACTCCACAGAAAGAAGTCACTCCAAAGGCAATACCAGCAGAAAGGCGTAACCCAGTGCGCGAGAAGGGCAAGAGGAAAGTTTCACTTCAGCTCTTTGAATATATTCATAACAATGGTGAAAAACACACATAAGTGGCATAAAAATCACATCTAAGATATCTAGCACATAAGTGGCATAAAAATCACATCTAAGATATCTAGCATATTGTCAAGTCATTTAAGCAATTTGGGCATTAATCTCTTGGCATAGATCTAATTGTTTAATGACTGTCATCTCTGCATAAATAGGTGTAATCAGATCTGATATAACACTAAAATTGCACCATATGAAGGTTGATTAGCTCATAGTTACACTTGGCAAGATATTGGGTATCTCATTTGCTCATATTTGGCTCATACATGCTTGTCATTTTTTGGATCTAGAGTGATTTTACTTACTGTTGTCCTAAAAGTTTTAATAATTGTTCATTTGAATGTGATTGGGACATAAGTGACTTAAGAAATTTCCTTGCTCATGCTCTATAAATCATAATTGTCTTGCAAATTGGTTTCTAATTGCTCCAAGTACACTAACGTTTGTGGTTTCATTGTGAGTTTTAGAAGTTTATAAAATCACATCTAACTCACTCATATAAGCACTAAATTAAGAATCGAATATCATTGTGAATGGTAATCTCATATTGACATTAAGATCTAAGTGCTCTTTACTTGAAGTCAGTTATGAATAAATATTCATAACACTACATATATATTCACAAATTAAATAGTAAATTAAATGTTAAATCATTAAATGTCAATAATTAATAACTTAATTAATTAAATGTCCATTAATTATGAAAGAACATTATTTATCAAAAAACATGACTTTTAAAAGGAACCTTGTGGCCTGTCAACGCCTATTAAGGTGAACCGCCCAAGGCATTGTAACCCATGATTCAATATTCAAGTTTAATAAAAAATACTATAAATTTACCAGTGTAAATGTGAAGAAAATATAAGTGCATATGATTGGTTCTCTTGTTCCAATGGTATCAGAGCCGTTCAACATCCTCCACTTACGTTGTTGTTCGTTGTTCATCTCTGTTGCCCACACCACCCTTACCATCCTCATTTTCGACCCTGCTCGCCCTCGTGCTCGTGCTCTTGTTCAACCGGCCCTCTGCCATCAATCCAATGCCGCTGACACCTTTGTCCTAACCACGGCAAACAGCCACAGTCTGTCGTACCACCACCTCCTCCTTCGACCCCCGATGCTACTCTGCCCCCACTACCAATCCACCTGCAGTCTCCTTTGCACACGACATGTTCTAACAAGCCACCAACCACATTCATTCGTGCCTATAGCCAGTCAACCTTGTTGCGTTCCTGTCGTATCTTCGTCGTCGAACGATTCAGCCACACTACACCGTGACCCATGCTACCACCCTACTTATCCTATCATTGTCAGCACGGTCGAATAACTCCGTCATTTTTTTTGGAGCCGCAGTCAAATGGTGTGACCTCTCAGTCACATTCGGTCCACTATATATATATATATAACACAACTAAATCAATTATATATTTTAATTAATTTAATTAATTTAATTGAATTTAACTATTTAAAAAAAGTATTAAAAAATTTGGGTCTACTAAGAAAAAAAAGAATAAAATGGGGAGTAGCAATAACAATGCAAATTCTAGGAAATTTTAGGAGGAAATTAATAGAATGCACCAGCGCCTTGACAATGTCGAAAAGAAGCAGGAGGAATTTGGAAAAGGCCAAGAGAGGATAATTAGTACTCAAGACCAAATGGCAATTAATATAAAAAAAATAGAGAACATGATGAGCCAGTTTATGGGAGGAGTCAATCCACCTTTTAATCCCTTAAGCACACAAGAGTCACCACAAAGTCCCAAGACTCCAGAAGCCGAAGTTTTCCCAAATCATGAATTTTCGTCGATGCATGAAGTCCCACGAATACTGAATATACAGTTCCAAGGAAGTCAGTACTATACAAAGTTTCCTGAAAGAGACTACCACAAAATTAAAAGGGAATTACCTAAGTACGATGGTAAGGACCATAAGGGCGCCATTGTGTGGGTAAATAAAATGGACGCCATCTTCGAAGCAAACCCGCCAATAGGTGAACAAGAGAAGGTCATGACCGCATCCAACAACCTGGAAGCTGAAGCATATGATTGGTTCCTATGGTGGTCCAACAGATGTGAAGCTCGTTCGTTCAATTGGAAAAAAATTGTAGACGTCGTAGAACTGCTAAAAATGTATAGATGTGGGCTTAAAGAGTATATTCGAGAAGAATTAAAACTATATAAACCCAAAACCATTGAAGAAGCTAGACATGCAACAATAATTATTGAGCGAAAATATAAGCTCCATAAAACACCATATGCCAGTAATGAAAAATCAAACTACTCAAAAGGGAATTCAAGTAAGTCGTCTTCAGAAAACACTGGTAAGTACATTTCACCACCAATGCGCGAAGGAGGAAAACAACAATCAAATTTCGAAAGAAGAAAAGATGGCAAATGTTGGACATGCGGAGATAAATATTCTCCAGGACACAAATGCACTACGCAAAAACTTTACAACTGCAAAGCAGAACAAGAAGAGGAATCTTCGGAGAATAGCTCCGATGAAGAAACCAATGAAGAAAACGAGACAACTAATCCAAATCTAGAAGTAGAAAATATGCCAAGAATTTCTCTGGCAGCTATCGCAGGGACAGCGCAACCATAAACATTAAAGTTTTAAGGACATATTAAGACGCAGAACATTATTGTGTTAATAGATTCAGGGAGTACACACAATTTTATAGATGTCAATGTCGCAAAAAGGTTGAACATTTTTGCCTATCCCGTAGCAGATTTAAAAGTTATGGTGGCAAATAGAAAAAGAATAGACGAAGGAGGGAAGTGCAATAAAGTTAAAATGTAACAAAACGAATACAAAATGGAGTCCTGTTTTTATACAACACCCTTAGGAGGTGTAGATGTCATCTTAGGAGTATAATGGTTGCAAACACTAGGGACGTATTCTGCAAATCACCAAAAACAATTCATTACGTTCAAAATGAATGGGAGGAAGTATAAGCTATTTAGATTCCTAGCCCCACCTACCCAAATCATTTATGCTCAGCAAATGAAAAAGCATATTCGCAAGAGAGCTTCAATATTCATCACACAATGCCAACAGTTAGAGTTATTGTCAATGGAAGGGATTCACCAACAGTCTGAAGTTACATCCCTAATCCAGAAATATGACAAGGTATTTGAAGAATTGCCGATGAAATTGCCTCCTGAAAGAAAAATTGAACATACAATTGAAGTCATACTAGATTCGACACCGGTAAATGTAAAACCATATTGCTACCCCCATCATCATAAAACAAAAATAGAAATACTGATACAAGATTTGTTAAAGTGTGGAGTCATTATGAAAAGAACAAGTCCATATGCTGCACCAGTAGTATTAGTCAGGAAGAAGGATGGATCCTTCCGATTGTGTATAGATTGCAGAGGATTAAACAAAATCACTACTACACACAAATTCCCATTCCATTCATTGATGAGATGCTAGACGAACTCCATGGCACCGAATATTTCTCATAATTAGATTTGAGATTAGGCCACTATCAAAATTTGAGTGAGATTAGAAGACGTTGAAAAGATTGCATTCAGAACTCATGAAGGGCACTATGAGTTTAAGGTAATGCCATTTGGTTTAACAAATGCACCAGCCACCTTCCAGGCAACCATGAACGAACTCTTCCACCCATACTTGCGAAAATTTGTATTAGTCTTCTTTGACAATATCCTTGTCTACAGCAAAACGTGGAAGGAGCACCTCAAGCATCTAAAGGACGTACTTTTTGTATTGGAGAAGAATCAATTTACGCAAAGTTATCAAAATGTACCTTTGGGCAAAAGGAAGTTGAATACCTGGGACATGTAATATCCAGAGATGGAATCAAAGTGGACCCCAACAAAATTAAAGCAATTAAATAATGGCCAAAACCCAAGAACATATCAAAATTGAGAGGATTTCTAGGGTTAACTGGGTATTACAGAAGGTTCATAAAGAACTATGAACAGTTGATTGCGCCACTGACAAACCTGTTAAAAAGGAACGCTTTCCAATGGAAAAACCAGGAAGACAAATGCTTCGAGAATCTAAAAAAAGTAATGTCAACCACATCGGTACTAGCAATGCTAGATTTCTCCAAACCATTCATAGTCGAATGTCATGCTTCAAAATTTGGGATTGGGGTAGTATTAATGCAAGACAACCACCCTATAGCCTTCGAAAGTAGGAAGCTTATCAAACGAGAAATCTTGAAATCGACTTACCAAAAGGAGATGCTTTCCATCATACATGCATTAGCTCAGTGGCAACAGTACCTGCTCAGAAGTAAATTCTCAATTGAAACCGATCACAGTAGTCTTCATTTCCTACTTCAACAAAAAACATTATCAACATAACAACAAAAGTGGATGGAGAAACTTTCGGCATTCGACCTAGAAATACTACAAAAAAAAGGAAAGGAAAATGTCGTAGCTGATGCACTCTCACGAAAAGATGATGACAACACAACATGCGCCGCCTTGGTAGTTGTTCCTGACTGGTTAGATGAAATACGAGCTGAGTATGCCAAGGATTTGGACTGTGGTTCTATGATTGAAAATATCAATCAATATGCCAACTTTGAATGGAAAAATGACATATTATGGTACAAAGGTAGAATTTATCTAACTCCATCATCCAAATTTAGAATGAAAATTCTAAAAGAATCTCATAGTTCTCCTGTAGTTGGGCATGTTGGATTCTTCAAAACCTACTACAACATTCGGTAATCGTTCTACTGGAAAGGTATGAGTAAGGAAATCCAAAAGTATGTCGCTAAATGTGATGTTTGTCAAAGAAATAATAGTGAAAATATTCGATCTGGGTTACTACATCCATTACATATTCCAAATCAAAAATGGGAGGAAATCTCGATGTATTTCATTGAAGGACTACCTATGCCTAATGGTAAGGACAAGATATTTGTCATAGTAGATAGACTCACCAAACATGCCCACTTCATGGAAATCAAAAAAACTGACATAACCAAGCAAATTGCGAAGGTGTTTTGTAAAAACATTTACAAACTACATGGTTTTCCCAAAGTTATTGTCAGTGACAGAGACACAAAATTTAAAGGCAATTTTTGGAAAGATTTCTACCATGAAGTAAGGATATCTCTCAACATGAGTTCAACTTATCATTCCCATATAGATGCTCAAACTAAAGTTGTAAATAAATGTTTGGAAACATATCTTCGTTGCTTCGTCACCGACAAACAAAACAAATGGTCTCAATGGCTATACCTAGCGGAATGGTGGTACAATACCACCTATCATACTTCAACAAAAATTGTTGAAGAAAATGTAACTAGGTTCAGTATTTACAAATGTAATTTTGATCTTTGTACTTGTCAAGAAAAATAAAATATTATTTTTGTAAATTATGAGAATGAGTTTCTTGCTCATTCCTTAGGTCTAGGAAAGTCAAAGAGTCAAAGACATGTGTAAAGAGCTCTTCTCGAGCATATATGTAAATGAGTCTACCTAGTGACTAGTTTAGCCTTCCAAGACCAAGCACAATCCTCCAAGATGAGCACAAAAGAAGTCTGCAAGCAAAGTGAGGCAAAAGACAGTCATGTCGGCCTAAAAGAATTAAATCCACTCATGTCGGCTCAAAGAAATAGATGCAACACTTCATGGATACATGTCGGCTTAATACAAGGGACTAACCACTATATATACCCAGTTGGGGTCAGCGTAAAAGTACAGGACTTCAGATCACAGAACTTCGGATAACTGAAACTCGGATTCCTCTGAAATCTCGTGGACACAGAATGTGGATTCTCTGAGATTTTCGCATACATTTCTGTAACTTCCGGATGGGCACAGTGAGATATATTTTTGGACATCTCTGAAACTACACAAGAAACCACAGTGTAACCTTCTTTGTGGTAACACTCTTGACAGTCACAGATTAAGCATCATTGTGATAAGGATATCTCTGTCTCAGCATACTTCCAGACATAGTCATGATCTCGATGGTGAATTAATGATACAGATCTCAATACAATGCAGTCACAGTCTTGGCAACTATGTAATGATGATCTCCAAACAATACACTCTCGGCAGACGCAGTCACAGTATCGAATAATGAGGATCTTGATGATTACATAATGACACTCTGCCTTTGTATACATATCTCGGCATACACTTTGAAATGATCTCAGTATAGTAGTGATCATGATCTCGATCATAATCTTGGTAAAGACAAGGTGCAACTCTCGTATGTATACATATACATAACAGTATGAAGACCTCGATGACATGAAGATGATCTCAGTAAGAAGCAACAATGATCTAAGTGAAAGGGAAGCTATGGTGCAGAAGTAATAAACTCAATGCTATAATGAATATCTCAGTGAAGGTACAGTAATGATGACCACCATGAAACAACAGTGACGATGATGACCTCATGTTAATTTTAGGTATGTTCTATGCTTAGAGCAATTTATTTCAATTTTCACAGTTAGCTCAATATCTTTTCCAAATTAGCAATCACATCAGCATTAAAGTAAACTGCAAATAGAACATAAACATAAATCGCAGAAGACAAGCCAAGACAAGAGGACACAAAATGTGGCGCTAGCCAGGGACAAATCCCAATGTGGGGAAACCCTTGATCAATTCTTCTTATATGTTCTTCAATAGTTCAGCAGAGAGAGACAGAGAGAGATAGTACATTTACAACAGAAGTCAACACTTTGACTTATCTAGATAAGAGCATAGATCATCTCTAACAAGATGATACATGAGATCAATTGAAGACATGTTGCTTCAACTGATTCTCCTTGGTGACTCCTTCACCTATCATTGTGTTGCATCTCGTCATCATGTTGCACCTCATCGTGTTGCACATGCTTGTTGTCCCATTGTGCCATTGTTGCACAATGTCATGGTTGTCCCGTTGTGCCACTGCTGCACTATGTCATGGTTGTCCCATTGTGCCACTGCTACACAATGTCATGGTTGTCCCATTGTGCCACTGCTGCACAATGTCATGGCTGTCCCGTTGTGCCACTGCTGCACTATGTCATGGTTGTCCCATTGTACCACTGTTGCACAATGTTATGGCTGTCCCATTGTGCTTTGCCATACCATAGCAGCACCATGAATTTGTTGCACTAAATACCCATGTACCATACCACTATGTACAGCCACCAATTTGGCTCCCACAGATTGCCCAACAATCTGGTTCAAACTGATCCTCATCTAGGATCCAACACCTACAAGAGATGTCATAGACAACATGCCTTAGCTCCATGTATTGAGGTCTGATATGTTTGCAGCAAACTAGTTAGGGCTTCCTAAGAGTCCTTGTTAGACCCCTCCAATCAGCGCCTAAGGCCTCCTACAACTGCGGTCTTCCCTTCTAAGCTTGCTACTCCAACATGTTGTCCTTAAGGCTAATTCCTAGCCCCAAGACTCTCCAACTAGCCCTCTAATTACTTCAGAACAGGCCTCGGTCTCCTGTTGTAGTCGTCGCTGCCCCAGATCACAGGAAGACAACCTCCAAACTCATCACAAGTAGCCCAGATCTCCCTTACACAACTCAGCCCTCCTGCTTGGTTATGTAGCCCTCAAAACAGTGATGAAAAGGCTACAAACAACCTTTTCTCCTTCTCTGAGGTGCCTACTAACCTGTGGCCTGAACATAAGATCTCCTCTCCAAAATGCGAGTTCTCCTTCTTATGTCTTCTCCAAATCACGCTGTCCAGAATTTCCTCGGCCTCCCTAATAGCCAGGTTAGGACAGCATATAGGATTGTTGTGTCATCCCTTATTACCTAGGGCACCTAACCCTCCTTGACAGCGTGTGTGAATCTTCTTTAGATTAGCGTAGATAGATTCTTCCTTGACTACGGCTAGGTGTCATGACCTCTTTAGGACAGCGTTTAGATCTCTCCTCCATAGTTGCATTGAGAGCTAGATCATCCTCCTTAGGACTGCGACTAGGGCATCCACTTTAGAACTATGTTTAGGGCTTCCTCCTTAGGACTGTGTTTAGGGCTTCTACTCCTAGATTTCTCTTCCACTAAAACCCAAGACAAGTGGAGAGAAATCAAGAGAGAAGTGTGTGTGAAATGACTCTCAAGTCATCTCCTTTTATACTAAGACGTTGAGCACATGTGGGTGTTATTTAGTTGCTGGCCGACCTTAACGAATTGTCTTGTAACACAAATGAATTCATAACTCCATGAATACTTATCAGAATCGAATGATCTTTAGATCAATCATACACCTCTCGATGAGAGGGATCCAAGAAAAATATCAGCTGCCATAAATAAGATGACCCACATGGAGTTTGGCCCTAGTTGCCAATTTTAACACTCCCTCTCAAATAGGGAGAACTCCATCTGTTGATCCATATGTCTGACTATACTATCTCTCCATCAGTGCCCTACACTGCTTTGCTCTTCTTTGCTGAACCATGAAGAAGAAGAATTGATCGAGAATGTCTCATACCATTCTCTACCGGCCCGAAGTCAGTTTTATTGATCCTAGATCAATATCACAAGAGAGTGTCTCAAACCACTCATACTGATCCCAGATCAGTTTCATTGATCCCAGATCGATGGAGGCCATCCTAGCATAGGGAGTACAGTAGATACAACGATGCATCCATCGATAGTACTACTATGGTCCCTAAGCCCATTTCCGTGCTCATTGGCCAGATGAGAGGTACTTCCCATGAGTCCCAGACTACATGGGTAGGATGCCTTGACAGGAGAAGCACTCATCCTGTCCCTAAGTTGCCACGGGGTATCACAGGGGAAGGTTGAGCCATTCACCCTGTACACAGCGCACCATTAGGGGAAGGTGAGTCGCCTTATGGTCGCGTGTTGCTCCTATAAGTACCCTAAGCCCCTCGGAGCTCCTAGAGCTCAATGCATGCAACATGCAGGACCCTAATCAGAAGGTCTCTTAATGACTCCAAGCGTTCGGGAAAGTCACAAATTTGACCTTTCCCCAAGGCTTAGACAGAATGTTTGCGACCTATACATCAGTCTCAATGCAATGGAGCCTCCTCACTCATCGACATACCATATCCTAGATAAGATAGTATTTGATGTCTATATGCTGGAGCAATTATAGAATACGAGATTCCTCAACAATTGAATCCCCCCCTGGTTGACACAGAAGATCACAGTGGTATCCATCATGTGTACAAACAACTCATTGAAGAGCTCCTACAACCAGGTAGCTTCACACGAGGTCATACTCGTAGCTATGTATTCAGTCTCAGCAGTGCTCAAAGAAATCGTCTTTTGCTTCCTGCTCATCCAGGATATTGAGCAGAGCCCAAAGAGAATGAACACTCAGAAGTGCTCTTGAGATCCTCCACACTGCCTACATAGTCAACATTCAAACAATCATGCCGCTTCATATTTCCAGCAGTGTATCTCAATCCATGAGAGATTGTGCCCTGAAGACATCTCAGAAGATTCTTGGCACCAATTCAGTGAGGCTCGACCATATATGAGCTCATCATACTAACTGCAAATCATATGTCCAGATGGAAGTTCACCAAGAACATCAACGTGAATGAGTTTATGAAACTCAGAGGCATTTCCCAAATCAAGTCCGGCATCACTACCATATAACTTCTGAAAGTTAAGATCCATCAAGGTAGTCACAAGCTTGTTGTTCGCCATTTCAAATCCAAAATCCAACTCCCTCTTACTTCTACAAATGAGAGGGTTTGCACCTGTCAAAAATAGGTCGTCCTTAGAAGGTGCCGGTATGAGAGGTCTATCATCCACAACCTTCGAGCAATGGTTTGGATCGGCTTCACTCCTAGTGAATCTCAGCTTCATCAGACAGCTATCAATCTTGTCATACTACGCTCGGGGTGTTTTGCTTCAAGCAATAGAGGGCTTTCTTCCACCTGCACACATGAGATTCCCGATCATGAATCTCAAACCCCTCAAGTTGTTCCAAACCAGTGGACCAGCTACATGAGGGGAATGGTCCCCTTGTAAGATTTTCCTTCGGTACATCTTAGACATGTACTTTCATGCTCTTCTTGAATTCAAGCATCCGTGTCACCATCTAACTCACATCGGGTAGGACCCCATAATAAGTAGACCTTCAGTGTATAGATGAGATGTGACAACTGACATGGTCCCCAATGGACCATCCTGCAACTTGATACAAATTTCCAACCCTGAACCCATGAGTAAAAGCATCTTAGAAAATTCTTATTTCAAACACGTACCTTTCCATCGATGAATGCCACCCTAAAACCTTTGACGTCCATTGCCGAAATGGACACCAGGTTCTCTTCTTGCGATCAGGTACATAAAAGTTACCCTCATTCAATTGAGAGGTAATATTTCCTACACCCTTTCCGAGATAGGTGGCATTGGCTCCAAGTATAATCCCACTTGTTTCCATCTCTACCAAATTAGAGAGAGCACCCTTTTATACGTTGAAGTGCTTTGGAGCACTACAATCAATAAGCCAGATTCCCAAAGAATCTAAAGGAGAGGGCCAATACAAGATAACACTTATTTATCTTATCAGAAACAACATTTGATTCTTCAAACTTAGGGTACCTTGCTTTCTTTGAAGAGTCGGTCGTTTGCATGATGACCTGTATTACTTGTCATTCCTCTGATCATTGAAGATGTCACTAGAATGATTTTTATCTTCATCAAGTGATGTGTCCCTGCCATTCGGACACTCCTTCGCATGATGGTCGAGCTTATTACAATCAAGGCATCTGCCTTTCCTTCCACCCTTAGATCCGGACTTCCCAATACAGTGATCTTTAAGGTAGGTCATCAGAAGCTTTCGTTGCACCATTCTGACAATATTCTCTGCTTCGACTTCACCCTTGGTGAATTAGAAGAGGGATGAGGAATCCATTGATCCTATTGTCCTTTCCCAGCTGTCTTCGGTGATTGCTCTTTCACTCTTGCTTGGGCTTTGTCTTCACCTTAGCTCTGATACCATGTTAATTTTAGGTATGTTCTATGCTTAGAGCAATTTATTTCAATTTTCACAGTTAGCTCAATATCTTTTCCAAATTAGCAATCACATCAGCATTAAAGTAAACTACAGATAGAACATAAACATAAATCGCAGAAGACAAGCCAAGACAAGAGGACACAAGATGTGGTACTAGCCAAGGACAAACCCCAATGTGGGGAAACCCTTTATCAATTCTTCTTATATGTTCTTCAATAGTTCAAAAGAGAGAGACAGAGAGAGATAGTACATTTACAACAGAAGTCAACACTTTGACTTATTTAGATAAGAGCATAGATCATCTCTAACAAGATGATACATGAGATCAGTTGAAGACATGTTGCTTCAACTAATTCTCCAAGGTGACTCCTTCACCTATCATTGTGTTGCATCTCGTCATCATGCTGCATCGTGATGCACCATGTTGCACATGCTTGTTGTCCTATTGTGCCATTGTTGCACAATGCCATGGCTGTCCCATTGTGCCACTGCTGCACAATGTCATGGCTGTCCCATTGTGCCACTGCTGCACAATGTCATGTCTGTCCTGTTGTGCCACTACTGCACTACGTCATGGTTGTCCCATTGTGCCACTGTTGCACAATGTTATGGCTGTCCCATTGTGCTTTGCCATACCATAGAAGCACCATGAATTTGCAGCATTAAATACCCATGTACCATACCACTATGTACAGCCACCAATTTGGCTCCCACAGACTGCCCAACAATCTGGTTCAAACTGATCCTCATCTAGGATCCAACACCTACAAGAGATGTCATAGACAACATGCCTTAGCTCACTGTATTGAGGTCTGATATGTTTGCAGCAAACTGGTTAGGGCTTCCTAACAGTCCTTGTTAGACCCCTCCAATCAGCTCCTAAGGCCTCCTACAACTACGGTCTTCCCTTCTAAGCTTGCTGCTCCAATACGTTGTCCTTAAGGATAATTCCTAGCCCCAAGACTCTCCAACCAACCCTCTGATTACTTCAGAACAGGCCTCGGTCTCTCGCTGTAGCCACCGCTACCCTAGATCACAGGAAAACAACCCTCAAACTCGTCACAAGTAGCCCAGATCTCCCTTACACAACTCAACCCTCCTGCTTGGTTGTGTAGCCCTCAAAACAGTCATGAAAAGGCTACAGACCTAGCCTTTTCTCCTTCGCTAAGGTGCCTACTAACCTGCGGCCTGAACATAAGATCTCCTCTCCAAAATGCGAGTTATCCTTCTTATGTCTTCTCCAAATCACGCTGTCCAGAATTTGCTCAGCCTCCCTAGCAGCCACGTTAGGACAGCATATACGATTGTTGTGTCATCCCTTATTACCTAGGGCACCTAATCCTCCTTGATTGCGTGTGTGAGTCTTCTTTAGATTTGCGTAGATAGATCCTTCCTTAACTGCGGCTAGGTGTCATGACCTCTTTAGGACAGCATTTAGATCTCTCCTCCATAGTTGCATTGAGAGCTAGATCATCCTCCTTAGGACTATGCCTAGGGCATCCACTTTAGAACTGTGTTTAGGGCTTCCTCCTTAGGACTGCATTTAGGGCTTCTACTCCAAGATTTGTCTTCCAATAAAACCCAAGACAAGTGGAGAGAAATCAAGAGAGAAGTGTGTGTGAAATGACTCTCAAGTCATCTCCTTTTATATTAAGACGTTGAGCACATGTGGGTGTTATTTAGTTGTTGGCCGACCTTGACGAATTGTCTTATAACAAAAATAAATTTATAACTCCATGAATACTTATCAGAATTGGATGATCTTTAGATCAATCCTACACCTCTTGATGAGAGGGATCCAAGAAAAATATCAGCTGCCATAAATAAGATGAACCACATGGAGTTTGGCCCTAGTTGCCAATTTTAACATCTCAACAGTAATAAAGAAGAGTATCGGTGTCTTGGTCTTGGAGTGGCTCAGTATGTCAAGAGTCCTGGTCTTGGTGTTTGTCAATCAGAATCTCTATAAGAAGAATTTTGTGTGGGTTTTCCTCTCCAAGAGGGAGAGGTTTTGGCCCTGGCAGAAAGCCATCATCGTGTGTTCTTGTCTCTTTGTTTTTGGTAACTATTTGATGAACATAAAGAAGACACACTCTAATAAGAACAAGTAAAGATTGTGTTAAGAAGATAAACTAAAATACCTCACAAGTAGTTATCAAGTCAGAAGAATCTCATTAACTCTAACTGCCCGTGATTCTTCAACAAAAATGACCCCCTTCCAAGCCCTATATGGCTATGAACCACCCAAGTGGAACGATTTTGCACTACACAATTCTAAGGTTCAAGGAGTAAGGAACCACTTAGAAGATAACAAAAGAATTATTAATTTTTTAAAAGAAAATTTAACAATGGCACACAATAGAATGTAGCAACAAGCCAACCAACACCGCACAAAAAGAGAATTCGAAGAAGGAGATTGGGTTTTCATCATACTTCAACCCTATAAGCAATTCTCATTAAAACAAGGCAAAAATAAGTTATCTCCCAAGTATTATGGACCATACCAAATAATCAAAAATATAAGTGGTGTAGCTTATTGATTGAAGCTACCAGACAATTGTCGAATCCACAACACATTTCATGTATCAAGTCTCAAAAAAGTACTGGGTCAAAATCAAACAGCTCAAACAAAGATACCTGAGACTGACGAAGAAGGAAGGATCATATTAGAACCTGAGGGCATACTCGCTACCAGAGAGAAAGTACTTCGATCCAAGACTATTAAAGAATCTCTTATCAAATGGAAGAGACTGCCAGAAGAAGATTCTTCGTGGGACAGAATGTTTTCGTCAACAACACCCAACCTTACCTATGCTTTGAGGACAAAGCATTTTAAGGGAGACGCAATGTTATGAATAAATATTCATAACACTAAATATATAAATATTCACAAATTAAATAGTAAATTAAATGTTAAATCATTAAATGTCAATAATTAATAATTTAATTAATTACATATCCATTACTAATTTAATTATGAAAGGACATTATTTATAAAAAAGACATGACTTTTAAAAGGAACCTTGTAGCCTGCCAACGCCTATTAAGCATAGTTTTTAAAACTGGTGACCGGACCGGTCCACCTAATGAACCAGTTTACCGACCGGAACCGGTCTAACCGGGACTGGTTTGGTCTAGATTCTAAACTAACTGGTTTTAGAAAAATACATTGAATAATTATTTTTTAATGAAAAAACTATTTTTAAGATTTAAAACCATGATTCCAAGCCAATAGAGACAAAATATGCAAAGATTGCTCATTTATATACCATGTAAAGGTGAATATATCAAAATGGCACCGAGTGCAATACATATCATCAACAAAATACATAAGCAATGAGGCTCTAAATGGCCTCTAGAGTGCAAAAACAAAGCCTACAAACTATGGGGCCAGTGGCCTACTACAAGACACCAGTCTAGACTCTACATATGTGATAATAGTAATACTATAATAGTGATCAACATTATCACTTGAAGTTGAAACTTCTCATGAGTCTCAGTCATCATGATCAAACTCAGTTGGTTGACTCTGGACTCCCAAACTTTGCAGTCACAAACTTCTCTATTGGTTCAGTGACTTGAGTCTCAAACTTCTGAAGGTATTCTGCCCTAATATGCCCTATTATTTCATTTGGTGCTTCACATGGCTTTACATGGCCTCCTATCCCAGCCAAGTGTTGCTTGAACCTATTAATACCCCCTCCTTGAAAGGATTTTTTGCAATATTTGTAGATCATTTTGCCATCAATCATATCACAATGAGCCCATGCAGTATCTCTGGCTTTTGGAGGCATGATGACTACCTGGATGGTAGATCATAGAAGTGAGAAGTTTATAACACATAAAAAAAAATTAATTCATGGACAGCAGTCAAATGAGGAATTTTCAAGTGCAAATCCTTACCTGGAAATGCAAACTAGCTTCCTTAGCCTCCTCTTGAAGATGGAAACTCCACTGACAGCTACACACTATCTCCAAAATAGCTCCAACTCCAACTCCAAGATGACTACTTCAGCAAAAACTCAACACTCTCCAAGCTCACAAACACTCCAAATCAGTTGTGTGAGACAAATGAGAGTGAGAGGGACCTCTTATAGGCTTGGAGAGGGTGTTTTTGGAGGGAAAACACCCTTAGTTTCCCCCCAAAACCCCTAAACCACAATCAGAAATATGCTTTTTGCAAGTTATGGTGGGCGTGCCTAAAACCGGCCGATTTAGGACGGAACCGGCCAGTTTGATACAAACCGGCCGGTTCCATCCTAAACCGGCCAGTGTTCACCGGTTAGGACAAAAAATTGGCGAAATGGCCTTCCCAACCGGTTTTTGGCCAGTTTAGACCAACGGCCTTGCTAACCGACCGGTGATCGGTTTTTCAAAATGGTTTTGAAAACTATGCTATTAAGGTGAACCACCCAAGGCATTGTAACCCATCATTCAGTATTCAAGTTTAATAAAAAAATATTATAAATTTACAAGTGTAAATGTGAAGAAAATGTTGATTTGGGGTAGCATCAAATGTGCTCTAGCCATGAAAATTGGTGGAGAGGCTAAAGCACATGAGATCTCCAAGACCTAGAAATGGTTTGGACAGATTGTACCCGGTTTGGGAAATATTAAAATAGTTAATATTCTTAATGGAGTTCCTAAGTCTAAACTTATGAAAAATAAAATATTAATGGATATTAATGTAAAACTGGGTTAGAAGGTTCCAAAAGTCATGGATCAAGCCAAATCTAATCTTAGCCGTTGATTAGAGATTTAATCTCAGTCGTTGAAGGAATAACTGGAAAAGTATAAGACGAGGCTTGTGGGTCAGTTAGAGAACACACCAGAGTGATCAATCATTCGTTTTGCTAGAGCGCGTTAGCTAAGCAAAGTCAGTGATCGACAGTGAGGGGCAGTGAGTACTGGGATGAGAGGTAGAGACAGTGCCAAGGGATCAGTGCAGAAGCAGAGAGCGAGAGGTAGCAGCCAATTTAGGCCACGCAGAGCCCAGCAAAGACAACGGAGAGCCCAGAGGGACTGCGTGATCCACGCAGAGGGCAGAGGGAGTGACGCAGAGGGTCCCAGAGGCTGCGCAGTGCCTCAAAGCGCTCACACAGAGAGGATTGAGGCTGACGCAGAGGCCAGAAAGCACAGCGCAGAGCTTCAGAGACGTTGTAAAGGGTTTCGTTGGAAAGGTTTTCTGAATACCTGTTTCCAAATATAGAGGCATTGTTGCCGTGTATTTTTCTTTGTCGAGTGAGCCGGTTAGGCACCCAGTTGTACTCAAGGACATATTGCATAATAATAAACCCTCAGAATAGCTGCACCGGTTTTCTCACATTGGGTTTTTCCTAGGACATTTGTCCAAAATAACGGTGTCATTTGTGTGTTTGTTTTCTTTCAGCTGATGATTTGTAGATATTATGACTGTATTCGGTTTATTTCGGTATTTAAATGTTTTAAATAACTTGTTCAAAATTTACAAGTAGAAGAAATAAACCAGCAAAATACAGATTAATTTTCTAACAGATAGACTTTGAAAATTCAACATGGTATCAGAGCGTGGTTGCAAATCACAGGAAAGCTAAAGGCATTAGCTGAGCAGAGCATTTGCAATAGATTCAGCTATCCCGAGTGATAGATTTGATCCTTGCAGAAAGCGACAGAGGAAGGGTTCACGCAGAGGGACTGCGTCATCAGTTCCGGCCTGAGAGAGGCCAACACAGAGGCTGAGGAGCACAGAAATAGAGTCACGCAGAGGCCAGAAGGGCTAATGCAGTTGGCTGAGGGAGTTGTTTTGCCGGTGTCGGGATTGCGCAAAGCCAAGAGGCTCAATCCTTTAGTTGTTGGGGCGAAGGAAGCTGTGGGCAATTTGCGGGAGCGACGCTGGTGAGGTATTGTGGTCAGAAAAGTACCTAAGAGGTCAAAACCAAGGTAGAGGGAGTTGTTGTCGAGGCGGATTTCTAGCCAAGGAATCTGGATCAATGTTGCAGTTGCACAGACGATCGGAGAGGGGCAACTTGACGGTTGGCAAAAGTATTTCCAAGAGGGAAATCGAGACTTAGCGGGAATCCAGAAGAGAACTTCCAGATGAGAAGTAGAGAGACTCGAAGGAATCGAACCGAGAACTTCCAGGCGGGAAGTAGAGAGACTCAGCAGTAGTCGAACCGATAACTTCCAGGCAGGAAGTAGAGAGACTCGGAGGAGTCGACAGAGTAGACCAGAGAGATGGTCGTGAATGGGCTGAGAGATCAGAACAAGCTGGACGGAGCATCCAACTTTGTGGCTTGGAAGCGCAGGGTCTTGTCCATTCTAGACAGACAACATATCAAGGGATTCGCCCTGAGAGTAATGGCTATCCCAATTGACCTAGTAGTTAATCAAAGGTACGAGGAGGCAATGGCTAAGGCAACATGCATCATCCTTGATGAAGTCAAGGATCATGTGGTCCAACATATTGCCGAGAAGGAAACGGCAAAGGAGATGTGGGACACTTTGAAGACATTGTACCAGCATACTTTCGTGCAGATGAAGATGCCCCTTGAGAATCAGCGAAGGTCATACCAGATGCAGAAGGGGGAGCAGATAGATCTCTTCCTCTGTCGGTTGAAGGAGATCCGGGACCCACTGACTTCCATAGGGGCCACACCAAATCAGGAGTTGATGGTGAGGACCGCACTTAACGCAGTCTCCGAGGAGTGAGAGACATTTGTCCAGAGCATACTAGGTAGGGCAAGTCTTCCAAATTGGGAAGAACTGTGAGCGGCTCTTGGCCAAGAGGAGATCAGACAGCTAACCAAGACGGGAAGTAGCAGCAAAGGAGTCTGGATCAAGAAGGAAGAGGAAAAGGATGCAGCTCTGGCATCTGTAGGAAAGTATGAGAAGACGAAGAAGAAGGACCTCTCCAAGGTCAAGTGCTTCCATTATGGGGAAATGGGTCACTACGTGAACCAGTGTCCGAGGAAGAAAAGTAAGGGAGAGGCTTCTGACTCTAAGGCAGCGCCAACGAAGGCAGAGAAAGAAATCGAGGAGGATGACGATTCTGCCATGAGTGCTCATGTGCCACTAGAAAAGAAGTGGGGAGACATCGAGTCGTAGTCAGGACGACTACAAGCGATGAGGGGCAGGATCCTTGTGTTGATTTGGGGTAACATCGGATGTGCCCTAGCCATGAAAATTGGTGGAGGCTAAAGCACATGAGATCTCCAAGACCCAGAAATGGTTTGAGTAAATTCTAACCAGTTTGGGAGATATTAAAATAATTAATATTTTTAATGGAGTTCCTAAGTCTAAACTTAGGAAAAATAAAATATTAATGGGTATTAAAATAAATCTGGGTTAGAAGGGTCCAAAAGTCATGGATCAAGCCAAATCTAATCTTAGCTGTTGATTAGAGATTTAATTTCAACCATTGATGGACCAACGAGGAAGTATAAGAGGAGGCTTGAGGGTCAGTTGGAGAACACACCAAGTTGATCAAAAATTCGATTTTTCTGGGCAAGGTGTGTTGAGGAAATCGAGTGAGTAATCTGAATTGCAGCTGAGAGGCAATGAATACATAGTAGAGAGGCAGAGTTAGTATTAGGAGGATCAGTGCAGAGCCGGGAGAGGTTGATGCAGAACCAGCTAGAGGCCACGCAGAGGCAGCCAGGAGTTGTGCAGAGCCAGAGAGGCCAGCGTGTGAGACGCAGAGGGTCTAGGGCTTGACGCAGAGGCTCCAGAAGCTAACGCAAAGGCCAGATAGGCTGACGCAGGGCCTAGAGGCAGCGCTAGAGGATTTCGTGGAACAAACTGGGAGCTGGAGAGCCCGATAGGATGACGCAGTCCCTATCAAAGTGACGCAAAGCAGCAAAAGTTGCATTGTTGTTGTGGGATCGTTCATCTGGTAATTTAGTCGGAATATATGTCCCTGATTGAGACGAACTAATGCCAACGGCATTCTCTGTTGGGCGAGCCATTTCTGGCACCCAAGTTGTATTCTGAAACTGCATAATAATAAAACCCTCTGAATAGCTGCATCGGTTTTCCCGCATTGGGTTTTTCCAAGGACATTAGTCCAAAAACAACAGTGTCACTTGCGTGCTTGTTTACTTTCGATTGATGATCTGTATGTGTTGATACTGTACTTGTATTTATTTTCAGTATTTACATGGTAAATAACTTGTTAAGTAATTGAACAAGTAGGAAGAAATAAATCAGAAGTACAGGAAGAATTTTTAATGGGCTAAACTTAGAAATTCCAACACCTTGAGGTACCCAATCTCTTGGATTATACCTTTGCTACGAGAGCCCTGAAGAGGAGTAGAAGGACTAGCGGATGTCGATAGAGACGGATGCGGATGAAGCGACAGAGAGTGCTACAGTGCAGGAGTCCCCGGACAGGGCGAGGCTAGCAAGTTGCAACAGTGCGAGAGGCACGGAGAGTGTTGCAGCAGTATAAGATGGCACACAGAGGTGTGCAACGATGTGAGATGCAAGGAGTTGTTGTAGCAGCGCAGAGGTCAGTAGAGGGAGCACTTGTTAGTGGCAAAGAGAGCTTCAGCATCGCGAGTGTTTCTAGCTTGACAGGGATGTCAAAAGTTGGGTGGATTAGTTACTTACTTCTCAGTAACTGAGTTGCAATGTAGTAGCACGATGCAGCATGATGAGAGGGGGTTCAGTGCAGATGCAGTGCTAGGAGGATGGACCAGCAGCAGCATAGATGCAGAGAGAGTTGTCGTATGGATGCAGCAGTGGCAGTGGTAGGGCCATGAGCAGCAACATAGGATGCAGCAATGCAGAGGATGTTCAGCGGGGAGGCCTAGCATCAGCACAAGTACCGGTGCCAAATAATCAGAGTGATGCTCAGTGTGGAGTATTACTAGAGCACAGTCCTCGCTAAGAGGGAGAGTTGATTTGGGGTAGCATCAGATGTGCTCTAGCCATGAAAATTGGTGGAGAGGCTAAAACACATGAGATCTCCAAGACCCATAAATGGTTTGGATAGATTGTACCCAGTTTGGGAGATATTAAAATAATTAATACTTTTAATGGAGTTCCTAAGCCTAAACTTCGGAAAAATAAAATATTAATGGGTATTAATGTCAGGCCAGGAGTAACTCCATTTGGCAGAAAACTGATTCGTATTATTCCATCAGGTATGTTATTGTTATATACAAAAGGGTGTGACTGTTCAGTTCATCTCCTGATGACTATTCACATTCCTAATTTAATTATTTACATGAATTCACCCAATCGTGAGGATTAGGTGTCAACATTCCCCCCCTTAATTTGAAGGGATGTTGGTGAGTCCAAGCATCATTCTGAATCTTTCAAGCTTTTCTCTTCCAAGCGCTTTGGTGAAGATGTCTGCAATTTGCTCATTTGTGGAACAATGACGGAGATGGATTGTTTTGGCCTCAACATGATGTCGGATCAGATGATATTTAGTATTGATGTGCTTTGTTCGATCATGGAACTTTGGGTTCTTGGCCAACTTTATTGCAGAGGTGTTGTCAATCATGAGTGGAGTTGATTGTACTTGTTTTACCTGCAAATCTTCAAGAATTTTCCTGAGCCACACAATTTCTTTTGTCGCTTCAGTCGTTGCCACGTATTCTACTTCTGTTGTGGAATCTGCTAGAACTGATTGTTTGCGTGATCTCTAGGAGAGAGCTCCTGATCCAAGACTCATAGCATATCCTGAAGTAGATACCCCAGTTTCTTTGTCTCCATCAAAGTCTGAAACAGAGTATCCGATTAAACTGAAGTCATCCACCTGTGTGTACTTGACTCCAAAGTCTTGAGTTCCCTTCAAGTACTTTAGAACTCTTTTTGCAGCAGACCAATGTCCCTCACAAGGCTTTTGCATAAACCTGGAGAGGATTCCAACAGCAAATGAAATGTCTGGTCTGGTGGTAGTTAGGTAGTTGAGACTTCCTACAAGTTGTCTATACTTTGTTGCATCCTCAAATTCCTTTCCTTCAATAGATGTGAGCTTCAAGTTTTGTTCCATTGGAGTAGTAAGAGGATTGCACTCTGTCATGCCAAACCTGTTCAACAAATCTCCAATGTATTTCTTTTGAGAAAGAAATATGGACTTTGGATGTTGGGTTACTTCAATGCCAAGATAGTAATGAACATAGCCCAAATCAGTCATTTCAAAACTTTTTCCCAATTCCTTCTTTATGGATGCAATGTAGCTTTCATTGTTCCCTGTCATCAAAAGATCATCTACATATACCACAAGATATACAATTGTTTCGCCAACTTTCTTGACAAATAAAGTTGCATCATCAAGATCAAAATGATTGAAATTGAGTTTCAGAAGATGCTCAGTTAGTTTTTCATACCAGGCTCGTGGTGCTTGTTTGAGGCCATACAAGGACTTCACAAGTTTGCATACTTTATGTTCATGTCCTTTCACAACAAATCCTTCAGGCTGGGACATAAAAACATTCTCTTTTAGATCTCCATTCAAGAAGGCAGTTTTTACATCCATTTGATGGACTTTCCAACCGTTCTGAGCTGCTAGTGCAAAGAGTGTCCAGATGGTGGCCCATTTTGCTGTGGGGGCAAAAGTTTCCTCATAATCGACCCCTTCCTTCTGTGCAAAACCTTTTGCCACAAGCCTAGCTTTGTGCTTGTCAAGTGAGCCATCAGCTTTGTACTTGTTCTTGTAGACCCACTTGCAGCCAATTGGTTTGGTTCCAAATGGAGGATCAACCAGCTCCCAAGTGTCGTTCTTTATGAGGGCATCATACTCTTTTTGCATCGCTTCTTTCCATTCATCATGAGAAGCAGCTTCTTTAAAGGAAGTTGGTTCAAAATCTGTAGACAAGTTCAATTCACAATCATAAGAAACATCCATATCAACAGGTGAATTAGAGTCATCTACATCACCTCCATTTTGTCGGTTTGAATTTTTGGTTCCTGTTTTTCCAATTTCATCAGGATGAACACTTTCAAGTGTCTTCGTCAGCCACTTTGGGGGACCTTTCTGAGATGGTCCAGGCTGCTCTGTTGATTGAGTTGGGACTGAATCAAGATTGAGTCTCCCAATTCTATCAATTACATCACTTAAAGCATCATCCGTTGTTGGAGTTTCATGCGAGGGAGATTGTTCTTCAAAAGAAGATTCCACATGTTGATCTAGTATAGGAATCCCCCCTTCAAGATGTAGAATCTGATTATCAAATTCTTGAAATGGTTTTGCTTTTGCGAATCTATCCAAGCGATCAAGTTGCCGCTCAACAACATTGTCAGTTTTGGATGATTCAAGAAAAATTACATATCTAGATACAACAAACTTTTTATTTACTTCATCATGGAGTCGGTATGCTTTGGAGGTGTTTGAATACCCCAGGAAGATACACTTACGACTTCTAGCACCAAGTTTGTTTCTATGTACCTAAGGTATCAAAGCATAACAGGTGGAACCAAAGACCCTGAAATGTTTTACCGAAGGAGCATGTCCATACCACAATTCATAAGGAGTCTTGTTTCTTATAGCATTAAATGGACATCTATTCTTTATATATGCAGCACATAGAACAGCATCAGCCCAAAACATTATCTTTACATTTTTGAAGAAAAGCATGAATCGTACCATATTCAAGATTGTTCTATTCATTCTTTCAGCTACACCATTCTGTTGGGGATTATAAGGCACAGTTGTTTGATGTTTGATCCCATGTTGGCGAAGATAGTTTTCAAATTCATTTGATGTGTATTCTTTTCCATTAGCAGTGCGAATAGACCCAATATGAGATTGTGCATCATTTTCAATCCATTTATGAAAATTCTTGAATGTTTGAAAAACATCAAATTTGTTTTTCAATAAATAAACCCCAACACATTCTGGTGTAGTCATCAACAAATGTCATGATATATTTATTTCCATTTGCAGAAGGAACAAGCATTGGACCACATAAATCTAAATGAATGAGTTCAAGCTTCCTATGTGCTCTTGAATGTGAATCATGAAAAGACTGTTTGCTATGCTTTCCTAGAATGCAAGCATCACATTACTTAAGTTTCCTAGGAATTGTAGGCAAACCAGCAACACCATTTTTCTTCAATAAGCGGAGACTGTCATAGTTTAAATGTCCAAATCTAGCATGCCATAATAAAATTGATGGAAGTGTACCTTCTTCATCATAAGAAGTATATGAGAAATGTTGTGCATGAGCAGAGTTTCCTTGCAGTTTGAGAAGCCTTTCTTCTTCTATTCCCCTCATGACAAGTGAGTGGTCAGAAGATTTTCTTACCTCAAGCTTGCCATCAAACATATGAATGGAGTGACCTTGCTGGCGGATGTGGACCAAGGACAGCAAGTTTCTCTTGAGCTGTGGGAGATATAGAACATGATCCAGAAGAAAGTCTGGAAGACCAGGCAGTTTAAGCCTGATTGTGCCAAGCCCTGATGGCTTGATTTTTGATTGATCTGCAAAGTATACTGCTCCATCAACATTGTCAGTAAAATCTTCAAAAAAATCTTTTCTATGAGTCATGTGACAGGTTGCTCCTGAATCAAGCAACCAATCATTTTTCCAAGATGCAAGTGAAGCATTAAACAAATCTTCATTTACTCCAATGTTACATTGTGCCTCAACATAGTGAGCGGATTCAGGTGCTTTACCTTTGTCTATATCATCAGTTTTACCTTTCTGTTGATTTCTTTTCTGCTCAATTTTGTCCCATGGTAGCTTGCATGTAGAGGCATCATGTGATCCATTTCTTTTGCAGCGAATGCAGTGCAGATCTGCCTTTTCTCCTTGAGAATGTCTGCTCCCCCAGCCTCTGAAATATCTTCCTCTTCCTCTTGTAGAATCTTGAGCAGGATGCTTTTCTTTATGAGCAAGGCACACAGTGTCTTCAGAAGATTCAGGGGCTGTCTTCTTTCCAAAAGCTTTCTCTCTTTCAGCAAACATTTTCACAAGAAAGTCAAAGGTTATATCTTTGAGATTTCCATTTGCTTGCAAAGACTCAAGATAATTGGAGTAAGTAGGATAAAGTGCCTTGAGAAAAGCAATAAGAGGGATATCCAGCTCAACCTTAGTGGAATTGATATCATGCATTATAGACTTTACTTCAAATGCAAGAGCAAGAGGATCATTATTTTGCAGTTCAAGCGTGAAGAGTTTAATCATGAGTTGAACAACTTCAAGTGCACAGTGTGAGTCATAGAGTTCTTTCAACTTTTGTAAGGCTTCAAAGGCAGTGGAATATGACGAAATATGGCGACTCACCTTTTCATTTACAGATGCTGCGATTAATGCATAAGCTTTGTTGTTCTTGTTTTCCCAAATGACGAGCTCTTTGTCTGAGGTAGGCTGTACTGGGTCATTGTCTCCTTCTCCAACACACACTCCTTTCCACAACTCATTGAAGATGAGGGTGTGTTTTATCATCCGGGACCATTCGGGATAGTTCTCCTTGCCAGTGAGAACTATTCCTACCATGGATATGATTGAATGCATTCTGTAAAAAACTTTTGCTGATAGAAAAAAATACTTCTGCCAATATACAGTAAAAATGTACTCAAAAGGGCATTCTCAAAAGATTTCAAATCCACAATGTGACCCATATAAATCCATCATTATATAAATCCACCTCACATAAACCTCATATAAGTTCCACCATATAAATCTCATAAAACTTCACCATATAGATCTTATATAAATTTCCTATAAACTTCATATATAAATACCATGGTCATGACCATGTAGGTCAACGCATTCTTTGAACTGTAATTTACAGCGGTCAACCTCGGCAAAGCATCAAACATATGAATGGCACCAGCAATCAAATCAGACCCAACTGTCGGGACAGAAGCACAGAATCTCGGCCGAAAGTGAGAAAAAAATGTGCTTCACGTATGGAGGTATGGGTGAACCAAGTCAGGCCAGCGCATGTATTAAAAAGTGATGTATTAAAAACACAACAGTGTACTAAAACGAGAGTGGGAGCGGTGTATTAAAACACACAGTGGTGTATTAAAAAACGCACAGTGGTGTATTAAAAACACATCATAACCATGTATGAGCTTTCGCCCTCCGACTTAACTGTCATTGTTTTACCGCTCTTTCACGTCCATGCTCTCGTAGCGGCGTTGCTGTTGTCCATGGTGGCTGGTGGAACTGTCGTCATTCCGTCTGTTGTTCGATTCTCGGCCTCATCTTTTTGGAACGATATGAAAATCTACGATGACACTTAGTACATAGCGGTGCCTACCATTCATTAAATTTTTCTAGAGGCACAACACAAAGCCCAAAAGTGAGGAGAACGGTATCGTATAGCTTGTGACATAGGCGGTCGAAAGACAAGAATGCAGAGAAAAATGGTGCGTGGTTCCACTGTGCAGTGTTTCATAAAGTCACGAAGAGCACCACGATTTCATAGGAGCGGTCATCCATTCGGTTCAACTAAAAAAATAGCACCAATAACACACTGTCAATGCAATGTAATACCACCAAAATCGCTCGGACAAATCGACATACCATAAAATTGTTTCTCCAACCATACAAGTTTCGATCCTCGACTGTTAGGAGGGAAGAGAAAACGCAGACTAGGCAGACTGGTCTATGCGCAAAGTTTAGAGAGTGGACAGAGGGGCAGAGAGCCCGGCAGTGAACATACTGCATGAAACCATGTCAGACCACCACGGCAGAGGCAACGCTGGTGCGCCAGAGAGCGTTATGGACAGAGGCAGAGAGCGTAGGTAACTCAGGACTGTACCACGTCAGGACAGGACAGAGGAGTTACAGGAGCATAAGAGCTAAAACAAGGAGCTGGCTCTGATACCATGTCAGGCCAGGAGTAACTCCATTTGGCAGAAAACTGATTCGTATTATTCCATCAGGTATGTTATTGTTATATACAAAAGGGTGTGACTGTTCAGTTCATCTCCTGATGACTGTTCACATTCCTAATTTAATTATTTACATGAATTCACCCAATCGTGAGGATTAGGTGTCAACAATTAATATAAAACTGAGTTAGAAGGTTCCAAAAGTCATCAATCAAGCCAAATCTAATCTTAGTCGTTTATTAGAGAATTAATCTCGGGTGTTTAAGGACCAATAGAAAAAGTATAAGATGAGGCTTGAGGGTCACTTGAAGAACACACCAGAGTGAGCAGTCGTTCGTTTTGCTAGAGCGGGGTTCCTAAGCAAAGTCGAATTAGTGATCAGCAGCGAGGGGCAGTGAGTACTAGGCAGAGAGGCAAAGACAGTGCCAAGAGACCAGCGTGGAAGCAGAGAGCGAGAGGCAGCAGCCAGTTCAGGCCACGCAGAGCCCAGCAGAGACAACATAGAGCCCAGAGGGACTGCGTAATCCACGCAGAGGGTAGAGGGAGCGACGCAGAGGGTCCCAGAGGTTGTGCAATGCCTCAAAGGGCTGACACAGAGAAGTTTGAGGCTGACGCAGAGGCCAGAAGGGACAATGCAGAGCTTCAGAGACGCTGGAGAGGGTTTCGTTGGACAGGTCTTTTGAATACCTGTTTCCAAATAGAGAGGCATTGCTGCCGTGTATGTTTATTTGTCAGGTGAGCCGATTAGGCACCCAATTGTACTCAAGGATATACTGCATAATAATAAACCCTCATAATAGCTGCACCGGTTTTCCCACATTGGGTTTTTCCTAGGAGATTTGTCAAAAAATAACTGTGTCACTTGTGTGTTTGTTTTCTTTCAGTTGATGATTTGTAGATGTTATGATTGTATTCTGTTTATTTTGGTATTTAAATGTTTTAAATAACTTGTTTAGAATTTACAAGTAGAAGAAATAAACCAGCAAAATATAGATTAATTTTCTAACAGATAGACTTTGAAAATTCAACATGGTATCAAAGCGTGGTTGCAGATCACAAGAACGCTGAAGGCATCAGCTGAGCAGAGCATTTGCAGCAGATTCAGCTATCCCGAGTGACAGAGTTGATCCTTACAGAAAGCGACGGAGGAAAGGTTCACGCAGAGGGACTGCGTCATCAATTCAGGCCTAAGAGAGGCCAATGCACAGGCTGAGGAGGGCAGAAACAGGCTCATGCAGAGGCCAGGAGGGCTGACGCAGTTGGCTGAGGGAGTTGTTTTTCCGGTGTCAGGATTGCGCAAAGCCAAGAGGCTCAATCCTTTAGTTGTTGGGGCGAAGGAAGCTATGGGCAGTTTGCGGGAGCGAAGTTGGTGGGGTACTTTGGTCAAAACAGTACCTAACAGGGCAAAACCAAGGTAGAGGGAGTTGTTGTCGAGGCAGATTTCTAGCCAAGGAATCTGGATCAATGTTGCAGTTGCATAGACGATCGGAGAGGGGCAACTTGACGGTTGACAGAAGTATTTCCAAGTGGGAAATCAGGACTCAGAGGGAGTCCAGAAGAGAACTTCCAGATGGGAAGTAGAGAGACTCGGAGGAGTCGAACCAAGAACTTCTAGACAGGAAGTAGAGAGACTCAGCAGGAGTCGAACCGAGAACTTCCAGGCAGGAAGTAGAGAGACTCGGAGGAGTCGACAAAGAAGAGCAGAGAGATGGCCGTGAATGGGCTGAGAGATCAGGACAGTTTGGATGAAGCGTCCAACTTTGTGGTCTGAGAGGCCAGGGCCTTGTCCATTCTAGACAGACATCATATCAAGGGATTCGCCCTGAGAGTAATGGCTATCCCAGTTGACCCGGTAGCTAATGAAAGGTATGAGAAGGCAATGGCTAAGGCAAAGTGCATCATACTTGATGGCATCAAGGATCATGTGGTCCAACATATTGCCGAGAAGGAAACAGCAAAGGAGATGTGGGACACTTTGAAGACATTGTACCAGCATAATTTCGTGCAGAGGAAGATACTCTTTGAGAATCAGCTAAGGTCATACTAGATGCGGAAGGGGCAGCAGATAGATCTCTTCCTCGATTGGTTGAAGGAGATCCAGTACCAAATGACTTCCATAGGACGCCGGATCAAGAGTTGATGGTGAGGACCGCAATTAATGCAGTCTCCGAGGAGTGGGAGACATTTTTCCAGAGCATAATGGGCAGGGCGAGTCTTCCAAATTGGGAAGAAGTTAGAACTATGGGCGGCTCTTCGCCAAGAGGAGATCAGATGGCTAACCAAGATGGGAAGTAGCAGCAAAGGAGTTTGGATCAAGAAGGAAGAGGAAGAGGATGTAGCTCTGGCATCTGCGGGAAAGCAAGAGAAGAGGAAGAAGAAGGACCTCTCCAAGGTCAAGTGCTTCCATTGTGGGGAACTAAGTCACTACGCGAATCAATGTCTGAGGAAGAAGAGCAAGGGAGAGGCTTCTGACTCTAAGGCAGCGCCAGCGAAGGCAAAGAAAGAAGTTGAGGAGGATGATGATTGTGCCATGAGTGCTCATGTGCCACTAGAGAAGAAGTGGGGAGACATCGAGCTGTAGTCAAGACGACTACAAGTGATGAGGGGCAGGATCCTTGTGTTGATTTGGGGTAGCATCGAATGTGCCCTAGCCATGAAAATTGGTGGAGAAGCTAAAGCACATGAGATCTCCAAGACCTAGATATGGTTTGGGTAGATTCTAACTAGTTTGGGAGATATTAAAATAATTAATATTTTTAATGGAGTTCCTAAGTGTAAACTTAGGAAAAATAAAATATTAATGGGTAGTAAAATAAAATTGGGTCAGAACAGTCCAAAAGTCATGGATCAAGCCAAATCTAATCTTAGCTGTTGATTAGAGATTTAATCTCAACCGTTGATGGACCAACGAGAAAA
The DNA here is from genome assembly GCA_031772625.1 of Pinus tabuliformis. Taxonomy (NCBI): domain Eukaryota; kingdom Viridiplantae; phylum Streptophyta; class Pinopsida; order Pinales; family Pinaceae; genus Pinus; species Pinus tabuliformis. The sequence goes on along the minus strand of CM062819.1, from coordinate 337,460,414 downwards.
GTATAAGAGGAGGCTTGAGGGTCAGTTGGAGAACACACCAAGTTGATCAAGAATTCGATTTTTTGGGGCAGGGTTTGTTGAGGAAATCGAGTGAGTAATCTGATTTGCAGCTGAAGGCAATGAATACATAGCAGAGAGGCAGAGTTAGTACTAAGAGGATCAGTGCAGAGCCGGGAGAGGTTTACGCAGAGGTAGCTAGAGGCCACACAAAGGCAGCCAGGGGTTGCGCAGAGCCCAAGAGGCCAGTGTGTGAGACGCAGAGGATCTAGGGGTTGATGCAAAGGCTCCAGAAGCTGACGCAGAGGCTAGATAGGCTGACACAGGGCCTAGAGGCAACGCTGGAGGATTTCGTGGGACAGACTAGGAACTTGAGAGATGGATAGGGTGACGCAGTCCCTACCAGAGTGATGCAGAGCAGCAGAAGTTGCATTGTTGTTGTGGGATCGTTCATCCAGTGATTTAGTCGGAATATCTGTCTCTGACTGAGAAGTACTACTGCCGAGGTCATTCTTTGTTGGGTGAGCCATTTCTGGCACCCAAGTTGTATTCTGAAACTGCATAATAATAAAACCCTTTGAATAGCTGCATCGGTTTTCCCACATTGGGTTTTTCCAGGGACATTAGTCCAAAAACAACGGTGTCACTTGTGTGTTTGTTTACTTTCGGTTGATGATCTGTATGTGTTGATACTGTACTTGTATTTATTTTCAGTATTTACATGGTAAATAACTTGTTAAGTAATTGAACAAGTAGGAAGAAATAAATTAGATATTACAGGAAGAATTTCTAACGGGTTAAACTTAGAAATTCCAACACCTTGATGTACCCAACCTCTTGGATTATACCTTTGCTACGGGAGCCCCGAAGAGGAGTAAAAGGACTGGCAGATGTCAGAGAGATAGATGTGGATGAAGCGGCAGAGAGTGCTACAGTGCAGGAGTCCCTGAACAACGTGAGGCTAGCAAGTTGCAACAGTGCGAGAGGAACGGAGAGTGTTGCACCAGTGTAGGATGGCACATAGAGGTGTGCAACAGTGTGAGATACAGGGAGTTGTTGCAACAACGCAGAGGTCAGTAAAGGGAGCACTTGTTAGCGACAGAGAGAGCTTCAGCATCGAGAGTGTTTCTAGCTTGACGGAGATGTCAGAAGTTGGGTGGATCAGTTACTTACTTCTTAGTAACTGAGTTGCAGTGCAGTAGCACGATGCGGCATGATGAGAGGGGGTTGCAGGGCAGATGCAGTGCTAGGAGGATGGACCAGCAGTAGCACAGATATAGAGGGAGTTGTTGTACGGATGCAGTAGTGGCATTGGCAGGGCCATGAACAGCAATATAGGATGCAGCCATGCAGAGGATGTTGGGCAGGGAGGCCTAACATCAGCACAAGTACCGGTGCCAAATAATCAGAGTGATGCTCAGTGTGGAGTATTACAAGAGCACAGTCCTTGCTAAGAGGGAGATTTGATTTGGGGTAGCATCAGATGTGATCTAGCCATGAAAATTAGTGGAGAGGCTAAAGCACATGAGATCTCCAAGACCCAGAAATGGTTTGGACAGATTGTACCCAGTTTGGGAGATATTAAAATAATTAATACTTTTAATGGAGTTCCTAAGTCTAAACTTAGGAAAAATAAAATATTAATGGGTATTAATATAAAACTGGGTTAGAAGATTCCAAAAATCATGGATTAAGCCAAATCTAATCTTAGTCATTGATTAGAGATTTAATCTTGAGCGTTGAAAGGACCATCAGAAAAAGTATAAGACGAGGCTTGAGGGTCAGTTGGAGAACACACCAGAGTGATCAGTCATTCATTTTCCTAAAGCGGGGTTCCTAAGCAAAGTCGAATCTGCGATCAACCAAGAGACCAACGCAGAAGCAGAGAGCGAGAGGCAGCAGCCAGTTCAGGCCACGCAAAGCCTAGAGGGAGGTGTGATCCACGCAAAGGGCAGCGGGCTGCGCAATGCCTCAGAGGGCTGATGCAAAGAGGTTTGAGGCTGACGCAGAGCAACAGGAGGCTGACACATAGGCCAAAATGGCCAGCGCAGAGTGTCAGAGACACTAGAGAGGGTTTCGTGGGACAGGTTTTCTGAATACCTGTTTCTGAATAGAGAGGCATTGTTGCCATGTATTTTTCTCTATCGGGTGAGACGGTTAGGCACCTAGTTGTACTCAAGGAAATACTGCATAATAATAAACCCTTAGAATCGCTGCATTGGTTTTCCCGCATTAGGTTTTTCCAGGGACATTTGTCCAAAAATAACGGTGTCACTTGTGTGTTTGTTTTCTTTCAGCTGATGATCTGTAGATGTTATGATTGTATTGGGTTTATTTCGGTATTTAAATGTTTTAAATAACTTGTTCAGAATTTCAAGTAGAAGAAATAAACCAGCAGAATACAGATTAATTTTCTAACGGATAGACTTAGAAAATTCAACAGAAAATACAAGTGCATAAGATTGGTTCTCTTGTTCCAAAGTCTTTGAGTTAGCATTGAAGTATCTTGTTTCTCTTAAGTGGCAATCTAATTGGCAAATTAGTACTCTCACATGGTCATTCTTGTTTTAATAATGATATCCATTTGTGAATGATAAATACACATTGGTATTGAAATTCTAAGTGTCCTTGGTTCTAATCTAATCGAGCATCTCTTGATTGTTGGCATTAAGTAATATTGGCATAAGATCATCATTGGCATTTACTTTGTTGAAATATCTTGGAAGATTTCAAATTGTCTCAAGTAATTGTCATTATTGAATCATTGAAGTGGATAAGTGCTCTAAATTGCTATCATTTACATTGGTTAAGCATCTTGTGGAAGATAATTTTATCTTAAGCACTTGGGTTGAAGAAATCTATTGTTTAGTATTGGCACTTGATAATTTGGCACATTCTTGGTGTTAAGATTGTCTTTCCATTTATTGTTAAGTACTCTTGTCATAAAGCTAATCATAACTAAAGTACTTAAACATTAAGCAATCTTAACCTAAGAAATCACTCATACACCTTGCACAAGAATTCTAAGTCTAGTTGCATTAATAACTTACCTCCAAGCATAAGCTTGGTTGATAGACTTTTTAGGGCCACCCTTCTCATCTAGCTTGAGGGGCTTAGCAACTCTTTAGTGGTTAAAACGATGACCTTACAGTCGTCAAAGCCATAGTCTCTGCAGTGTTGGAGGCATCAGGTGGTTAGAGCCTAACAGAAGGTATCATTAATCAAGCCATTGCTTGGTTCCTGTTGGCCTCTTTCACACAACCTACTTTGGAGACTAGATTCAAAATAGTTAAAGGGGAGATTATACATAGAATAGGCATATAATTAAAAGTAACCAAGATCCTTGCATCACACCTAGGTCTTAGGATTTGCATTGCATATAAGTTATTGAAGCATCTAAGCAACGATTGTCCATCCGGTTACTTGGTATAATTAATAATAAGCAAGAACTTGACTCCATAAGACACTGGTCTCATATTCAAATCTAATCTAATCTTTAAATCTTGCTAAAATTAACTAGGTAGCTAGGCCACTCAATCGTGTCTCTCGGACTCGTTGGTTGCCAACTTGTCTTCCATCTTGACATTTCCAAAGGGAGTGTCGCCCATAGTCTGCTATTGAGAGGCAGTTAGAACGGAAAGGTCAAGGATCAAGGTGATAGCCCCCGACCTGAGCCGCTATCACAGTGCCTGTACAATCTTAACGACAACAGGAATCATTATGGAATTTCTTATGGAGGAGTATTATAATGATGAGGATAACCAATTTGGAATTTCTTCCTAGGGTGCACTTCATATGGAGGATATTTTATATTCAATAGTTGCTTTAAGTAGTTACATGGCACAGTCTCTAGGGAACACCTGCCCTAGGTGATCTTTCATCATTCTTGCATGGATATTTCAGCTACATTTGGCAATATTTCAACTATCTTGGAGATTCCAATGCCTGTTTGACTTGGCACATATATATTATTTTATTGGAGATTGTTAGGAGGGCCACATGTGGCACATTGCATGCATTCACTTGGTCTTTACTATTCTTGCATCTTCATCTTGGAGGGCACACGTGGAGATATTGTATTATTTGTTGAAGTTGTAGCATACTCAAAACTCTAGTTCTTCCTTCTCGTATTAAGGTTATCTTGTTGGAGGTTACAACCACTCCATTATTTTATTATTTGTTTGATTTTTCCTATGGATAGTAGGAGGATTATTTTATTGTTACGCCAATTCATGGTTATCCTTAGTGGCGCACCCCCTCCCCCCCCCCCCCCCCCCGGCCGACCCTTTTGGAACCTCTCCCTACATTCTAGTGGATATTTGATGGGATGACCTCCATCGGAGAGAGGAGAAATTATTGATCATAGTTGAAAGTCAACTTTGATGGGTGAGGATCTAGCTAACTATAAATTTTATTCTAAAAGAGAATAAGCTCATTCTATATAAAGAGGAGTTTCTCTCCATTTCATGTGATTTGTGAGTTGGGAGTTAAGAGTTAGATAAGTGATGAAGTATTGGAGTTTAGGAGTTGAAACTTGATGGGGCTCCCTTGTACTATCTGGATCGATAACTAATGAAGACAATACGTATCGCTTACTATTTAGTGCAAGGTTTAATGCTTTCATTGTTGTGAAATTATATAGAAATTTTCTTGCTTTTCAATCTAAATATAAAGGCCCAATTATTTTATTTAGGAGTAAAATCAATGTGAGGAGGTTTCTCTCTCAATTTGCTGTTTTATTTTTGTTTATTGCCATTCTTCTAATAAACTATTTGAAGATTTGTAAAAAAAAAAATCATAAATAATACAATACTTTTATAATTTGTCGATGAGTTGTACCTTCTAGGACCCTCCAAGATTCATTTCCATATAAATATCTGGCAAGCACGCTAAGGGTAATTGTAAAAAACATAGTTCCTTTGACTTGAGTTCATATAATTAAAAAGGCGAATGTATCAAAATAGATTTTTCACCATGAAGTGGTTGCAGATGGAAAACAACCATTTCACGAAATTTCCATGAGTTGTGCCATGAAATTTCCTCCAAACACCACAAATGAATGCCATAGACGACTTATCATCTCAACGCTTAAATTTTATCCATTAAAGTTCATAATATTTGCTAAATTTAAAAACAAAAATACAGAAAAAAAAAAAAAACAAAACAAAACCAAAAAGATTCAAAGGAAACAGTGAAGTGGAAAAATAAGATGGTACTTACATTGGAACATGAGTGTGATATGACATAACAAGAGGAACACACAACAGTTTGGCAATTATCAGGGCACCAAACACCTGAAAAATTCTCACATAGTCAGTTCAAGTATATTGTTTTCCCCATAGAAACTAGACAAGCAGCTGAGATAGTAATAGAACACATAATACTTACCATAATTCCTGGGGATGATGCATGTACAATATCAGGCTTAAATTTTGCAACCTCCCAAATAATTCGTGGACTCAAAGCCAGGGACAGAGGAACGTTTGAATACCAAGGACAAGGAAAACTGCATGAGTGCAGAATTAAAAGCAAAGGCATAAGGAAAGCACTCAGTATGTCAGATTCGCATCTAAAACCTACGAACTAAAATCGGCATTGCAGAGAAACATGAATCTCAACTGTAAAGTGCAAACATATCAACACATTAAATAATGTTGCTGCTATGGGTCAAATATTTTTCGAAAAGCTCAAAGCAAATCGAGGTTCTAAAATGGAATACATAGAGAAGCCAATGTAAAGTAAAAAAGAACAGAATAGAGATAGTAAAGACACTTTTTTATTTAAATCTTAGCAAACATAAGCAAGCATACACGAAGGAAATAAAGAAATCAAATAATATGCAGCAAGTTCATTTTGATAATGGTAGCACAGTCCAACACTTGAAAATGTTTCATGTGTAAAGGAAAACATTTTTTGAGAAAAAAGTTGGTACCAAATGTAATAGATTGACGACAAAAATTCAGAGTATAAAATGTTTTATTATTGGGAATCGCAAAGGCTAAATATCTGAAATAGCAACCTCACATTATGTCTTGGATTAAATTCATACACATTCATTCCAATAGAGTCCTGTTGCATAGGCTTTTTGGCATAGCGCAAACATTAAGTGATCAAAGTTGACTTTGACTTCAATGTAATGAACTAATTAGTTTTCTTGGAGAATAAAATAAGGATGATGGAAATTCTATGTAAGAAGACCTTGCATTGTCTAATGGGTGTAATGGTTAAGTGAGTAGTGGTCCATCTTAAAGATGATTGTTGTGAGCCAGCTAGTGATTTTTCTTAATGATGGTGGTTGTGAGTTGGCTAACGTTTGAGTGTAGTTTGAGTCCTATATAAAGGATGCACCAGAAATCAAAAATGTGTAACTGAGGATGATTATGGGTGTACTGAAGTTGATTGTGTTGCTGGATCGTCCTAGGATGTTCCAGGTGGGACATGGGACCGTGTTGAGTGAGACTGAGTTGAGACAGAGATGGGACCTGGGACATGGCCCACTGAAATGTATTTTTATGTACAATGAAAACACATTTCCAGAGTGAGTTTCTCCCTGTACAAGGGTTTCCCATTATAAATCTGTGTTCATGTGATGTTTATGGTTCTGTCCATTGTAAAATTCCTGTGCTACGTGGTGGTTATTATGTTAAATGGCTGTGTTAAGTTAATGCGAGGGTTGGACATGTTACCCCTCTTTCAGCAAGGGTACTCCAGAACCTTTTGGCCAATGCTTCTAGCCCTGTAAAGCCATGTGGGTTTGTGTTATTTGTGAAAGTGACTCTTAGATCCCCATTAGTGTGGACAGCCATGGCTACTCCCAGTCTTGTTTATTTCATGATATGTCTGTCTTTGTCACATTGCTGACTTTCCCCTGGTGGGTGGTAACTCCATGCCTTGATAGGTATTCTGATACCCTGGGATGGTGTTGCAGGTATCATGGATTAGGCATTACTAGGACTCATGGCCTATGGGAGCACTTGTGTCAATAAAGCCTTGTAAGAGTAATCACCGTATGTACTTTTCCTTGACCCTATCTCTTCTAATCCCAGTGCACCCCCCTACCCCACTTGTGCCATGTGTCTTGTGTATTTCACACTCCCCTTTGACCTTGGCTATGCACCCTAATAGTCATTTTACCCACCAAAATGGGTGACCCTATAGGAGAATTTTTTTCTCCCACTATTCACATCCAACCGACCAGCCATGCAACCCCTGACAAACACCACTAGCTGATGACGTGACATTTTATCTCCGTCACCTGCATCGGTCATATACTTTCTCACCCATCCAGTAAGAGCACATGGACAAAGGTGGGCTTCTGATCAAAATGTACTTAATTAATTTTGCAATTGAATGCTTATGTTTGTTTATATTTGGGCTTTTGATATGGATTTTAATGTGATTTGGAAGAAAGAGGGGTTTTGACCGTAATCTTGTTCCCTCACCTTAAATGGGGAGTTATTTTTTTAACCTAGTCCAATGGGACGTCCCTTGATACATTACAGTGGGCCATGTCCTAGGTCCCATCTCTGTCTCAACTCAGTCTCATTCAACACTATCCCATGATCCCCTAACTTGATTAACAACCAAAAATCATACATAATTGGTTCAAATAGTAATCTAGGACATCATAGATTTCTTGCGAAAAATTTCATCTATTACAGCAACTGGAAATTATTCTCCTAATTGTAAATTAAATTAAGCAGTTTATTTGAATAAAATCACAACTGCAATTTTCACCATAAAATTACCGCGGAAATAAAAAACTGGAAACTGAGAAATTCTAGCATACATGTAAGAATTTTGACACAATTATTTTTCGACAATTGTCCCCAGAAAAACCCAATGTGGGAAAACCAGTGTAGTAGATGAGGGTTTTATTATTATTCTTCAGCAACAATTCTAAGTACAATAATTTAGATGCTCTACTAGCAATCTAACCTGAGGAAATGACTGGCAAAATTATTGTGAGAATTTTCTTTCACCCCACAACTAATTTTTGCCACAGAAATTGCCTCTCTAGCCACATGCTGGACCTTCTAGTCACCTTCTACGTAGTGCTTGCGCAAAGCCTCTGGGGATTTTAACCTTCCTCTCACTGCCTCTTCCCGACACTGGAATGTTGCTAACCTCCTCTACCACCTACTACTCACCCTCTGGCTCTATCTTCTCTGCTGAATCTCTACCACTGAGAAAATCGAACAGCTTGGGCAACTGAGTATCTGCATTGTGGTGTATTCTCCATCACCATATCGATCCCTTCTTATTTCTTCCTATTGGGACTCCAACGGCCAAGATTAAATCTTAATCGATGGCTCAAATCATTTCTGGATCGATCCGTGTGAGTTTCTAGATGATTTTCACCTTATCTTAATTAATATTGATTAATTAACCATATTCCCTAAGTTTAGGCTTAGGAAATATTTTAAAAAAAGGCTAATAATCTAATTGAGACACTTCTAGGTGGAATTTCCATAAACGATTTTTGGGTTTTGGAGATCTCATGTATTCTAGCCTCTCCACCAAATTTCGTGGCTAGAACACATCCGATGCTACAAAAAATAACATTTCTTACCTTTCATAACCTAGATTCTATTAGGAAAGCCCCCCTTGTGTTGGATTACCCAACCTGAAGTGAGGAAAGTAGTTGTTGAGGTGACATTGACAATTCCTCCGAGTTACACTTGAGCTTAAGACCTAGTGCATGCTTTGCACTAAGGGATGTAAGTTATAGGTGATAACAAAGACCATGCAAAACAGCCCCAACCCCTCCACATGACACCAACATCATACATCAACACACCAAATCACTAGGAAACATCAACATCATTAAACATATGCCTCCTAGCCCCATGGGGGGGGCTAGAGCCATCATCCATTAACAAGATGTAGTATATCCAAAATAAACAAGTACACCATAACCACATTAGAATGAGATAGCATGCTCCAAGATACAAACAATTACAACCAAGGGATGATCAACAAGGCAAAAATATGAGAGAAGACCACCAAATTAGCAAGCACAATCATCCAACCAAGGAGAAGTGAGATGCCCCCAAACCAAAGACCTCCAATGACAAGGATAAGAAGCTCAGTGGAAGTGTATTTGCCCCAAGTCAATGCAAAAGTTCCAAGGAACCAACAACAAATCTCCATCAATCTAAGGATAATCACAAATTGAAACCTCCTAACATATGAGGTGTAACATGTTCCTATGTCCCCTCCAAAGCAATGTGTTACTCCATGGCCACTACACCTATACCATTCCCTAAACCCAAGCATCCTCAAGTCAAGTACAATGCTCCATCTAAACAATCCAAGTGTGACCATGCCATTTAGGACTCAATGCCCTCCTCAAAAATGCCTAGCACTCCTCCAAAGTGTGGCATCGTCGAACAAGTAACTCAACCTTCATGTGACCTGTTGCCGCAAAATTTAGTAGGCCTTGGAGAGGGGTACCCTACAAGGCTATTACTAGACCAAGAGACAACAATGGGGTAGTGGCTCACTATCACTGCAAACAGAAATCCTCTGCTATTTATGGAATTTCACCAATTGGAGAAGTCGCAATATGAGGTCACCTATGATGGATATTCTAAGTACAAAGGGATATGATGATGAAAAGGCTTCTAAGGGAAAAGCTTAAGTATAAGGTTCCAATCACCAAATGGAGGCAAATCACTTTTCCAAGAGAGGTTGAATTTATGAGGCACAAGGCCTAGGGTCTGATTAGTAGGTTGAGTGTAGGGATGGCCCAAGGTCAAGGCAAGGAGAAAAGGTTTCCAACAATGATTTTCAACAAGATAAAGGCACATGAAACCCTCACATAAGCCCCTAAATTGAAGCAACACCAAACTAGGGTTTACTCAGGGAAAAACAACTAGGGTAATAAAGTTTATGGATAAAATTGAAGTGAATGCCTACCAAGAGGGTTGATTTTCAGGCAACCAACTATATTGTTGGCATTTAGACTCTCCAATCCCAAAAATCATTCTTCAATAGAAATTCTCACCAAGCCATAGCTTTGGCGCTTGGCCTTATAGGGGCTTAATTATGTTGAAGTTTCTAAATCTAACAATTAGAAACCCTCCATGTACTTTCTGATTTATTCCTTCCTACTTGTTCTGATTAATTAACAAGTTATTTACCATGTAAATACTGAAAATAAACACAAGTACATGCTCAACACATTACAAATCATCAACTGAAGGAAACAGAAACAAGCACACAAATGACACCGTTATTTTTGGACTAATGTCCCCAAAAAACCCCAATGCGGGAAAATCGATGCAGCTATCTGAGGGTTTGATTTATTAAGCAGTTTCAGAATACAATTTGGGTGCCAAATCTGGCTCACCCAACAGAGAAAAATCTTGGCAGTAGTACCTCTCCTTCGGAGACAGATGCTCCGGCTGAAACCCCGGATAAACACTTTGGTAGCTCCTCAGCTCCAATCTACCCCACGAAAAACCCCAGCGTCAGCCTCTAGGGACTGTGTCAGCCTCTTCTGCCTTTTACGTCAACTTTCCCGGCAGTTCCGGCTTCTACCCTCTGCATCAGCTTTACCAACAGTTCTGGCTTCTGCCCTTTGCAACAACGTTCCCGACTGTTCCGGCTTTTGCCCTCTACGTTAGCTTTCTCGGCAGTTCCGGCTTCTGCCCTCTACGTCAGCTTTCCCAGCAGTTCCGTTGATCCTCCCAGCTCTATCTCTGTCTCTCTGCTTCTGTATTCACTGCTCTCAACTGCAACACCAAATCACTCTCTCAACTTTCTCAGCAAACCCAGCCCCAGAAAGTCGAAATCTTGATCTCTTGGTGTGTTCTCCAAATGACCCTCAAGCCTCCTCTTATACTTTTCTCGTTGACAAATCAACGACCGAGATTAAGTCCCTAATCAATGGCTAAGATTAGATCTGGCTTGATCCATGGCTTTTGGACCATTCTAACACAGTTTTATATTAATTCACATTAATATTTTATTTTCCCTAAGTTTAGACTTAGGGACTCCATTAAAAATATTAATTATTTTAATATCTCCTAAACTATTTAGAATCTACCCAAACCCTTTCTAAGTATTGGAGATCTCATGTGCTTTAGCCTCTCCACCAATTTTCGTGGCTAGAGCACATCCGATGCTACTCCAAATCAACACTCCCTCTTAGCGAGAACTGTGCTCTAGTAATACTCCTCACTGAGCATCACTCTGATCATCCGGAATCGGTCCCTGTGCTGATGCTAGGCCTACTGCCCAATATCCTCTGCACTACGGCATCATGTACTGCTACCCATGGCCCTGCCACTGCCACTGCTGCATCCGTACTGCAACTCCCTCTGCATCAATGTTGCTACCCATGGCCCTGCCACTGCCACTGCTGCACCTGCACTACAACCCCTCTCATCATGCTGCCCATAGCACTACCACTACTAACTAATACACCGCAACTCATTCACTGAAAAGTAAGTAACTGATCTCCCAACTCTAACATCTCCATTAGGCTAGAAACACTCTTGATGTTGAAGCTCCCTCTCTCACTGACAAGTGCTCCCTCTCTGACCTTTGCGCTGCTGCAACAACTCCATGCATCTTGTACCGTTGCACACCTCTATGTGTCATCCTGCCCTGGTGCAACACTCCCGTGCCTCTCGCACTGTTGCAGCCTGCTAGCCTCGCGTTGTCCTAGGAACCCTACACTATAGCTCCCTTTGTCACTCCATCTGCATCCATCTCTACTAACATTGCCAGTACTGCTACTCCTCTTCGGGGCTCCCGTAGCAAGGTCTAATCCAAGATGTTGGTTACCTCGAGGATCCTTCCCCTCATCGCCTGACTACAACTCGATGTCTCCCCACTTCCGCTCAAGTTGTGTGTGTGCACCCATAGCACACAGAACAAAAAGGATCCTGGCATTCCAGATGACAAAGTTGGATGCCTCATCCAACCTGTCCTGATCCCTCAGCCCATTCATGGCCATCTCTCTGCTCTTCTTGTTGACTCCTCCGACTCTCTCTACTTCCCGCCTGGAAGTTCTCTATTCGACTCCTGCTAAGTCTACTTCCCATCTGGAAGTTCTCTGTTCGATTCCTGCTGAGTCTACTTCTCGTTTGGAAGTTCTCTGTTCGACTCCTGCTGAGTCTCTTTACTACCTGCCTAGAAGTTCTCGGTTCGACTCCTTCTAAGTCTCCACTTCCCGTTTGGAAGTTCTCGGTTCGACTCCTACTGAGTCTCTCCACTTCCCGTCTAGAAGTTCTCAGTTCAACTCCAGTTGAGTCTCTCTACTTCTCGTCTAGAAGTTTTATTCTGAACTCCCTCTGAGTCCCGATTTCCCACCTAGAAATCCTTCTACCAACGTCAAGTTCCCCTCTTTGATCGTCTGTGCAATAGCAACACTGATCTGGATTCCTTGGCTAGAAATCCGCCTCAGCAGCAACTCCCTCTACCTTGGCTTTGCCCCGTTAGGCACTGTTATGACTACAGTGTTGATTTTAGGTAGCATCAGATGTGCTCTAGCCACAAAACTTGGTGGAGAGGCTAAGGCACATGAGATCTCCAATACACAGAAAGGGTTTGGGCAGATTCTAAACAGTTTGGTAGATATTAAAATAATTAATATTTTTAATGAAGTCACTAAGCCTAAACTTAGGGAAAATAAAATATTAATGTGAATTAATATAAAATTGTGTTAGAATGGTCCAAAAGTCATGGATCAAGCCAGATCTAATCTTAGCCGTTGATTAGGGACTTAATCTCGGTCGTTGATTTGTCAACGAGAAAACTATAAGAGGAGGCTTGAGGGTCACTTGGAGAACACACTGAGGGAGACCAGTCAGTTCAATTTCTAAAGTGGGGTTAGCTGAGAAATTGAACCAGTGGTCTAGTGAGCAATCAGGAGGCAGCAAATATGGAACAAAGAGATGGGATCAACCACTAGAGATCAGCACTAAGGCAGGAGAGGCAGACGCAGAGGCAGTGTGAGTCTACACGGTCACTAACTGGGCTTGCTTGAATGATGCAGAGAGGCCTAGGGCTAACGCAATCAAGCAGAAGCTGACGCAGAGGGTCTAAGAGCCACGCAGAGGTCAACCGGGCTGACACTGGGATTGAGAGAAGCACTGGAGAATTTTTTCTATATGGGTAAGCCAGTTTGGCACCTGTTGTACTGAAGAATTGTTGAATAATAAAATCCTCCCTTGCTGCACCGGTTTTCTCACATTGGGTTTTTCCGAGGACATTAGTCCAAAATAACTGTGTCAATGGGTTGATTCTTGTGCATATGTTTGTTTCTATATTACGGTGAGATATCTGCAACAGTATTTATTTTAATGTTTATTGAAGTGATTTCATAAATAACTTATGGTGGAATAAGTAGGAAAACTAAATCAGTTGCTGCAGTGATAGAATTTTCACATGGTATCAGAGCAAGTAATCAAAGACGGGAAGGGAAAATCAGTTATGGGTCAAGAGCACGATGCAGAGGCATCCACGTCAGGGGACTCACATAGATTTTCAAAAGATTGCACAAGAGAGAGATTTTGATTTCTCTATGTTGGCTTCCAGGCTGGAAGAAGAAGTAGCATGTATGACTAGTGCTGCATCACAGAAGTATGGTATATAGACAGTGGAGCCTCATGGCATATGACGCGAATGAGGGAGTGTTTCTCAAAATATCGAGAAGAGAAGATGGACTTTCAGATCAAAGTGTACTCCAGTAGGGAAGGGTACCATAGTTTTTCAGACATAATCGGGAGAACGGTTCCGTGCTACAAATGTGCTGCATGTACCAGGATTGGGGATGAACTTACTTTCCGTGTCGCAACTACAAGGCAAGGGTTGTGACATCTACTTCATCAAGGAAAAGGTATGCGTCAAACACAGGAGGTCAAAAAAGAAAGTGCAGATCGAGATCAAAAGTAATAGGTTGTATAGATTACAACTAGAATCACCAATGGCACTAATAGGCAGTCATGGAGACAAGGACTTGAACGAACTATGGCACAGAAGAATGGGTCACTTGCACCATGGAGCTTTGAGAATTCTCAAAAGCACTTTAACAAGAGTTCCAGATCTGAGTACGGAACGAGATGATGTATGCAGGGTATGTGCTCTAGGAAAGTATGCCAAGGCAGCATTTCCTAGGAGCAAACACAGGGCCAAGAGCGTACTAGGATTGATACGCTCAGATATCTGCGGACCTATGTTTGTTAAAGCTCTCAGTGGTGCCGAGTATTTCCTTACCTTCATTGATGACCACTCAAAGAAAACTTGGATTTATCTTCTGAAAACAAAGGATGAGGTTTTTTGTCAATTCAAGGAGTCCAAGGCTCTGGTGGAGAATCTGACTAGGAAGAAAATAAAAGTTTTGCACTCAGATAATGGTGGAGAATATGTCGATAAGGACTTCACTGATTTTTGTGCTAAGGAGGGCATCAAAAGAGAGTTGACAGCTCCCTACAATGCGAAGCAAAATGGAGTAGCAGAAAAAAAGAACAGGACTATTGTAGAAGCAGCTAGGGCCATGATGTATGATCAAGATATGCCAAAATTCCTGTGGGCGGAAGCATGCAACGCAGTAGTCTATGTTCAGAACAGAACTCCTCATCGGGCATTGGGCAAGATTACTCTAAAGAAAGTCTTCACAGGGAAGACACTTGAAGCCAATTATTTCAGGATATTTGGGAGTTTAGCATATTGTCGCATACACGAAGAAAAGAGGAAAAAGCTAGATCAGCAGAAAAGGCATATCTGGTGGGATATAGCGAGAACACTAAGGCATACAGAATCTATCTACCAGGGAGCAGGAAGGTAGTAGTACGACGAGATGTAAAGATCATGGAGGACAAGGCTTTCAGAAGATCTTGCCAGATGCCTTCCGAGGAGCAGTGGAAAGAGGATCCGTCGGTTATGCCTCTTCAACCAACAGAAGTGAAGAATTCTTCCTCAGGTCAGGAAGATTCTCAAGATGAGGAGGAGTGAACAGAAGCACCTGTTAGCAGACGAAGAACTAGCAGGGAACTTCGTCAGATTCTGCAAGATGCAGAGGACTTCATCAGTGCGCCAAGAAATAGCAAGGGAGAGAAAACAACCAAATAGATATCAGGCGTTGGTAGCTCGGGATGGAGAGCCTGCTAATTTCAAGGAGGCAGCTCAACATCAAGTTTGGCTAGATGCGATGATAGAGGAGTGTAACTCCATAATGGTGAACAATGTATGGGAGGCGGTGTCAAGGCCTCAAGACAGATCAGTGGTAGGTTCAAGATGGATCTACAAGATCAAATACGCTGCAAACAGCAGCGTTGAGAAATACAAGGCCAAGTTTGTGGCTAAGGGGTATGTTCAAACGGAAGAGCTTGAATATGAGGAGACCTTTGCCCCGGTAGCCAGGTATACATCTATCAGGACCGTGATATCTCTCGCTGCCCAGATGAGATGGGAGATCCATCAGATGGATGTCAAAACGGCATTTCTGAACGGGGTAATAGAAGAAGAGGTATACATTGAACAACCAGAGGCCTTTGAAACTCATGAGAAGTCTCATGTATGCAGATTGAAGAAAGCCTTGTATGGGCTGACATAGGCACCGAGAGCATGGTATGGTTGAATAGATGGCTACTTGCAGAAGATGGGATTTGTCAAGAGTGACGCAGATCTGAATCTCTATTATCTGGTCATAGAGAATGAGCCGCTAATCTTAGTACTATATGTGGATGATCTCTTTCTAACAGGATCATCCAGACTCATTGGGGACTGCAAGAAGAATCTAGCCACAGAATTCGATATGAAGGATTTAGGACGAATGCACTACTTCATAGGGTTGGAAGTTTGGCAGCAGAAAGGAGAAATCTTCCTTGGGCAAGGGAGGTATGCTACAGAAATCCTGAAAAGATTCGGGATGGGGGACTATAGACCTATGGCTATGCCAATGATCACCAACTGGAAGAAGATTGATGCATCAAAAGACAAGGATGTCGATCCCACCCTATACAGGCAGCTCATAAGGTCCCTGATGTATCTGGTCAATACCAAGCCAGACATTTGCTACGTTGTCAACACCCTCAGTCAGTTCATGGTGGAACCAAAGAGGGCACATTGGGCAGCAGCCAAACACGTTCTCAGGTATTTAGAGGGAACAATCGATTATGGGCTCTTGTACACCAAGGGTAAGGATATCATATTGAGTGGATTTACTGATGCAGATTGGGCAAGAAGTTCATTGGATCGGAAAAGTACCTCTAGGTACTGTTTCAACATTGGATCAGGAATGACCTCCTGGTGCAGTAGGTAACAGAAGTCCGTGGCTCTGAGCTCGTCTGAGGAAAAATATATGGCAGCAAGCACAGCCTCAGGTGAGGCCATATGACTTAGAAAATTGCTGGTGAACCTATTCAGAAGGAATATGGAGGCGACCAGGATCATGTGCAATAATCAGAGTTGCATCAAGCTCTCTGAGAATCCAATGTTTCATGATAGGTCGAAGCATATTGATATCCAGTGTCACTTTGTCAAAGACTGTGTCCAACGAGGAGCTGTACAGTTGAGCTACACTCCTACAGGAAAACAGGGGGCGGATATCCTCACCAAGGCCCTTGGAAAGACAAAGTTTGACTACTTCAGGGAAAAGATGGGGATGGTAAAGAACCCATTTCAGAAGTAGAAATGGGAGTGATAGCAGCACGGATGAAGAGGGAGTTGCAGTGCGGATGCAGTGTTGGGAGAAAGGACCAGCAGCAGCACAAATGCAGAGGGAGTTGTCATACAAATGCCGCAGTGGCAGAGCCATGGGCAACAGTACAGGATACAACAGTGCAGAGGATGTTGGGCAGAGAGGCTTAGCATCAGCAAAGGGACCGATGCCAGATCACCAGGGTGATACTCAGCAATGTTTTTAAAACCAGAACCTGTGACCGGACCGGTCCACCTAATGAACCGGTTTACCGACCGGAACCGATCTAACCGAGACTGGTTTGGTCTAAACGAACCGGTTTTAAAAAAATACATTAAATAATTAATTTTTAATGAAACAAAACTATTTTTAAGATGTAAAACCATGATTCCAAGCCAATAGAGACAAAATATGCAAAGTTTGCTCATTTATATACCATGCAAAGGTGAATATATCAAAATGGCACCGAGTGCAATACATATCATCGACAAAATAGCAAAATACATAAGAAATGAGGCTCTAAATGGCCTATAAAGTCCAAAAACAATGTTGCAAGCTATGAGGCCATTGGCCTACTACAAGTCTACAGTGTACACATGATCAATCATCAAGTCCATCACCACTACTAGACACAGGATCATCATCAGGAGCTACATAGACATTATCTGGTTCAGAGTCTGAGGATGCCTCAGCCTGATCTGCAACATCAGTATCAATACCACCAATGACAATAGAAGTGGACCTAATGGAAGCACGAGTTTGTCGACCTGCACGACTAGTGCCTTCCATTGGTTCCTTGCCTTTCCTTGATGCCGCTACTGATCTTGGTTCTGATGCCGCCACATAATCTGCCTCATCCCCCGCTAAAGCCATGTCGATATCAAAATCAGCCTCAAACACAGGATCTTCAGTCTCCTCCACCCATTCTGATGTTGGATCAATATCGTCCAACACAATGGGATCTAGATCAGGTGATTTGCTCATCATTTG
Organism: Pinus tabuliformis; assembly: GCA_031772625.1. Lineage (NCBI taxonomy): Eukaryota > Viridiplantae > Streptophyta > Pinopsida > Pinales > Pinaceae > Pinus > Pinus tabuliformis. Next base: position 337,442,773 of record CM062819.1, on the reverse strand, counting down.
GTTCCTCCTCAGTCGAAGGTTGTATTGCACAAAAACAAGATCATTTAACCGTTTTTGTTCCAAACGGTTTCTCTTCTTCGTGTGTATGCGCTCAAAAACAGACCAATTGCGCTCACAACCTGAAGCACTGCAAGTTTGACTGAGGACTCTAATTGCAAACCTTTGCAATTGAGGACACTGGCCACCAAATGACTCCCACCAATGTGTTGCAAAGAAAAAGACAATAATTAGTAACTTAGTTTATAATTTGAATTGTAAAGAACGTAAACAATTTTAACTTGAAATGAAAAACAAAATGGAAATTGGAATTGCTTACCTGGTTGGTCCACATCTCTTGCCATCTTTGCCAAGTTTTTGCCAAAAGTACCACTTGCCATATTGAAAATAGTAAGTTGTCTATGTATTTCCAACTGGTCTACATGGTTAGGGACCATGCGCTCCAAGCAATCAATCAATCCAGCTCTGACCTCCCCATCATGCTGATCTCCTAGCCGATTTTTATAGTGATACCTTGGGTTCAAAAAATACCCGGTTGCATGTATAGGACGATGGAGTTGATTGTTCCATCTGTTATCAATGATCTCCCATATACGGTCATATTTAGCTAACCTGTCCTTGTAAGCTGCCCGTATCTGCTCCTTTGCCTGATCCATAGCTTCATAAATGTAGCCCATGGCCAATCTTTCCCCATCCACCAACCTTAGCACCTTAACAAGGGGCTCGGTAATTTTCACAAGCTCTACAGACCTTTTCCAAAAACAAGTGTCTAACACTTTCTTTTTGGTGTCTTTTCCATCTGGTCTACGAGCCCACCGAGATTCAAACCATTCTTCAGAGGAAAACATTTTCTGCAAGTTTTTATGTTGACCATTGAGACATTGCAACGTGAGGAAGTGAGTTGCAAATCTCGTAATTGCAGGCCTAACAAGCTCTTTGCCTCCAGTGTGTTTCCTCATTAGGTTCAATACCCATGAGTGGTTGTAAATGTATTTTGTAATGCACTTGGCATGCTCTACAGTGTTCTTTACCCACTCCACTTTGCCTATATCCTCAAGCATGAGGTCTATGCAATGTGCAGCACATGGAGTCCAAAATATGGTCTTATATTTGGCCTCAAGCATCTTTCCAGCAAGAACATAGTTTGAGGCATTATCAGTGATGACCTGCACAACATGCTGCTCCCCAACTTCCTGAATAACGTTATCCAAAAGCTCAAATAGAAGGATTGCATCCTTTACCTTATCAGATGCATCAACTGATTTCAAAAACATGGTTCCTTGAGGGCAAGAAACAAGGAAATTAATGATAGTGCGGTTCTTTCCATCGGTCCATCCATCTGACATAATGGAACAACCTGTTTTGAGCCATGACTCTTTAAACTCAACCAAATACTCATCAATGGAAGATATCTCTTTTTGCAAAAGAGCTCCCCTCAAGTCATGCATACTAGGGCCTTTGAAGCCCTTTCCTGCAGCTATAACAGAGTCCCACATAGCTTGGTAATAAGGTGAGCGAGCAGCATTAAATGGGATATCTGAATCATACCACCATCTAGCAATGTATTGGTGAGAAGTTTCTTTGCATTGTTTTTTCCAATGTTGATCCAAAGTGGGTTGAGAACTTGGCTGGGAGGAAGTGGGATTAGATTTAGAAGAGGCAATGTTGGCAGAAGATGAGAAATAACTTTGGATGTTTGCTCTCTTTGTTCCTTTTGATGGTTGGCCAAGTCCAACAGAAGGATGAACATAGTGAAAGGGGTCATTGGTGGAAGGGATAGAAGTGGAGTCTTGAATCTCATAATCATCATACCCACTCTCTTTCATGGCTTCTAATAATTCCCTCTTCCTTGCAATTTCATCTTGGATGGCCTTCTCCCTAGCCTTATCCTCATAAAAATTTTCAAGCTTGGCAATGTATTCTGCCCTAATAGGACCTAACAGTGCATTTGGTGCATCACATGGCTTTACTTGGCCTCTTATCCCAGCCAAGTGTTGTTTCAACCTAAGAATACCCCCACTTCCAATAGATTTATGGCATAATTTGCATATCATTTTTCCATCAATTACATCACAATGAGCCCATGCACTGTCCTTTCCTTTTGGAGCCATGTTTGCTTGAAATAATAACAATTTGCAAAGAAATCTGCCATTTAAAAAAAAAATTGCAGCTAAGCAAAATGGAAAACCAAAGATAAATGTAGGAAAACAAATGCACATGCAAGGCTCAAGCTACAAAATTTGATAGCATAGAGCTAGAGAGTTTATAGCATACATGATAGATCATAGAAGTGAGAAGTTTATAAGTATAACACATTAAAAAAAAATCATGGACAGCAGACTCAAATGAGGAATTATCAAGTGCAAATCCTTACCTGGAAATGCAAACTAGCTGCCTTAGCCTCCTCTTGAAGATGGCAACTCCACTAACAACTACACACTATCTCCAAAATAGCTCCAACTCCAACTCCAAGATGACTACTTCAGCAAAAACTCCACACTCTCCAAGCTCACAAACAAACTCACAAACACTCACAAACACTCCAAATCAGTTGTGTGAGACAAATGAGAGTGAGAGGGGTCTCTTATAGCTTGGAGAGGGTGTTTTTGGAGGGAAAATACCTTTACCTCCCCCCCAAAACCCCTAAACCACAAACCACCAACGCCTTTTTCCAAGATTCGGTGGGCATGCCATAAACCGGCCGGTTTAGGACGGAACCGGCCGGTTTAGGACGGAACCGGCCGGTTTGATACAAAACCCCTAAACCACAAACCACCAACGCCTTTTTCCAAGATTCGGTGGGCATGCCATAAACCGGCCGGTTTAGGACGGAACCGGCCGGTTTTCACCGGTTAGGGCCAAAAATCGGGCAAATGAAGGGTCTGACCGGGTTTTTAGGCCGGTTCGGACCGGCCAGCTAGCTAACCGGCCGGTTTGACCGGTTACCGGTTTTTCTGAGCGGTTTTTAAAACTATGATACTCAGTGAGGAGTATTACTAGAGCACAGTCATCGCTAAGAACGAGCGTTGATTTTAGGTAGCATCGGATGTGCTCTAGCCACGAAACTTGGTGGAGAGGCTAAGGCACATGAGATCTCCAATACCCAGAAAGGGTTTGGGCAGATTCTAAATAATTTGGGAGATATTAAAATAATTAATATTTTTAATGAAATCCGTAAGTCTAAACTTAGGGAAAATAAGAATATTAATGTGAATTAATATAAAACTGTGTTAGAATGGTCCAAAAGTCATCGATCAAGTCAGATCTAATCTTAGTCATTGATTAGGGACTTAATCTCGGCCGCTGATTTGTCAACAAGAAAAGTATAAGAGGAGGCTTGAAGGTCACTTGGAGAAGACACTGAGGAAGAAAAATCAGTTCAATTTCTGGAGCGGGGTTAGCTGAGAAATTGAACCAATGGTTTGGTGAGCAAGCAGGAGGCAGCAAGTACAGAATAGAGAGACAAGATCAGCCATTAGAGATCAGCGCTGAGGCAGGGGAGGCAGACGCAGAGGCAGCAGGAGACCGCATAGTCACTAACTAGGCCTGCGTGAGTGACGGAGAGAGGCCCAGGGCTGACGCAGTCAAGCAGAAGCTGACGCAGAGGTCCTAAGAGCCACGCAGAGGTCAGTCGGGCTGACGCTGGGATTAGGAGAAGAACTGGAGAATTTTTTCTCTGTGTGTAAGCGAATTTGTCACCCTGTTGTACTAAACAATTACTGAATAATAAAATCCTCCCTTGTTGCACCGGTCTTCCCACATTGGGTTTTTCCAGGGACATTAGTCCAAAATAATTGTGTCAATGTGTTGATTCTTGTGCATATGTTTGTTTCTGTATTACGGTGTGATATCTGCAGCAGTATTTATTTTAATGTTTATTGAAGTGATTTCATAAATAACTTATTGTGGAATAAGTAGGAAAAGTAAATCAATTGCTTCAGTGATGGAAATTTCACATACATTGCCCCACCAGCTCCACTCTGCAAATTATCCACAGCCTCCTAAACCCCAGCAACCTGAAGGTGAGAGCTCCTAGGCTCTACGCAGTCCCAGCATCGACAAACTAGCTCCCTAAGCCAACTGTGTCAGCCCTCCTAGGCTCTGCATGAGCCTGTCTTTGCCTCCCTCAGCCTCTGCGCAACCTCTTCTTGGCCCGAACTTGATGATGCAGGCACTGCATCACCCCTTCCTTGTTGTTTTGTTGCTAGGAACAGCTTCTGTCACTCGGGACAACTGTTTTCTGCTGTTGCTGCTCTGCTCGGCTGATGTCCTCAGTTCTCCTGTGATCTGCAACCACGCTCTGATACCATGTTGAAGTTTCTAAGTCTAACAATTAGAAACCCTCCATGTACTTTCTGATTTATTCCTTCCTACTTGTTCTGATTAATTAACAAGTTATTTACCATGTAAATACTGAAAATAAACACAAGTACATGCTCAACACATTACAGATCATCAACTAAAGGAAACAGAAACAAGCACACAAATGACACCGTTATTTTTGGACTAATGTCCCCGGAAAAACCCAATGCGGGAAAATCGGTGCAGCTATCTGAGGGTTTGATTTATTAAGCAGTTTCAGAATACAATCTGGGTGCCAAATCCGGCTCACCCAACAGAGAAAAATCTCGGCAGTAGTACCTCTCCTTCAGAAGAGACAAATGCTCGGGCTGAAACCCCAGATAAACAATCCAGTGTCTCCTCAGCTCCAATCTACCCCACGAAAAACCCCAGCGTCAACTTCTAGGGACTATGTCAGCCTCTTCTGCCCTCTGCGTCAGCTTTCCCGGCAGTTCCCAGCAGTTTCGGTTGTTCCCGACAGTTCCAGATTCTGCCCTCTACATCATCTTTCTCGACAGTTCCAACAGTTCCCAACAGTTCCAGTTGTTCCCAGCAGTTCTAGCTTTTGCCCTCTGCATCAGCTTTCCCTTAAGCTCTGGTTGTTCCCGGCAATTCTGGCTTCTGCTCTCTGCGTCAACTTTCCCGACAGTTCCGTTGATCCTCCCGACACTATCTCTGCCTCTCTGCTTTTGTATTCACTGCCCCTCAACTGCAACTCTAAATCACTCTCTCAACTTTCTCAGCAAACCCAGCCCCAGAAAGTCGAAATCTTATCTCTTGGTGTGTTCTCTAAGTGACCCTCAAGCCTCCTCTTATACTTTTCTCGTTGACAAATCAACAGCCGAGATTAAGTCCCTAATCAACAGCTAAGATTAGATCTAGCTTGATCCATGACTTTTGGACCATTCTAACACAGCTTTATATTAATTCACATTAAAAATATTAATTATTTTAATATCTCCTAAACTGTTTAGAATCTACCCAAACCCTTTCATGGTATTGGAGATCTCATGTGCCTTAGCCTCTCCACCAATTTTTGTGGCTAGAGCATATCCGATGCTACCCCAAATCAACAAATTATGTCAAGAGAGAAAGAAAGAAAAATTTATGGATAAAAAATGTATTTGATCACCAACAAGGTAGGTCAGTGCCTTATTCCTTGGGAGGATTGAGATTATGAGTTGATTGGATAGCTAAAAGTTGCTAACGAGAAAGGATAATCCATGCCCTAGAATCAAAAACCCTGGTGATTACCTATGTAATGGATCAAGGGGTTTTATGGGAGAGGTAATCAAAAATCACCACAAGGATTATCATTCACATGTTATTCATGAGTAATGCATGCAATAATGATATCTACATTCTATCCAATAGATTTTCAGTGAATTAGGGCATAACAGAAAACCATAGATTCAATTTATTCAATGATTAGACATAAAGCAAAGATTTATCCAACAAAATGTCAACTTACAATATAACATGCATGAAATTCCATCCATTGATCCAAGACAATAGCTCCAAACACAAGCAAATTAGCCCCAAATATCAAAATTCATTCATAGATCCAAATGTCCTCCACCAGAAAAAGAGGTTGATATACCCAAGTTCATGTGATGATGATTTACAAATGATTCCTCTCCTTTATTTATATGACGAGAACTAATGTCCTTTTTAGCCTAAAGCCTCTAAAATAATAAATTATGTCACAATGATAAGTTAAGTCACAATCTGACCTACTAGCTTAAACAAAAGCATAAGAATTTGCCCACGCATGGAAACCGTAGGGCAAGATACGTTGACGTCATCAATGCGTAAGCCTCTCTAGGGCATGCATTGAGGGCTTAGGGTGTCAAGAGTGGTGTAGAAGCCCTCTAAAATCCTCCTCTGAGAGTTGGCCCTTAGATCTTTGTCAATCTCCCTATGTGGCCCCCACAATTCATCTTGGGGCAACATAGGTAGTCTCATGGGTCTCCAAATGGCCATAGTGTTTGTCTTAACTCCAACATTGCGGGCTTCCAAGGTGGTGCAATCCCTTCCAAGTCTCAAGAGGTGAGACCATCCTCATCTGGGCCCTGGATCAGCTGCCATCCCTCACAAAGTGCTAAGGTCGACTGGGGGCATGTCGGTTCAAGGTGCATCATCCCAAAAGTCATTAAATATAAGGCAAAGTGTCAAGACTCAAAACGATGTGGGTGTTGGAGGTGCCCAATGTGAAAATTTCAACTATTGCAAAAACTGGAAATTATTCTTCTAACTATAAACTAATTAACAACGTATTTGCCCACACAAACAACGAATAATTCACAACTGCAATTTTCACCAAATTAAATTTTGCGGAAGATAAACTAGAATATGAGAAAATACTGGCACACACAAAAATATGACACATTTGTTTTTAGACGAAATTCCTTAGAAAAACCCAACTTGGGAAAATCAGTGCAGTCGCTGAGGGTTTTTATTATTAAGCAACAGTGAGAAATTTGAGTACAACTGGATGTCAAAAACTGGAAATCCACAACAAGAAATAGTAGCCCGAATTATCTAAGGGAATTTCCCCTCCTCCACAAGCAACCACGGCAAAACTCGACTTCACAAACTCGTCCTCCTAGACCCCTTGCACAGGCCTATGCGCACTGCTTGTGCAGACCCTTTGACATCTAGGCCAAAACCATTGTTTTACAAAACGGCCGAATCGACTCCGACTCGGCCGAGTCGAACCGAGTCAAAGGCCTGGGGAGTGACTCGGCCAGCTACCCGGTTCGGTTGACCGAGTCACATATGACTCAGCCGAGTCATCCAATGACTCGGCCGAGTCATATGTGACTCGGTCAACCCGGCCGGGTAGCTGGCCGAGTCACTGTTGGGACGGCTGGGCAGCGTAAATGATAAAAAAATTCATAACAGAGACTTATATATTGCAAATTAGACGTATTGGAGCATGCTCTCACCACTGTTAGCTTCAGAATGCTGAGATATTGTAACAGCCTTTTGTATTGATCATGATGTTAGAACAGACCAAAGAAAATGTTCAAACAATGATCATGAACGAATGTCCTTAAGTTAATTAATTGACAACCGCCGATGTATATAGGAATTGGATGCCTCTTAATGTGTACTGTGTGTAGAAATTTCACTTAGACGTTTTATGACAGCAAGAAGGACAAGTGAAATCACAATATAATGAGATAGATAATTGCTATTGTTAACAATGATTTTTCAATTTGACAAATTAATGCATCTGAAAGATAACTCACAAAGAGAGAAATAATGCTATCTACTATCGCATAAGTCAACTAACAATGAGCTTCCGAGACAAAAGGAAAACACCAGGCCTAAGATATGGTACAGTGAACATTGAATCAGCCTGGATATGAATGTTGGACTCCAATTTGGCAATGTGACCCCTTCAGAATGCAACGCTGAGCCTGCAATTACAAATTTATTGGCCCTGTACTGTATACATTAAGGAAGAGACCTTGTAGATGTTGGTGGCTGAGGGAGACAACGCTGAACAAGGCTGCAGAAAAGAGAAATAAGCCTTTTAGACCTGTGATAATGCCCAATAAACCAGTGGCCAGGGTAAGGAAAGATAATCAGGCCTGTAAATCAACAAGGATAGTCACAAATGACAAATTCTCAATGTAAACTCACACCAATCCCTCAAAAATTCATCTCTAGGCCTGTAAATAAAATATCAGTATATATTGAAAATATCGCCGATATTTCGGCGAAAATCGTAAATATCGCGAGATTTTTACCAAAACGAAATTTCGGCTGTAATTTCTCGCGATTTTTTCTAGTTTTGAATTTCTCGCGATATATCCGAAATCTCGGCGATTTTTTTACAAATATCGCGCGACGACCCTAAAAATCGCCGGCAGCATTTATAAATTGGGGTTTGGCCTCGTAAATGAACCATTTCTGTTTCGAGTTTTCGTTAGAGCTGGAGCCTGGAGACGCTGCGGAGGGTTTTGGCTGCGGAGGGTTTTGGCTGCGGAGGGTTCCAGTTTATGTGTTTAAACTTTACAACTTTCCAAATTCCAGGTATGCGTGCAGCGTAATACGTATTCCCCATTGCCCAACCGTTAAAACTTAATACTTTGGCTGCGGAGGGTTTAATATTTGACCATAATTTCAACACTGTGTTCCATACCACGTATGATCTCATCATTGTGTATGACTGCGTGGTATATTATTATTATATGAATGCCCAGCGTATAACTATATACACAATGCCCAACATATATACATAATGCATTGTAAATTTGTATGGATTGCGTGGTAGTGTTGTGCGTTATATGGACTGTGTATAGCATGGTTCCATATTCATATGTTTGTGTATAAATGAATGTGAACAGCTTATAGATATATAGCATGAATAGCTTTTGATATATGAAGTTCATTGCTTGTGTTGATAAACAAATTATAAGAAATGCCACAGTATAATGCAGAGTGAAGTGACACCAGTTTTTTACCGTAATATGCATCATTTTTAAGGCAAAAATTATCACAGTTTATGCACAGTCTTTTGAAAAAGCTGAGTGACATTGCATTATTGGCCTCTAGACATGAGCAAAATGCAGTTTAGCTTTAGGAAAATGCAGTGAAACTACTTTCTATTTGCTATGAGGTCCATAAAGGGTCTTTGAGACATGAACTTTTCTCCCTCATATTTATTGTTAGCGATGATTACATTAAAAGACATTCCCAAATTGTTACAGCTGTATTGAAGACCACTCCAAAACACTTCGGAATATACCTGCAAGGCTGCATGCATTCTGTAAATAATATCACTGTAATGAAGTATCGAAAAGGCACAAATCTCTGAAATTGACGCAGCCCAAGTCACTCAGTGAGTCAGTCTATTCTCAAGCAGCCACAGACCACCGTCATGACTTAAAGAGTGGAAGCCTATCTATGTCATCATCAAGCCCGAATCCTTCCTTGAACCAATTATAGTGCAAATTCAAGATGTAATTCAAATCAGATTCCTCCAAGCAACAGAGTTTCACATAGAGACTGTAGCCTAGTGGTGGTCACTGTAGCAGCCTATCAGTAAATTTATATGCAGCTCTTCGTTTATTGTTCATGAGTACAGAGAGATCAAATTTCTATTGTTGTTCAAAATTCAAATGATCCTGACTGTATTAACTTCTGGCAACTGATAATGTATTTGCAGCAATGCATTCATGGTTTGCTTTGAAGTTTGCATCATCTTCCACCTTCCGTTATAGAGGTAAAAGGAGTACATCAATTTGACTGGTTGACAAATTACAATACAGCAGCCAGCTAACCAGACCTCCAGTGACAGCATGACCTCCTGGGGTCATAACTTATAACTTTATAAGTACTAGAGGAAGCCAATGTTATCCAGTGAGCTTTGGGTAGAGCCCATACGTGTGTGTTTGTGTTTGTATGTGCTGGCACAGATTGTCTTAACCCTGGATTTATGGAGGAGGGATTTGAACCTAGAGCTTTTTGATTGCTGTCAGAGCTTTTCTTCAGAATTTTATAAATTTATATATTAAAAAAACAAGGGTTATATATTACTTAATAAGTTATTAAGTTACTAATTCCAAATTTGTTTTGGTGCTGTAGGTTTCCTTTTGAGTTAGCGGCTAACAGCAATACAAAAATACAAATATGCCAAAAAACTTGGACCCATTTTGGGAGTATGGGATCCCTGATGGTGGGACAAATCGTGCATATCTTTCATGCAAATTGTGTGGGGACAAGATGACAGGTGGGGTTACACGACTGAAATACCATCTTGCTAGACTCCCTGGACATGATGTTGGCATTTGTAGAGTTTCTAGTCCGGAGCTTATACGAAAAGCTCTTGAGGCAATTGAAGAAAAGGACAGAAAGAAGGAAGAGGCGGAAAGAAACAAAGCTGAACGTGCAGGTAGATCCTTTGGGATATCTTCTCATGATTTTGATGTTCAGGGTAGTGGCCCTACTGGCGCTAGTGGGAGGGGCTCCACAACTGGCACACCATCACATGCTAGTGTGAATGTGAGGTCATCATTTTTTGTTCCACGAACAGGAGCTGGAGCACAACCTGGCATAAAATCGCTTGTCAAAAAAAAGGAGAAGGAAGAAGCAGATAGAGTCATGGGGAGGTGTATTTATTGGAGCGACTTACCTCTCAGCATCACAAAAACCAATCCATTTTGGCAACCAATGTGTGATGCTATTGCTGTTGTGGGCCCAGGGTACAAAAGTGCCACATATGAGGAGTTGCGGGGGCCAATTCTTCAAGCAGAAAAAGAGGACATCAACTCTAGATTGGCGGAGTTGAAACAGACATGGGAAGTCACTGGATGCACAGTGATGTCTGATGGTTGGACAGATAGGAAGGGTAGGACCCTTCTAAATTTCTTGGTACATTGTCCTAAAGGTACCATGTTTATTAAATCGTTGGATGCATCAGAACATATCAAAGATGCAGCAACGATATGTGAGTTGTTAGATGGGTTCATTCAGGAGATTGGTGTGCAGAATGTGGTGCAAGTCGTAACAGACAATGCAGCTAATTATGTGTCTGCCGGCAGAATGCTTATGGAGAGGCATCCCACATTGTTCTGGACTCCATGTGCAGCGCATTGTCTTGATTTGTTGCTTGAGGATATGGGGAAACTCTCCTTCATCAAGGAGGCAGTTCATATGGCTAGGAGCATCCCCAAGTTTATTTATAACCATGCTATTGTTCTTAGCCTTATGAGGAGGTTCACAGGAAACAAGGAGTTGCGGCGTCCTGCCATCACACGTTTTGCCACAACCTTTATTACTCTTCAGTCTTTGCTTCGATGTCAGTACGAGTTGAAGCAAATGTTTGTGTCTAATGATTGGCGTGGTTGTAGATACAGCAGGAGACCTGATGGGAAAGCCATTGAAAAAATGGTGTACTCTGAGACATTTTGGCGTGGAGTAGAAGAAGCATGTGCAGTTAGCGAACCTATAGTAAAGGTTCTTAGATTGGTGGATGGAGAGAAGCCTGCAATGCCTTATTTGTATGAGGCCATGGATAGGGCCAAGGAGGCCATTCGTTCCTATTATGCAGACAAGGGTTCTGCTGGCCTTAATAGGCAGATGATGTTATGGGATGTGATCGATAGTCGGTGGACAGGGATGCTTCATCGACCCATTCATGCAGCAGCACTCTTCCTCAACCCTGCATTTGCATACAAATGCAATTTTCGTTTTGATGGCGAGGTGATTGAAGGGCTCCATTCCTGTATTGAGAGGATGGTACCTGATTCTGAGGTTCGTCTCAAAATCAGCCGCGAGATACATAATTATCAGGATTGTGTTGGCCTATTTGGCTTTGATGAGGCCATTAAGGAAAGGGCCCTCTTCATGCCACGTAAGTGACAAGTCATCACTCATTAGAAATTATAAATTTGAATTTAATTATGTTTTAACTTTTAAGTTTTTGAATTTTTTATTTCATTATTTTGTTGTAGATCTTTGGTGGCGAAGCTATGGTGCAAGGGTACCAAATTTGCAAAATTTGGCTATGCGAATCTTGAGTCAAACATGTAGCTCTTCAGGGTGTGAGCGCAATTGGAGTGTATTTGAGAAAATACACGCCAAAAAGCGCAACAGGTATAACTTTGAACTCAAGCCTTCAGTTGAGCAATTACACTTATTGTAATTTTTAATTTTTAATTTATGACCTTCAAGTGTCAAGACTCAAGAGTCAAGAGTCAAGACTCATTACTTTTTTTGACACTCTTACAGGTTGGAGTTCGCACGCCTCAACGATTTGGTGTATGTGCATTACAACATCCGACTTCGAGTGAGGCAAATAGAATCACCAGTGGATCCAGATGCCATTTCCTTAGACAATATTGATGTATTGTCTCCGTGGAGGGTGGAGTCTCAGGAGCCCATATTGGAGGAGTCACCTTCATGGTTGGAGGAGCCAGTGGCAGATGATCCATTAGAGCAGGGGCAGCAAGAGGAGGACTCGGAGTCAGAGGAGCAGCAGCACTTAGAGGAGGAGCAGGAGGAGCTGGAGGAGGACACTGCGGGAGCATCAGCATCAACACCATCTGCTATAGATATAGGAGAGCATAGCTCCATGCCTATCACTCATTATTTGACATTAGGTGCAGAGGCAGTGTCAGGGCCTTCTACTACTAGGGGCAGGCCTGACAAACAGCCCATCATGTTTTCCCGTAAAAGGGGGAGAGGGCAGTAGATAGATAGCTGCTAGTTTTATTTGTTATGCTACATGTAACTCATGATGATGAGATACTTTTATTATTATATGTGATGTTATTTTGTATTGGTTCTCCACATTTGAGTCCTTGAATGGACAATTATCAGGGATTAGCACGATTTGGTATCGCCTTTGATATATCATTTCTATTTGACATCATATATATCAGTGTTTTCTTCATATTTATGTGCCAATGTGTTTATTTCATGTTGTTATTGCTTTATATGTTTAAAAATCTGAAAAAAATGAATATAGTATGCATTTTTTATGCTTGCTTTTGTTGTTTAAATTCTGAACATGAAGATGTTGCTTTAAAAATTAAAATAGTTTCTTGAGTGTTTGCTGCGCACTGTATAGTTATACTCATTTAATGCCAATTTTTTGTTTTTTTTGTGCCCTAGGTTTGAATTAGTTCACTACAAGTACAAATGTCAAATATGCCAAAAGCTTTGGACCCATTTTGGGAGTATGGGGAGGCTGTTGGTGGGGCAAATCAGGCACTTATATCATGCAACTTGTGTGGGACCAAGATGTCAGGAGGGATTACACGATTGAAATACCATCTGGCTAAACTCTCTGCATATGATGCAGATGTCATGCCTTGTATGGTTTCTAGTGCAGAGGTTATACAAAAAGCTCGTGAAGCAATTGCTGAACAAGACAGAAAGAAAGCTGCTAGGGAGAGGCCAATGGTCTCAGATAGATAGCTGCTAGTTTTATTTGTTTTGCAACTTTTGCTACATATAAGTTTATAACTCATGATGATGAAATACTTTTAAAGTTTTATATATGTGATGTTGTTTTGTTTGAGTCCTTGATTGGACAATTATCACTATCAGGGATCAGCAGGATGTGTGATGTTATTTTAATTTTTGTTTAAGTCCTTGATTGGACAATTATCAATTTATCACTATCAGGGATCAGCAGGATTTGGTATCGCCTTTGAAGTTTGATGTATCATTTCTATTTGATATCATATATATCAGTGTTTTCTTCATATTTATGTGCCAATGTGTTTAGTTCATGTTGTTATTGCTTTATATGTTTAGAAATCTGAAAAAAAATGAATATATTATGCATTTTTTATGCTTGCCGATATTTGCCGATATTTTGCCGATATTTTCGCCGATATTTCCGATAAGATATTTTCCAGACCCTCGCCGATATTTTCCCGATACCGATATTATCAACACTGGTATATATGATTAACAACAATAAATCTATTAAACCCCCAGCGTCAAGGGTAAATGTCCCCTTTAAAGTTGTAATAGGGTTTGATACCCTCGGTGCCTGCAGCTAGGTTTCTTTTGGCAAATGTGGGCCAGATGGATACAAAGTTGTCTTCCATCTATATTATAATGCTGTGTGTTTGGAAACATGAATGAAAATCTTTAAAATTATGTTTAAAATATTTAAAATTATGTTTTTTAATAATAAAAAATAAATATTTAATGTATTTTTTACAACGACCGAGTCATTGAAATCGAGCCGGCCGAGTCATTACCGTTTCGGAGTCGGAGTCGGAGTCGATCCTCGGCCAAGCCGGAGTCGGAGTCGGAGTCGTAAAACATTGGCCAAAACTGCCTCTAATCAAGTCGTTCTGCCTAACTCTACTACTGGAAACTATTCCTCGGCCTTCTGGAAGACTTTCCCAGCCTCTGGAGGCTGAATCGATTTCCCCATAGCTAAATCGAGTTGCCCTCTAAAGCTGTCTGCGCAGTCCTCTACGCAGCCTCACTGGGAATAAGTTGGCCTCTTGTTGTTGCCTCTCTAAAACTGGAAAATTTTCCACTGAATCACTATCCCTGCCCCTCTATGTCTCTGCTTCCCTTCTCTGGTTCGAACTCTTCCAGCAACTGCTGCTGATCTCTGGAGGATCGAACTGCCCAAGGAAATCAATCTCAAGTGTGTGTTCTCCATCTACCCATCGACCTCCTCTTATAATCTCCAATTGGGATTCCAATGGCCAAGATTAAAATATAATCAATGGTTGAGATCATATCTGGATTGATCTATGTGAGTTTCTAAATGATTCACACCTTTCTCAATTAACACTGACTAATTAACCCTTTTCCTAAGTTTAGACTTAGGAAATATTTAAAAATAGGCTAATAATCTAATTGAGACACTTCTAGGTGGAATTTCCATAAACAATTTTTGGGTTATGGAAAACTCCTATTTTGAGCCTCTCCACAAAGTTTCGAGACTAGAACACCTTTGATGCTACAAAAGCTAACACTCCCTTTAGCAAGGAAGGTGTTATAGTGTTGCATTACTGCTACAACACCCTGTCTCTGTATCACCCTCTGTCATGTTGTTGATATCTGGACACTGTCACTACATGCCACTACCCACCAACCATTGCGCAACTCTGATGTTGCATCTGTGCTATTGTTGACATTGTTGATTTTGCTGCCAACTCTGCATCTACACTGCAACTTCCTCTTATCTATTGTTGTTGCAATTGTAACGACTACAAGTAAGAAGCATCTGAAATACTAAATCAACTATGTCTTTGTGTTGCATTTGTCTCCTGAGCATCTGACTGCTACTAGGTTCTGCACCGTCCACTGAAGAATCTGTTGCTGCTAACTCTGCACCAAACCACCTGTGTTGAAGAATCTAGGGTACACATAATTAAGAGGGATTCTTCTTTAACATGATAACAATTTCTGAAGTACTTAAACAATTTATCTTAACTTGATATTTCATTTATTATTAGTGTGTGTGTTTACTTCATCAAACTGCTACCAAAACAAAAGAGAAAAGAACACAAATATTTGGCTTTCTGCTAGGGCCAAAACCTCTCCCTCTTGGAGAGGAAACCCCACACAAAATTCTTCTTATAGAGATTCCATTGACGAATACCAAGACCATGACCCTTAACACAATCTGCCTCTCCAAGACCAAGACATCAATCCTCTTTCTGGAACACTGCTGAGATCGTCATCTGCACCACTGCTGCATCACTGAGATCCCTGTTGCATCACTGAGATTGCATCTTGAGATCTCAGGTCCTTACTGAGATCATCCTCTTCTCTGCTACCATGCCAATTTCATCACATTGTTGTTGCATCTTCAAATGATGTTCTTCTTGAATGGGATCATCAAAGATCATGATCCCATTTTATATCCATGCTAGAGATAAGGTTTCCTTGTCTTCATTATAATCATGATTATGAGCTTGTCTTCATAAGATCATTACTTCACTGAGTACCTGTTATACTTAATATAAACCCAGTTCAATCAAAGTCAGAGTGTGATATTACACTCATCATAACTATGATCTAGATATGTGTCAAGACTGTGTGTATGTGAGAGATCACTGAGATACACACATAGACAGATCTAACTACTATGATCTCTACCAAGAATAAGTATGTCGAGACAGAGATCTAGGATCATTGCAATATCTAATAAGTTGAAACAATAAGGGTTCTGAGATACTTCTCAACATATACATATACCTTGGCTGCACTGCGATAGGTCGAGACTGTGATCATGCCAAATTTGTCATGCTCCTTCGTTGTTATGGATCTAAGACTGATCATATTATTACTGCGGCTTACCAGGACTACGGTGACATTCTTGTGTCGAGGATAACCATCCAACTGAGGTCCTGACTGCTCCTCCATGTATCCAAAGTGTAGCTTGACTTCACAGGCATGCCAAGAGAGTATTTGGCCCAGTACATAAATTATTGTTGTGTCCTCATCCTATCTCCGAAATCTGGTCATGACTGCACCTAATACCCTAGCCGAGGTGCAGTCAGACCTTAATACGAACCTACTCCTCCATGTGAGATTTCAGAGAGAGAAATATGCAAGTTTTGTAGCTTATCTTTGCGAATACCATGACAGGGTATTTATAGTGGTGAGTGATCCATATTTGAGCCGACATGATCCTATGAACCGACATATCATTTTCTTTGAGTTGACACGACTTCCACTTAATGTATTTAATTTCCTTTTAATTCGTTTGGGAGCCGACATAAGATTTCTTTGGTATTTTGCTTGCAGACTTCAATGGGCTTGCTTTTGAGGTATTGATCTTGGTCTTGGAGGGTTGTTACACAACTTTGTGGACTTGTATATATTTACATAGGCTCAAGAAGAGCTTTCATTACATGACATGACTTTTTGATTGTTGAAATTTGGTACCGGAGAACAGGTGGTTCCCTTAGGCTTTGATCTTTGGCCTAGGGAAAAGTGTCCAAAAGGAATTTATTTTTTCCCCTAAAGTAACTTTATAATTTTTATAAAGTTAAATCTAATTTAAAAGTGACTTTAAGTGATAAAGTTACTAAGTCTAATTTTAAAGTGACTTTTATAAAGTCAATGAAAAATTAGAAAGGAAAAGTGACTTTGGAAATAAATGACTAAGTGGGTCTTTATTAAAGTGGGGTGAATTAAAAAATAGAAAGTGAGATTTAAATGAGCATTTAATCTCAGCCATTGATCTAAATCTATTTCAGCCATTGGATTTAGGGATCACCCAAAAGTCACTTAGGGTTGGGTTAAGGGAGGAAAAGGAGAAAAAGATCATTAATTCTTTCATGAGCAGATTGAGAGAAGGAGAGCAAGAGAGCAAGGGAGATTTCTGGACAGCTGAAAGCGGAGTTACAGCAAAGCGGAGTTTCAGCAGCTGAAAGCGGAGTTACAGCAAAGCGGAGTTTCAGCAGCTGAAAGCGGAGTTTCAGCAGCCGAAAGCGGTGTATCAGCAACAGCCGCGGTGTAACAGCAACAGCCGCGGTGTAACAGCAACAGCAGCGGTGTATCAGCAAGGCTGAGATAAGTTGTAAAAGTCTGTTTGCTGATTTTTTGCTGAACATTTCTCCTACTGTAAAAAGGCATTTTCCAAAAATAAAGAAGAGCTTTCAAACTGGTTTTCCCCAAGAGTTGTAGGGGGGTTTTCCAAGGTCAAGTTGACCAAAAATCTCAGTGTTTAAATGTGTTTTAATGGCTGTTTATTACTGCTAATTTTTATTTCTGCAATTTCCAGCATTCTGTAAAATTTCCAGAATTTGTGTTTTCAGCAATATTTATTTTTTCCAGCTTGTTGAATGTATGGTTATGGGAAAGGGCATTTAACTACATGAGAGAAATAAGGTGAAACTGAAAACCGGGGTGGGAAATGAGAAATTTCTACATGGTATCAGAGCTTGAGTGCTAAAAGGCAGTTTGGGACAGCAAAAGGAAAAATTACAGTTGCTGATTTTTCACTCAGAAAATTCCAGCAAGCTAATTTTTCATAAACAGTAATTTTATCTTTACCACAGCAGTGCTATTTTTCAGTTTTAGGACAACAGGATGTCATTGGGATTAAGGGTGGAGGATAGGTTGGATGGGCATACAAATTACAGCGTTTGGAAGGAGAGAATGCAGAGTATCTTTGAGGAGGCAGAAGTCTGGGATATCATGGTGCATACCACACAGAACCCTGTTGTTGTGCCTACTGATGCTACTCAGTTGGCTGCTTATAATAAAAAGAACAACAAGGGTAAGAGGCTGATTCTAGACGGAATCAAAGACCATTGCATTCCTCATGTGAGAGGAAAGAGCAATGCCCATGAGATGTGGACAGCATTGTCCAATCTCTACCAGAGTACCAATGAGAACCGAAAAATGGTCCTGAAGGAGAAGCTGAAGAACATTAAGATGGGTAATGATAGTGCAGCTGGATATCTCACAAAGATTACCAATGTGAGAGATGAGTTGGCAGCGATTGGAGAGGCCATTCCACCCACTGAGTTGGTGCGGATTGCAGTGAATGGCCTCCCCCGTTCATGGTTGAACTTTGCTGATGGGGTTTGTGCACGTGAGACCCTTCCCACATGGGAGAGGTTTTGGGATGATTGCATTCAGACTGAGATCAGGAAAGGACAGCTTGGGGCAGCCAAGCCAGTTGAGCAGGATGAGGACGTAGCACTGGTGGCAGGAGGCAAGAAAGGCAAAGGGAAGAAGCAGGCTTCCACAAGCAGTGGTGGGGGCAAAGGCAAAGGTAAAGGTAAACAAGGGAACACACAGAGGGACTATTCCAAGGTGAAGTGTTGGAATTGTCAGAAGATGGGACACTATGCAGTTGTGTGTCCGGAGAAGAAGAAGAAGAAGGGGAAGAACCAGGACGTAGCAGCTTCAGCAGAGATTGAGGACTTTGCAGGTCGTTTTGACCGGGAGTTTGCGTTCACTACATGTGAGTCCTCTAGTGCAGGATCACCTGCCACACAGGTTCAGAGGGAGCATGCTTTTCCCTCGACTAGTGGAGCATCTTCAGGTATCTGGTATGTGGACAGTGGGGCTTCACGTCATATGACAGGAGTCCGTGAGTACTTCTCAGAGCTTTCAGAGAGTGGCACTGATATTGAGGTAGTACTCGGTGATGACAGAGTTGTTAGAGCAGTCGGGGTGGGGACAATGACATTTCAGAGGGAGTCCAAACCTCCCTTGAAGGTGTCAGAGGTTCTTTATGTGCCAGGGATGAGGAAGAACCTCATATCCGTCTCAGCTTTGGAGGACAGAGGATATGAGGTACTGTTCAGGGGAGGACAGGTGTTGATGTATCCCAGGGGCACTCCAGCTGATTCAGCTAGAGTGATAGGTGTACGCCATGCAAAGGTATACAAGTTTGCATCCCAGCCCCTTTTGGCATTGAGCAGTAGCACCGACAGCAGAGCTAGCAGTTCTGAGCTGTGTGAGATTTGGCACCGCAGGATGGGACACATGTATCATGGAGCCTTGAGGACATTGCGGGAGATCACTACAGGTGTGCCAGATTTCAGTACTGATCACTTTGATACTTGCACAGGTTGTGCTATGGGCAAGTTTTCCAAATCCCCTTTTCCCAGCAGTGACAGCAGAGCGACTGGGATACTTGATTTGATTCATTCCGATGTGAGCGGTCGGATGTCTCATGTTTCCTTGAGTGGATATGAGTACTATGTTGTATTCATTGATGATCATTCCAGGAGGACCTGGATTTATTTCTTGAAGACCAAGAGTGAGGTCTTCAAGCGGTTTCAGGAGTTCAGAGCTCTTGTGGAGACACAGACAGGTCGGAAGATCAAGTCCCTGAGGTCGGACAATGGAGGAGAGTACACCCTTGGAGAGTTTGTTGACTATTGTGCGGAGGCAGGCATTAGGAGGGAGTTCATTGTTCCTTACAACCCCCAGCAGAACGGGGTTGCGGAGAGGAAGAACAGATCCATCATAGGGGCTGCCAAAGCCATGTTACATGATCAGGGGTTGCCATTGTTCTTGTGGGCAGAGGCCTGCAACACAGCTGTTTACTTGCAGAACAGGAGTCCGTATCGTGCCTTGGGGCACATGACTCCGGAGGAGGCTTTCTCTGGGAAGAAGCCTGATATTAGTCATCTTCATATCTTTGGATGCATTACATACTCCTATATACCCAAGGAGAAGAGGACCAAACTAGAGCCCACCGCAGAGAAGGGTATCTTTGTGGGCTACAGTGAGACCTCAAAGACCTTTCGGATTTACATTCCTGCACAGAGGAGAGTTGTTGTCAGACGGGATGTGAAGTTCGAGGAGGACAGGGCCTTTAGGAGGTCACGGGAGTTAGAGTATCTGGATCAGCCAGACCCTCAACAGCAGTTGAGTCAGTCGCAGGGATCCAGTGGGCAGGGATCAGGAGGATCCGGAGGTACATCTATGAGGATGTCAGGTCCATCAGTGAGCAGTGGCTCGCCGAGCCAAAGGGGTGGTGCTCCGGGCAGCATGCAGAGCAGTTCACTAAGGAGTCCACTGATGGAAAGTTCACACGGTACCTCAGCTTCTACAGGTTCAGGTGCAGGCAGGAGGACAGCAGACACACAGTCAGGAGTTCAGGCTACTGATGGTGATAAGGAGGAGGAGTTTCATTCTCCTATGGGAGAAGCATGCTCAGGGAAGAGGAAGCCCAAGTGGCTTCAGGACACCTTGAGAGATGCCACATCTGTTGCTAAGCCGAAGAGGCCGGTCAGAGAGAGTAGACCACCTGAGAGGTTTTGTAGTTATATGGCGATGGTTACCAGCATCCTTGACTCTGAGCCTTCTAGCTATGAGGAGGCAGCTAGCCAGCAGGTCTGGAGAGAGGCCATGCAGGAGGAGTATTCTTCTATCATGAAGAATGATGTTTGGGAGGTGGTGCCGAGGCCTGAGGGCAAATCCGTGGTTACTTCCAGATGGCTTTACAAGGTAAAGCATGCTGCAGATGGCAGCATTGAGAAATTCAAAGCGAGGTTTGTGGCTAGAGGGTTCTCCCAGGTAGAGGGAGTTGTGAAGCTTGAGTATATTTCCACTGATGAGCAGGTTGCAGATATCCTTACCAAAGCCTTACCACGGGGCAAGCATGTCTACTTCAGAGACAAGATGGGTGTGGTGAGAAACACCTTCCTCGGTAAGAGGGAGTGTTGAAATTTGGTACTGGAGGACAGGTGGTTCCCTTAGGCTTTGATCTTTGGCCTAGGGAAAAGTGTCCAAAAAGAATTTAATTTTTCTCCTAAAGTAACTTTATAATTTTTATAAAGTTAAATCTAATTTAAAAGTTACTTTAAGTGATAAAGTTACTAAGTCTAATTTTAAAGTGACTTTTATAAAGTCAATGAAAAATTAGAAAGGAAAAGTGACTTTGGAAATAAATGACTAAGTGGGTCTTTATTAAAGTGGGGTGAATTAAAAAATAGAAAGTGAGATTTAAATGAGCATTTAATCTCAGCCATTGATCTAAATCTATTTCAGCCATTGGATTTAGGGATCACCCAAAAGTCACTTAGGGTTGGGTTAAGGGAGGAAAAGGAGAAAAAGATCATTAATTCTTTCATGAGCAGATTGAGAGAAGGAGAGCAAGAGAGCAAGGGAGATTTCTGGACAGCTGAAAGCGGAGTTTCAGCAGCTGAAAGCGGAGTTACAGCAAAGCGGAGTTTCAGCAGCTGAAAGCGGAGTTACAGCAAAGCGGAGTTTCAGCAGCTGAAAGCGGAGTTTCAGCAGCCGAAAGCGGTGTATCAGCAACAGCCGCGGTGTAACAGCAACAGCCGCGGTGTAACAGCAACAGCAGCGTGTATCAGCAAGGCTGAGATAAGTTGTAAAAATCTGTTTGCTGATTTTTTGCTGAACATTTCTCCTACTGTAAAAAGGCATTTTCCATAAATAAAGAAGAGCTCTCAAACTGGTTTTCCCCAAGAGTTGTAGGGGGTTTTTCCAGGGTCAAGTTGGCCAAAAATCTCAGTGTTTAAATGTGTTTTAATGGCTGTTTATTACTGCTGATTTTTATTTTTGCAATTTCCAGCATTCTGTAAAATTTCCAGAATTTGTGTTTTCAGCAATATTTATTTTTTCCAGCTTGTTGAATGTATGGTTATGGGAAAGGGCATTTAACTACATGGGAGAAATAAGGTGAAACTGAAAATCGGGGTGGGAAATGAGAAATTTCTACATTGACAAATAAAT
Organism: Pinus tabuliformis; assembly: GCA_031772625.1. NCBI lineage: Eukaryota > Viridiplantae > Streptophyta > Pinopsida > Pinales > Pinaceae > Pinus > Pinus tabuliformis. The sequence continues at coordinate 337,420,765 of CM062819.1, read as the reverse complement.
AGAAACCTGAAGACATCAAGAAGAAGTCTTTGATCTAATTACACTTCTTGCTCATGAAACCCATGAAGCAAGATATATAAAATTAATTTATTACATCATTTACAAAGATCATGTCATTATGAAGACCGAACATAGTTACACTTTCTTCAACAGCCTGCTCTGTTGTCAACACTGCATTTGTGCTCCTCAGCGTCTTACTGCAACTAGTCTACAACTGTGACTCGGGAATCTGACTGCATCAACTAACACTGATCCATCCTGCTACTGAATACTGTGGGCCCTCGTTGCAAGGTAATGATCCATGAGGACACCTCAATGGACCCTGCCCAAACCTTTGCACTACTATGGGACTATAGCTCCAAGTCGCCCCACCTCACTCCTAGAGGTATAGCTGCTAACATGGCAAAATCTTCCTCCAACCTGGAGGACAACTTGTTTATCTCTATGGATGTTGTCGTCTGGTCCTACTTCTCCTACTTGTCCTTCTTCCTGACAGGTCACTGGGTACTGTAGTGGCCAAACTCACCACATTTGACGCACTTGACCATAGATAGGTCCTCCTTCTTCTTCTCGTCCCTGACTAGGACACTTTGATGCTACGGCCACATTCTCCTCTTCCCCATCACCCATCGTGCCCTTTTTGTTGCTTCCATTGATGGTACTCTTTAATAGAGCTCGCCTCAACTCCCCCTGCTATATGTCTGACCACATCCTGTCCCATCTAGGCAATGTCTCAGCCCAAGATACTTTGAACAAAGACTTGCCACTCCTCTGAGACATTGTTCAGTAACAACCGTACAAGCTCTGTCGGTTGAGGTGCTTCCCCAAAGGCTGCAAGTTGATCACGGACCTCCTGAATCCTGGTGAGGAAGGGGTCTATGCCTTCACCCTTTTGCATCCTGATGCTTCTCAGCTTCCCTTGCAAGAACATCTTCCGCTGCTCGGAAGTATTCTGAAGTAGCTAGTCGAGAGCGTCCCACATCTCCTTGGTAGTGCACTTGCCAAATATATGTGAAACTATATGGTCTCGGACTCCATCCTATGAAATTTCTGAATCTAACAAACCAGAAATCATACTGCAGTAAATTGATTTGCATTACCTACTTGTGTTCTTCATTTAACAAGTTATTTTCAAAAATATTCAGAAAATATTAATGCAAATACAGTGTAGCCTACACCACTATACAGATCAACTCCTAAAAAACAAATGAGACAACCACACAAAGGACATACTTATTTTTGGACTAAATGTCCCCAGAAAAACCCAATGTGGGAAAACCGATGCAACAGCTCTGAGGGTTTTCTATTATTAAGCAATAGTTTTGAATACAAATGTTGGTTGCCCTCCCGACAAAGCAGTGACAGAGAAATACAATGGCGGAAAACCCGAGTGAGTTTTACCTCACATCACTTGGCAGATTCTGGCAGCAAAACTGGCTAGCCCTGACTACAACTCCATTGCCCCTTCGCAGTAACTGTGTGGGCCTGTGTGTATCTCTCTAAGGCTCTACATCAGCTCTTCTGCCCACTACGTTAGCTTTCTCGGTTGTTCCAGCAATTCCGGTTCTCTACGTGGAAGGAAACTTTCTCCCTCTCCGCTGACCCTTCTAGCTCTGCATCAAGGCTGCGTGGGCCCAAGCTGGCCCAGCATCAGCTCCCCTGGCTACTGCGCTGCCTCCACAAGCTTCTCTTCGTCTCTCTATCAGTATTCCCGAACTATCCCTGCCCCTCAACTGCAAGATATCCCCAATCGATTTTCCTCCTCAGAACTTCTCACCTCAGAAAATCGATTTCCTCAATCTCTCTCTCTGTGTCTTCTCCAACTGACCCCAAGCCTCCATTTATACTTTTCCTATTGAGAAATCAATGACCGAGATTAAGTCTCTCATCAACGGCTAAGATGAAATTAGACTTGATCCTCGTCTCTTAGAAGCTTCTCACCCATATTTTCATTAATACCCATTGATATTTTAATTTTCCTCGGTTTAGACTTAGGAACCCCATTAAAAATATTAATTATTTTAACAAAATACAATCCGGGTGGAATTTCACTAAACGATTTATGGGTCTTGAAGATCTCATGTGTTCTAGCCCCTCCACAAAATTTCGGAGCTAGATCACATCCGATGGTACCCAAAAATCAACACTCCCTCTTATCGAGGAATGTGTTCTAACAATACTTCCCAGTAGAAGTATCACACTAATCCACGGCATCGGTCCTCTGCGATGTTGATGCTCAGCCTGTTGCCCCTCATCCACTACGTTGTTGCAATCTGTGTTGTTGCCCATGACACTACCACTGTCACTGCTACATCTGCACTGCAACTCCCTCTCAATATGTTGCATTATGCTGCCCATAGCACTGTCGATACTAACTGTTGCACTGCAACTCAGTTGTTGAGAAGTAAGCAACTGAAAATCCACCCTGTTGACCACTACCGGTCAACTCCCCATGCAGTACACCCCCTCTTTTCTTGGCAGAAAGGGGTTGCACCTGATCGACATGTCCGTGCCATCCTGCAGTCATCAGCAGCTTGATCATTTTGATTGTAAACCCAGTCTGCATGTATGAATTGTAAATAATCCTAGCAGATATGAGTCATGTATGTAAAATTGCCTAGGTGGACCTAATTTTCTAATGGTAATCTACGTCCCGGAAGGTTTTTCGTCTCACCGATCCACGATCGGCAGAGTTTTCCTTCAAACCTGACCCCAAAGCCGGGACGCATTTTGTCATTAGAACTTTAGGAGAATCCTAGTGTGTTAATCTGCTAGATTATAAGCGTGTCACACAAACTGGGTGATTTGTGAGGGTCTGTATTAAGTGGGTTTGTCCCCTTGAGATGTAAATTTGTAAAAGTCATCATGAAATGTGTCTTGAGGGTCGAAAAATGTTTTGAATCCCCTCATGAGTCCTAAGTCCTAGGTCCTAGGTGATGTTTCCGAAGGCTTAGTTCGATGATCCATTTTAAAATGAATTAAAAAATTAAAAAATGAATAAAAATAATAAAATAATAAAATAAATAAAAATTAAAAAATGAAATAAATTAAAAATAATAAAAAATTAAAAAAATAAAGCAAAAACCCTAACTAATAAAATAATAATATTTTAAGTGAATGCATGCAAAATATTATTTTTTAATAAATCAACGGATGAGATCAAGAGATGTCTTGATCCTCATCAACGGTCGAGATCATTTCGACATGGATCACTCGAACTAGCCGTTGGAGTCATTTCCTTTAAGTAGGGTGCTAGGGGTCATTTTCAGATAAATTGGAATAAGATCTGTGAGTCTGGTACTGAGGAAGCTCTCTTGTAAATCTGTTTCTGGTTAATAAAAGAAGACTTTGGGGTCCATATCTTGCTGGTGTTACTCTCTTGAAATGCTGTGAGATTGTTTAATTTTCTGCATATTTTCTTTTCAGCCATTAATAATAGCTTTTTGTAGAGTATTGTGGGCATAGGTATCTTGTCCACTTGCTAAATTTTGAGTGCTGTTAGGGTTTCTGAAGTAATGGCAGGTATCTCCATTACTGTTTGAGATATAGCAGCATTTTTGCCCTCTTTATTGACAGTTGTTTTGAGTTGTGCAGAAAACATTTTCTGAAGGAATTTTGTGGGCGTTCGGGGAAGTTCTCGGCTGAACCAGCCAACTCCCGCAAGCATTTTTTGCTGAGCCCATTTGGATTTGATCCTGGGTCTATCATTCAGTTTTATTTTCTGATTTGCATGAGAGATTTTCTGAAGTTCTTCACAGTGAAAACCTTAAATTTTTATTTTTAAAATGTTTTCTGTGCTTATTGATGAATCTGGCTTTTAAGGGGCCAAATCTGTAAATTAATCAGCTGTCTTAGGGTTTCAAATTTTCTCTGATCTAGGGTTTCAAATTCTTGCTTTATGCAGTTTTCATTAGGGTTTTGTCTTTTTTGCAATTGCAGGATCGCCATCAAGGTTGACACGCCGACACACTGTGCATAACCAGCAGATTTCAACGTGATGCATTCTTTGGTTGCTGGGTCTTGAGGTTATCCGCCAACGAAAGGAACGATTATTTTTTTTACGCTGGCCTTTCTCTTCATTACGCAGACATTGGATATCAGACGCACATGATTTCAAGCCGCCGACAGTGCCAGAGGAAGCGTGCTTTCAAAATTTCGTTCTACGTGTTTGAGACTTCCGTCCGCCGTTAGAATTCTAGGGTTCGATACAGCGTGGCTCTGTCTTCAGATTTAAATAAGTCACCGTCGTTTGAAAACATTCCGCGCGGATTATGCTTTCATCTTATGCATACACAGTATAGCGACAAATGAGAATTTGCTGAGAGCGCCTGCGTGGTCACGTTTTTCTCAACGCAGCATCGTTGTGAAACTCTGCAAGAAATCCGCTGCCATCTGCTATGCGTCTCAAGAAATCGTTTTGTCAACACGGGTTAGGGAAAATAATCGGAAAATCTCAGGTCGAATCTCACACGTCTGCGTTAAAGCTCAAAATCGATTTCAAGAAATTCGGTTTTTCGATTTGCGTCTCTGTCCAGCTAGCAAACGCTCAGGTAAGTTCCAGGTATATTCATTTTCCTATCCGTCGTTGTCAGCTGTGCCCTCATTCGAATTTTTGCTGAAGCGATTCCGTCATTTTGATCGCCGTCTTCGACTGTTTACATGGTTATATTTGCGGCTAGGGTTTCTCTGTGATATTCGTTCCGATTTCCAGTCTTAGTTTGATGCGTTTGGATTCCATGCGTTTCGATTTTTTTTATCTCATTTACGTAGCTTACTTCCTTCTTGTTTTAATTTTGGTTTCATATATTTTAACTTTTATTTAGATCTAACTTTTATAATTTAGTTTTTAGTTTTAGATTTAATTTTATTTACCTTTTTCTTTAGATGTTATGTTAGATTTAATCTTTTAGATTTAGGTTATGGTGTTATGTTATTTAATTAGATTTTCATTTTATTACAAAGTTTTGTTTTCAATTATATGAAAATTAAAAAATAATAAAAATAAAAAGATTTATTTGTAAAAATTGTTTAGATTTAGTTTTACATTTTTATTTAAGTTTTAGATTTATAAATTTTAATGTAGATTTTTCTTTTGGTTTTTGTTTAATGATAAAAAATAAAAATTTCTATTTTTAGGCTTGGTTAAAATTCGATTTTGTTTTGTTAGGATTTTGATTTGTTTTAGTTAGATTTCTAGTTTTCATTTTTAGATTTTATTTTAAAAAAAAAAAAAAAAAAAAAATCGAAAAAAGTATAAAAAAAATTTGTGGAAAATTTTCTTCGTCAGATCTAGTCATTTTCGGGATTTATCATCTTTCATGCTAAGATCTAAAATTTTCAAGTCGAGATACGAATACGATGTCTGGTTAATAATTCATGATTCTCGTGGTGACTTAAGGCATTTATCTCTTCAAAATTTTCAGTTGCCGGATATCGTTTTGGTCATGTGATTTCGCTGATGACAAATGATTGTTGTTCACGGTTTATGTTTTTTATATCATTTAACAAGTAATCATTTTAATAACAATCTTTTAAGGCACTGGTCTGCTCAATTAATTAAATCATTTTAGTGCTTATCTTGATCGTGTCTCCTGTTTCCCAACCAACTGGTCGACAGTTGGTCTCATCATCTCACAGGGACTACCCCCCTTAGCCGCGGGAGACAGGCTTAAACGGAGGGATCGGGGATCAGAGTGACAGCCCCCGGTCTTAGCGTTGTCGTGCCAATCCGCGCGACAACATTTTTTGGCACCGTTGCCGGGGAAATTGTTTTCTCGGCATTTCAACACAATCTTCCTTCTCATTTTTATCTTTTCATCTGGCCCGGCAACGCCAACATTTTTTGGCGCCGTTGCCGGGGACACTTTGTTCTCGGTGTTTCAACGACAATCATCCTTCTCATTTTTTCATCTGGCCCGGCAACGCCAACATTTTTTGGCGCCGCTGCCGGGGACAGAGTTTTTCTGTTCCTGGAGTTTCATCGACATTCATCTTCTCATCTTTCTCATCTCTCATTTGAGCTGGCAGATTCGACCTTTGGGATTATCATTTGGATCTTCCATTACCTTATTTTTCGTCACATCATCAGTATCTCTTCGGTGTGTTTCTTGTTTGGGTGGCGACTCCATTTTCTCATTTTTCCCAGACAAGAAGCCTTCCTCATATCTGCTTGTGATTACTTCTGGATCTTAGAATCAGACTCATTGTTCAAGTGGCGACTCCACTCCTTTCATCTTTTTGTTTTTCTTGAGCAGAGATCTAGTTCTATCATCTATCTAATCCTTTATTATTCATCATGGATTATTCATGTAAACCATGTCGTTTTACTCACCGTTTCCATGATTTTCCGGAGGAGGCCATTCCTGAATTACCTATTTTTTCAGATGGTGATCCAATCGCTGCTAAAAGGCATCTAGACTTGTTTATTCGCATCATGATCATATATTGCAGACCCCCTCAGTTTAATCATGAAGATATCAAAATGCGTCTATTTGTTCTTTCTTTAGAAGATGATGCTTTGAATTGGTTTAACAATTTTCCTAAGGATTCTTTTACTTCTTTAAAAGACATCATCAATGCTTTTGAAGATAGATATGGTTATCCGGACAGCTTGCCTTCTGCCCCTAAAATTGTGCAACAGAAAGAAAGATTTCAAGATCAGAATGTGTCATCCACCGGAAATATTGCAGATCAAGTTCATGGTAGTGAAAAATCAGGGACAAATGACAATGAAAAGGAAGAGCAAAAGCAAATTATACAAGATCTAATGATGCTGGTAAGAAATATGGAAAGCAATCAAACTAGTTATATCAATGATGTAAGAACTTTATGCTCCCATATGGAGAAACGTAATAGGGAGATGGAGGTCACACAAAATCAGCATGCTAAAGAAATTGAGGCCATAAAAACTAATTATGAAACAGAAATTAGAATCATGCAAAGCAGGTTGTCAGTCTTAGAGGAAAATATGGTGACCATTAAAGCTGATCATGATAGGGAAATTGACTCTATGCAAAATAAGTTATTAACTATGGATGAGGAAATGACTATCATGATATTCAATCATAATAATCAGTTGGCTGACATGCAAGCGAATCACAAAAAAGAAATAAATTCCATACAGCATTGCTTGATGAACATAAAGGAAGAAAATGTTAAAGTAATAGAAGATATGCAAGAACACCATGTCAGACAAATCAATGCTATAAAGGTTGAACACTCTAGTCAGATGGATTCCATTAAAATACAGGTTCAAAGGTTTCAGCAATTGGAAGATGAAAGAAACCAGGTGACATCAATATATCAGGAGCCTTCTCATGTGCTGCAACAAGCTCCATCTTATTATGAGGAGGTTATTAATTCGATTGAAAGATGGTTAATTGAAGGTGATCCGGATAGACTTAAGAATGATAAAGATCAGATGCAAGATGACGAAAGACATAGCACGCATATCTTACATACTTCATCAGATAGTTTTGAAACAGAAAGTTCTATGTCATCAGTCATACAACCAGCCAGAAAGAAAAAGCGCAAGAGAAAGAGAATGAGACGAAGATTTGATGCATCAGACAGCCATGAGCAGCTTGATTTTCGGATAGGAAAAAGTCCTACCATATGCAAAATTGGACATGGCACATCCGACAAGCAGCCGACAGATTTGCCTGAAAGCAGGCAAATGCTCAGTATACACTATATTGAAAACATCTGATGCCATTGGGCATCCTTTGTATCGTATTTCTAACCCTACTCTGTTGTAGATCTAACCCAGAATATTATAGATCTGATATAAAAGTATAAGATAATGCAAAATAACCCAAGAAATAACAAGATCTGAATATAGATAGAAATGATTCTTTATTATCAAAACCCTTATGGTAGGGCAACACCATACATTCACTCCTTAAGGAAGGAGAACACTCCACAAGCCATATGCCTGTTCACACAATAATACTTCACTTCATCTTCATCTATGTGGAGTCTCTAGCCTCTATATAGGCCTCATACATACAATACCATGGGTCATTACCATGGTTCCCTCATACCATCAACTAATACCATGGGCCCATTACATTATTATTAACTACTTGTGGTCCCTCACATGACATGGGTTAACCACCTTATTTATTACTATGGCCCATCCCATTATTACATTATCACCTTGGGTACCTCCCTTGGTACCCCATATTATCCCCCCTAGGTATATAACATTCCACCCCCCATTGTTGTAGCTCTGATACCAATTGTTGTAGCTCTGATACCAATTGTTGTAGCTCTGATACCAATTGTTGTAGCTCTGATACCAATTGTTGTAGCTCTGATACCAATTGTTGTAGATCTAACCCAGAATATTATAGATCTGATATAAAAGTATAAGATAATGCAAAATAACCCAAGAAATAACAAGATCTGAATATAGATAGAAATGATTCTTTATTATCAAAACCCTTATGGTAGGGCAACACCATACATTCACTCCTTAAGGAAGGAGAACACTCCACAAGCCATATGCCTGTTCACACAATAATACTTCACTTCATCTTCATCTATGTGGAGTCTCTAGCCTCTATATAGGCCTCATACATACAATACCATGGGTCATTACCATGGTTCCCTCATACCATCAACTAATACCATGGGCCCATTACATTATTATTAACTACTTGTGGTCCCTCACATGACATGGGTTAACCACCTTATTTATTACTATGGCCCATCCCATTATTACATTATCACCTTGGGTACCTCCCTTGGTACCCCATATTATCCCCCCTAGGTATATAACATACTCCTTGTTTTTTCCGCATTTCATTTCTGTTTTAGGATTAGATTTACTTTTCTAGATAGTTAATAAATGAAGAGCTTTTTTCTTTCTTGTGCTTAATGTATATGATGATTTTTGGATGGACGCTACTTATTTTTGTGTTGTACGGATGCAGATTCTGGATTCTCACATTCCTGCAAGCAGCAACGTGTCCCCAAGTAGAGCCAGATGTTGACCACTACCGGTCAACTCCCCATGCAGTACACCCCCTCTTTTCTTGGCAGAAAGTGGTTGCACCTGATCGACATGTCCGTGCCATCCTGCAGTCATCAGTAGCTTGATCATTTTGATTGTAAACCCAGTCTGCATGTATGAATTGTAAATAATCCTAGCAGATATGAGTCATGTATGTAAAATTGCCTAGGTGGACCTAACTTTCTAATGGTAATCTACGTCCCGGAAGGTTTTTCGTCTCACCGATCCATGATCGGCAGAGTTTTCCTTCAAACCTGACCCCAAAGCCGGGATGCATTTTGTCATTAGAACTTTAGGAGAATCCTAGTGTGTTAATCTGCTAGATTATAAGCGTGTCGCAGAAACTGGGTGATTTGTGAGGGTCTGTATTAAGTGGGTTTGTCCCCTTGAGATGTGAATTTGTAAAAGTCATCATGAAATGTGTCTTGAGGGTCGAAAAATGTTTTGAATCCCCTCATGAGTCCTAAGTCCTAGGTCCTAGGTGATGTTTCTGAAGGCTTAGTTCGATGATCCATTTTAAAATGAATTAAGAAATTAAAAAATGAATAAAAATAATAAAATAATAAAATAAATAAAAATTAAAAAATGAAATAAATAAAAAATAATAAAAAACTAAAAAAATAAAGCAAAAACTCTAACTAATAAAATAATAATATTTTAAGTGAATGCATGCAAAATATTATTTTTTAATAAATCGACGGATGAGATCAAGAGATGTCTTGATCCTCATCAACGGTCGAGATCATTTCGACATGGATCACTCGAACTAGCCGTTGGAGTCATTTCCTTTAAGTAGGGTGCTAGGGGTCATTTTCAGATAAATTGGAATAAGATCTGTGAGTCTGGTACTGAGGAAGCTCTCTTGTAAATCTGTTTCTGGTTAATAAAAGAAGACTTTGGGGTCCATATCTTGTTGGTGTTACTCTCTTGAAATGCTGTGAGATTGTTTAATTTTCTGCATATTTTCTTTTCAGCCATTAATAATAGCTTTTTGTAGAGTATTGTGGGCACAGGTATCTTGTCCACTTGCTAGGGTTTGAGTGTTGTTAGGGTTTCTGAAGTAATGGCAGGTATCTCCATTACTGTTTGAGATCTAGCAGCATTTTTGCCCTCTTTATTGACGGTTGTTTTGAGCTGTGCAGAAAACATTTTCTGAAGGAATTTTGTGGGCGTTCGGGGAAGTTCTCGGCTGAACCAGCCAACTCCCGCAAGCATTTTTTGCTGAGCCCAGTTGGATTTGATCCTGGGTCTATCATTCAGTTTTATTTTCTGATTTGCATGAGAGATTTTCTGAAGTTCTTCACAGTGAAAACCTTAAATTTTTATTTTTAAAATGTTTTCTGTGCTTATTGATGAATCTGGCTTTTAAAGGGCCAAATCTGTAAATTAATCAGCTGTCTTAGGGTTTCAAATTTTCTCTGATCTAGGGTTTCAAATTCTTGCTTTATGCAGTTTTCATTAGGGTTTTGTCTTTTTTTTTTTGCAATTGCAGGATCGCCATCAAGGTTGACACGTCGACACACTGTGCATAACCAGCAGATTTCAACGTGATGCATTCTTTGGTTGCTGGGTCTTGAGGTTATCCGCCAACGAAAGGAACGATTATTTTTTTTACGCTGGCCTTTCTCTTCATTAAGCAGACATTGGATATCAGACGCAAATGATTTCAAGCCACCGACAGTGCCAGAGGAAGCGTGCTTTCAAAATTTCGTTCTACGTGTTTGAGACTTCCGTCCGCCGTTAGAATTCTGGGGTTCGATACAACGTGGCTCTGTCTTCAGATTTAAATAAGTCACCGTCGTTTGAAAACGTTCCGCGCGGATTATGCTTTGATCTTATGCATACACAGTATAGCGACAAATGAGAATTTGCTGAGAGCGCCTGCGTGGTCACGTTTTTCTCAACGCAGCATCGTTGTGAAACTCTGCAAGAAATCCGCTGCCATCTGCTATGCGTCTCAAGAAATCGTTTTGTCAACACGGGTTAGGGAAAATAATCGAAAAATCTCAGGTCGAATCTCACACGTCTGCGTTAAAGCTCAAAATCGATTTCAAGAAATTCGGTTTTTCGATTTGCGTCTCTGTCCAGCCAGCGAACGCTCAGGTAAGTTCCAGGTATATTCATTTTCCTATCCGTCGCTGTCAGTTGTGCCCTCATTCGAATTTTTGCTGAAGCGATTCCGTCATTTTGATCGCCGTCTTCGACTGTTTACATGGTTATATTTGCGGCTAGGGTTTCTCTGTGATATTCGTTCTGATTTCCAGTCTTAGTTTGATGCGTTTGGATTCCATGCGTTTCGATTTTTTTTATCTCATTTACGTAGCTTACTTCCTTCTTGTTTTAATTTTGGTTTCATATATTTTAACTTTTATTTAGATCTAACTTTTATAATTTAGTTTTTAGTTTTAGATTTAATTTTATTTACCTTTTTCTTTAGATGTTATGTTAGATTTAATGTTTTAGATTTAGGTTATGGTGTTATGTTATTTAATTAGATTTTCATTTTATTACAAAGTTTTGTTTTCAATTATATGAAAATTAAAAAATAAAAAAAAATAAAAAGATTTATTTGTAAAAATTGTTTAGATTTAGTTTTACATTTTTATTTAAGTTTTAGATTTATAAATTTTAATGTAGATTTTTCTTTTGGTTTTTGTTTAATGATAAAAAATAAAAATTTCTATTTTTAGGCTTGGTTAAAATTCGATTTTGTTTTGTTAGGATTTTGATTTGTTTTAGTTAGATTTCTAGTTTTCATTTTTAGATTTTATTTAAAAATAATAATAAAAAAATTCGAAAAAAGTATAAAAAAAATTTGTGGAAAATTTTCTTCGTCAGATCCAGTCATTTTCGGGATTTATCATCTTTCATGCTGAGATCTAAAATTTTCAAGTCGAGATACGAATACGATGTCTGGTTAATAATTCATGATTCTCGTGGTGACTTAAGGCATTTATCTCTTCAAAATTTTCAGTTGCCGGATATCGTTTTGGTCATGTGATTTAGCTGATGACAAATGATTGTTGTTCACGGTTTATGTTTTTTATATCATTTAACAAGTAATCATTTTAATAACAATCTTTTAAGGCACTGGTCTGCTCAATTAATTAAATCATTTTAGTGCTTATCTTGATCGTGTCTCGTGTCTCCCAACCAACTGGTCGACAGTTGGTCTCATCATCTCACAGGGACTACCCCCCTTAGCCACGAGAGACAGGCTTAAACGGAGGGATCGGGGATCGGAGTGACAGCCCCCGGTCTGAGCGTTGTCGTGCCAATCCGCGCGACAACACACCCAAATGCTGACATGTTAGTCAGTCTGGATGCCTCGTGATGCTGAAGCTACCTCTGCTGCTAATTTATGTTGATCCTCTGATATTATTGTGTTGTTGTCGTATCTGCTTTGTGCCTCCTACACTGCTGCAACACTCTACTGAACTGCTTCAGACTTTGGCACTCTAGCTCTGCCACTGTCGCTCCATCATCCCTCGCACCAACTAACTCCTGTCATTCTGCTACTGTCATTAAGGGCTCCCATAGCCGTATGTGATCCAAGAGTTTGGGCACATCAAGGATCCTACTCCTTCTGTAGTCCTCCCGACTCATCTCAATATCGCCCCACCTCTTCTCTAATGGTGCATCAGCACTCATGGCGCAATCCTCATCGTCCTCCTTTTCATCTTGCGCTGGAGCAGCCTTTGAGTCAGACTTCTCTTCTTTGCCCTCGGAAGTCGAAATGAACCATTTCTCCACATTTGAAGCATGTGACTTTGGATATGTCTTTTTTCTTTCTCTTCTGTTGCCCTTGCTGTCCTGCTGATGCGAGAGTTGCATCCTCCTCTTCCTCCTTGACTCTAATCCCTTTGTTGCTGCTTCCCGCCTTGGTCAACCGTCTGATCTCTTCCTATCGAAAGAGTTGCCCACATCTCCTTCCAACAGGGAAGAGAAGTCGTGCCCAAGATTCTTTGGAAAAAGGTTTCCTAGTCTTTAGTGACTGCATTCTGGCCAGTCCTGACCATAAATTCAGGATCTAGTGTAGCCCCTATGGAAGTTAGGTGTTCACGGATCCATTGCAACTTGAGGAGGAAGGGATCGATTTCTTCTCGTTTCTGCATCTGAAACTATCTCAGTTAACTCTCAAGCAACATCTTCTACTGAACAGAAGTTCCCTCGTACAAAGTGGTCAAGGCCTCCCAGATTTCCCTTGCTGTGTCTTTCTTAACAATATGTGGGATCACATGATCCTTGACCTCATCCAAGATCATGTACTTTGCTTTTTCCTGAACCTCCTCGTACTTCTTGAGGGGATCAGCATCAACCGGAACAACAACCATCTTCAAGGCATAATCCTTGATGTGATTTTTATCCAAAACTGTTATGATCCTAGCTTTCTAGATGACGAAGTTGGATGTTGCATCCAACTTATCATGATCCCTCAATCCATTAACGGCCATCTCTGCTCAAAAGAATGTCGAACTGGTTCTCTTCTTTCTCTTTCCTTGCTACCCCAGCAAAACTCGGATCTGGATTTCTTTGGCGCTAGAAATCCTCTAAGGAACAAGCTCCCTCTGAATTTCGATTTCCTTCACGGAAATCCTTCTGCCAACCGCTGTCGAATCACCCCTCTCTGATCTCTCTTTATTGCTGCTCAACACTAGATCTAGATTTCTTGGCAAGAACTCTTCTGAGGAACTGATTCCCTCTACTTTTCTTCTGCCCCACTAGGTATTGTTTTGCACCAACAGAATCAGCACCCCACTAGCAACTCCGGATGAAGTCTACGTTGCACCTCTAGCCACGACAACTGGAAAAACAAGACTCAACAGTTTCTGCGTTGGCCCAGTAATCACTGCACTACCCTCTGCAGCAACAACGTCACCCAATCAAGCTGACGCAGGGTCTGTGTGAGCCTCCCTTGGTGAATGCGTCACACCTCCTCTGCTCTCTTGGCCTGAAACTGTGTTGTCTCTCGGGACAGTTGTCTTCAGCACAGATTTTCCCCTGTCCTTTCATTGATGACTTCAGTCCTCCTTAATCTACAATGCTCTGATACCATGTGAAAATTTTTGAATCTAACAAACTATAAATCCTACTACAGTAAATTGATTTGCATTACCTACTTGTGTTCTTCATTTAACAAGTTATTTTCATAAATATTCATAAAATATTATTGCAAATACATTGCAGCCTACACCACTATACAGATAAAGTACTAAAAAATAAATGAGACAACAAAACAAAGGACACACTTATTTTTAGACTAAACGTCCTTGGAAAAATCCAATGCGGGAAAATCAGTGCAGCAGCTCTGAGGGTTTTCTATTATTAAGCAATAGTTCTGAATACAAATGTTGGTTGCCCTCCCGGCAAACCAGTGACAGAGAAATACAATGGCGGAAAACTTGAGTGAGTTTTACCTCACTTCACCCGGCAGATTCCGGCTGATCCGACAGCAAAACTGGCTAGCCCCGACTACAACTACGTTGCCCCTTCGCAGTAACTACATGGACCTGCGTGGATCTCTCTGAGGCTCTGCATCAACTCTTCTGCCCACTGCGTCAACTTTCCTGGTTGTTCCAGCAGTTCCGGCTCTCTGTGTGGAAGGCAACTCTCTCTCTCTGCACTAGCCCTTCTAGCTCTGCGTCAAGGCTGTGTGGGACCATACTGGCCCAACATCAGCGCTCCTAGCTACTGCGTTGCCTCCACAAGCTTCTCTCTGCCTCTTTGTCAATATTCCCGAATTATCCCTACCCCTCAGCTGCAAGATATCCCCAATCGGTTTTCCTCCTGAGAACTTCTCACCGCAGAAAATTGATTTCCTCAATCTCTCTTTGTGTGTCTTCTCCAGCTAACCCCAAGCCTCCATTTATACTTTTCCTGTTGAGAAATCAATGGCCGAGATTAAGTCTCTAACCAACGGCTAAGATTAAATTAGATTTGATCCTCGTCTCTTAGAAGCTTTTCACCCATATTTTCATTAATACCCATTAATATTTTAATTTTCCTAAGTTTAGACTTAGGAACCCCATTAAAAATATTAATTATTTTAATAAAATACAATCCGGGTGGAATTTCACCAAACGATTTATGGGTCTTGGAGATCTCATGTGTTCTAGCCCCTCCACAAAATTTTGGAGCTAGAGCACATCCGATGCTACCCAAAAATCAACACATCTAGAATCAATCGCTTCACCTTCACCATCTCTTTCCTGTACTCATTCAGCTAATCTACATCCTGAGGTACTACCACTACATTATCTACATAGGATTTGAGGCCATATTCATCCAGCAAAAAAGACATCCTAGCCTTCCAGATGACAAAGTTGTAGGCTCCCTCCAACCTACCCTGATCTCTAAAGCCCAACTATGGCCATATCTTAATCTGATTGAAAATCTCCCTCTTCCTTTGCTCGGTTGTTGAATCTGCTACTCACATTCCTTTCTAGAGTGAGAAAAATTGCTTGCAGCTACTACCAACTGCAAATGGAAAATCGAATTTCTAGACTTGAAACCCTCTGAGAGAAATTATCTGTGTACCTTTCTCTTCCACCAAACATTGACTCTGCTACTGCAAACTGCTGTAAAACCCTTTTGTGCCCAAACAAGGAATCTGCCTAGCGAAAATACTGAACTGTTGCTCCCTTTGCTTGTTGGAATCACTCAATCTAGCAAGTCGAATTTTTCTACCTACCTACACTAGAAAATCGAACTGCTCAAGAAATTTGCATTGCTTGGTTGAGGCTTTGCGCAGCGCCCTGGAAACTCGTCCTGTTGCTCCCTTTGAGCAATGAATTTTTTCCTCTGAATCTGAGCTTTTCCCCGTCTGATCAAAATCACACCCATGTGAAAATTTAAACTATTGCAGCCACTGGAAATTATTCTTCTAACTATAAATTAATTAACAGTTTATTTGCCCACACAAACAACAAATAATTCACAACTACAATTTTCACCAAATTAAATTTTGCGGAAGATAAACTGGAATCTGAGAAAACACTGGAGCGCACACACAAAAATATCACAGTTATATTCGGACGAAAGAACCCAAAAAAAAACAACTTGGGAAAACTGGTGCAGCTGCTGAGGGTTTTTATTATTAAGCAGCAATGAGAAATTATGAGTACAACTAGATGTCGAAAACTAGCAATCCACAACAAGAAATGTTGGCTGAAATTATCTGAGGGAATTTCCCCTCCTCCACAAGCAACCCCGGCACAACTCGGCGTTAGAAGCTCATCCTTATGGACCCCTTGCGCAAGCCTATGCGCAATGCTTGCATAGAACTTTTGACGTCTAGCCTGGAACTGCCTCTGATCAAGTCGTTTTACCTGACTCTACTACTGGAAATGATTCTTCAGCCTTCTTGAAGACTTTCCCGACCTCTGGATGCTAAATCAATTTCCCCATAGCAAAATCGAGTTGCCCTCTAACACTGCCTACGCAGGCCTCTACATAGCCTGACTAGGAATAACTCGACCTCTTGTTGTTGGCTCTTTGGAATTGAAAAACTTCCTCTGAATCACTATCCCTGCCCCTCTCTATCTTTGCTTCCCATCTCAAGCTCGAACTTTTCTGGCAATTGTTGCTACTCACTAAAAGATTGAACTGCCCAAGGAAATCGATCTCAAGTGTGTGTTCTCCATCTACCCATCGACCTCCTCTTATAATCTCCAATTCGGACTCCAACGACCAAGATTAAAACATAATCGATGGTTGAGATCATATTTGGATCGATCTGTGTGAGTTTCTAGATGATCCACACCTTTCTGAATTAAAACTGACTAATTAACCTCTTTTCCTAAGTTTAAACTTTGGAAATATTTTAAAATAGGCTACTAATCTAATTGAGACACTTCTAGGTGGAATTTTCAGAAATGATTTATGGGTTATGGAGAACTCTTTTGTTTTAGCCTCTCCACAAAGTTTTGAGACTAGAACACCTCCAATGCTACAAAGAATAACACCCAAGGGTGTGTATGATGCTCTGCAGTTGCTTGGATTCCCATGGCTCTCAATATCTCACCTATGGGTGTCAATATGCTTCTCTGGAATCCTGGTTCCAGTTAAGGTGGCTAGGTCCCTATTGTGGCACCACCTAACAATCACATCACAAAGTCTAGTGAAAGTAATAAACTATCAGATACAATAATCATTTTTGCATCTAAGTCAACAAAGATTGAAGGTAAAGGGCATGTTAGCCACCAAAAGTGGGTAACCCCTAGGAGAACTTTTCTCTTGTTCATTTTCTTCCAGCCAACAACTAGCAACCCTTGATAGCCACCATGTAGCCGATGAAATGTGCCACTTTTTCCCTGCCACATGCATCAATTGTATGTTCACTCGCCAATTTGTCAAGAGCACATGATAGAAGGTGGGCAATCTGACCAAAAGGGTATGTTTTTTATTGTGCAATTGGGTGCTTATGCTTGTCTTCTATGTCTGCATTTTGGGCATGGATTATTAAGTCACTTGGAAGAAGGAAGGGCTTTGACCATAGTTTTGTTCCCTCACCTTAAATAGGGGATTAATATTCAAACCTAGTCCCGTGGGATCTCCCCTATTAACCTATGGCTTTAGGAAGGGCACTACTTGAAAAACCCCCATTTTGGTAGCGTGATCTTCTTTCCCCATTCCATATTTTTCACTCCCCTCCTCACATTACAAGCCCTATTCCACCAATTCCCTTCTCTAGGTCCATAGGGATCAACACATCCCCTCCACTTATCCACACATCTGGGTCATCCCTGGAAATGTTGCCTCGAAGGTTGATACAGCTAAAAGAAAAAAGCATATCATGGCCACAAGCAAGAAATAAAAGAGAAAGAAAATCATAAAATACAAAAGATGGTCGAGACATTAATAGTAGCATGTGGGCAAAAGCCAAGCATGAGCTCTATGCCTTATCAATATGGCCATCACCCTAGTTCCTAGGGCCACCAATTGCCCCATCGCATCATTAAAGGAACCCATGCACATCCCAACCCTTAGTGGGCAATAAACTACCCCACCTTTAAAGAGGTAATAATTGTTATACATCATTCACAGCATGCTCTCATTTCCTAGAGCTTCAAGCAATATTACACAAATAAATAAAGAAAAAGCAAAAGGCAACTAAAGAGTGGTATAAAACCAAAGGTTCCATGATTGCTCCCTACTCACATCTGTATACCCAAAATGTGGACTTCCTCATTACTGCTACCCCCTAGCCCATGGCATTTGGCGCTGAGACCCTTTATCCCTGTCCATTCCATCATTCGTCATATGCCACCTATTCATTGAGGGATGTACCAGGGATGTGTCTTTCCCCTTAGGGACTAGGAAAACCTAATAAGGTCGTCTATTCACCACTCCTATCTAGGGAGGTAACACTATTACGTGATCAAAGCCCCAAATTTGGAAGAGAAGCCCCATATGAAGTCTCAGTTTGCCCTTGATTCAAAAGCTTGGCTCACTTAGATGCACTAATGATTATTGTACCTGATGGTGAAGATGCAACACTGGACATTCTGTGTGATTGGCAGGTTGTTTTTATCATGGGTTGGGTAACTTAATTGGGGCCTAAGTCCACTGGAGGAGCATATGAAACCCTACAAGAGAAGTGTTAAGAGCCATGGGACTCCTATCACTTGCAGAGCATCACTCCATTCCATGGGTACATACAGCACTCCAACAGTCTATGCTTTTCCACACATTATTCATGAGATGATGCACTTGGACTAGCATGACCCCAGTCGACTTACCAACATGTACATGTTATGGCAGTTGATATGAGGCCCAATGAGGTTTGTCTCACCCCTTAGGACTTGGGAGGGCTAGCACCATCCTATGAGCCCTCAACGTTAGAGCAGAACCAACCTATTATATTACAAGGAGACGCATGAGACTCATTTCGTGCCCCAAATACAAAACCGGGGTCTACGGGTTCATTTGCATGGAGATTCAATGGCCAACCCCTAGATTCGGATTTTTGGAACCCTCTACACTCGACTTGACACTGGAGGAGCTCAACGCGTGGGTGCAAGAGGCCCACACATTGAAGACATCAACATTTCGACCCTCTTATGGGTTATTTCTTATGATTTTACATTGGCTATGGAGTTGGCTTGTAACCTCAATTACGTTTTCCCATCGTTTTACAACTAAGAGGAGCTTTTAGGCTAAATTAGACCTCATAAGACGTGTAAATCAAAGAGACCTCATTTGTGTCTCCAACCATCATCACTTGGACAATTCGACATCTTAAGAAACTTTCACTTTCATTCCTTCTTGGCTATTAAAGATCTTTTGGATGCATTTCGATGTTTGGAAGTTAATTTGATTTTGTCTTTGGAGCTTCTTGGATAATTGATGGATATACTACATGTTGTCTTGTAAGTGCTTAATGTTGATGAAAGTTTCTCTTGAAATTGTCTAAAGTATGCAATTGTTGCTTCTAGACCATGCTAAATTGTGCCCTAATTGTTGAAAATTATTTTTTTTAAGGATTTCTAGCTGAGTATTGCATATTTTATTCATTGTATGACATGTAATGAATGTTCCTAGTGGAGGAATCCTTAAACTCTCTAGCGAACTCCATTTTCTATTGAAGTGGGTAAATGTTAGAAATTCATACCTAGGGCATCAATTTTTAGCCTCCTTAGAAATGTTTTAGCTCATCTCGAGCCTCCTAGACTCCATATGCCCAAAGGACAAGGCACTAATCCAAGTCCTTGGTGGTCAACCTTACTTTTCCTCCATAAACCTTCTCTTAAAAATTTTGGTCCTCTTAAGGTAGGATGTATAAGTAGGGCTGAGAGTGAGTTGCCTTGGGAGAGGTGTTGTGGGGATCTAAGAGCCTAAACATCAAGCCTAGGGTCTTGGCTACTTGACCTCCAAGTTTGGTGGGCATCCACTTAAATTTCGTCCATAAAATCTCTTGCCCTAGGTGTTGCCCTAAGAGGGAAACCCTAACTATTCTTCCTCAACTTGGGGACTTCTTTGAAGGTTGTATGAGCTTAGTACTTGTTGAAGTATATCATAAGAAGCCTTTTCTCCTTATTTCCTTGATCTTGGGAGTACCTACAACCACAAAAATTCATGAAACCCTTGATCTTGTGCATTTTATTCTTCAGTTTCTCCTTGAAAGTGAATTGCTTCTCCAAGCCTTGTACCATAAAATTGAGCCTTTCTTGGGAGATTCTAGCCTATCACCCTATACCTCACCCTTAGAACACCTTTTATAGGTGATTATATCCTACCGGGACTCCTCCCATCAGTGAAAGTTTGTAAAGAGCAAGGAGGCTTAGTTATGGTGATAGTGGGCCATTGTCCCATTGTTAGCACTTGATCTAGCTACTTGTCTTGTAGGTTTCCCTCTTCAAGGCCTACTAGGTTTCGTGGTAACATTTTTGGTGTCATTGTTGGCGACACGAAACCTGTATCATGTTCCCCGTGTGACAATACCAATCATTATTTGATGACTCCATTGGAAGAACGAACCCTAGTTCTTTATTGAACCTCAATGTCAATGTTTGTAGGGTGAAGCAACCATGTCTCAAGGCATTTTGAGTTCACCCTAGCAACTCCCTGTTAATTGTTATGCAAAGCTCAAGAAAATGGCTCCTTAAGATCTGCATGATGTTGGCATTTCTAAATTCTTGCATATAGAAGAAGGCAAATGGAATACTAGTCATTGTTTTGGCAATGATCCAATATATGACACTAATGATGATCTTATCCCTCCTCGATCTTCCTCGTATCACTCCCAGTGTGTTTCTAAGGACAATGATGAGACTGGTGAGCCTGGGGTTGCTCTTTATTAAAATTTCATGAGTTTGATTACTAATTTCTCCATTGTTTGGTTACAAGAAAGGATACAATGGTGCAAGGTGGATCCCTCTTCTTCATCCATGATTCCTTTCCATTATGCTTGCTCCTCCTGTTTTCTCGCCTCCCACCCTTGCCCTTCATCAAGCCAATTATGCAAAGGAGGATGTGATATTCTCATACCATATCTCACAAGAACTCGCATGAACAAAACATGTTATATTGATCTAATGACATGTTGGTTACATTGGCTATATGATAACACTTAGCCCTTGCATAATGTATTAACATGTATGGTAGTGTAGGATGCATTACATGTTTCTTTAGCATAGCTACTATCATCATATTATGTTCTCATGCTAGAGTAGATTGCATGGCAAATTAGACTTGCACCTTAGTATAGATTTACATTTTTGTATGGGTTTATTATTTGAAGAAAAACATGGTTGATGAAAGTACACCCAATGCACATGCTTCCAAAAGTTGTATTGTGATGTGCAGTATATAGATCTGTGTTCCAGGAGATTGTTGGAGTTCTCATAACCTCCCCATATGAGTATATCAATCATGCACTCTACAATGAGCTCATGTCCCAGTTGGAGCCAGATGTTACCTGCCAAAAGTCGATACCCCTACGAGAACTTTTCTTATGTTCATCTTCTTCCAATTAGCAGTCAACAGCCCTTGATAGCCACCTTGTAGCCGATGTGATGTGCCATTTTATCTCCACCACTTGCATCACTTGTATGTTTCCTCACCCATTTGTCAAGAGCACCCGTTAGAATGTGGGCAATCCGACCTAAAAGGCATCTTTTTCATTGTGCAATCAAGTGTTTATGCTTCATTTTCATTTCGACATTTTGTGCATGGATTATTTGGTGACTTGGAAGAAGGAAGGGCTTTCACCGTAGTTTTATTCCCTCACCTTAAATGGGTGGTTAATCTTCAATTGTAGTCCTGTGGGATCTCCCCTATTGGCCTATGGCTTTACGAAGGGAACAACTTGGGAAAACCCAAATTTGGTAGCATGGTCCCATTTCCCCATTCAATATTTTTCACTCCCCTCCGCACATTACAAGCCCTATTATAACATTTCCCTTCTTTGGGTCCACAAGGGTCGGCACATCCCCTCCCCTTGTCCACATTTGGGACGAGCCTAGAAATGTTGCCTTGGAGATTGATGCAGTGAAAATAAAGTTAAAAGCATATCATGACCACAAGCAAGAAACAAAAGATAAAGAAAATCATAAAACGCAAAAGATGGTCAGGACATTAATAGTAGCATGTGGCCAAAAGCCAAGCATGAACTATACCCTTTACCATTATGGCCATCACCCTGGTTCCTAGGGCCACTAATTGCCCCATCACATCATTAAAGGAACCCATGTGTGTCCCGAACCCTAGTGGGCAATGAATTGTCCCACCTTTAAAGAGGTAATAACTACTATACATCATTCACAGCGTGCTCTCATTTCCTAGAGCTTTGAGCAGTAATACAAAGAAAAATCAAGAAAAAGCAAAAGGCAATTAAAGAGGGGTGGAAAAACAAAGGTTGGGGTAACTTACGCAACCACGATTACTCCCTCCTCACATTTGTATACCCAATATGTGGTCTTCCTCATTATTGCTACCCCTTGGCCCATGGCATTTGGCCCTGAGACCCCTTATCCCCACCCATCCCATCATCAGTCATATGCCACCTATTGATTGAAGCATGTACCAAGGACATGTCTTTCCACTTAGGGGTTGGGAACACCTAATCGGGTCATCTATTCACCACACCTACCTAGGGAGGTAACACTTTTACGTGATCAAAGCCCCAAATTTGGAAGAGAAACCCCATATGAAGTCCCAATTTTCCCTTGATTAACAAGCTTGGTTCACTTAGATGCACTAATGATTATTATACCTGATAGTGAAGATGCAGCACTGGACATTCTGCGTGATTGGAAGGTGGTTTTATCATCGGTTGGGTAGCTTAATTGGGGCCTAACTCCACTAGAGGAGCATATGACACCCTATAGGTGAAGCATTGAGAGCCATGGAACTCCTCTCACTTGCAGACCATTATTCCATTCCATGGGTACCTACAGTGCCCCAGCAGTTTGTGCTTTGCCCCACATTATTCATGAGATGATGCACTTGGATCAGCATGCCCCCAACCGGCTTAGCAGTATGTACAGGTTTTGGCAGTTGATGTGAGGCCCAGATGAGGTTTTTCGCATCACTTGAGACATGGTACGGCTAGCATCATCCTCTGAGCCCTCAACATCAAAGCAAAACCAACCTATTCTATTACCAGGAGACCCATGAGACCCATTTTGTGCATCAAACACAAAACTGGGGTCCACAGGATGATTTGCATGGAGATTTAGGGACCAACCCCTAGATCTGGATTTTTGGTGCCCTCTACACTCGACTTGGCACTAGAGAAGCTCAATGCATGCCTCCAAGAGGCCTACACATTGATGATGTTAGCATTCTAGCCCTCTTATGGGCTAATTCTTATGATTTTACATTGGTTATGAGGTTGGCTTGTAACCTCAGTTAGTTTTGCCCATCATTTTACAACTAAGAGGGGTTTTTAGGCTAAATTAGACCTCATAAGACATGTATAAATAAGAAAGGCCTCATTTGAGTCTCCCATCATCATCACTTGGACAATTCGACCTCTTTAGAGGTTTTCACTCTTATTACCTCTTCGCTATTGGAGATATTTTAGATGCATTTCAATATTTGGATATACTACATGTTGACTTGTAAGTGCTTAATATTGATGAAATTTTCTCTTGAAACTGTCTAATGTATGGAATTGTTGCTTCTAGAATATGCTAAATTATGCCCTAATTGTTGAAAAATAATTTTTGAAAGGCTTTCTAGTTGCATATTGCATATGTTATTCATTGTATGACATGTAATGAATGTTCCTAGTGGAGGAATCCATAACTCTCCATCAAACTCCCTTTTCTATTGAAGTGGGTAAATGTTAGAAATTGATACCTAAGGCATCAATTTTTAGCCTCCTTAGAAACATTTTAGCACATCATGAGCCTCCAAGATTCCATATGCCCAAAGGACAAGGCACTAATCCAAGTCCTTGGTGGTCAACCTCACTTTTCCTGCATAAATCTTCTCTTAAAAATTTTGGTTGTCTTAAGGTAGGTCGTCTAATTAGGGCTTAGAGCGAGTTGTCTTGGGAGAGTGTTTTGGGAATCTAAGAGCCTAAATGTCAAGCCTAGGGTCCTGGCTACATGACCTCCAAGTTTGGTGGGCATCCACTTAGATTTCATACATAAAATATCTTACCCTAGGTTGTTTCCCTATGAGGGAAACCCTAACTAGTCTTCCTCAACTTGGGGACTTCTTTGAAGGTTGTGTGAGCCTAGTACTTGTTGAAGTATATCATAAGAAGCCTTTTCTCCTTATTTCCATGATCTTAGGAGTACACAAAAATTCACAAAACCCTAGATCTTGTGCATGTTATTCCTAGGTCTCTCCCTAAAAGCAAATTGCTTCTCCAAGACTTATACCATAAAATTGAGCCTTTCTTGGGTGATTTTGGTCTATCACCTTATACCTTACCCTTAGAATACCTTTCATAGGTGATTATATCCTACCGGGACTGCTCCCATCGGTATAACTCCGTAAAGAGAAAGGGTCCTTGGTTGTGGTGACAGTGGGCCATTGCCCCATTGCCCCATTTGAATACATAGTCATGAGGTGGTTTGGTGGGAGCCTCATTGCTTTCCTCATTATAATCACCAAAGATTGGGCTTTCGTTAAAAGGAGAATCAATCATTTCCAATTGTGCTTCTTCATGAAAGGGAAAATAATAATTCTCCTTCCCAAAGGTATCGATGGATATGTCATCGCAAGTAATGTTCGGGATAAAGGAAAAACCAATCTCAATCTCATCTTCCTTGTCCATATCATAAATGGGAGCACAATCAAATTGGGGCCCAATAATTTCCCACTTCTCCTTTTCAATGAGGAAATAATCTCCAATGTCACTTTCTAAGGAGCTTACGGGATCACCTTCCTCAAGGTTTTCAAAACGAGATTCATTAAGAGTGATACCCTTGAGAAAGGCAAAGTTAGTCTCGGCCTTACTTTCCATGACTTCATTGTCCTCAGCACATGTGCTCTCAAAATCATGTTGCCTGTCTTGCGGCCCTAACAAGGACTCATCTTCCTACTCATCACTGAGATCCTTAAGGTCATCTTCATCTTGGTTGGTTGACAAGCAGGACCTCTCTTCTTCTCTGTTCTCTTGAAGAACAATGGCTAAGGTATTTGTTACATGATTATGGTAGTATGTTTCTAGGAAGAGAGCATTAGAAGGGTTCTCCTTATATTTGCATTTCATCGTATGAAGCTTTACTTCTTCATCATATAAGCAAGAGAAAACTTCATTAGAATCATATTCCCTTACTACATCCCTACATGACCTACTATACTCATCCATTCTTTCTTGCTTAACTTGGAGGCTACCGGGATCCAATTCTTCGTCATCCTGAGAGGGGGAATTCCCTTTCACCTTGTTATTGATGAGGTTGCCCAGAATATTCACAGCACAAGGTGCATGAGCAAAGTCAAGGAGATTACTAGAATTCTCTTCATAAGAACACCTTACTAAGTCGAGTTGTACTTCTTGCGACCTATAAAATGTGAATACGGATTCCATATCCATGCTCCCCAACATATTTTGAAACGTTCTTACATATTCCACAGCTTTCTTTTGCAGCTCTTGAATCTCTTGGTTATTGAGTTTTTCAAATATAGGACCTAGAGAAATATCCATCTTCTATGATTTTTCATATTAAGATTATAATGGAGTCGTCAGGGTGAATTAAGGTGCCTTGATAGATGCTTGTTTCACCCTACAAGCATTAACTTTAAAGCTCAATGAAGAACTAGGGCTTCGTTCTTCCAGTGGAGTCGCCAATAATGATATGTCGATATGTCATACGGGGAACAAAAACACATGTCTCGTGTCCCTGGCAACAGCACCAGAATGTTACCACTCAAACTAGCAGGGGACCTAAAGGGAAAATGCTAGGCCAAGGGCAGCAAATGGAGTCTTAGATTCTTAGCCCACTGTCACCTCAGCTAAGGCTCCCTTCTATTTACGGACTTTCACCGATGGGAGGGGACCCGATATGTATGGAGTCACTAATGTGTAACAAGTCAATGGATATGAGTGACCCAAACACTTTCCAAGAAGGTTTTGAAGAATGGGCTCGCTTTCTTTCTAAGGAAAGGAAGAGGATTTGGGGGTTAGGTGTATGAGAATAGACTTTGAAAGGAATTTCCAACACCCTAAATCCTCGTTAAAGTTGGTATCCTGGATGGTTCTTGAAGAATAGTCCCTTGAAGGAGTGGGACCACACGGGCCAAGTGGGCCCGATCTAGGGTATGAGGGAAGTATGAAATAATCAGTGATTTTCTTACCCTAGACAAGGTGGCAAGGATCAAAGAAAGTATTTTCCTCAATGATGTTGTTTTGACCATGGGTAGTGCTAGCCTTGGGGATGGCGGGGCAAGTTTTGGTCTCGGAGCTAAGGCTTGGCTTTTCTCCCAACTCCACCATCGAAATGTCTTCAAATCTAGAGGGCTAGAAGAGAGGCAAGTGCAGGAGACCCTAGGAGATCGAAATTTTTCAGCGGCTAACTTGTCGGGAAATTGATGCCCTAGGCACCCCAATGTGGCTAGACTTGGGACAAGGTGAACGAGTAGGAGTTTTGGTGACCACCCTTGGTAGATCAATGGCTTAGCACTTGGGAGAATGGAGTCTATGTTGATTATGTGTAAGATTTCTTGGTTTCCAGTCAAGAAGGCCTCAAAATTGCTTCACAAACCCCTCTAGGTCAAGTGAAAGCAATCCTACAGCTTTTATACTTCAAATGCACAGGAGGAATTGCTTGTCAAGGTCGAATTGTACCTCTAAGGGATTTCTCTCACACTACAAGGGCCAATGCATGGAGAGAATGTTACGATAGAGACAATCCCACAATATTAAGCAACAATTTGCATGCAGCAATTACCTTAAAACAAGAAAATCCCATCCAGCATATATGACAAAGTAACAAAAAAAAGCATCAACAATTTTGTACTTACAGTGTAGTAGAGTATATCCAACCATTCACAAATGACAACAACGAAGCTCCAAGAGAAGATAAACCAATAACCATACATCAATATTTATCCATAAATGCTCCAATTCATCCTCTAGCAAAAAGTGTGAAATTCTCTAAAGAAGAGAGAGATCCAATCCAAAGTGATGATGGGAAATGATCTCACCTCACTTGTATTTATACACAGCTAAGGAGTTCGAATTAGCCTCCTTGGCCTAGATAAGCCCCAAAAATAAAATAACGTGCTAATAATACAACCTTTTGGTGCACACGAATTGGGTCCTGTCCTCCATCTGGCATCTCGAACAGGCCCCTATCCTTCTGTGCCACTGGAACCCTCTTTTCGACCCAGAAAAAGAACAGATAGGAGTCGGGCCAATATGGGTTCGGCTTCCTAGATTACCCCTCCAATTTTGGTCAGAGGACATATTTCGACGCATAGGTAATACCCTGGGCACTTACCTTGAGCACGACAAATCATACTTATCTACTGGAATGATGGCATATTCCAAGGTATTGGTTCATCTGGATACAAGGGGGGTCTTCAAGAACATATTACATTACAGTGGAGAACATTCTCTCAGCATCAGATTCTGGATTACGAAGGGGTTTCGTTCCGCTGCAGAAGGTGCCACAAGGTGGGACATTTTTTCAAGGATTGCCCTCTGAATGGTAAGGCATGAGCGGGGGACATGGATAAGACCACTCTGCACAAGAACTCACATGCTCAGGGAAACCCCCCCTCGTCTGATGAGGCAGTGAATCACTCGGTCCAGGATGCTGCAGAGAAAGTACCATCAAAGGAAGCCAGGAAGAAGTGTGGGAAAGCAGCATATGGGCCCCCTTCACCTCCTCTAACCAGAGCAAGGGAAGCTGTCGAGGCTGCATTCTCCACAGGTATGTCAGAATCTTCTTCCTCCTCTTCTTTTACCACTGTTTCCTCTTATTGCATTGCATAAAATATATTACAGGCCTATGTTCCTTGCTCTATGCCCCCCATTACTCTGGCATGCCACCTTAAACCCCCTTCCCCCACCTTCTCATGCACTCCGCCTTCTTTTCCTGAGGACCCCCTAGCCATCCCCACCATTCCTGATCCTGACCCTCCATCCTCTAGATACCTGCTTCGATCTCGGACTCGATCACAGGCCCCTAATTCCTTGGGCATTGGTCTGATTTCCTCCATCCCCCCATAAGCAACCTCGAGGCCGACCTTCTTCTTTATCAAAAGCCATCCTTCAAGCTAGGGAAGAGATAGCAACTGGCAGACAACAATCCATTGATTGGGTACTCAAAGTAGTGAATACCCTTGAGCCCACCCCCCATGAAGATGTTATCCTTCAACTATCAAGGGTTGGCTAGCCCTAGGAAAAAATTAGCCTTGCGAACACTGCTTAACTCTGAGCTGATTGATGTCCTTTTTCTACAAGAAACCCTAGGTCAGGCTAGTGTTATCACACACCTGCTTGAATCTTGGCTTCCTGGGTGGACTTTTCACTCACTAGATGCAAATGGCCACTCTGGGGGATTGGCCCTGGGGATAAACTCCCGCTCCATTAGAATCTGTAACATCTGGGGAAGCACTAGGCACATCGGGGAGGACATCTACTCTCCCGAACTTGAATCAGAGATCAGGATCATTAACATTTATGGTCCCTACCAAAGTAGGGAAGAATACTGGAACCGGTTGCTAAACTCTCACATTCTTCAACAGGACAACCTTATTCTGGGGGGAGACCTAAATTTTTCCATTGGTTTTGCAGAATCATGGGGTCACAATGCACAAAGGGACACTCTCTCGGATTTCTTTGAGAACATTATGGAGGATCATAACCTTATCGATATCCCTTCAACCAAAATCCAACCTACATGGAGGAACAACATAATCGGGGAAGACAGCCTTTCCAGAAGGCTTGATCAGTTCCTCATAAAGGAGCGTCTGTTGAACATGGGACATAGAATTAGACAATGGGTCGGTTCTGGGGGCATATATGATCATAGACCGATATACCTAGAAATAAGTGGAGGAATGAACAGGCCTAGAGCCCCCTTCAGATTTAACTCTGCCTAGCTAAGAGATGCAGACTACACCAGGTTAGTCACTGAATTTTGGAAGGCCCATCCCCTAGAGGCCAAAGGAAACATTACAGAAGGATTCGCTCATAACCTGAGAGAACTGAAGAGACTATCCAAAATATGGGCGCACAAGAAGCGAACGCAGGAGGACCTTATCCTCAAGGCTACTGAAGAGGAGATAGAGGTCTTCGAGAACGAACATGGAGGGATCTACTCCTCCTTAGAACACAAGGACAAGATCACATCCCTACTTGCCAACAGGAATCAGATACTAAAGGATCGAGAAGAAAGTTGGCATCTAAGAAGCAGAGCTATATGGCTTATGGAAGGGGACGATAATACAAAATTATACTACAAATTTGCGAACGGGCACAAGGCTATCAATACCATATGGCAGCTAACAAATGAGCAGGGAGAAACAGTGAATACCTTTCTAAGGTTAGCTGCTCTAGCTACATCTCACTTCAAGCATATTTATAAGGCCCCTCAAACTGCTACTCTAGCAGAAGTCATGCACACAGCTCAATTGTTTCCTAGGTTCATTGACCAGGATGATGCTTTGGAATTGACAAAGGAAGTCACACTGGGGGAACTCGAAGCCACTTTAAAATGGTTCAAATGAGACAAAAGCCTGGGCCCAGATGGATGGAATGTGGTATTCTACCTGGCTTTTTTTGATACTCTCGAAGAGGACCTCTTAAAAGTTATATAGGACTGTAGAACTAATGGAAAGATGTACGAGGCTTTTAACTCCACCTTCATCGCTCTCATCCCCAAATCTGAGAATCCCACCACCTTCAATGATTTCAGTCCCATCTATTTGTGCAATTGCATCTACAAGATCATATCCAATATCATAGCCAACCGCCTCCGGTCGATCCTGTCCACCCACATCTCAGCTGAACAATTCGCCTTCCTGCAAGACAGACAAATCCATGAGGCTGTGGGGGCCGCACAAGAAATCCTGCACTCCATCCAGTCGAAGAAAATTAAAGTTATTATTTTAAAAGTAGATCTCTTGAAAGCATTAGACAGAGTAAACTGGATCTACATTAGAATGCTACTAACTCATCTAGGCTTTCCCTACGAGTTTATAAAATGGATTATGTGTTGCATTACTAATGTAACATTCAGTGTCCTTGTTAATGGGGTGGCATCACCTTTCTTTCATTCTGAGCGAGGTCTCAGGCAGGGGTGCCCTCTATCACCGTTACTCTTTTTACTCATCATGGAGGGGCTCAGCAGACTCTTAAAAGAGGAACATCGGAGGGGAGGGCTAAGAGGTATCAAGATCACAGACAGCTGCACCTTGACACACTTTTTGTAGATGATGTTCTGCTCTTCCTCAACGGGAGTATTCGTGACTTGACCTCGCTACAAAACACCTTATCTATTTTTCTATCGGCCACAGGCATGATCGCCAATGATGCAAAATCCACCATAACGGCCACTGGGTGCTCTCCTCATGAGATACAGTTTGCCCTGATCAGACTCCTTTATACGCTTTTGCAACTGGAGGAGGGACTAAAATATCTGGGTTATAGATTAATGCCTCATGGTTACAAAATCGCAGACTGGATATGGCTTATTACCAAGATGGAAAAGCGGCTCAATATATGGTACCACAAATATTTGTCGAGAGCAGGTAGACTGATACTCATCAAAGCAGTTTTGGAGGCCACACCAGTGTATTGGATGGCGTTGGCATGGATACCAAGGGGTATCTTATCCAAAATACAAAATCTTTCTTGCAGATTCTTGTGGAAAGAAAAGCAGCCGGGGAAAATCTTTGCATGGGAAAAATGGGAAACTCTAGCTCTTCCAAAGAAATGGGGGGGTGGGGAATCAAAAGGCTAGAAAATTTCTCTACCGCCTTGGCAGCCAAATTAGGATGGCAGCTAATCACCTCTCACAGTTTGTGGACAAAGGTTGCCACCTCTAAATATATTGCACCACAAAGTCTCATGGATTGGCTCCGACAACCGTAGTGGCATTCAACAGGCAATCAATCATATGGAAGGCAGTTTTGCAATCAATGTTTCTTATTCGGGACGGACTCACCTGGAGAATAAACTCGGGAGCATCAGTAAGATTAGGGGTAGATCCCTGGATTGGATGTGGAAACACACACAGGCTTCCTGATGAGCTAAAGACCCGCCTCACAGCCATGGCTATCACACATATCAGTCATGTTGCGGACAGAGAGCACTCTACATTCGCGCAACAAGCCTGGAAATTTGGGCATGCACTTCAGATTCCACAACCATGGCAGCAATATTGGAAGGAATATACAGATGCTCTTATTGAATCTCACATCAGAATTCTGGAAGGAGAGGATGAGCTAATATGGGCACTAGCAAAGCACGAGAGATATTCACCAAAAGAAGGCTATCTAGTATTAATGGACTCTAAAAAACCACCAATATGTGAATCATGGTGGAGCAGCATATGGAAGTTAAAAGCACCACCCAGGACGAGGCTCCTCATGTGGACAATTATGATGAACAAGATACCCACAGGAGAAAACTTAATCAAAAGATCTTTTCATGGACCCTTTTGGTGTTGTCTATGCAAGATCAGTAGCGAGAATGTTGATCATCTATTCCTCAAGTGCCCAGCTGTCAAAGATCTATGGGTTACTATTCACTCACACCTGCCCTCCCTCACCCATTGGCAGGGTTCGTCAGTTCGAGAAGCATGGGGCTCTTGGTGGTCTGCTGCCTCCCCGCCAAAGGCCAGAAATATTCTTGTTCTCACTTGTTGGGCTATTTGGATTGCCCGCAACCATTATATTTTCAGAACTCTCCCCCTTTTCAGAAATCTCCCCCCCATTGGCCTACTATCTCAGCCTGCATCCTATCTGATTACCAAATCATTCCCAAGGAAGAAACAAACTCCACTCCCAAACATATTACCCCTGAAAGCATAAATTACACACATCCTTGGGCTTACTTTGATGGCTTAGCACAGGATATTGGCTATGGGGGGGAGGGTGCCATTCTACACCTTTCTGAATCTCATTCCTTCAAAATACAAATGGGCCTGGGGAGGGGTACAAACAGTTTTGCCGAACTTATCACGGCCAAATATACCATACAATATGCTCTGGAAAAACAATGCAGGAACTTACAATTATTTGGGGACTCAAAAATTGTTTGCAATTGGATAAACAAAACTGCAAACTACAATGCATTTTCTCTGAGACATATTATGGATGAGATTCATTGACTCATCAATCCTTTTGACACTTTTGTTTGTCATCATATATACAGGGAACGAAACTCAGTTGTCGACCTCCTATCCAAGGAAGCAGTGCGCAGGCCTATTGGGACTTGGATGATCTAGGAACAGAGAGATGATACCTTCCATCAGCACTACCATAGACCTTATATAGACCTTACAGATTAACTAGCTCTGATGGAACTTGTCTATATTTTTTGTTGTTTATATAATTTTATTTATGCTTAATGTTATCAGACATATATATGACAGTTAAAATACTCTCTGCATAGAGATTTTTTGAACCTACAGTGACAGTTTAGTGTCTCCCTACATGGAGTACACATACTTGATAGGCTTTATGCCTCACATACAGCATATGCTTTGGCATCTACAAAATGTAATTTTCTTTGCATAATGAAAATTACGACTTTTCCAAAGGGAAAAAAAAATACAACCTTTTGGTGACAAGCCCACCAACCTAGCTCACAAATGAAAAGGTAAGCCTCTCAAGAGGACAAATAATAATCTATGCATGTCTTAGGGTCCTCTAAGAGGCCTAATGAGGTCCATGGGTGCCACAATGAAGAATAGGACCCTCAAAAGCAATGGACAAGGGGTTGGCCCCTTGTAATAACTAATAACCTATGGTGCTACAAATGACTATGGGGGCACACAAGTGTCCTCATGGGTCTCCAAACAAATTGAAGATGCCTGTAGGTTGCCCCCAAGGGCTAGGATGATAATGTAAGAGATGCCACATCATCGTAGAAGTCCTGGATCATCTGCCAAGTGTATGGTGCAGATTTGGGGCTAGCTGGGCATGATGGATTAGGTGCACACTCCATGTGGGTAGCACTCCCTGTCGTCGCCAATTACCTACATCACCCAGACTACCCACCCCGACCAGGATCCTATTCGTCGACCAGCCACCAACCAACGAAGCCGATCGAATTCCATCAGCCGTTAGCATTTCCGCCTCCATCGTCCTATGTCTGTCATTCCACCCTGCCACCGAAATACCCGCTGCAAATCAACTATCCTATACGATTGTCATCAAACCCTATACCTGTGAAATCCATACCCCTCTGACATCGATCAGTGTAATAACCAATAGTCATATACGCAGCAGAAATATTTAAAATACTTCATAGACAAAGACATCCATTGTAGGACAGTAATTGTAAATTGTTTATTGTATAAAAGAATTGATATAGGATGAGTACAAATGAGAATGAGGGCATGCTTATATGCTTGGGCATGTGGCCTTCCATGAATGGTCATGTCTCTAAAACATGTCTCTTCATTACTAACTAACTAAACATTAGCTAATTACTTATTATTTATTATTATGTTTATATTTATATTTATTATTTATTTGTATATGAGTTATATTCATAAGATTGCCTCTCTCTTCAAGAAGCTTTGTCCTCAAAGCTTACTGAGAACATCTTCTCGTCTCTTGGACTTTCATCTTCGTTGATACAAGAAGATATGATACTCTGAGTGATAGACAAAATTGTCATACTGAGAACGGATCAGACCATCCTAGATTGATCTTCTGTGGAATCCATTTTTGTGATGAATATTTATCGTGGGGCTGGATTTTGCAAACTTTAGTATTCCTGGGAACATAAACTTGTCATTTATTTTATGATTGATACTGGTACGTATATTGATTGGAAAGTTTGCTCTTTTGATTCGGATGTCGATATATAGTTCTTTTGGTTGGACTTTCCCTTATCATGTCAGTGGTTATTTCTTGATTTCTTTCAGATGTTGTTGTTGTTGAGTTGGTGATTGGATCATCGTTTGGAATGTCCATTGTTTGAACTGCAACTTTTGCATGTGTCTTCACTTCAATATGGTTATCCTTTGTTTGAGTAACGATTTTGACTAGATCGGTATTCGTTCCTTTTTCTTCAAACTGGACTGTGACCTCTGAAGACTTTGATGCTTCTCTTTTAATAGATTGTTCTAACTTGTCTTGTAATGACTTCTTATCAATCTTGAGCTTCTTTATTTTGTATACGTAGGTTTTGATCATGATTCTTTAGATGTAAAAGCTCTTCGCTTTTTGGATTGTTGACTTTATTCTTAGTATCCTCCTCATCTTCTAAACTTTTGATTTGTTCCAATAACCTTTAATTAAGGGTTTTTAAACACAAATTTTCTTCTTCCTTTTCTAATAAACAGTCATTGAGTTGCTTCTAAAAACCTTCATTTTCTCGTTCTAATTTGTGCTTCTTAGTTTTACACTTTTTGACTTGTACAATAAGTTTATGGATATGATCTTTTAAACAAGAGTTTTCTTCGGTTTTATTAGATATGACTTCTTCAAGCTCCTTTCGTTTTTCTGATTTAATTTTTTGGAACATCAATTTCGACATCTCATTAAGGTCTTGTGATGAACGTGTTATCGATTTTGACTTCATGGTCACGCCTTGAAATGTGATCATCTTTTCCTTATAAGGAAACATCAAAATTTGTTTCTCTATGTTTAACATGAACATACCCAATTCCTTAAACCAAGGTTGACCGAGAATTATGTCAATCTTTCTATTATACATAGTTACAACACGAAATTGAGATATGTACTCATAATGATCTACTGTCACTTGTAAATCACTAATTTCATACTCCTTTTGGCCACAAATATCTATTCGTTCACCAATGCTTGACTCTTGAATTAATAGTTGATTTGTCAAGTTAACATTGATGTAATTTTCCTCATTACTTGTGCTGATAGCGATATTAATTTATTTTACTTGGATACTTCTTTTTAATGTAATTAATTTGTAATCCATAATTGAAAGGCCCTTGTAGGAAAATCTTCCTTCCATTGTTTGTACCTTTTGTTAACAATTTTGTCGATTCCTTCTTGACTTACTGTAGATTTTTTTTTCTTTTTTTAATAATTTTTTTTAATTAAATAATAATAATATATATTTTTTAAATAAATTTATTTATTTATTGATAACTATATAACTATAACTTTAATTGATAATCCAACGTTTTATGTAATGTTAAAAAAAAACAAGAGGTCGTGACTACCAAGAAAAGGATGTGATGATTTGTTTTGACTTAGGCGGTCGAGGTGTTGATTGTCGGAACGTTGTCAAACAAGGAACCAGACATGAGAGCGAGCAGTAGCATTGGAGAGATGTGCCATCGATAGAGGAGATAGAATGTGGTTGACACGGTGGGGTAACTTCGGGAGGAAGATAGACAGAGTAGGGAAAAAGCGGCACGAAATAAAGGTTTGTAGGGCAGAACAGACAACGAGAGCACGGCGATAGCTCGAAGGAAGGGACGCGACCAACAAAGGGTCGATGGTGAGGAAAAATAGGCAGACAGGGGACAGGGTGTGGTGGGCGGATGAAATGTCGTGGTGTTGATAGTGGCACGTGCAGATAGAATCTGACTGTGTATGAAGGTTGGGTGAGGGACGCAGCAGCGAAAACCAAACAACAGATAACGGTTGCAATTGCTGGTGTCTCCTTGCGGCAAGAGGTCAGGGTATATAAGGGCGTCAATTCTCACCTATGGTGGCAACGTCGTGGATTGAGCAATGGCAATGATGAAGTCTTGGGCAGCGGTTGTTGGTCTACAGTGGTGCGATGGAGTGGAAAATCGAGGTTTCAATGGTTGACGTTTGGCAGGTAATTTTTTTTTGTAATATAAATTTTCTTTTAATTATATATATATAATGGCCAAGGGCTAGGTAGCTACACTGGCAGAATGGAGAACCTCCCACTACATAGCGAAACGCTTGAATCTTGACGGAAACAACGTTGACGAAGTTTGATGGCCAAAGGTTGGATCAGATGTAGCTCTGATACCAATGTAACAACCAATAGTCGTATATGCAGCGGAAATATTTAAAATACTTTGTAGACAAAGACTTCCATTGTAGGACAGTAAATGTAAATTGTATACTGTATAAAAGAATTGATATAGGATGAATACAAGTGAGAATGAGGGCCTGCTTATACCTAGGGAGGTGCCCTTCCATGAACGGTCATGTCTCTAAGACATGCCTCTTCATTACTAACTAACTAACCATTAGTTAGTTAGATATTTGTCATAGCAAATAAACTGTTAAATTAATTAACAATTAGAAGAATTAATTCTAGTTGTTGCAATAGGATTTTAGTTTTGGAATTTTCATATGGTATCACAGCGTGAGTGATTAGCCGGAAGCTCGGAAGCAGAGGAAAGAATTTTGTTGCTCAGAGGGAGCAGCAAGCCGAAATTCTTAAAAGCAACGCAGTGCTCAGACAGGCAGGCTGAATTACCGGGGCGTGATTTGGGAATTCAATTTTCAGTTGCAAGGTTGCAGAAAAGTCGAGTTGCCCAGATTAGTGATTCCAGCAGTCAAAATGAGCAGCGACAGCTCAAATTTTTGCTGAGCAGATTCCTTGGTTGGACACAGAGGGTTTTGCAGCAGCAAAATTAGCGTCGAGTGGAAGAGAAAAGCACACACAACAGAGGGAAAATTTCTCTTAGGGAACTCCTAATCTCAAAAGTTCGATTTTTCTAGCAGCAAATTAGCAATAGCTGAGTGGAGATTCTCTCACTCCAGAAAGGAGTGTGTATAGTAGAACCAGCAGCCAAGCAAAGGGAAAGGAGTTTTCGCCTAAATTCGAGATGGCCACAGCTGGGCTCAAAGATCAAGACAGATTGGACGATGCCTCCAACTATGCCATTTGGAAGGCCAAAATGTTCTTTCTCCTAGATGAGCATGGTTTGAAGACCTATGCAGAAAATGTGATGGCGGCCATACCTCCAGGAGTGAGATGGGGTGACTTGGAGATGTAGCCCCAGAGAGCTACAGAGATTGGGCAGGGTCCTTGAGGAGTCCACCTCATGGATCATTACTTAGCTATGGGGGCCAACAATGTTCAATAGTAGGATGGATCAGTGACAGTTGATGTAGTCAATACCAAAGTGACAGTTGCAGACTAGTAGTAGTCAAATGCTGAGGAGCGCAGTGCAGTGTTGACAGCAAAGCGGGTGGCTCAATGCAAAGTTGGCAGCAGCGCAAATTCTTCAGTGACAGTGCAGATGCTAGTAGCAGTGAGATGCTCAAGAGATAGATGCATCATACTGAACGTTGTTGATTCAATATTTTGGATGCTTCTCAGTTACAGTAATAGCAACAACAGATGAGAGAGAGTTGCAGTGCAGATGCAGGGTTGGCAGTAGTATCGCAGTGTCAGGAGCAGCACAAATGCAACATCAAAGTTGCGCATTGGTTGGTCGGCAGCAATAGATAGACATCAATAGCATGACAAGAGGTTATACAGAGACCTAAGTTGCACGAAACGGGGAAACGGGTACGAGTTTCCGAAACGGGAAGCGATACGAAACACGACCTCCCCAAATTTTGGAAATGGGGAAACGCGAATATATATATATATATATATATATATGTATTGAAAATATTTAAATATATATATATGTATTGAAAATATTTAAATATATATATATATTGAAAATATTTAAATATATATATATATATATATATATATGTGTGTGTGTGTGTGTGTGCAATCATAAAACATAAATGATACATTATAATTTATTACACTTAAACATTAAGATTTAATTTACATCACATTTACTCATGAATGATCACATAATGAAAATAAAAATATCGGAATATCCAAAAGCAACGTTTATTATATATCCAAATCTCAAAATCAGCATTTATTTATATTAATATATGAGGCTGCAAGTACAATAAAGACTATAAGGCTGCAAGAGAGAGATCCAAATCAGGATTTTCTGCATCCACATCCCATTCTTTAGAAGGACCACTGTTGTATTGGGAGTCTCTTCTACATAGTCGAACGACCTTAGTGCTCTTGATTAAATACACGTTTCATACCCTAGTACCCTACATGAGCTTGATTATTGGGAGTTTCCCCTGCATAGAGGGCTTGATTCTCTTGATTAAATACAAGTTCCATACCTTAGTACATGATAAAATCCAATGGAAACATTGCAATCCCCCCAATCCTGAAATCCTGAAAAACAAATAAGTCTGCTGGATTTTGAGTGAGATCTAAAATTCTACTTTCTCCATATGAAATCCAATGAGGGCGAAACCACTCTCAAACATCCTGAGTCATTTCATGGTAATGTTAAAAATTTAAGTAAAAGGATGAAAATGAAAAATAAAGGAGAATATCACTTTTACTTTAAGAATTTAACATTACCATGAACTGCATATGCCTCAAACTTCCTGATGAACTGCATATCAACACTAGGGCAAAAATTCACTTTTATAACTTTAGACACACATCTAGAAGTCACTAACATACCCTAAAAGTAAATTAAAAAACAAATTTAAAAAAAAAATTAAAAAAACACAAGTTAATGAGGAAACGTGGGTCGTACGGCCCTGAAACGCGTTTCCAGTCGTACTGGCCAAGTTTCCGTTTCGGGAAACATGGCAGTACGGGCGGAAACTCATTTCACGTCGTACCAAACGCGTTTCCGTGTTTCGTACCCGTTTCCGTACGGAAACGGACCTCTATGCCACGTTTCCTGCAACATAGACAGAGACAGGGTGTTGTGGCAAGATGTGCAGCACTAGAGAGAACATAGTCCTTACTAAGATGAAGTGTTAGTTTTTGTAGCATCGGATGTGTTCTAACCACGAAATTTGGTGAATGGGCTAGAACACATGAGATCTCCAAAACCCATAAATCGTTTCTGGAAATTCCACCTAGAGATGACTTAATTAGATTATTAACCAGATTTTTAATGTTTCCTAAGTCTAAACTTGGGAAAATTGGTTAATTAATCAAAATCAATTAAGTCAAAACGAGAATTCTCTAGAAATTCACATGAATCGATCCAAAAATGATCTGAGCCATCGATTGAGATTTAATCTTGGTCATTGGAGTCCCAACAGGAAGATATAAGAAGGGATAGATGTGGTGATGGAGAATACACCAGAGTCACTTGGAGAATCCAATTTTCCAAACTAGCAACAGTTAGTTGTCGGAGAGTTTGAGCTTCAGTGAGGAAGCAGAGACAGTGAGGGGCAGAGACAGTGATACGGAGGAAGTTTTCTAGATCAGGAGAAGCAACAGAAAGGAGGTCAAGTTATTCCCAATGAGGCAGCATAGAGGATTGCGTAGTTGCTTCAGAAGAGCAGATTGATTTAGCTGGAGGAAAAATCAGTTTCAATTCCAGAGGCCGAACAGAGGTTCCAGTGAGTCGGAGAAGTGATTCCCTCAGCAGAGACATGCAGAACGACTTCATCAGAGGCAATTTAGAGGCTAGACGTCATAGGGCCTGCACAGAGACTGACGCAAACGGTCCAGAAGGACGAATTTTCTAAAGGGAAGTTGTGTCGGGGTTGCTTGTGGAAGAAGGGAAATTCCCTTACATAAGTTTGGCCAGATTTTCTTGTTGTTTGGATTTCTAGTTGGGAATCCATAGATTGTACTCAGAATTCACTGTTGCTTAATAATAAAAACCCTCAACTGTTGCATGGGTTTTCCCAAGTTGAGTTTTTTCGGGGACTTTTGTCCAAAAATAATGGGGTCATTTTTATTGTGCGCTAGTATTTTCTTAGTTTCCAACGTTATTTATTTCCGCAGTTTTATTTGTGAAGGTTGTAGCATGATTAATTTGATAGTTGTCGTAGCAAATAAATTGATAAATTAATTAACAATTAGAAGAATTAATTCCAGTCGCTACAATAGGATTTCAGTTTTGGAATTTTCATAAAAATTAAAGCAAGAAAATGAAAGTTATAAAAAAATTCAACGAGAATCTATCAAAGAAGGAAGAAGAAAACTTGCACTTAAAAAACCTTAATCAAATGTTATTAGAACTAATCAAAGATTTAAAAAATGAAAATCTTGAATGTCAAAACTTTGAAAATAAGGTTGACAGATCAGAAACTAAAGAACTCGTATGTCTCAGAAATCACAATCAAAATCTACTCACTCAAATTAACAAACTTAAAAACGAAAAGAAATCATTGGAAAACAAACTAGAAGAACTTAGTACAAAAGAAGCATTGAAGTCCTCAGACGTAACGGTCCAAGTTGAAGATAAAGGAACAAATATTGACCCATTCAATATCACATCTCAAGAGGAGGATAAATCAATTAAGGTGAAGACATACTCAAAATTTGTAGTCCAAACAACAAAAATTCAAGCGCCTATCTCGCAAGTAATCAAGCAATTTTTGAACCTAAAAGAAATCAGATGCCCCCAATAAAACAAGAAATCACCATGAACAGATCAGGGCAAAGTCAAAACGCAAGAATTCCTTATCGATATCTGAATCAGAAGAGCAGACAACTAAGTCAGTCTACATATTTGAACCATTCAAAACAGAAACAACAAATTTATGTTCCAAGAAATACTAAAGTTTGTAGAATCTAGTCCTATGATAACAATTCATTACAAATTTCTAGTAATCAAAAGATTCCATAGAAGATTAATCTAGGATGGTCAGATCCATTCTCAATCCGACAATTTTATTTATCACTCAAAGGATCATATTGTCTTGTATCAACGAAGATGACAGTTCCGAGACGAGAAGACATTCAAAACAGAAAAAGAGATCAAGCTTTTTCATCAATAAGCTTTGAGGACAAAGATTTTTGAAGAGGAAGGCAATGTTATGAATAAAATATATATAAAATAATATAAATAATGTAAACAATAATAATAATAAATAATGATTAATTAACTAGTAATTAGTTAATGAAGAGGTATGTCCCTAAGGACATGACCGTTGGTGAAGAGGTATCTGCCTAGGGTATATAAGTAGGCCCTCACCCTCATTGTAATCATCTCATAAATTCTTCTATATAATATTCAATATACAATTACTTGTCCTACAATGGATGTCTTTGTCTTCAAAGTATTCTGAAGATTATTGCGTATACGAACTTTGTTCGTTACACATCATTAAACTTACAAAATTCTAAAACAAAAACACTTCATATCCCAAGAAAACATGTGTGTGCAAAAATTCACCTCCAAGAGAATTTGCAACATAA
Source organism: Pinus tabuliformis (assembly GCA_031772625.1). NCBI lineage: Eukaryota > Viridiplantae > Streptophyta > Pinopsida > Pinales > Pinaceae > Pinus > Pinus tabuliformis. Next base: position 337,379,477 of record CM062819.1, on the reverse strand, counting down.
AAAGATCACACTTCGGCCCAAGCAGAAGAAAAGGACTAATACACACTCTTTGTAAAAGAGTAGTAAATGAATGTGTGATGATGAAAAGTGAAATAAGGTTGTCCCTATTGATATGAGGCCTATCAACCCTTATTTTCACAAATTTTACAAGTAAAGCCCTATAACAAGTTTGTTTGAGACTTCAACAAGTGTGAAGTTATAAACAAACCTCAATATAGCTCAAAAACATAACAATAAATGCCAAAATCCCCACGGGTGGGAAAATAAGCTCCTCCACTATGACATCATCCTCCATAAGTGCTCAACACGCCACAAACAAGTGACAAATGGATCATGAGTGCTCCATACTCTAGGGAAAAGCTCAAAGGACATGGGTATGCCTACAATAGTGCCTCCAAAACCATGATGTCATCACCAATGTGCCCTATGTCGCCCTTCTAAGGGAAAAAAAGGTGGTGTGGCACCATCACGCTCAAGCATTGGAGTCTACTAGTGATGTGCAAGCCCTCCCATGTCATCTCAAGAATAACCATCATCATCTAGGTTTCAAAATGAGAAACACCCGTCAAACAGTGTTAAGGCCATCCTGGGTCTGTACGGAAACATCATTAATAAATCCAACACCAAGCCTTTCTGGCCTAGCATTTCAGCATTTGGGCTACTAAGTAGAGTCAAGTACCATGTGGAACCATCTCATAGCCCAATGCTCATCTCTGGAGGGGCAATGTGGCATCAGGTCAAAAATGCTCTCTCAACTAGGTAGAATGACCTCTAGAGTGTCATTGAATAGGATGAATGTCAACTCTCAAAGGGTCTCTACTACTCGATAACACCACCTGACAAGGCCCTCTCAAGATCAAGAGGAATCAACAATCATTAAAGATAATAACCATAAATGCATCATAGTGGGTGATACCTAATGTTTGGAGCACAATCATACTTCACAAAAAACTCACCTTCAAATGTCTAATGTTCCACCAAGACCCCGGGACTAGGGGACGCGAGTGCGGGAAGACGCACAAGAGGGGGCGCGAGTGCGGGAAGACGCACAAGGGGGCGTGTGGGAGTACCCTTAAATTTTAGGGAAATTTAAGGGGCACAAGGAGACGTCAAGGTATATATATATATAAGGCTTGCAGAGGAAGAGAAAGATCAAATAGTTGAACATAGTACTGATCCATTAAGAGCACTGTTTGAAGCTTTAAAACATGAATTTGTTGGATTAGTCCCTGAAGATTCAGCCCATCATTCACAGTTATTTCTCTCCCAGAAGTTATGCGACATTGATTACTTGCAAGAGTATTTTTGTGTTATGCAAAAACTTCTGTATCAGGCTAGTGATCCACATAATGTTGCCTATCTGAGATATTACATCCAGTCTATGCCTGGAAAAATTCCTGATCTAATTAACTAGTACATAGCAGATCATAAAGTAAATTTGGAAGGACAATCATTTGCAGCTATTCACCAATTGATTGTCACAATATTGCAGAAAGAATGTGCAGAGAGCAAAGCCAAGAAGAATTTTTCAAAACAGATGCACTTTAGCACAAAGCTTTGCAATAATTTCAAAGAAACCTATAATTTTGGTTGTCACAAGAAAAGTGAAAGAAAGGTTTCTAAAAAGACAAAGTTTGATAACTCTTGCTCCTGCAAGGCTGATAAATACTTTCCTAAAAAGAAAAAATACTTTCCTTCCAAAAGATCATTTAAAGGACGAAGGGTAGTATTTAGGAAAAGATCAAAACCTTCTAAAAAAGGTGTGTGTTTTATTTGTGGTAAAGAAGGTCATTATGCTAACACTTGCAGAGAAAGAAAGGATAAAAAGCAGATGAAGATAATGAATATCTTTTCTACAATACATGATCCACAAGATTGGGATCTCATATCCCACTCTGATGGAGAATATTTTGAAGTTTCAAGTTCTTCTTCAGAATCTTCGGATAGTGAAATTCCTGAAATCAGGAAATTAACAATTGATTCAGAATCATCTGATTCTGATGAAACCTTCATTCCTGATATTAAAATGTTTAGTTTGAATTCCTCAGGAGAGATACAAGCAAAGATTGCAGCAGTCAAAGCTGATCTAGCACAGTTAGATCCAGTTCAGTTTACGGCAAGAAGAAGATTGACTGAAAAACTTGAAAATCTTGAGAAACAACTGCCATCCAAAAGGAAAGAAAAATTTTCAGAGGAAGAAATAGATGATGATGACTTCATCGAAAAAGAGTTCGATTCAATGTTCAGACCTTTGCAGATTTCAGTATCTCCAGGTATGAATCAAATTGCTGCTCTTAAAAAGAAGATCACAGATTTGGAATCTTCAATTCACCATACAAGGTCAGAAATGTTACAGTTGTCTTCCAAACTGCAAATGCTTATTTCTGATTATGATGATTGTAATTCCAAATTAACCAGCCTACTGATGAAAAATGTGCCAGTCATTGAAGAAATATCCCCAAAGAAAAATGTTGAGCTTTTTAATGTTATGGGCATCGGAGATAGAGTAGTTATTCCAATAAGAATTAAAGTCCCTAGCATTAAACAGTATACCTTGGATGCTCAAATAGATTCTGGTGCTATGAGTAGTTGCTGCAAATATAAAGCTATTCCTCATTATTATTGGCAGCCTACTAAACTCCAATTCAGGGCTATCACTGGTGATTTAATGGAAATAAGTCACATAGCTCCTGAATTTCCTATTTTCTTGAACGATGTCCAGGTTTTTGTCACTTTGTATAGTTTTGATACTGGTGCTGATGTTCTGTTAAGACAAGATTTTCTGAAGAAATATTTGCCAGTCACTTTCGGACAAGATTATGTTACATTCTCCACCACTGTTGGTCCTATCACAGTCCCTGCTTCTAGTGACTATAAAATTAATGTGCAACCTGAAGAACAGGATCCTCTCCAGTATAGTCTGCAAGATCTGACCAAGATTGATAAGATCGTAAAAAATGCAGAGTTACATGGTCCCAAAACTTTGCAACAAATTTCTGATAAACTTCGTGCAGATTGTACTTCAAGTAGGCCAGATGCTTTTTGGGCAAGAGAAAAGTATTTTGTTGCACTACCTTACCGAGAAGGATATATTCCTAAGCCACAAAAAGCCAGTGCAAATCATATGAGTCCAAAAGAGCAAGAATTATGCAAAGCAGAAATTGAACAATTGTTAGAACAAAAGCTTATTGAATCCTGCAAGAGCCCTTGGGCCTGCCCGGCTTTTTATGTCAATAAGCATAGTGAGCAGAAAAGAGGCAAGAAAAGGCTTGTGATTAATTATAATGCTTTGAATGATGCTCTTCTTCCTATTCGATATCCTCTGCCTAACAAAGAATTATTACTTGCCAAAATTGCTAATGCTAATGTGTTCAGCAAGTTTGATCTTAAAAGTGGATTTTGGCAGATTGGTATTATTCCTGATGACAGGTATAAAACAGCCTTCACTGTTCCTCATGGCCAATATCAATGGACTGTGATGCCCTTTGGTTTGAAAAATGCTCCATCTGAATTCCAAAAAAGGATGGAAGACATTTTTGGTGGGGTAGAGTACATTATTGTATATATTGATGATTTGCTTGTATTTAGCAGAGATGTAAATATGCACAAGATCCATTTAGAACAATTCTACCAACTTGTATATAAGCATGGATTAGTACTTTCAGATTCAGAAGAGAAGTTTCAGATTGGAAAAGTCAAGATTGATTACTTGGGTTTACACATAGAAAAAGGACATGTAGAACTTCAGCCACATGTGCTAATCCATCTATTAAAGTTTCCTGATATAATTGCCAATGTAAAGACCCTGCAGAGATTTCTTGGATGCCTGAATTATATAAGAAAATTTTATGCTAACCAATCAGAGGATACAAATATACTGCAGGACAGGCTAAAGAAGAAAGGTGTCAGATGGACAGATGAAATGACAGCAGCAGTAATTAGTATTAAGAGTAAGCTTAATGATTTGCCAAAACTCAAGCTTCCTGATACTAATCTTCCTTTTATACTTGAAACAGATGCTTCTTATCACACTTGGGCTGCAGTTTTGCTACAAAAGCATGGAAGAAAAGAATTGGTTTGTGCCTATTCCTCAGGATCTTTTTATGACACAGAGAAAAAGTATCCTTCTTCTCATAAAGAAATACTTGCAGTAAAGAGAGGAATAAAAAGATTTCGCTTGTTCTTGAAAAGTGTTAAATTTATTGTCAGAACAGATCTAAAGCATATGAATCAGATGTTGGCAAACAAAAGGTTGTTAGAAGAAGGCAGTACCAGAGTACTAAGATGGGCACTATGGCTAGAAGGTTTTGATTTTGATATTGTTTACAAATCTGGTGCAGAAAATTATCTTGCTGACATGCTTACCAGAGAAGGTGCTCAAGAAACCAAGGAGATCAAGATGTTCAGACCACTTAACCAGCACGAAGCTTCCACAAGTCAGTCCAGTCATGTCGAGTCTAAAAGAGTTAAGTATGTTACAGTCTGTAGTAACTGTCATTATGAGTTTTGTCTAGAATGTCTATCAAAACAGGTCCGAGTCTTGCCATTATGCTTAAGACAAATCATTCTTCAAAAATGGTTTGATTCCGAGGAGTCTAGATGGTCATATACAAAAGAGTTACCATATAGGATTAGGCCATGGCGTGTTTATTATGCATTGTCTAGGGAACCAGATCCTGTTTATTTTGGGTGTATTCAAAATACTGACTGGACATGGGCAGATTACTTTTCCATTCACCAAAGAGCTAGGATACATGGTTCGGTTAAGGTCATATTTTATGCTAACGCTATAGATCCCTCAAACAATTGGTGGAGTCCATGGTTTAAGCTATTCATGTTTAGATATTTGCCTAGAGCTAAAAGCATTTTCGATAGGACTTTTGCTGAGTTTGTCAGAATCTTTCATTGGGAAATGCATGTAGCTGTCCAAAATGATTTCGTCTTAGAGTTTGAATTCATCCACAAACACACAATTGTCATTCCTAATGAAGAAGATGAATCCTTTAAGCTTTCTGTCAGATTCAGAGGATTGATATCAGTGGACCCACATGACAGGCCAACATTCATGTTCACATTTCCATTCTTTTGTTGTACCAGAGATGTAGCACCATATTGGCTAGATGAATCTGTCCCATACGAAGTGCTGGCTCCAAACAATGAAGAGCTAATTGAAGAATTAATAGAACAAGACCAAATCAGGCTTGGCCATAATAATCCAGTTGTTCCAGATACTCATGCACATGATTATGACGACAGGGCTAACAGTGACTGATTGAAGGGATCAATCAAATGAAATCCTTTCATATCCTGCTTTATTTGTACATATACTGCTCTTCGGTTTCCGTGGGATTTAAGCCGAATAAAATCTCCACTGTGTAATTACTTTATCTTGTTGTTCTTTGGTTTGCGTGGGATTTACTCCGAATAAAATCTCCACTGTGTAATTACTTTTGTATAAGAGCCGACGTCCTAGATTCCGGCCATCTTTTCACTTCAGAGATGTCATGATTCGGTCCCCATATGGCTTAGCCTCCAAGGGACGAGATAACAAGTGGTTGTCCCCACTTGCCCGAATCTTTAGGACTATTCATTACTTTTGTACAAAGTTCTTTAGTGATTCGTGATAGACAACTTGCATGATGATCTAACGAATCTTTTAAAGTTTCAAGTTCCCGGTAAAACCTTTCACCGGATGACCTGCTAGGATATTATAAATACTAGCATTGTAAGCTCATTAGGGGCATTGGAGTCTTGAGAGTTTTGTGAGAGTCTGAGTAGTGTTGTAGTCTGAGTGAGGTCTCCCTGCTCTGCATCTGCGAGAAGTTTTCTCGATCTGCTTGCATCACGGAGTTTAACTCTATAGTCTGTATTGTAAAGTTTGAGTTCTTTGAGTTTTAGACGAGACGAGGTCTCCCTGCTCTGCATCTGCGAGAAGTTTTCTCGATCTGCTTGCATCACGGAGCGCTAGTCTCATATCTGGATTCTGTAATTATCTGAAAAGCAAATATATCTTGGCACATCTTTGCTGCATATCTGGTTCTTTGCGTTTATGGTATCAAAGCCATCTGGTTCTTTGTCCAAGAGCTGTTTTAAATTGTCTGGTTCTTCCATTGAGTAGTATTTGTCCGAGCTATTGTCCACGAGTCTAAAGTTTGCGATAAGGCGCTGGTAGAGAGCTGTGAAGGTGAAGGACTACCGTGTTTGCTTTCCTGGTGCACAAAAGCTTTGATTCTCCTTTGTTCAGGTGCTTACTCATACTTTCTTTCAATGGCTGGTTATATGAATGAGTTTTCTCTTCAGAAGCCCGAAGACAGAAAGATAGCTCATAAGAATCGATGGTCTTTTATGAATAAGTTTTTAAATAAAACCAGAAATGAAGATGTTCTCTATGATGAAAAAGTATTAGTACAAGAATTTGAACCACAGCCTAACTGGACATTGCCAGAGATTGATATTGATAAACTCTATAAAATGCCTGTTTTCCAGTTTCGAGCTGCTCAGTTATTTAGATTTACATCTGTGAATATTCCTATTTCCACTGGCCAGTCTGTATATCAAATCCCACTAATACAGCCAGAAGATATCAAATGGGGTTTAGAAAATGGTTATAGATATATCCATATCGGTATCGTACAATTTGGAATTAATCCTCTAGTCCGTCCTGGTCTAAATACTTCATGCTTGACATGTGTCCTTGATACAAGAATGAATAACTTCGATGACGCTTTATTGGGAGGATTCCAAAGTCCCCTCAATAATGGCCCTGTTTGGTCATCAGTTATCCCTAGGTATCAAGTTTCATTGACAGACCCTTATATCAATGAATTCTTGAATGCTTATATTCAGTTTTATGGTTTTAATGTTGCCCCACAGTCACAGATCGCTCAGCTCCATGCTTCTACATGCCTGAGATTTGTCTCCACTTCCATGCCTCCTCTGAATCCAAAATTAACTGGTAGAGCTTTAAAAGAAGGTGTTATTGTTGGCCCTGGTAACACTGCTCCCCTACAGATTGGTTTTGCAGAATGTACTCTTCCAGATGAATGGAATAGTACTTATATTCCACTTTCACAGAAATATCCTCAACTGCAAACCTCTAAAGTCCCTCCGAAATTGTCTCTCATCCATCATCCTGACGGATCCACTGGTCTTAAATTTACCACTCCTTCACTTACTAGATCTATGTCATCCTTCCCTAGATCTACAATCTTGGGTGGTAGGAATCCACAGATACCCCCTGTTCCTAGAAATTTATCATCAAGACATTCTGCTCCAAGAGAGGATCATAGAAAATCCACCTCTCAGCTACCTGATGATTGTCAGTTCTGTGTTCCATCTTCATCTTCTACATTCCAGACTGATGAATATCCTAGCTCTGAAGTCTTTATACCTGATATCAAAAGTTTCTCACTTCCTAGAGCTCAGTCAGAGGTTACTGCAAAAATACCAGAAAGATATTTAGAATCTGGAAATTCTAGAAGGACATTTAGCAATGGAACGAAGAAAGCAGATTTCCAATGGTTATCTATGAAAGCAACTTCTGATCCAGATCAGAATGAAAATGAAAAGCTGCATAATTATACAAACTACCAAATAGTTTGTATGCTTCAGAATATTGATGATATAGCCCGAGATGTTTTAGAAATCAAAGAGCACATCAAAAAGATGCATACTGGTTATGTTGAGACATTGGGAATCCAAGATGAACACACACAAAAGTTAAATAATATTCAGTCAAACATGGGTATTATCTCCAAGTCTTTAGGACATCTTACAAATGCACTCCCCACTCCTGCTTCTCCACCTCATTATAGAGAAGTAGATGTCTTAAGTTCAAAGCTGAAATTCTCCTCCAAATCTGATGAATCAAAGCAAATTCTTTTTAAAGGGATAGAGAATATAGATAAAGCCAGACTTGAGAAGATCAAGAAAGGAATCAATCTAGCTAGAGAAAAGACAGAGTTGATGAAGAATAGACTAGCTGATATTCCTCCTGTTGAAAGTCTAAGACTACCAAAGAACTATGTTAGCCTTAGTTCTTTGATGAAACAAAATGGCCAACCATCTGCTCCTTCAATAATGGCCATGTCAGGAGTAACTGGTGAGCAAACACATGGTGAATCAAATTCTAAAAGAGACAGAAGTGATTCATTTTTCCATTCCAACAAAGGGAAAAGAGGTGCCGGTGATACCAATGCACATGAAGCATCAGCATCCAGCCCGTTCAGCAAATATACTGAAAATCTGCAATCTGTACCTATAAGGCTAGACAATCCTGCTTCCAGAGGATATGGAAATTCATTGTTAGTAAATATTGATTGCCTTGATTATAATGAAGTAATTGCTGTTTTGCATAATGTCCATGCTTGGGCGTTACAGAGGAAAGCCGAAGCCAAAGTGTCATGGTCTGATGTAGTTACTCAGATTGTATGGTCTTTTACTGGCATACTAAAGCAATGGTGGGAAAGGCTTGCAGAGGAAGAGAAAGATCAAATAGTTGAACATAGTACTGATCCATATTCATCATTCTAGAATCTAGATTGATTTAAAAATTAATCTATCATTCATCATTCTAGAATGTAAATTGATTTAAAACTTAAATTCAATCTAGAATCTAATAATTTTGAATGTAATAGCATGTATCTCTATTTATCTGAAATTTATTATCATTTTCTCGCTCTATTTTGATGGTTGAATTGAGTTTTGCAGGAAGGTCTTGATTTTTAGATCATCGGGCGTTCAGGTAAGTTTTCAGTTGGACCAATCAACTCTTGATCCGTGTTTTCTGAAGAGCCCAACTTAATTTGATCTCAGGCTTATCATACGATATTTTTTACTGGTGATGCATGAAGGGTTTTGAGCTCAGCATCTCCTTTAAACTTTAAAAATTTAAATTTTTTACATGCGAAATTGATGAATCTAGCTGTTAAGAGCCTTAGATTATTAGATTTGGGAGCGGAGTTGGACTCACACTCCCTAGATCTGATAGATTTGTCATTCATGTGCATAGATCTGTAATTATTTTCGGTTTTCTGACTTGGGTTTTCTGGGTTTTAGTTTTTATCATTGTATATATCGTTTGGGTGTTTTCTTGTTGTCGTGCAGCTACAGATCTGAAGAAGAAAACTATGTAGAGTCCAGATCTAAGCCCTGGAGGGTAAGATCTGGATCTCTGGAGTTCATCAACATCGTTGTGTAGGAATATTGTTCAAATTAATTTTGCAGTCTAAGGGTTTAAAGAGTTTTAAATCTGGAAAATTTTATAAAGGTTCTAGTTTTTTTAGATCTGGATATTTTCTTGAGGGTTTCAGGGTTAAATCTGAAGCAAGTGGATTCAACATTTTAAATTAAGATATCTGGAAATTTCTCTCCGGTTCTTTGGCTACTTGTCTCTTGCCTGGATTTTCAGTTTCTTTGTTGCCTGAGGTTTTTTCTAACAAAAAATTTCGAATTTGTTCATGTTGTCTACATCTTGGGGTTTTCTGGAAAATTTCGAAAATATATATATTGTTTGAGTTTGGGTTTTAAAAATTTTTTTAAGATCTGGAAAATCTTGGGTTTCTTCCTGTGTTTTTTCCTCTATCTATCCTGCCAACAGAGACCTCTAAACCCTTTGTCACTGCCATAGCTAAGTTGCCCTCAGATCTACAATTTCTCATCCTCTAGCAAGCAAACCCTCGGCCTCACTTCCCTTCTGCCCACGTTGTTGTCATAGCTTCTTCTCACTGCATCTCCATCCTCCACCATCGTAGCTCCATTCTTGCCTTTCCGCAGTCTTCAGATCTTCTCTATTCGCCGCCCATCCACATTTCTCACCTGCGTGCTGCCTGTCTGCAGCTTTCCCTTCATCATCCGAGCTGATGGCCACCATTCCAACCTACAAACGTAAACCCTTCTCCCCGCAGCTGCAAACCTGTCATCACGCCCTCCACGCTACCCATTGTGCTCCTTTCTTACTGTACGTCCATCCCCATTATTTCTCTGGTATCAGCTTCTCGTCAAGCTGCAAGCCTTCAATCTGTGTGTTCTGCTTGCAGCCCTTGACCATTCCCCTCGCAATCCTTTGCCTTCTCCTGCATCATCTTTCCTCTCTGTCTCAACTTTGGCAGCGCTGCCTCCTCTTCGACCTGTAGGTAAATGAAACATTGCATTTTCGTTTTCTTTTACTTTGTTTTAGACTGCCTTAGAGGTTTAGGTTTTGTTACTTTTTTAAACAAATTTGATTTTCGTTTATTTTTATTGTTTATGTATATACATTAGGTTATTTCTTTTATTTAGATTTAATTTCTTTAAAACTTTAGGTTAATTTATATGTTTTAATTTGATCGTTGTTTTGATTGACTTCCGATTTGTGCTATTATTTTGTTTTGCATTTTATTTTTTATTTTTTATTTCAATTTTTATTTTACTTTTTTGTGATTTCCCTTTTATTTTTCGATTTTGATTTTTTTTATTTATTTTCATTAAAAAAAATATAAAAACTAAAAGAATCTAAAACTTTCAAAAAAAAATTAAAAGTCCAAAACATTAAAAAATCTAAAAACATTTAAAAAATCTTAAAAATTTTAAATTCTTGGTGATGTGAGAATTAAGAATGAAATAAATTAAGGGATTTGTGCTTAAACATTAAAAAAAATTAATGTGGCATGTGGCCCATTAAAAAATCGAAAAATCGATTTATTAACCTATTGATTTGTTTTACTTCTTTATTTATCACATTGAAGTTATTTCCTAAGGAATAATTAAAATTAAAATTTGAAGTTCCGTAGTGTTATTTGGTGATTAAATGCATTTTTTATATTTTTCTATTGTCAAGTGTGATTAAATGTTTCAAAAGTTATATTGGTGATAAGAGAAAATTAATTAAATCTACATCTGGGCAGTTAACAAAAGTCATTTTCCTAGAATCTCTTGCATGATACAGTTTTGGGCGTTTATATTGATCATACCTGATTGTCACCATTCGTCACATATTGGAAAATTGTTCTGGATAACTTGTCTTCTTACTTAATCTATGGTTAATTCAAATTAAAGGCACTAGTCTATAATCATTTCTATCTAGTGGTTGTGTCTTGGTTACATTAGTATTTAATCTATTCATCTGAGTTAATCGAGATTCATTTACATTCGTCAAGTTGTCCATCTTTAAGTCTCCTAGAGATTGTATTTCACAGGTTATTCTCATTCATTTCACCTTAGGGACTACCCCCTTGACTTGTCTAGGAGAGAGTCTAAACGGAGTGAGTAAGGATTAAGAGTGACAGCCCTTACTCTGAGCGTTGTCGCGGTGCCTAGACACTTTGTGCGACAACAGGGTGCATAGCTTAGGAGCCCAAGTTTGCTTTTGAGATTTTCCGTTACCCCTTTTGGATGAGTCAATTTATTGCTCATCAGGGTTGGGACATACAAGAGTTTCTTTTTTTACACATTAAATGTTTGCGCAACTTGGTGGTGGCTAATGATGGGGGTAAACCTGATGCTAGGCTTTTGCCCACGCACTAAATAAATGTCCTAGCCATCTTTTGCATTTTTCATTTTTCTTTCATTGTGGCTTTCTTATGCTTTTAGCTTTCTTTTAGCTACATCAACTTCCAGGGCTAAGTTTTCGGGCCCAAACTCAACGATGAGGATGAAGGGTGCCAATCTCAAAATGACCACCATCCCGAAGAATGGAGATGGATAAGAGGGAAAGATGAAAAGTGGTAAGTATGGACTACCTTGGGCAAGCTACATCAATCAGTGTTTCCCCAGTAGTGCCCTTCCTTAAACATTAAGGCCTCAGAGGAGATCCCAATGGACTAGAGTCAAAGACTAACCTCCCAAGTGAAGTAAGGGAACAAGAATATAGTCGAGATTGGTCAATTATCCAATTTTCCCTTTGATCCACATTAGTATGTCCATAACATTAAATGAAATCACATGATTGCAAAAATGGTTAAAGTACATGTTGATGCATGACCCACCTTCCTTCAAGAAGGTGTGCCAGATGGGAGAGAAATCTAACTAGAGCAAGAAATGCATGATCCTGGCATCATGTTATGTGTTGATTATATAGGGTTGCTAGTTGGCTGGCTATCCAAAGAGGAGAAAAAATTCTCCTATGAGTTACCCACTTTTTCGTGGGTTACATGCCATCATGAAGAAATCACCAAGCTATCAAGGTCCTCAACACTCCAAGGCAAAATGCCACATAAGCATCATGCAAGGTCTACCAATCCAAAAGTAAGCAACCTCCACATGTGCATGTCCATCATGGAACAATCAAGGGTCATCCACACACCATATCACATTAAGCACTCCCAATATGGTGTAAACACCTTTGGAGTGGCCCAAATACCAACTCCTTTTTCACCAAAAGAGTGGTTTTAGAAAGATAGCTCTGATAGCATGTACAATATTTTGTTTTCTTTGACTTTTGATGCAAAAATGAAATTTCACCTCACAAGGTGGCTTCCCGAATCTAGTCTATGTGAACTTCAGCTTTAAAACTGATCTGAAATATTAATTTACAGCAGCAAACAACAAAAAATATTTCATCTTACTTCAACCCAAGCCACAAGGTAGCCCAAGAGAAAAAATACCAAACATATGTCAAAAAGTTTCAACTTTCAGCCCTTAAAGGATACCTTTGGAAGCATAGACTGGATCTGAAATCACTTTATATACAGCATATTATAGCTGTAAATCCACTCTCTTATCTTCTAGATGTATGTTAAATCACTAACACTTTCACCCCTTGATTATGTCAAATTAACATCAACAACAAATGCTAAAAATTATTCAATCAAGAAGACAATGCAAACTGTGAATCAAATCTACAATTACACAAGTTTTGGATGGTTGGAAACTTCATATATATATATATATATATATATATATAAGAGAATGAAGTACAAGTGCATATCAAAGCTTTATCACAAAGCTATTTCAACTCTTTAAGGTCTCCAAAACCCTAGCGAGGGAAAACCAATAAAACCCTAGCTACCACCACCAAAGATCTCCAACAAGCAAGCATCAACATAGGTAAGCCCTACTTGGCTATGTCCCAGATATAGCCTTCTCCCCTCCTCCTAAATCAATCCCCTCTAGGTTAAACCTTAGCTTCTTCGCCTGCTTAGGGTGAAACCATAACCTTGGAACAAACTTGAAGTTCTACAAAAACCCTAGCATTCAAGACAAAAGATATATTACACAAGAGAAAGAGAGACTAGTGCATTACTCTCCTCACATCTCTAACACAAGATGAATGAATAGTGAGTGAGAGAATCTCTCATTCTATTTATATGAGAGGTAGGAGAGGCCAACTATATAAAGTGGGCCTAAACCTTCACAAGCAACCTATCCCTAACAAGTCTGTACACATATGTGAAGCACTCCACTCAAAGAGGATACATGTCAATCTCCAAGGTAATGTCATTAACAAGCAAGGCTCTAAGGCTTGAATGCTCCATGAGATATGTCCAATGTTCCTCCTCCACAAGCCCCTTGGGCTCCAACACTCCTACAAAAGAAAAGTGCTCCTTTGCATCCACCACACCTACAAGACCACTCCTCCCTCAACCCCCATGTCCTCAAGTCAAGTACAAGCCTCCATGCAATTGATCCAAGAGTGCTTGTCCCATCTAGAACTTAACACCCTCCTCCAAAATGTCCAACACTCCTCCAAAGCAAGGCATTCTCCAAGCAAGCAACTCAACCTCTATGTAGCCATCATGAAGAAGTGACCAAGCTATCAAGGTCTCTAATGCTCTAATGAAGAAGGCCACATAAGCATCAAGCAAGGTCTAGCAATCCAAGTGTAAGCCACCTCAACATCTACATGTCCATCATGGAACACCCAAGGGTCATCCACACACCACGCACCCATATTGCATGAAGCACCCCCAACAAAGGTGTAAACGCTTTTAGAGTAACCCCAAAAGCTGATAGGTATATGATGTGATTGTTTGCTTATGTTTTCCTTTGGAAAAGTTGATGCGCAACAACTTTTCAAGAAAACAATTCCCACCTACAATTGGGAGAATTGACACCGTTCAAAAATCATCTAGCACCCCATATCAAAGAATTATAGGTGCAAGATAAGTGAGAATTCACACTTATTGCAAATAATAAAACACTATAAGATTAAATTAAATAAAGAAATATGGACAGCTAAATTTAACTATTTGCATGGCATCCTCTATCTTATTTTCCTTTTCCTTCCTAACAAAAAGGATTTCCAAGATAGATGAAAGTGAACAAGTCAAGTGAGAAAAGGGGAGGAGAGAAGAAGCAAGAAACAACCTCCATGATCCTATCACCTTCGCACCGTAAAACTCTTGAGGCACTCCCTTGTGAGTTGTCACGACAATTACCTGGAAATCAAACAAGTAATTACAAATGAAGATAAAAGAACATATTCAAGGCATAAAATATTGTTATAATTTTGTAGATCAAATCTAAGACATGGAATTGAAGATGCCACCTTCTCATACAATGTTTATCATTAAAAATGAGTAATGCAATATGAAAGCAATAGCTATTACCCAACAAAGGGAGGATGGTTCACTTGGAATGAAAAGAGCTGCGGTGTTGCAAGAACAATGGACAACTTCGTAGGTTTGTGTTTGGTGAATCATGGCTGAACCACAATATTGGAGAACCTTTTCTAGTAAAAGGGGTGAGGCCTCATCATTGATATATTTGTTGACCTCTTTAGAAATTATCACCAACTGATGCACCCTTCAGATTTGAAGAAATAAGGTTTTCATGCGTATATATAGAGAGGTACGTTGAGGAACATTGGTGTGGAGGAAAACCCAAACCTGTGAAAAAGATGTACTTGCTGGATAACAAAATTAATATGTGTGAAGCCATAATAAAGTGTTTGGAAACAGATTTAAAGGAAAGGATCTCAGAGAGGCACTAGAAAGGATACAAGGGAGAATTCAACAAAAAGGCCTTACAGTATGAGGACTCCTCAATGAAAATGAAGTAAGGAATCAACTCTAAGTGTGAGAATTGCAGGAAGAAACCTTTTATAAATAAAATCATAGATGAGATGGCTCAAAAAAGGAAACAGGAATACAACCTTCTTCCACAAAGCAACAATCCAAAGGAGGATTTTTAATAAGATCATCCATCTAGTGGTAATAAAAGGAAAAAGGTTTGAAACTCGAGTGGAGATGAAGGAAAGAAGCCAAATTGGTACTTCCTAAACATATTTTAGTGCTAAGAAAAGTAGAAATCAAGCACAGGATAGGGTTTAAACAGATATTTATAGATTATGATTGGGCAACAAAATGAGACCCTAGTGGAGCCAATTAAAGTGAAGGAACATGGAAAGTATCAGTATCTACAAAAATGTGCAAGGCAACAAGTTTACACAGGTTCTCGACACTGTTTTTCCAAAACCTTTGATCAATCATTAAAGATGATGTTTTTGCAATAGTGGGGGAATCATGAAGTTTGCACCAAATTGATTGATCCCTAAATTCACCATTCATAGCAATGATTCCAGAAAAGGCAAAGGCAACTACCTTGGATGGGTATAAAATCGCAGGAAAAGTTTTGAGAATTAGATCATTAATGCAATTCTGAAATTTTGCCTCATTTACTTGACGTTTCCTGAAAAAAATCCCTATGAACTTTCAGCCTCAAGATTGATCTGAAATATTAAATTACAGCAATAATAATTCACTTCCCCTAAACCCAATTTTTCCTGGCAGGCCAAGAGAACATATACCATATGAGTGCAATTCAATACCGTAATATTGTAGCCCTCAGGGAATACTTTTGAAAGCATATAACAAATCGGAAATGCCTTTTTACAGCAGATTATATCAGCAGCAAATCTGATACTTTATCTTTACCAATATGAGTTAAATTACTTCACCAATTCAGCTATTTGTTATTTCAAATCAGCATGAACAACAAGGGTTGAAATCTACTCAATAAAGACAATAACATAAGCTGAAAATCAAATCTACAAGCACATAATGTTAAAAGTTTAAACCGATATATATATATATATATATGATGAAGTACAAAAAGCCCCGAGGGTTAGCTCAATTCATAGAGTCCCCGGGCACCTTTGCTATTGAGATGTCACAGATTCATTCTATCGACACTCTTGGGGTCAGGGTCTGTGGTTGAGCTAGCAGGAAGTGATCTCTACGGGTGGATCTGCTTGGTACAAATATTTCATGCATGTAGCGGTCACCGATCTCCGGGGTCCGTGAACCACATAGAGAAAAAAAAATGGAGTACAAAATTCAAATACATACCACAACTTTATAACAATGCTAGTACAACATAAACCCTAGCCACCAACTCCTAGCTAGAAGTCGCTCCCAGCCAAAGCCAGTCACTCCACTAAAGGTCCAGCATTAACACTAGCAAATCCTTGGTACATACCACAAGTGTTGATTTCGGGTAGCATCGGATGTGCTCTAGCCACGAAAATTGGTGGAGAGGCTAAAGCACATGAGATCTCCAATACCCAGAAATGGTTTGGGCAGAATCTAACCAGTTTGGGAGATATTAAAATAATTAATATTTTTAATGGAGTCTCTAAGTCTAAACTTAGGGAAAATAAAATATTAATGTGAATTAATATAAAGCTGAGTTAGAATGGTCCAAAAGTCATGGATCAAGCCAGATCTAATCTTAGCCGTTGATTAGGGACTTAATCTCGGCCATTGAATTGTCAACGAGAAAAGTATAAGAGGAGGCTTGAGGGTCACTTGGAGAACACACCGAGTTGATCAAGATTTCGATTTTCTGGGGCAGGGTTTGTTGAAGAAGTCGAAAGAGTGATCAGAGTTGCAGCTGAGGGGCAGTGAATACAGAAGCAGAGAGGCAGAGAGGGTACCGAGAGAATCAGCGCAGAAACCGAGAGAGGGACGCAGAGCCAGCCAGAGGCCACGCAGAGCCAGCTAGGGCCCACGCAGAGGCAGCCAGGAGCTGCGCAGTGCCTCAGAGAGCTAGCGTGGGTGACGCAGAGGCTCTAGAGGCTGACATAGTGCCTCCAGAGGTTGACGCAAGGGTTATTGGGCTGACGTTGTGCCAGAAAGGGCTGACGCAGTCCCTAGAAGCTGATGTTGGGGTTCTCGTGGGGCAGATTGGAGTTGGGAGCTGTCGGAGTGTTTATCCGGGGTTTTAGCCGGAATATCTGCTTCCAAGTAGAGAGGTACTACTGTCGAGATTATTCTCTGTTGGGTGAGCCGGTTTTGGCACCCAAATTGTATTCAGGAACTGCATAATAATAAAACCCTTAGATAGTTGCACCAGTTTTCCCGCATTGGGTTTTTCCGTGGACTTTGGTCCAAAAACGATGGTGTCACTCGTGTGCTTGTTTTGTTTCCTTCAGATGATGATATTTAATGTGTTGAGCATGTAATTGTATTTATTTTCAGTATTTACATGGTAAATAACTTGTTAATTAATCAGAACAAGTAGGCAGAAATAAATTAGAAAAATACATGAAGGGTTTCTAATGGGTTAGACTTAGAAATTCCAACATGGTATCGAAGCGTGGTTGCAGATCACAGGAGAACTGAGGACACCAGCCGAGCAGAGCAGCAATAGCAAAAAACAGTTGTCCCGAGTGACAGAAGTTGTTCCTAGCAGAGAAGCAGCAAGGATGGGGTGACACAGTGTCTAAGTCATCAAGTTTGAGCCAAGAAGAGGATCAACTCAGTGGCAGAGGGGAGAAGACTCGACCTACGCAGTGCCCGATCATCTTTCTCAATCAGGAAGGATTGACGCCCATGGCTAGGAGGTGTGGATTTTGCTAGTGCCGGGATTGCGTAGAGCCTAGAAGCTCTAACCTTCAGTTTGTTGGAGCTTAGGAGGCTGCAAGTAAGTTGCAAAATGAAGCTGGTGGGGTACTGTAGTCAGAACAGTATCTAACAGGGCAAGACCAAGGAGGAGGGAGTTGCTACCGAGGATTTATAGCCAAGAAATCCAGATCAATGGTGTAGTTGCACTAAGGATCGGAGTGGGTGCATCTCGATATTGGCAGAGGGGTTTCTAGGAGGGAAATTAAGGCTCAGAGGGAGTCACATCGAGAACTTCCAGAAGGGAAGTAGAGGAGGAGCAAGAGGGCAGTGAACGAGGTAAGAGACTATGACAGACTGGACGGAGCCTCCAACTTTGAAGTTTGGAAGGCGAAAATCTTGTCCGTTCTAGACGGGAATCATGTCAAGCACTTCGCCTTGAGGACGATATCGATCCTAGTTGACCCAGCTGAGCACGATAAGTACGAGGAGGCAATGGTGAGGGCCAAGAGCATCATCCTTGACGGGTCAAGGACCACGTAGTACCACATATTGCCGAAAAGGACACGACAAATGAGATGTGGGAAGCCCTAAAGAAATTGTACCAACATACTTCTGTGCAGAGAAGGATGCTACTAGAAAATCAACTGCAGTCATACAAGATACAGAAGGGAGAACAGATCGACACCTTCCTCGGTCGATTGAAGGAGATCCAAGATCAGCTGACTTCCATAGGGGCCACGCCGGATCAAGAATTGATGGTGAGAACAGCCCTAAACGCAGTCTCTGAAGACTGGGAGGTGTTTGTCCAGAGCATACTGGGCAAGGCAACCCTTCCAGATTGGGAGGAAATGTGGGCGGCTCTTCGCCAAGAAGAGATCACAAGGCTAAGCAAGGCGGGAAGCAGCAGCAAGGGGATCAAAATCAAGAAGGAGGAAGAGGAGGATGTTGCCCTAGCATCTGAGGGAAAGCAGGAGAAACAAAAGAAGAAGGACCTCTTCAAGGTCAAATGCTTCAACTGTGGGGAACTAGATCACTAAGCGAGCCAATGTTCGAGGAAGAAGAGCAAAGAAGAGGCTTCTGACACCAAGGCGGCGCCAACAAGGGCGGAGAAGGAAGTGGAGACAGATGATGACTGTGCCATGAGTGCTCATACGCCACTTGAGAGGAAGTGAGGGGACATCGAGCTATAGTCAGAGGGACTACAGGCGATGAGGGGCAGGATCCTCGAGGTACCCAGCCTATTGGATTATACCTTGCTACGGGAGCCCCGAAGAGGAGTAGCAATACTGGCAGATGTCAGTGGAGACGGATGCAGATAGAGCGACAGAGGGAGCTATAGTGCAGGATTCCCAGGACAGCGTGAGGCAACAGTGCGAGATGCATGGAGTTGTTGCAGCAGCGCAGAGGTCAAAGAAGGGGCACTTGTCAGCAAGAGAGGGAGTTTCAGCATCGAGGGTGTCTCTAGCCTGACAAAGATGTCAGAGTTGGGAGATTAGTTACTTACTTCTCAGTAACTGAGTTGCAGTGCAGCAGTTAGCAGTGGTAGTGCTATGGGCAGCACGATGCAGCATGATGAGAGGGGTTGTCGTACAGATGCAGCAGTGGCAGTGGCAGGGCCATGGGTAGCAGTACATGATGTAGCAGTGCAGAGGATGTTGGGCAGCAGGCCTAGCATCAGCACAGGGACCGATGTCGGATGATCAGGGTGATGCTCAGTGAGGAGTATTACTAGAGCACAGTCCTCGCTAAGAGGGAGTGTTGATTTGGGGTAGCATCGGATGTGCTCTAGCCACGAAAATTGGTGGAGAGGCTAAAGTACATGAGATCTCCAATACCCAGAAATGGTTTGGGCAGAATCTAACCAATTTGGGAGAAATAAAAATAACTAATATTTTTAATGGAGTCCCCAAGTCTAAAATTAGGGAAAATAAAATATTAATGTGAATTAATATAAAACTGAGTTAGAATGGTCCAAAAGTCATGGATCAAGCCAAATCTAATCTTAGCCGTTGATTAGGGACTTAATCTCGGCCATTGAATTATCAAGGAGACAAGTATAAGAGGAGGCTTGAGGGTCACTTGGAGAACGCACCGAGTTGATCAAGATTTCGATTTTCTGGGGTAGGGTTTGTTGAGGAAGTCGAAAGAGTGATCAGAGTTGAAGCTGAGGGGCAGTGAATACAGAAGCAGAGAGGCAGAGAGGGTACTGGGAGAATCAATGCAGAAGCTGGGAGAGAGGGACGCAAAGCTAGCTAGAGGCCACGCAGAGCTAGCTAGGGCCCACGCAGAGGCAGCCAGGAGTTGCGCAGTGCCTCAGAGAGCCAGCGTGGGTGACGCAGAGGCTCTAGAGGCTGACACAATGCCTCCAGAGGTTGACGCAGGGGTTATTGGGTTGACGTTGGGCCAGAAAGGGCTGACGCAGTCCCTAGAGGCTGACGCTGGGGTTTTCGTGGGGCAGATTGGAGCTAGGAGCTATCGGAGTGTTTATCCGGGGTTTCAGCCAGAATATCTGCTTCCAAGTAGAGAGGTACTACTGCCGAGATTATTCTCTGTTGGGTGAGCCGGTTTTGGCACCCAGATTGTATTCAGAAACTGCATAATAATAAAACCCTCATATAGCTGCATCGGTTTTCCCGCATTGGGTTTTTCCGGGGACATTGGTCCAAAAACAACGATGTCACTTGTGTGCTTGTTTTGTTTCCTTCAGATGATGATCTGTAATGTGTTGAGCATGTACTTGTATTTATTTTCAGTATTTACATGGTAAATAACTTGTTAATTAATCAGAACAAGTAGGCAGAAATAAATCAAAAAAGTATATGAAGGGTTTCTAACTAGTTAGACTTAGAAATTCCAACAACAAGCTTGTATCACACCAACTCTCCACACAAGCACTGTTGTTTTCCATTTACAAACCTAAGCCATGTTGCATCACACAAGTACATGGTAAGATGACTCCAAAATTAGCCTCCAAATCTACATGCCCATCCTATGGTTCAAGTTCTCAAACCCTAGGTCTTCTGTTAGTCTTTGATAGCTCGGATAGGTGTTCGAGTCTCTATTGGTGTCCAAGAGGCTAAGGAACATAGGAGCATTATTATCTCTGAGACCCAGAATAAGTTTCTAAACAAAATGCCTTAATTAGATTAATTAGCCAATTATTAAATATTATCCTAAGTCTAACTTAAGAAAGTTGGTTAATTAAATCAGATTAATTGAAGTGAATCGATTTTGCTCTAATCGCTTATAGAAAAGTCATGAAAAGGGGTCAAGATGATTTTAGCCATCGATTGGGATTAGATCGTGGTCATTGGTTGCTCAACGAGAAATATAAGAGCAAATCAAAGGGGCTTTTGAAGACACACACAAGGGAGTTTGAATTACCCAGTTGCAGTGAGAGCATGGGAGCAGTGTGAGCAAGGAATACACCAGTAGTTTAATGCGGTAGCAACGAACACGTGTTCTAGTCTCTATGGTGTCTAAGAGGCTAAGGAACACGGGATCTCCAAAACCTAGAAAAGGTTTCATCAAAAAAGCCTTAGAAATACCTCAATTAAATTAATTAGCCTATAATTATATATTTCCTAAGTCTAACTTAGGAAAAGTGGTTAATTAAAACAGATTAATTGAGGGAAGTCAATTTTGCTTTAGAGACTTCTGGGAAAGTTAATTGACGGAGTCAAGATGATCTTAGGCATCAATTGATATGTGATCGTGGCTATTGAGACTCCAACGAGAGATTATAGGAGAAATTTGAAGGGTTTGGAGAAGACACATTGAGTGAGTCAAGCAATTCGACTACCCAGTTGCAATGATTTAGCAAGGGCGCAGTTGAAGCTAGGGAAGCATTAGTAGCAGGGATTCAGTAGAGATTTGGGAGCAAGATGTCGAAGGAGATTTCCTCAATATTTTCTAGTGTCAAAGTGACAAGAAAGGAGGGTTGAATTCATCTATAGAGGAGGCTGAAAACAACAGTGCGAGTTAGCCGATTTATGTAATGCGAGTTGTCGAAGAGACCACGTTTCAATTGCCAGACGCTGGATCTATTTTCCAGAGAAAGAGCGAGTGGGTCTAAGTAGCTACATGAGGCAGAATGACTTGCAAGGAAGGCTTCCCAAAGTTGTGCAAATTATCCTCAGCCAATAGTGTGCATTTCAGGAGGGCAGTACGAGTCTCAGGAGGAGGTGCAAGTGGCTAGGAGGCGGTTGAGTTGGTTGCAGAGGGAAACAGTTAGTCTCCAGTATATTTAACTAGTGGAGGTCAGTATTTGCCAAAGGTTTGCCAGTGAAAGGCAACCAATTGTAATTTCACCTAAATTGTTGAATAATAATAAAACCCTCATTTGTTGCACTGGTTTTCCCTTCAGGGCTTTTCCAGGGACATTTGTCCAAAAATAACGGTGTCATACTTTTATGTGTGTGGAATATTTTCTCAGTTTCATATTTTATATTCCGCAACGTATTTTATTTGTGAAGATTGCAATAGTGATTTAATCATTATTTGTCGAATTAATATTCAAAAGACAAATAATCTCCAGTAGATAGAAGATTATACTCCAATTTATTGCAATCATGGAAATTTCACAGGTTATCAGAGCAAATCGGATCAAAGAGGCTCTAGAGCGAGTTGTGCAATTCAGAAGGAGATCTGAAGCACAGAAAATCAGACCTGCGCAGGTCGCAGTGCAAATTGCAGAGGCAGCAGTTTGATTTCCAGTCCATAGAGGTGATCCATAGGAAGTGCGAGTTGTCTATGTTGCAGTAGCAGCCAGTGAGGTTGCCAGAAAGGGTTTCCGAAGGCAGATCAGATCTAGCGTGAAGGGTTTGTAGCAAAAGGGTTTTGCAGTAGCAGATTAGGGCAAGGCAAGGAAGAGAAAGCACACGAAGGTTTCGACCCAGTTTATTAATTTTCCAGTATTCTCAGCGTCTAAGAAGGTCGAATTCATTCTGCAGAAAGAAGGCCAAAGCAAGCAGTATGAATTAGCCAGTTTTCCTAGTTCGTAGATCTGGAGCAGTAATTCCATTTCCAGTACCGGAAAGTGATCTGGAGAAGGCATGAGTAACCTCAAAGGACAGAGGGAGGCAGTATATTCATCGGAAAGAATTTCTAGAAGCATTTCTCACTTACCAGTGCGAGGTGCAGGATCCAATGCAAGTTGTAGGCAAAGGGTGAGAGTCTACAGAAGGAGGTCGAGTTGTATTTTGCATAGGAAACATAGTGTTTCCATATCGATTTGCTAGTTGGAGGAGAGATAAAATTTCTCCAGTTATTTGAGCTATGCAAATTTTCACAAATTTTCCAAGCATGGCAGCAGTAGGATTGAGAGATCAGGACAGGTTGGATGGAGCCTCCAACTTTGGTATCTGGAAGGTCGGAATGTTGTTTCTATTGGACGAGCACGGTCTAAAGGAGTTCGCCACAACATTTATTGTTGTGCCAACAAATCCCATCCAATTTCATGAGTATAGGAGGGATAATACCAAAGCCAAGAGGATGATCCTTGATGGAATCAGGGATCATATCGTTCTACATATCACAGAAAAGGTTACAACAAAGGAAATGTGGGATGCCATAGTCAAGTTATACCAAGATCCTTCCAAGAACCGAATGATTATTCTCAAGTAGAAACTGAGGACAATCAAGATGAACAAGGGTGAGAACGTAATGTCCTATCCCACTAGGATTCAGTCGGTAAGAGATGAACTTGCAGCAGTTGGAGAGAAGCCAGCAGATGACGAGCTTGTGCGGATAGCTCTCAATGTGTTTACTAAGGAATGACGTATGTGTGTATTAGTCTTCAGTGAATAGCCCCTAACAGCTACTAGTGTAGCTGATTCATTGTGCCATTTGATCTCTGCTCCCTGAGCCAGTCATATGTCCCCTCGCCCATTTGTTGAAAGCGTATGTTTGAAGGTGGGCAATTGTTAAAATTGGAAACTAGTGCCGAATTCCACTTTGGGCAACTCCTTTGAAGAAGATAATTGTGTCATTGAATTCCTATTTTCGAGAGGATCAAAATCGACCTAAAGATCTCTAAATTTGGATAGGGAAAAATATATTTTTGAAAATAAGCCCTCACATGTGAAATTTATCAAGTTCAGCCTGGGGTTAATTATCAAGTTGAACCCCTCTCCATCTTATATAAATAGAGGTGCTCTCCAACCTCATTAGACACATCATAAGTGCATTCACACATGGATTAGCTTTGTGTTTTTGGTGTAGTTCTGAGGCAGAAAGATAGGAGGCAAGGAGCACAAGCTAGGAGAGGAATATCTTTGTTGGAAGGGTGTGGATTCCTTGCAGACCTAGCCGCAGATGTCTGAGGTCCTAAGCCGATTGTGAGAAGGCCTAAAGGACGAGTTTTGGACAGATCTTGAGGCAGATTTCCTTGCAGACTTAGGCTGCAACTCAGAGGAGAGGTAAGAGGGATTTTTGTGCATAATTTTAAGGGTTATGTTGTCTCTTTTCAAGCCGCAAGTAAGGACACCTACAACAGCAAGTTAGGAAGTATGTTTTGTGGGCCAAGTGGGCTAGGAAAGCTCCTCTGCCCTAGCCATAGCTTCTCCTAGTACAATGCAGGTGAACTAATCAATGAATGAATTGAATTGATTTACAATGAGCAATGAAGCTCAATAAATAATACAAGAGTATTTACGGAAACAACAAGTTTCTACTAAGGAATAGAAACAGCAAGTTTCTAATAAGAAATTGCTAATAAGATCACAGACGATCTTGTCTTACATAAATGAGCATTAAAATACTAAAATAGCATTATTCTAATACCCCCCCTTAATGCTCAATCTATTTACAACACCTATAGACCCTCTGAATTTTACAAACTTGTCAGGACCAAGGGGCTTGGTGAAGATGTCTGTTGGTTGCTCCGTGGTGGGAACATACAGCAACTGAATCAATCTGTCTTCAACGAGTTGTCGAATTTAGTGACAATGGGTTTCCACATGCTTTGTTCGTTCATGGGATACTGGATCCTTGGCGAGTTTGAGCACTCCCTGATTATCACAGAACAAGGGAGTAGGACCGGCCTCGGAAACATGCATATCCACAAGCATACGTCGAAGCCAAACTACCTTACAAGATGCCTTAACTGCTCCCCGATACTCTGCTTCTGTCGAGGAGAGAGCCATTGCCTGTTGCTTCTTACTAGTCCATGTGACAACACCAGATCCTAGACTAAACACATAACCAGTTGTAGATTTACGGTCATCAACTGAACCTACCCAGTCGGAATCTGTGTAACCACTGAGTGTAGGATCTGAACTCCGAGTGTACAGAACTCCATAATCAAGAGTGCCACTCACGTAACGCAGCACACACTTCTCTGCTATCCATTGATCAGCCTTAGGGGCTGTCATGAAGCGTGAAATGTAGCTCACTGCAAAACTGATATCAGGTCTAGTGGCAGTAAGGTAGATGAGGTTACCCACTAATTACCTGAATAAAGATTCATCCACAAGTGGTGAGGATGACTGAGCTGAAAGTTTGAGCCCTGGTTCCATAGGAGTCGTGGCAGGTTTGCAATCCTGCATTCTAAACCTGTCCACAAGAGTTTTGGCATACTTGGACTGAGAGAAAGATGTTGTTCTCAGTCTGCTAGACTTCAACCCCCAAACAGTAATGAAGAAGTCCCAAATCTGTCATATCAAAAGTGTTGCACAAATCCTGTTTGATCCCATGGATCAAATGTGCTGAACTGCCAGTAATGATAAGGTCATCCACATAGACAACCACAAACAGAATATCATCACCAGTATGCTTGATATACAGGTTTGCATCAGATGGACTCCGCTAAAAGCCATGATCTGTTAGGTACTTATCAATTTTCATGTACCAAGCCCGAGGGGCTTGTTTCAGACCATAGAGTGCTTTGACTAATCTACAGACTTTCTGTTCTTGACCGGCAACCTTGAATCCTGGAGGTTGCGTCATGTAGACTTCTTCCTATAAGTCACCATTCAGAAAAGCACTCTTTACATCCATCTGATGGACTTTCCAACTGAACTGAGCTGCTAAGGCAAGGACGAGCCGTATGGTACTCATCTTGGTTGTAGGAGCAAAGGTCTCCTCATAGTCTATGCCTTCCTTCTGTGAGAACCCTCGAGAAACAAGGCGAGCCTTATACTTGTCTAGGGTTCTGTCAGCGTTGTATTTCACTTTATACACCCATTTGCAGCTAATGGGCTTCTTCCCTGTACGAAGATCAGAAAGGGTCCAAGTGTGATTCTTCTGAAGACTCTAGAATTCAACTTCCATGGCCTGTTCCCACTCAGGTATACCCTTAGCCTCTGAATAGGTTTGAGGCTCAAAAACACTGTGAAGGTTAGCCATAAGTGCAAAATTTACTGTAGGCTGTTGTTTGCTCTTATTTCTGGAAGTTCTACCTTCAAGGAGCTCATTATCCCGGAGATCACCAATAGTTTTAGCCCACCACTTAGGCCGGAGAGTAGAGGAACCAATATCAGGAGGAGGTGGAGGAGGCTCAAGAACAATAGGAGCAGCAAGAGGAGGGTTATTTTCTGGAGGAAGCTTAGGTAGTGCATCATCAAATACTGATGTTGCATCATCCCTCCCATCAGGTGGACCTAACGGAAGAAGAACACTGTGAGGCTGATCCTCAGAACACTGCTCAAAAGGAGGAGACTGAAAGAACCCTCTGTCTTCATCAAATACTACGTCCCGACTGAAGCTAAGACAACCAGTGTCTATATCGATCAGCCTATAGGCCTTGTGGTGATCACTGTACCCTGTCATCATGAGTTTCTGGCTTTTGGAATCCAACTTAGAGCGCTTAGCAGCTGGAATCCAAACATATGCAACCGAGCCAAACACTTTGAGGTGACTAATCTTAGGCTTACGGCCAGACCAAACCTCTTCTGGAGTCTTCCCCTTAACAGCCTGAGTAGGTGATCGGTTAAGAAGATAGACAGCAGTAAACATTGCTTCAGCCCCAAATTTGTTCGGAACATTCCTATGTTGTAACATGGAACAAGCCATTTCAACAACCATACGGTTGCGAAGTTCGACAACACTGTTCTGCTGAGGAGTGTAGGGTGTAGTTAACTGCCGTTTGATGCCATGGGTATCACAGAAGTTGGAGAAAGCAGAAGAATAAAATTCCCCCCCATTATCTGTCCTAAGAGTTATGATATTATAGCCAGACCCTTTTTCAACTAAGGACTTCAACTTCTGAAAGATACTAGATACATCAAATTTATGTTTTAGACAGTACACCTACATCTTTCTACTGAAATCATCTACAATAAGCAAAAAATATTTGCAACCAGTAACAGAAGATGTATTCATAGGACCACAAATATCAGCATGAATTAACTGGAGTACCTTAGATGCGCGCCAAGATTCTCCATCCTTGAATGAAGACCGATGTTGCTTGCCAACTTGACAGGTGCCACACACTCCCAACTGCTGAGTCTGATTATCAGGTAACCCTGACACAAGTCCCTCCTGAGATCGCTGGGAGAGATACTAAATGTTTAGCTGCCCATATCTCTGATGCCACAGAGTGCTGATGGGAGAAACACGAGCTACTAGAGCCACTTCTGGAGAATCACCAGTGTCAAGAAGCATGTATAGGCCATGATCTTCTAGGCCAACAGCAACCGTAAGACGGGTTTCCCTGTCAATAATGGAGCACTTGTGTGCATTGAACACCACATCGAGTTGAGGAGAGTTCCTCATAATCTGGCTGACAGACAGCAGATTAATTTCCATACCAGGAACATAGTACACATTCAGGAAGATGAGTGTGCGCCCACCAGACTGGATCTAAACTATACCTCTGCCAACCACTGTGTACTCCTCACCTCCACCGAATACCACGAAATCACTGAAAGATGAGAAGTCAATAAACCAGTCACGCTTGTGGGAGAAATGACGTGATGCACCAAAGTCAATGTACCAGGCAGAAGATGGGGCATGATCTAAGGACCTCTTAGCCATAAAGGCGTAAAAGGCAGATTCCGTCTGCTCGGAATGTTCTGCAACATTCGCTGTCTGATGAGACCCTCCGTGTTTCTTCTGTTCAAAAGCAATCCTCTGTCGGCAATCTTTCTTCATGTGGCCGAACTTGTGACAGTAATTACACTGCACATTTTTCTTCTTAGTGGGATCAGAAGGCTGAGAAGAACCTTTCTGCTGAAAGGACTGATCCCCGAGGCACTTATTTAAAGCCATGCAAGTTTAGAACCCTTGACATGCAACCTTTCAATTTACTAACAGTGACCCTAAATGGAAACTAAAGAAAAAAATTCTCCACAAAAGAGCAATTTCGAAATGAAGCACTAAATTTTTCAAACTATGAAAAATTATTTCGAAAAAATACCTGAGCTCTGATACCATAATCAATGAATGAATTGAATTGATTTACAATGAGCAATGAAGCTCAATAAATAATACAAGAGTATTTACAGAAACAGCAAGTTTCTACTAAGGAATAGAAACAGCAAGTTTCTAATATGAAACTGCTAATAAGATCACAGGCGATCTTATCTTACATAAATGAACATTAAAATACTAAAATAGCATTATTTTAATATGAACAAAGATGTTTCTTCCATATGTTTGATGTTGTTGGTTGGTACAGAAGTGTTGTAGGGTATGTTGAGGAGGAGCCCATACCTTAGAGTAAGTTTGGGTTCTAGATCTACAGTAGTTACATCAACACAGGCTTCACTTCCCAGTATAGAATTGTTTTGGGTTCATTCAATCAATAAAGAAGACCACACTAAATGGACTGGGGCTGAGCTCCTTTTGAAGACTACCTTGTAGATGCTTTGTCTATTGTTGATCAGTGGTTAGGGTCGAATTTGACTGTTATTGTTTGAAGGAAGAATGGAAGATTTGTCTGGGCCACTTCGTTGTCATCGATTGTACTTTCTCCCTCTTTCTCTGTTGAACATTTGATATTAATAATAAGAAGATTTGATAAATAGTTTCCCCATCTTGGGGTTTTTCCATGGCCTAAGCCAATTTTTGTGTTCTCTTGTCTTGGTTTGTCTTCTACATTTATGGTTTATGTTCTTTCTTTAGTTACCATCAATGTAGTAATGATCTATGTGATTGCAAATTAAAGAAATGTAAATATAAATTGGGCTATCATGGAACATTGAAGTAACTAACCTAAGCAAAGAACATGTTATCTAAAATTAACAGCAATCCAATCCTAAAGGTATGTTTTTCATTGTGCAATCGGGTGCTTATGCTTGTTTTTACTTGGGCATTTTACCCACCACTTTGTAGGTGATATCCATAGGAAAAAAAAAATCCCCTAGATGGTCCTCAGCGAGCAGCCAACAACCACCAGATAGCTCGATGTGCCATTTTCTCCGCCACCTGAGCCAGCCATGTGGTCGCTCGCCCACCTCTTATGATCGTATGTTTGAAGGTGGGCCTTCCAAACCCGAAGGTAGGGCTTATCGTGTGATTGAGTATTTTTATTTACTTATCATGGATACTTTTGGGCATGGATTAGTGGGGGGTGTTGTCGCTCAAATTGTACTAGCACCGTGACAATGACTCGGGGTGGGGGTTGTCACTCTAATACTCGTCCACTCCGTTCTAGTTGTCTCCCAAAAGCAGGCAATGGGGGGTAGTCCCTATGGAAACGAGATGATGAAAGACAAGTTCGGAACCAACTTGTCCGAGAGACACAATTGAGTGGCCTAGTTACTTGGTTAAATTTAGCAAGACTTAAGGATTTGATTAGATTTAGAAATGAGACCAGTGACTTATGGAGTCAAAACTCTTGCTTATTACAAATTAAGACCAAGTAACCGGATGAACAATCATTGCTTAAATGATTAACTAACCTATATGCTATGCAAATCCTAAGACTTAGGTGTGATGCAAGGCTCTTGGTTAATTTTAAATTAGATGCCTATTCTAAATGGAACCTCCCACTTAACTGTTTTGAGATCAGTCTTTAGAGCAAGTATTGGGATGGAAGCCAACAGGAAGCAAGCAGAGGCTTGATTAATGATACCTCCCCCTGTGTTCCAACCATCTAGTGCCTCCAGCACTGCAGAGACTGTAGCTCTAACGATGGCAAGGCCATTGTGTTAACCACTAAAAAGGTGTTGAATCCCTCAAGCTAAGTGAGAAAGGGTGGCCCTAGAAGTCTATCAACCAAGCTTATGCTTGGAGGTAAATTATTAGTGCAAGTTAAGTTTAGAATGCTTATGCAATGGAATGGGTGAGTCTTGGATTAAGATTGTTTAGTTGTTTAAGTACTTAAATTATGATTAATCTTCAAGAGTACTTATCAATAAATGAAAAGACAATTTTATTACCAAGAGTGTTACAAATGATCAAGTGCCAATATTAAACAACACAAGGCTAAACTTCTCCAATGATAGCAAGATTGCAATACGTAACCCACAATCACAATTCAAGATCCTTAAGAGATGAAGATAAAGTAAATGCCAATGGTCCTATATCAATAGAATATGTCAATGACCAATGTTGAGAGATGCTCACTTAGAATGATAACCAATGAAACTTACGATGCCAATGTTTAAGATAGGCAACAAAGTTACCAAAGCTTCTTAGAGCAATTATCCAATGATTTTCTCATTAATGCTTCAACTAGATGCTAAACAAAAATATGCCAATTAGATCTTAATACTTAAATAACTTAAACCATCAATGAGATTAGAAGATTTAAAGCTTAGATGTTTGAGTGATTTTAGTGCCAAGTTAACAAGATTTTGATCTAACACAAGACAAGTAAACGTTAGACTTCAATAGCATAAACTACAATGAGCCAACTTGATCATGAAAAATCCACTTATAATGTATAGGACAGCGACAAGTATGTCACTTCAAACCAAGAAATTATGAAGCATATAAAACTGAAATTGACCAATGAGTTGCCTAATGACTTGTCAATAAAAAATTACAAGTATTTTGCCCTCTTAAGATGTTATATTCAGAAAATATCAGATTTGATCTATCTGATTATGCAGAGATATTCCAGCACAAATGATTAGATCTAAGCTAGATATTCAATGCCCAAGTAGCCAAAACACTAGCAAATTTTTACTATGAAATTATTAGTGTTTAGACTATTAAAAAGTGATTTTTAGGGCATTTAATCATGAATTTTACCACTGTTATGAATGATTCAGAAAGTTGTAGCAACACAGTGACAAAGTAAGGATTTAGAGAGCAAACCCTAGGCCCAAGACCTTGTAGATCACTTGCCCAAGTTGCCCGAAAATTTTCCAAAGCATTTGGCACCTGAAAACACCAACTTTGAGCAAAATTCTCCCTACAAAACCCACCAATCTTTAGTCCATAAATTTCAAAGGTGGGCAGAGGGAAAATTAGGGCTAGGACGAGCTAGCACTAGGCCTAATAGGGCCAGCGTTGGCCTAGGAAGTGTTGAGAAATCTAGGGCATTAGCATTAGGTGATTTCTCTTCTATTAGTGACTGCTTGTGAATGCTTTTTCCTTCTTTAGATTAGGATCTTCTTCTTGTTAGATTATTAGTGTTATTCTTCATCAAACAGTAACTAATGCATGAACATAAATAGACAAGAGAGACAACATGTAGGCTATGAGCCAAGGCCAAAACCTCTCACTCTTTGAGAGGAAAACCAGCACAAATTCTTCTTATAAAGATACCAATTAACAAATACCAAGACCAAGACCCTTGACCTAGTAGCCTCTTCAAGACCAAGACACAAGTCCTCTTCCATCTTTCCCGATTCCTACTACTTCAGTTCTTGTATCATATGAGATCATTGTAGAAATGTAGTTACATCAAACTAAGGTCACTATAATTAACCTCTCCTTCAACAATAGAACCGAATCCTTATGCCTAAGATAGAGCCAAGACCTTCTTCAATACAATAATACCATGGCCTAGTCACAAACTAAAGATCTTCTTCCTGGGAGGCACCGAATTCTTCTATGTTGTGAGATATACCAAATCACTGTGGTATAATACCGAACTGTAGGTCTTTATGATAAGGATCTGTGACTATTTCAAAATACCGACCTATGTTCTATACAGAGACCATTCTCTCCTTCATTGTCACTGTGATCTGAACTTAAGAGGGATATTAATTCCCTACCCAATCTCCATTCCTATGCCTTAGACCAAGCTCCTTTTCTTACATTTGAATTCTGTAATCACTCTCCAAAAACTCAGAGATATCCGAAGTCTTCAACAGTGCTAATGCAAAGAGCCTAGCCTCATAGATATAGTAATTTGTCCTATATAATTAAGCCGACATGAGCATCCGAATGGGTGTGTCTCCTTAATTGGGAAGTCAACATGAGTTTGTCACCTTATTTTGAAGCCGACATGAAGAGAGGACTTTGTGTTTGTCGTTGGAGGGTTATATAGACTCATATACAATTAACACATGCCCGAGAAGGGCTCTTCATACATGACATTGACTCTTGGATTCTAATGATAAATCCTAAGGCACTCAATGGGAGCCAACTAGATAAAAACTCTTGCTCATGAAACCCATGAAGCAAGGTATTACAAAAATATTTTTATTCTCTTCTTTTCATCATTTATAAAATCACAATTACAATGTCATTATGAAGACCGAACCTAGTTACACTTTTCAACAGGAAGGGCCTATAAGGCCTAGCGGCTCAAGTGAAAAGGCCAAATAGACCTGTTGTGAGGGAAAAGAGGCCCACAAAGGGCTGCGGTAGACCCCACAACAAAAGAGGACGCTGAGGGCTTGGGCAAAGCCCTAAATCCTATGGCCTAGGGTTTAGAGGCCTAAAAGGCCTGCCGCAAGCCCTTAGAGGGTTGTGGCTAGGGGATAGGAGAGGAAAGGGAAGGTAGAGAGGGCTGAAGAGGAGAGGAGGGAGAGCGAAAGAGGGAAGGAAGGCTAACGGACGGATAAGGAGGCCAAGAAAGGGGAAACAAAGGGAGGTCGAGTAGCGTAAGGGCCACAACCAACCCTAGAAGGGACGAAAAAGATGACGTCGGGCCTCAAAGAGCAGATGCAGAGGAGGAGGTTAACGCTAACCTCCAGGGGGGGCAGATCCGGGCCTGAGAGCCCTAAAACTTGAAACCCCTGCTCTGAAAAAATTATTTGCTTCAGATCTTCAATTTTGCTGCAAAATCTTCAATGGTTGGCCCTGTAAAAAAAATTGGAGACTAGATCTTATCCTCAAGGGCTTAGATCTAGCTCTAATCCAGCAATTTTCACTTGATCTCACCTGCACAAATGAATTTACAAAAACCCCAATATGTACAAAAATCTTAAAACCCCAAAAACCCTAGTTAGAAAAAACAATTTACAAAATATATTATACAAATTTATTTACAAATGTGCAAATATACAATACTTTTAAAAGAGATTTTGAGAAATAAATGCTTTATAGATTTTTTTATAACTGACTAAGTGTACTTTGAAGAATAAATGCAAGCTACAGCCTTAGAGAAGTTAGATAAACCATAAAAATATTTGAAGTCCAAACAAGGTCAGCGTACATCCACAGTTTGTGAACTTGGAGCCCAAAGACTGGGGAACCTGCAAACACTATATAATTCTTCACATATAAACTGTTAGAACAACAATGAATCGGATCATCTAAGATAAACCCAAAACTTATCAACGGAGTGTTCCTATCATCTACAATGAAATAACAATTTAATTAAAATTTAGACATAATATAGGAATGCTCGTACCTAGCACATACCACAAATCAACAGACAATAGACACTGGGAACTGTACCCCAAAGTCTTTATTATGATTCAAAAAATGTTCCCAACGGGACAGTAACGTTACATCAAATTTTCTGCAGAATTACATAGGCCAAACATCAGATGGATTGAGACACAAATGACTCTTTATATATAGATAAATCCTCCAAGTGGAAAAATAACGGCTAGTTGGCTTGACCCTCGGCAAAATAATCTCAGTCGTCGAAAATATTTGATCATATTTTAATTCCAGTGTCGAAAATATTTATTTTTGAGAAATTTTCCAAATTCCCATTTAAACCATTTTTTATTAGCTCAAAAATAATTATTTTGAGCTAATTTCCTCAAAATTTTGACTTTGACTTAACCACCAAGGCCCAAGGGTCCAATTTTTCTTGAAATTTCCAATATTCCCTTGGTGGGGGACCTCCAAAAATTAATTTCTTTGAGACCCATGAATTTTTCCACTTGGCGAATTTAATCGCTAAGA
This sequence comes from Pinus tabuliformis, assembly GCA_031772625.1. Taxonomy (NCBI): domain Eukaryota; kingdom Viridiplantae; phylum Streptophyta; class Pinopsida; order Pinales; family Pinaceae; genus Pinus; species Pinus tabuliformis. The sequence continues at coordinate 337,345,512 of CM062819.1, read as the reverse complement.
CTTTAATTTTTATTCTAATTAATTAATTTTCAAGCTTAGGATTAATTTAATTTTTGCTACAAAAATTAGATTAATTGACATTTGAGGGGATTAAATATTTTTTCCACTCTTTAATATTTTAGCCATAGTGTCTAAGTATGAGGGACCATGCACTAAAATAATTTTTACATAAGATAATTACATTTTCAACCCTCAAAGGGAGAACACCCGTTCGGTATAGACCATCAAATTACATACCCAATTCTGCGACACAACATAATCTAGTAGACCAAGTGCTTTGTAATTTAGTCAATTAGCTCAAATTTTCCCAAAGCACTTTTACATAAGACTCGACTAGAACGCTAGGACTCACCTGCGACTTTGACGATGAATTCCACCCTAGTTTGGGGTGAGGCTGGAGGGAAAAACATTGTTGACCATTCGTGTTTAGAAACGCAAATGAATCAGTGACACGGAAAACCTCATAAGATGAAACTCTTGCCAAAATAATAGGCTTACCTAGGTTGTTATATACATACACGGTCTTACTAGCATCATTTACATTACAAATTTGTAGAATGGGTTTAAAAAAATCGAATAAACTGATGAATGATCATCTGATACTTTGAAAAGATTTTGGCATATGTGCTTCCTTGGAACTTTGACAAAAAGTGTGCAACAGGGGGAATCGGCGACAAGAGTGGACTAGGTATGTACTCTTGTCTCCTCTACCCCTTTGGTAATTAACCTTGTATGCTGGTACCGTGGGATCTACTTTACTAGCCACTAGGTTTTAGGGATGGAAATACATGGGAAACCCTAATTTTGGTCGTGTGGTCCCACTCCCCGATACCATATACATTGCTTCTCTCTGCTCATTACAACCCCATTCATCATTTTTCCCATCTAGGTCCACATTTGTCCACTGGGTCCACAAGGAGTTAGCCTCCCTCTCCCCTTTTCCACACTTTGGGTCGGGCCTGGAACGTTGCCTCGAAGGTTGATGCAGCGAAAAAGAAAGGAAAAAGCATATTTGGCCACTCTCGACAGGAATTGTACCATAAAATGCAAAAGATGGTTGGGACATACAAATTTAGCACATGGACAAAAGTGTAATGCTCCAAACTTAAACAAACAGTGATATACAAAAGAAAATATGATTCATACACAGAAAAATTAAACATTCAGCAAATACTCAAGACACGTTAGAAATGAGAACCAGTTGGGCCATTTTATTAATGGAATGGAGCAAGTACAACAGTCCGAAAAATGCACCTGGGCTTGCCTCAAGAGCAAGCTTGACAAAACCCAGGTGTCAAACAGTAATCTCAATGCTCGAAAGTAGTTGCTCCTCTAATGCTTTGCATTCTCTCCCAATAACGACAATTATTGGCTGGAAAGGAACTGCTAGAAACCCTGCCTCTGGTGCTTAGAAAATGATGAAACTTCAACCACAAGCTCCTTGGCCAAAACCCACAAAAAGCCAAAAAGGGTTTGGCCTAAATCCGACCTCCCATATTCTACCTTCTCTATGGCCCACGCCATCCAAATAACTTCAAAAATACAACCTGCAAAGAATGGCCACAAAGTCCTCCTCCAAGCTCTGAAATGGAAGCAAACATCACTCCAAATATCTCCTCTAACCTCCATGGCAAAGCTCAGCCTCCAGGACTGATACTCTACCCACCAAGTGAGCTCCCAATGCTGCCTTTGCGCTGGCCCAAGTAGTGCGAAAGTCACACTGCCCAACAAGAAGCTCAATCAACTCCCAAACTCTCCCAAACGCTGACAATCCTCCCTAGCCTCCTCTCCGGAAAATCTCACATCCAAACTCCACTGCTAAGCATCACCAACAAACTCGGCCTCCTCTCCACTACGTCCTCCAGAAATACGCACCACCTGGAAGTGAATGCTACTGCTGGAAATCACAATGTGATCCTCCTCAAGAAATGAAGAAAACCTTCCTAGGGTGGCACTCGAAGTCCCCCGAAGAAAGGATGAGCTCTCCGCCTGAAGAACTCGTGCTAAACAACCAGTGACTCGGCTAAGCAGCTCGAGCAACCAAAGAGAAATCGATATACTCCAATGATGACTGAGATGAGGAGAGTTTCCTTCCTTATATAGATTTCGTGGAGCACTTTTCCCTCCATTTCGTCCTCCATCGTGGGCCCTCACTTAACCATCATCATGCAAAAGTTAACCCCCTCCATGCAAATCAAACTAGGGAGTGCGTAATTCCCTAGTGAGGGTGGCCCCCATGTGTAACTTAACTACAAAACAAACAACTTCTCCTAAGTCTAATCTCCTAATAAAATCGAATAGGGTCCACCAACTCCAAAATTGGCCCCATGATACAAAACTTAATCTGTTCCAAAATAATTTAAGAAGGGGCATGACAGTCCTCCCCTCCCAAATGTTGCTTCTCCCCAAGCAACTTCAATGTCAGATTCTCAAGAATGTGCTCTCCCTCCCAAGTGACATCCTCATTTGGTAAATTCTTCCAACGCACCAAATACTCTGATGATCCTGCTTCTGAGCTTCCTCTCCCTGGTCTCCAAGATGGCCTCTGGCTCTAGGATCAAATGCCCCTCATCAGCAAGCGAAGGCAACTCCATGACTGTTGTAATCTGTTGCCCCAACACCCTCTTGAGGCATGACACATGAAAAATGTTATGAATCCTGCTCCCTGGTGGTAGCTCCAACTCGTAAGCCACCTCTCCAACCCTCCTGATCACTCTGTATGGCCCAAAGAATCTCAGTTGTAGCTTTTCGTCCCCCTTTTGCTTCAGTGTGGACTGTCAGTATGGCTGCAATCGAAGGTAGACCAAGTCCCCCTCCTCAAAATGCCTCTCTACTCGATGTCGATCAGCATACATCTTCTATTGGTTCTGGGTTGTCTGTAAGTTATCCTTAAGAGCCTTGAGGATATCTTGGCTCTCTAGGATCCAATCCTTGGCCTTTGGGGCCCTGTTGTCTCCAAAAACAATATTAGCAAAAGACAAAGCATCATAACCATATAAAGCACGAAAAGGAGTCATACCAATGGACATATGATGGGTGGTGTTGTAACAATACTCTCCCAGGTGCAACCATCGAATCCAAGCCCTCTGCTGCCTTGTCACATAATTCCTGAGATAGCCCTCTAACCACTGGTTCACCCTTTGTCTGACCATCAGTCTGCGAATGATAGCTAGTGCTCAGGGTGAGCTCGGTGTCGACTAGCCTAAAGAGCTCCTGCCAAAATCCTCCCATGAATCTGTTATCCCTATCACTGACTATGGTCTTAGGGAGTTCGTGTAGATGGAAGACCTCCCTAAAGAACAACTCTGCCACCTGTGAGGCTGACTATCGTGTCGGTATGGCAAAGAAGTGTGAAAACTTGGTCAGTTGGTCGACCACTACAAAAATACACCGAGGGAAGTCCAGTGATGAAATCCATAGAAATGCTCTCCCATTCCCCCTCAGGGATGGGAAGAGGCTGCAACAATCCTGTTGGATGGGTCAACTCGCTTTTGTTCCTCTGGCAAGCTTTGCACTCCTGCACATGCCTCAACACATCTCCCTTGAGTCCCTTCCAAGTGAAGCGCTCTCTCACTGCCATATATGTCTTCCTAAACCCCTGGTGCCCGAAAAAAGGAGAATCATGAGCTGCTCGAAAGACGCGCTCTCTCAACTGTGATCCTGAAACCAGAAATATGCACCCCTTATAATAAATAACCTCATCCATCACCCTGTAGTGCTCATCTGCATAGCTGCCCTCCTTTTTAATCTCGCACACCCGATGATCCTTGGAGTATTCTGCCAATAACTGAGCCTTCCAGTCATGACAAATGCTCATGAGTGAAAGCCCAACTAGTCTCCTAGATAGTGCATCTGCCACTACGTGGTGCTTCCCCTACACATACTCAATATCAAAATCGTAGGCCTGCACTTTGCTAACCCATCTCTATTGTTTGTCATTGAGGCCCTACTGCCCCATGAAATGGCCAAGACCGTTGTGATCCGTCTTCCACCGAAATCGATTCCCCACCAAATACTGTCTGAATTTGGCCAATGCATGCATTATGGCCAACATCTCCTTGTTGTACATGGAATATGACAGCTCATGAGGTAGAAGCTTCCAACTCTCAAAAGCAATGGTTGCCTTCCTTGGGACAAGATTGCCCCGATCCCTACACCTGATGCATTGAACTCCAATGTGAAAAGTTGAGTAAAATTCAGGAGTGCTAATATCAGACAACTCATCACCTCCTTGAGGCGATCAAATGCTACCTGAGCTTCCTCCGTCCACGCAAAGGCCCCTTTCTTAGTCAAATCAGTAAGGGGTGTTGCCAGCTATGAGAAACCCTTCACGAACTTCTGATAATAGGTACGATGCCCAAAAATCCTCTCAACATTGTCACATCTTGGGGCTCTGGCCAATCCCGAATGGCCTGAAGCTTCTCCTCATGCACCTTGACCCCATATGATGTGTCCCAAGTAAAGCATCTTTGTCAACCCAAACTCGCACTTGGACATCTTGGCATAGAATTGTTGCTCCTCCAATATACGCAAGACTGTCTCTAAGTGTTGCAGGTGCTCTGCCCACGTCTTATTGTAGATCAAGATGTCATCAAAGAATACCAGTACAAACCTCCTCAGCTGGCCTCAGAATACATGGTTCATGCATGACTGGAAAGTAGCCGGTGTATTGGTTAACCTAAAAGGCATGACCAAGAACCGAAATGCCCATAATGACACATGAAGGTTGTCTTTGAAATGTCCTACTCTCTCACCCAGATCTAATGATACCCTAACCGCAAATCTATCTTAGAGAAGTACTTAGATCCTCCAAGCTCATCCATCAACTCATCAACACGTGGAATGGGATACATGTTCTTCAACATCTTCTTGTTGAGGGCCCTATAGTCAATACACATGCAGAGAGTCTCATCCTTCTTCTTCACCAGCACAACCAAAGAAGCAAACGGACTAGAGCTCAGTCTGATGTGACCCAATGCCAATAACTCCCTTATGGCTCTCTCAATCTCGTCCTTATAGGCCTTGAGATGCCTATAGGGTGTAGTGATGACTGCTTGCACACCAGGCTCCAACTCTATAGTGTGCTCGAATCCCCTATCAGGTGGTTGCCCCAGTGGTATATCTCCAAAGACTACCGGATATCTATCCAGTACGGCCTGTATGTCTAGATGGGGGTGGTTGCCCCGGTGGTATATCTCCAAAGACTACCGGATATCTATCCAGTACGGCCTGTATGTCTTTCCCCTAGCCTTTGAAATCCTCAACTCTATTGCCCATGCTATGTCTCCATGCCTCAAATCGGCCTCCATTCGGTGGGACAAAACTATCTAAGGGGGGTACGAATGCATACTCCTAAGTACCACCGGCTTGCCATCCGGTCCAATAAACTCCATAACCAATTGTTTCCAATCAGTAGTAACAACACCAAGGGAATACAACCATTGGACACTCAGTACCACATTGGTGTCAGGTACATCCACCACGAAAAAGCAGTATGTCATTGAATAGTTCCCCATAGTCACTATCACAGCGGGAACATATTGAGTGCACTGCATAGTCCTGTCTCCTGGTATTAGGACTGAAAACCCCTCAAACTTTGTAGTGGTGATGCCCCCCTCTGGACCATTTGAGCATCAATAAAATTGTGGGTGGTCCCATTGTCTACCAAGACTGAGACACACTGCCCCTACACTGTACCTCTGATCCTCATAGACAAAAATTTGGGAATCCCACACAAAGAAGCTAGGACTCCCCCTGCTGGTGCGAAAGATGCTCCTCCCTGAGGTGGGGTAGTGGTGGTCCTCTCCCTGTTGGATCCTCGCTATCTCCACCACCAAACTCCAACTCCTCATCATCCTCCTGATCACTGTCTGAGAAGACCTCGATGTAATGGGCCTTGCTTGTTGTGCATCGATGACCAGGTGCCCAAGGCTCTCGGCATGTAAAACACAACTTCCTCCTCCTGAGGTCTCTCCTGGTCTCATCATCCAACTGACCACGCCCTTGGGCTGCTCTCTGCACTGTGGGTGCTCTAGTGTCACTTCCCTTCTAAGGGTAGGGAGTGCGTAAAGAAAATGGAGCTCCAGTCCTAGGGATGGCCCCCTACATATCCCGAGTGCAAGACACTGCCTCCAAAAAATAGATGGTTTGCGAGACTTCACCAGTCCCCGCAATGGCTCTCTCAACCTCTCTATAAATGTGTATACTCTCCTCGCATCTGACAAATCGGGCACCATGACTGAGACCCTTAAAAACTCCAAGATATAATGCTCTGGATGCCCTGTCTGTCGGAGTTGGGTTAACTCCCTAAAATGAGCCTCTGGATCCTTCCAATCAAAGCGCTCTACTACTCTACGTGTGAAGTCTTCATACGAGGTCACGCTGGCATTCCCCAACGTGGGCAAACCATGAAACCACCAATCGTGTGCCTCCCCCTCCACGTGCAATGTAGCCATCTTGATGGCCTCTACCTTTGTCATCTAATTCAGCTGGAAGTATGTGTCCAGCTTCTCTACCCAAGCACGTGTTGTGCACTTGGAAGTGCCATCATATGTAGGGAAATACATTTTCCCAATAGAACGATGTAGCTCATAGTTCTGCTTATCATAACATTTCCCCTTCTTGTTCTACTTGAGCTTACAAAAGTCTTTGAAGGTCAGAGCCTCTCTGAAGTCTGCCCCATGGACTGCCACTCCCGAAAATGCTCCCCCATCAACGATGGATCCTCACCTCCACGCCTCTCCCTGCACCAAAGGTATAAAAGAGGGTAAAGTAGCTCAAGTTGGCTCACTCGAGGATGGTCGTTACGCAATAGGTGAAAGGTGATCAAACTGTTGAGAGGCCCCTGAAGTCTCTCCAACTACGAACTCTCGGTGAGTGCTTCGCTCCTGGTTCTGCATTTTGATCTCGTCCAACATCTCCTTCTGCCCCTTCGCCAAATCACTCAAAGCCTTCAAGAGGCTATCGAAGGCCATCTCTTCCCTGCTCTTGGGCTCACCCATATCTTCTGCTACTGCAGTCTTCCCACGATCCTCCGTGTCTGGAGTAATCTCCAACTCCCTTTCCCTGCTTCGGTACCTCTGTCTTCTGTAAGTAATATTCTATCGGTCCTCCTCACTCATAGAAAAGTTTCCCCACGGCTGAGCCAAAATCTAAGCTCTGATACCACTGTAATGTTCCAAACTTAAACAAACAGTGATATACAAAAGCAAATACGATTCATACACAGAAAAATTAAACGATCAACAAATACTCAATACACATAAGAAATGAGAACTCGCTAGGCCATTGTATTAATGGATTGGAGCAAGTACAATAGTCTGAAAAATGCACCTGGGCTTGCCTCAAGGGCAAGCTTGACAAAACCCAGGTGTCAAACGGTATTCTCAATGCTCGAAAGTAATTTCTCCTTTAATGCTCTGCGTTGTCTCCTAGTAACTACAACTGTTGGCTGGTTAAAAACTACTAGAAACCCCGCCTCTGGTGCTGAGAAAATGATGAAACTTCAGCCACAAGCTCCTTGGCCAAAACCCACAAAAACCCAAAAAGTGTTTGGCCTAAATCCAACCTCCCAGATTCGACCTCCTCTATGGCCCATGCCATCTAAAAAGCTTCAGAAATATTGCCTGCAAAGAAAGGCCACAAAGTCCTCCAAGCTCTGAAAGGGAAGCAAACATCACTCCAAATATCTCCTCTAACCTCCACGGCAAAGCTCAGCCTCTAGGATTGATACTCTACCCACCAAGTGAGCTCCTAACACTGTCTCTGCGTTGGCCCAGGTAGTGCGAAAGTCACACTGCCCAACAAGAAGCTCAATCAGCTCCCAAACTATCCCAAATGTTGACAAACCTCCCTAACCTCCTCTCTGGAAAATCTCACATCCGAACTCCACTGCTAAGCATCACCAACAAACTCAGCCTCCTCTACACTATGTCCACCAAAAATACGCACCACCTGGAAGTGAATGTTACTGCTAGAAATCACAATGTGATCCTCCTCCTTAAGAAATGAAGAAAACCTTCCTAGGGTGGCACTCAAAGTCCCCCAGAGAAAGGATGAGGTCTCCGCCTGAAGAACTCATGCTAAACAGCCAATGACTCGGCTAAGCAGCTTGAGCAACCACAGAGAAATCCATATACTCCCATGATCCCTGAAATAAGGAAAATTGCCTTATATAGATTTCGTGGAGCACTTTTCCCTCCATTTCGTCCTCCATCGAGGGCCATCACTTAACCATCATCATGCAAAAGTTAACCCCCTCCATGCAAATCGAACTAGGGAGTGCGTAATTCCCTAGTGAGGGTGGCCCCCATGTGTAACTTAACTACAAAACAAACAACTTCTCCTAAGTCTAATCTCCTAATAAAATCGAATGGGGTCCACTAACTCCAAAATTGGCTCCATGATAAAAAAATTAATCTTGTTCCAAAATAATTTAGGAAGGGACATGACAAAAAGTCAAACATGAGCTCTACCCCTTATCCATAGCCATCACCCTAGTTCCTATGGGCCCTAGATGAGCCCCCTCCATCATTAAAGAACCCATGATTGTCCCAACCCCTGGTGGGCAATGAACTGCCCCACCTAAAAGGGATATTTACTACTATATCCTACACATCATGCTCTCATCCCCTGGAACCCCGAGCAATTATAAGGAAAAATCAATAAAAGGAAAAAGGCATATGAAGAAGGGTGGAAAAACAAAGGTCGGGGTAACTCATGTACCACAATTGCTCCCTCCTACACTCATATACTCAAGTGTGGTCTTCCCCATATTAGCTACCCTTGTACCATGGCATGTTGCCCAGAGCTTTTGTTTCACCCCCATTCCATTCCATCACTATATCGCATGCCACCTACCATTGGATGGATGTACCACGGACATTTCACCCGCTTTAGAGGATGAAAACCACCTAATAGGGTCCTTGGTTAACCCCCTTTTGAGCTTGGAGACACCTGTACATGCCAAAGCCCACTATGGAAGGGCATGCCATTATGAAGTGTCCACTTGTATTTCATGATTTGTAAGCTCTTTTACTTGATTACTCTAATGCCACATTACCGAATCCGTTGAGGGCAAGAGGTGGAATCGCGGATCCCCGAATCTGAAACTGATACAAATACGGATCCGTATACGGTAAGTTAGCGACTTAGTTAACACAAAGTCCCGGGCATTTTTCCAGTTGACTGCAGTTCTGGTGGGTTTTGGAGGCGGATAACGCACGCGCAAATCTTCAGTTAATAGTCAGTCGAGCCAACTCAAAACCTTTAGTTACCCTTTCTACTGTTGGTTAGCTGGTTAGCATTAATCGAACTACTGGTTAGCTGGTTAGCTTCAATTTAGCAATCGTTATATACTATAAAAAGTCGAAGATTCAAGAAATAGATCCGTGGCCCAGTCAGGGTAGTCGAGTCGAGTGGTGGGAGGAGCAAAGCCTGGTTGGCAGAGACGTGGGAGCAGTCGTGGTCGGGCATAATTGTGCGAGCACTGTGCAGATAATCGTTGGAGCAGTGGGCGTCGGGTAGAGTGCAAAGTTGTCGAGCAGTGGGCGTCGGGCAGAGTCGCGGGCGTCGCTGTGCAGATAATCGGTGGAGTCGTTGGCGTCGCGCAGAGTCGTGGACGTCCGCAAGTGCAGGTAATGTTTCAATTTATGGTGTCTAAGTTTTTTAATAAGTTTTCAATATAAAGATTTAATTAAAAAGTTTATTTTGACGTTAATACATATATATAATAAAGTTAATTATTTATTTTAAATCAATATATTTATGTTTAATAAATATATGTTTTGTATTTCATTTTTAAATTTTTTATTTTTATAAGTTATTTGTATAACTTTATATTTGGTTGTTAAGAATTAAAATATTTTTTAATTTCTATAAATAAAAAGAAATAAAAAAATAAAAATATGTTATAACTTTATTTTAATAATTATATCAATAGGAGCCCACGGAGCTTTGGCTTGGCGGTGAATGGGTCCATTGTTAAGGCACTCCTTGCGATAGGTCACTGGTTCAAATTTCCCGTGGGTGCTTCCCTACCAAAAATATATATATATATATATATGTTTGTATTAATATTTATATGTTTATTTGTTTGTTAGTTTTTAAATTAGGTATATATATATATAATTATTTATTTATTTAAATTTTAAATTATTTATTATAAAATAATAATTTAGAATTTTATATTTTTTTGTAATTTTATTTTGCCTTACACACATGCATACATATATCTATTAGGAATAACAATTTAGAATTTTGTTTTGAGAATGATAGTTTTATTAATTTATATTTTATTATAAATGCAGGTGTGATAAACATGGAACCATCACACCATGAACCCAGTGAAGGAATAAATGTCAATAAAGATCCAAGATCTCTTTTATGGCAGTATGTGGAAATTCTTGGCAAAAACTCTGGTGGTGGTTCGTACAAATGGAGATGTAGTGAATGCAATAGCATTCGAAATGGCTCATACACTAGGGTGAAGGCCCATCTCATTGGGCAAACTAAAATAGGTGTGTTAGTATGCAATGGTCCAAATGGTCCAAATGGCCAACCTGGGACAGGTTTGAGTCCTGCAAAAGTTAAGTTTTATGCATCTTTGCAAGATGTTGCTGATAGGAAATTCAGCAAGGGAAAAATCCCTATGCAAGCCTCTACAACCAAGTCTTCATTTCCATCTACACCAACTCTGACAATTAATAAAAGACCTACTCTAGGACCTCTTGAAGCAGCATTCAATACCCAGGGTAGAGAAGTTGCATATGAGCACGTTGCTTGTTGCATTTATGCAAATGGGCTAGCATTCAATTTGGTGTGCTCTCCTTATTGGCAACAAATGATTAAAGCAGTTAATGAAGCACCAAAAGGATACAAGAGCCCCGGGTATGAAAAGGTTCACACCACTTTGTTAACATCAGAAAGACAATTTGTGGATAGATAATTACAAACAATCCGTGATACATGGGCAGAAACAAGGGTGTCCATCGTTTCTGATGGATGGAGAGACCAAAGAAATCGCCCTTTAATTAATGTTATCGCAATTTGTCCCCAAGGAGCAATGTGTTTGAAGGCCATTGATTGCAATGGAGTGGAAAAAGAGGCAACATTCATCTCCACAATTCTTCTTGATGCAATAGAAAGTGTGGGATCACAAAATGTTATCCAAGTTATCACAGACAATGCAAAGGTTTGTAGAGCAGCAGGGCTGATTGTGGAGGTTCAATACAATCACATCTTCTGGACTCCATGTGCAGTGCATTCATTGAATCTTATACTAGCCAAGATTGGTGAGATTGAGTGGATCGATGAAATATATGTAGCATCAAAGGAGATCCAAATGTTTATCACCAATCACTCAATGTCCCAAGCCATATATCGGAGTTTTGCAAAGTTGGAGCTACTAAAGGTACTCCATTTTTAATCAATGTTATGCATTATGAGTTCTCAATTTTAATGTTCAATTTATTTTATGTCTAATTTAAGATTTGACTTTTCAATATGTTTATGTAGGTTGCTGAAACTCGTTTTGCTTCCCACACTTTAGTCATAAAGAGGCTTTTGGAGGTCACACAAGCATTACAAGCAATGGTCATTGACCCTCTTTGGGAATCATGGAGGACTTCAACTTCTAATAGAGGTCAAAGAATAAAGTCTATCATTCTTGATGATGCATGGTGGGACAAGGTCCAATACCTTTTGCAGTTCACAGAACCAATTCTAACCATGATCAGGGCATTTGACATAGATATGCCTTGCTTGGGGGAAGTCTATGAAAACATAGATAGTATGTTGGAGAAAATACGGGAAATTATCAAGGCAAGTGAGCATGACCCCTTTGAAGTATTTTACAATGAAGTGAAAGACATAGTTACAAAAAGGTGGAACAAAATGACCACGCCATTACACCTTTTGGCGTATGCACTACACCCCAAATATTACCATTCCAAAATATTGTCTTTACCTGGTAGAGCAGCGCCAAACAGAGATTCTGAAGTGGTATAGGGATATAAGACAGCTTTGAGGAAAATCTATAGGGAAGTTGGAATTGCAAAGGAAGTACGCAAGGAATTTGGAGCATTTGTACAATCCACTGGGATCTTTTCAGATCCACTAGCCATGGATGATCGGGGGCATATGGATCTTATTACTTGGTGGGGCTTCCATGGTGGAGATAGCACTTATCTCTCAACTCTAGCCATGAGGTTGTTATCGCAAGTTGCCAATTCCTCATCAACTGAGAGGCACTGGAGTACATATGGCTTCATCCATTCTGTAAAGAGTAACAAACTGGGAGCAACGAAGGCTGAGGATCTTGTATATGTCCATTCCAACCTTCGCCTTCTATCACATTCTACTTCAGAGTATAAAAAAGGTCCAAGTAGAATGTGGGATGTGGAACCTGAGAGATCTGACTTGAACCTGACATTGAATGCCATGACTCACCTTAATCTACTTGAGGATGCTACACAGCCATTTCCTACTTCTGCAGTAACTTTTAACATTCCTGGCGCACGATCATCTATTCATGATGTAGAGTTGCAATACGCAGATGATGGTGATGTAGACCCATTTCATGATTTGTAGACAGGCTACTCTATATTATCATATTAATAAAGTGATCATTGATGAAATGCATATTTTGTATTTACTACTATCATCTTTGTATGAGGCAAGATGCATCATTTCAATGTTCAGATTCATAAAATATCTAATAATTTTAGTTTTAATGTTGTGATTCATGAATGGTTTTGATTTTAAACATCAAATGTATTTTCTAAAATTTTAAAAATATTATTATATATTTTGTACTTGCCATATCCTCGTCGTATCTGGATCCTAGTTTTTCAAAAATCCAACGGATCCGTATCCGTATCCTAGTAACTTAGCTCTAATGGTTTGTTGTACTGGAAGGCGAGGAAACATATTGGATCTTATGCAGGATTGCAGGTGGGTCTCTATTTGGGGTTTCGTCTCCCTATACTGGGGCCAAGCCCTCTAGAGGGTCACATTGACACTTGTAGGGTGAGCGTAAAGAGCCATGGGCCTCCACTATAGTATAGAGCACTTCATGGATCCCCAACATCATTCAGTGATTGCTAGTGTTCCACCTTTTGGATGAGGATGATGCACCTAAATCACCATGCCCAGTCGGCTTCACACTTGTACCACACACTTGGCAGAGGTTCCAGGGTCCAGATGAGGATGTGTCTCACCGTGGGAGACAATGGGAAGGCTTATGTCATCATCCTCGCCCTTACAGATGGTTTACAGGCGTTATCGATCCACTTGGAGACCCATGAGGATGTCATTGTGCCCCGACACCCACTTGGGGGCACCACATGTGACTTGCTTGGATATCAAGGGATCAACACCTCATTCATTATGTTTGGAGCCTATTCTCACACATTGGCACACTTTGGACTCCACTACACCTTTTCAATGGCCCAACAAATCATTATGTTTACTATTTTTCCCTCTTGAGAGGCTTATCTTTCTATTTTGGAGCTATCTTGGTGGGCTTGTCACCAAGTTATATCATTATTTTACATTATTTTATTATATGGGGCATTATTAGGCTAATTAGGCTATTCGAACCTCCTTATGGATTGTATAAATAGATGAGAGGCTCATTCATTCCTCTCATCATCACTTGGATTGGATTAGGATCTCTTGAGAGATTTTCGCGCTTGTTTCTAGTACAAAATTTTTGGAGTTTCTAGATGCACTATGATTTTTGGATTTTCGCTATTGTCTTTGGAGCTTCTTTCTAATGCGAAGTTGATAAATGGATATCCTCTCTCTCTCATGTAAGTGAGATTTTTAATGTTGTTCTTGTTATACTTGTCTAATGCATGTTATTGTTATCATTATTCTTGTATGGGTTAAAGTAATGCGAAATTCTCCTAGATACCTTGAATAAGTGATTTAATGCATGCGTTTATCTTTGAGGGAGTGGGTCAATATTCATAGAGGAACCTCATAGGTTTAAATCCCTAGAAACTTCATCTCCTTTGCAATTTGAAGTATAAATCCCTAAATGACCTTGTTGTTGCACCTTGAAAGGCTAGTAAAAGTCATATAGAGCTCCTTACATATGAAAATTTTCAATCTAGGTGTATCTTGACTCCATTAAGCCCAAGAAGTAAGGCATTAATCCTCACATCCCTTTGATGGTCAAAATTACCTCTTTTTTTCTCATCTCTTCCAATTCTAGGCCTAACCCTAGTAGGTCACCTAGGGCATCAAGCGAAATCCTTTGTATCCATTCAAAGCCCTTGAATTTTGGTCCCCTTGGGGTTTTCTAAAGAGATCCTCCAAGTTTGAGGCACATCCGACTGTGGAATCCCCAGATATAGAAAGCCCTAGCCACAAGACCATCTCTTTCCTTAGGTTGATTTTGGTTAGTGTCCTCACTAGGATCATTGCATTTAAAATTCAAAAGAGAATTTCTCCTTCAATCCTATTCTCCTCCCTAAAAAGGTCAAGCCCCTCTAGTGTTGATCAACTCCACATCCTTGACCTAATTTGGGTCCACTTTGGTTCTTTGTGGTCCCACAACTTTATAACTCAAATTCCACAAGGATTGCATAAAAACCATTTCTCCACAAGGATTCTTTGGTCAAGGAAGCTTCTTGTCAAGGAATATTCCCCAAACCTATGCTTAAGTATCCTCTTAACCCTTCCTAGAGAGCCCATCGCCTTGCTTCTTAAGCAAGTAAGCTATTTAATTGGGTCCCTCTTGTGAATAGGTTCTAGGGATCAATCCCCACCCATTTATTGATCTATTCATCCTTGTGATTCCTCTTATATTGTGTCTCCTCCCATCAGCGAAAGTTCGTAACGAGTAGGGAGCTATAGTTGAGGTGACAGTTGGCTATTGCTCCATCATTGCCCCTTGACCTAGTACTTGCTCTATAGGATCCCTTCCTAGGACCCCTGCTAGTTTGAGTGGTAACAGGGTACTTTGGGTATTGATTATTGGGAGACCTGAAACGAGGAGGGGTTTTGATTGTAGTTTTGTTCCCTCACCTTAAATGGGGGGTTAATCTTCAATCCTAGTCCCATGGGATCTCCCCTATTGGTTTATAGCTTCAAGATGGGTACTCCCTAGGAAACCCCAATTTTGATAACGCGGTATTTCACCATCTTCCCTCTCTTGGTCCACATGACCACCGGGTCCACAACACACTGGTACACCCCCTCCCCTTATCCACATATTTGGGTCGGGCCTGGAAATGTTGCCCTAGAGGTTGATATAGCTAAAAAAAGGTTTAAAAGCATATCATGGCCACAAGCAAGAAATAAAAGAAAAAAATAATATAAACCGTAAAAGACGGTCAAGACATTATATTAGCAAGTGGGCAAAAGCCAAACATGATCTCTACCCCTTCATTATGGCCATCACCCTGGTTTTTAGGGCCCCATTAGTGACCATGCATCATTAAGGAACCCATGCACGTCCCAACCCCTGGTGGGCAATTAACTATCCCACCTTAAGGGGGCAATAACTGCTTATATCATACACAACATGTTCTCATCTCCTGGAGCCTCGAGCAGTAATACAAAGAAAAATCAAGAAAAGGCAAAAGGAAAATGAAGGGTAGAAAAACAAAGGTTGTAGCAACTCATGTATCCACGATTGCTCCCTCCTACATCTATATACCCAAATATGTGGACATCCCTCATTATTACCATCCTTCAACCCATGGCATTTGGCTTTGAGACCCCTATGTCCCTATCCACCTCATCATTATTCACATAAACCCTATCAATTTAAGGATGTACCTTGGACCTACCTTTCCCCTTACAGACTAGGAACACCTAATAGAGTTGTTTATTAGCCACTCCTATCTAGGGAGGTAACACTATTACATTCTTAAAGCCCCAAATTTGGACGGGAAGCCCGCTATGAAGTCTCATTTGTGCCCTTGTTTAACAAGCTTGGCTCACTTAGATAAACTGATGAATTATTGTACATGATGGTGAGGAAGCGCATTAGATCTTATATGTAATTGGCAGGAGGTTTCATCATGGGTTGGGCAACTTAACTAGGTCCCAAGTCCATCAAAGGATCATATTGACATTTGTAAGGGATGTGTTGAGAGCCATGGGACTCCATGATGTGTCAAAGCATCATTTCATGCCATGGGCACCCTCAGTGCCTTCAACAGTTTGTTCATTGCCCCACATTATTCGTGAGTTGATGTACTTGTGTTAAAAAATCGGAAAGGCAAAAAGATTTTCTTATATTGATAATTACTTGTGATATTATTATGTTCTTATTAACTTCTTTATGTTATTTCTTTATCTTCTTCTCATGAAGCAATCATCAAAGCAAAAACATTAAGATCAGGGACACCAGAAGTAGGCACTCAATCAGGGCTAAAACCCCTTTATAGGGGAAAACCAAGTCAAAACTCTTCCTTCAGTAAATTCAAATTGAGACAGACCAAGACACTAGACCAACAGACCTTCTTCCTCCACCAAGTCAGCCTTCCAAGATGATTTAGTAGTCTCTTCTTATCCAGCAACTTCAACACAACAACCCAAAATTTCGACTTCCCAGCTATAGAACTTCAACCCCAGCTACAGAATTTCAGCCCAACTTTAGTATTGTAGTTTTCGGCCCCTCCAACAGCGTGACAGCTTCACACATGTGAGAGAGAGCGAGAGAGAGAGAGAGAGAATTTCGACTTCTTGTGCTTGATAGAGACCTCCTTCGCTAGCCCTTTCCACCTTCTTCCTTGAATTTTCGCACTTTTTACTGCCCCAGCAACTGCAAATTGAACTTGGTGAGTGAGTGCTCCAAATGAAGTCAAGTTGTTGCCTATATATAGGAGAGTTTGCCCTTTAGTTAGGCTGAATTGTCTAGTTTGAGGCCGACTTGGTGGAGGAGGCCTAATTAACCTATTTTACATTAAAATAAATTTATTTCTTGACAAATGAAGCCCAAGAAGGGTCTATTACAATATGACATGGACAAGGTGTTGATTTGTGGTTGGGGCACATGAGATCTCCAATACCCAAAAAGAGTTTGGGCAGATTCTAAACAGTTTAGGAGATATTAAAATAATAAATATTTTTAATAGAGTCCCTAAGCCTAAACTTAAGGAAATTAAAATATTAATGTGGATTAATATAAAACTATGTTAGAATGGTCCAAAAGACATGGATCAAGCCAAATCTAATCTTAGCCACTGATTAAGGACTTAATCTCGGCCGTTGATATGTCAACGAGAAAAGTATAAGAAGAGGCTTGAGGGTCACTTGTAGAATACACCAGAGTGATCAGTGATTCTATTCTCTAGAGCGGGGTTTGCTAAGAGAGATAGAATCAGTGATCAGAGTTGTAGCTGAGGGGCATTGAGTACAGAGAGACAAAGAAGCAGAGATAGTGCCGGGAGATCAGCACAGGAGCCAGAGAGAGTGACATAGTAGCAACCAGGGCTCACGCAGGGCCACGCAGAGGCAGTTGAGCGCTGCGCAGTGCTTCAGAGAGGCTAGCATTGCTGACGCAGAGGGCCAGAAGGTTGATGCAAGGCCTCCTGAGGCTGACGCAGACCCATTCAAGGTGACGCAGGGCCAGCGCTAGGCAAAGAGAGACTAACGCAATCCAGAAAGGCAGACGTTTGGGTTTCCGAGGTAGATTGGAGCTAAGGAGTTGTCGGAAGGTTTATCCGGGGTTTCAGCCGGGACATTTGTCTCAAACTGAGAGGTATTACTGCCAAGGAAATTCTTTGTTGGGTAAGCTGGATTTGGCACCTAGATTGTACTCTGATATTGCTTAATAAGAAAACCCTCAGATAGCTGCACCGATTTTCCCACATTGGGTTTTTCTGGGGACATTGGTCCAAAAATAACAATGTCATTTGGTGTGATTGTTTCTGTTTCCTTCAGTTGTTGATTTGTAATATGTTGAGCATGCACTAGTGTTTATTTTCAATATTTACATTGTAAATAACTTGTTAAGTAACGGAACAAGTAGGTAGGAATAAATCAGATAGAGTGCATGGAGGGTTTCTAACTAGTAAACCTAGAAACTTCAACATGGTATCAGAGCGTGGTTGCAGATCACAAGAGAACTGAGGACATCAACCAAGCGGAGCAATAATAGCATAAAACAGCTGTCCCAAGTGACAGAAATTGTTTCTAGCAAAGCAGCAACAAGGGAAGGGTGACGCAGTGCCTGCATCATCAAGGGTGAGCCAGGAAGAGGCAATGCATAGGCTAAGGGAGGCAAAGGGAGCCTCACACAGAAGCTATAAGGGCTGACGCAGTTGGCTAAGGAGGTCATGTTGCTAGTGCCGAAATAGAGCAGAGCTTAGGAGCTCTCACCTTCAGGTTGTTGGGGTTTAAAAGGTTGTGGGAACATTGCAGAGTGGAGTTGGTGAGGTATTGTAGTCAGAACAGTACCTGACAGGGAAAGGCCAAGAGGAGGGAGTTGGTACCGAGGGTTTCTAGCCGAGAAACCCGGATCAATGGTGCAGTTGCACAGACGATCAGAGTAGGGGGCATCTCGACATCGGTAGAAGGATTCTAGGAGGGAAATCGAGACTCAAAGGGAGTCAGATCGAGAAATTCCAGGAGGGAAGTAGAAGAGCATCATGGCACTACACAGAGTAAGAGACAAGGACAGGTTGGACAAAGCATCAAACTTCGCAGTCTGGAAGGCCAGAATCTTATCCGTACTTGACAGAAATTGTGTCAAGCACTTCGCCTTGAGGATGATAGCTATCCCAGTCGACCCAAATGATAACGACAAGTACGAGGAGGCAATGGTGAGGGCCAAGAGCATCATCCTTAACGGGGTCAAGGACCATGTAGTGCCAAACATTGCCGAGAAGGAAACGGCATATGAGATGTGGGATGCCCTTAAGAAATTGTACTAGCATACCTCTGTGCAGAGATGAATGTTACTAGAAAATCAGTAAGGTCGTATCAGATGAAAAAGGGAGAATCAATTGACACCTTCCTCGAAGGACTGAATGAGGTTCGAGATCAGTTGACTGCTATAGAAGCCACGCCAGATCAGGAATTGATGGTGAGGACAGCCCTGAATGTTGTCTCAGAAGACGGGAGGTATTTGTCCAGAGTATACTGGGCAGAGGGACACTCCCCCCTTGGGATGAGATGTGGGCGACTCTTCGCCAGGAAGAGATCAGACAACAGTCAAAGGCGGGAAGCAACAGTAAGGGGATCAAAGTCAAGCAGGAGGAGGAACATGTTGCCCTAGCATCTGAGGGAAAGCAAGAAAAGCAGAGGAAGAAGGATCTCTCCAAGATCAAGTGCTTCCACTGTGGGGAGCTGGGTCATTATGCTACCCAGTGTCCAAGGAAGAAGAGTAAGGGAGAGTCTTCTGAGACTACGGCAGCGCCAGCAAGGGCAATGAAGGAAGTGTTGACAGACGATGACTGTGCCATGAGTGCACACACACCACTTGAGCGGAATTGGGGAGACATTGAGCTATAGTCAGGCGGACTACAGGCGATGAGGCACAGGATCCTCGAGGTACCCAACATCTTGGATTAGAACTTGCTATGGGAGCCTCGAAGAGGAGTAGCAGGACTGGCTAATGTGGGTAGAGATGGATGCGGATGAAGCAGCAAAGAGAGCTACAGTGCAAGAGTCCCAAGACAGCGCAAGGATAGCAGGCTGCAGCAGTGCGAGAGGCACGGAAGTGTTGCACCAGTGCAGGATGGCGCAGAGAGGTGTGTAACGGTGCGAGATGCAGGGAGTTGTTGCAGCAGCGCAGAGGTCAGAGAGGGAGCACTTTTCAACGGCAGAGGGATCTTCAGCATCAGGAGGGTCTCTAGCCCAACAAAGAGGTCAGAGTTGGGAGATCAGTTACTTACTTCTCAGTAACTGAGTTGCAATGCAGCAGTGGGCAGCACGATGCAGCATGATGAAAGGAGTTGCAGTGCGGATGCAGTGTTGGGAGAAAGGACCAGCAGCAGCATAGATGTAGAGGGAGCTATTGTACAGATGCAACAATGGCAATGGCAAAACCATGGGCAGCAGTACAGGATACAGCAGTGCAGAGGATGGTGGGAAGTAGGCCTAGCATCAGCACAGGGACCGATGCCGGATGATCAGAGTAATACTCAGTGAGAAGTATTGCTAAAGCACAGTCCCTGCTAAGAGGGAGTGTTGATTTGTGGTAGCATCGAATGTGCTTTAGCCATGAAATTTGGTGGAGAGGTTGGGGCACATGATATCTCCAATACCCAGAAATGGTTTGGGAAGATTCTAAACAGTTTAGGAGATATTAAAATAATCAATATTTTTAATGGAGTCCCTAAGTCTAAACTTAGGGAAATTAAAATATTAATGTGGATTAATATAAAACTGTGTTAGAATGGTCCAAAAGACATGGATCAAGCCAGATCTAATCTTAGCCATTGATTAGGGACTTAATCTTGGTCGTTGATACGTCAACGAGAAAAGTATAAGAGGAGGCTTGAGGGTCACTTGGAGAGTACACCAGAGAGATCAGTCATTCTATTCTCTAGAGCGGGGTTTGCTAAGAGAGATAGAATCAGTGATCGAAGTTGCAGTTGAGGGGCATTGAGTACAGAGAGGCAGAGATAGTGCCAGGAGAGCAGCGCAGGAGCCAGAGAGAGTGACGCAATAGCAGCCAGGGCCACGCAGAGGCAGTCGGGAGCTACACAGTGCTTCAAAGAGGCCAGCGTTGCTGACGTAGAGGGCCAGAAGGCTGACACAGACCCATTCAAGGTGGCGCAAGGCCAGCGCTGGGCAGAGAGAGACTGACGCAGGCCCATTCAGGGTGACACAGGGCCAGCGCTGGGTAGAGAGAGGCTGATGCAGACCCATTTAGGGTGACGTAGGGCCAGCGCCGGGCAGAGAGAGGCTGACGCAATCCAGAAAGGCAGACGCTGGGGTTTCTAGGGCAGATTGGAGTTGAGGAGTTGCCGGAAGGTTTATCTGAGGTTTCAACCAGGACATTTGTCTCAAACTAAGAGGTATTACTACCAAGGAAATTCTCTGTTGGGTAAGCCGGATTTGGCACCCAAATTGTACTCTGATATTGCTTAATAAGAAAACCCTCAGATAGTTGCACCGGTTTTCCCACATTGGGTTTTTCCAGGGACATTGGTCCAAAAATAACAGTGTCATTTGGTGTGATTGTTTATGTTTCCTTCAATTGTTGATCTGTAATATGTTGAGCATGCACTGGTGTTTATTTTCAGTGTTTACATTGTAAAGAACTTGTTAAGTAACGAAACAAGTAGGTAGGAATAAATCAAATAAAGTGCATGGAGGGTTTCTAACTGGTAGACCTAGAAACTTCAACACAAGGACACTTGACATAAACCCTAGAAGCCTGCAATGGAGGCTTTGACACATAAACCAGTGTGGAAAAAGTCCCGAAAAATCGGTATTTATTCCTAAAATCACGATTTTTTGGGCTAAACAATTATATCGGCCGATTTTTTGGCGATTTTTTCATAAACGAAAAAACCGCGATATTATCGAATTAATCTTGATTTAATCGGGAGTCGATTGAAAAAATCGACTTGCATTATGACCGCGTGGATAAAATGCCGGAACTTGTTCATTTCGGTTCATTTTAATTTTTCACTGTCTGTTTTGGCTTGTTCCGCGCTGTGGAGAATCGAGGGTTTCAAGTTTTAAGTTTGCATTTCCAACGTTGTCATTGCGTTAAGACTCAAGAGGAGCCCGCAAGCCTCAAGGTATGCTCAGACTTCAGTCTTCAGATTTCTACCCGTTACCTGTACGCTATTAAAACTTAAAAACTTAAATGTTTCTTAACAGTTAAATGAAAATCTTTCAGGTTTCAGCGGATTGTTTGTAATAAATTTGTAATATCATTATTCAATATTCATATATGTAATATGTATTATGTAATATCATTATGATTAATATATAATATATATTTAATATTACATATGGCTATGCGCATTGCGGGCAGCGGAAAGCCATTATCCAAATTCCAAATTTGTTATATGTATTGTGTATAACTGTTAACAATGATACCAAATTCGTTATAAAGTTATAAACTTATATGTATAATTTAAACACATCGTTCTATTATGCTCACAGCAGATTGTAACTTGTAAAGTTGTAAGTCCCTTAACACACTGTCCAAACAGAAACTGTTGGGTTTTTTAATAAGCCAGCTGCCAAACAATTACATGGTCTACGTCCAGACACTGCCTAGAATATGCAGGCCCCCTTCTATTTTGTGTTTTTGCTCTTTTATAGAACTTTTCTCAGTTCTGGGACTAGATCAAATATGATCAAAGATATCAACCTTGACAAAATCAACCCATTGAGGGCCTTGTTTAATAAATCTATTATAGAGATATCACTATCCTTTTGAGTTTTGACTTTAAATGTCCCTAATCAACTCTCCACTGCATAAGTAATTTGTCTCTTTCAAAGCACAGTCAACGTTGTCACTCAAGACATATCAGTGAACAGTGAACACTGCATAAATTGACTACGTCAACAATGGACAATCAGTGGAAGGCCCAAAACAGTATAGCTGTTAACATATAATAATAAATATATATGGCTTAAGTGTTTACTATTCGGTGGGTCTAAAAATTTTAAAAATTAAAAATTAAAATTACTGTAAATTTGTAATTTAAATTCTAAATTTACTAATTTGTTTCTAAATTCTGAGTGCAATACAAATTAATAATTATATTTTGTTGATTTGAAGGCTAAAGCAATTTAATTTGTTTCAATTTTTTTTGTGCCCAGGTTTAAACTTTAAATTCAAACTCAAAGTTTAAAACAAAATGCCAAGGATTTTGGATGCTATGTGGGAGTTTGGTGAGCCTAATATTACACCCAAAACTGGGGGGTCAGTAGAATGTATTTGACTTGCAAGTTGTGTGGCAAGCATATGTCAGGAGGCATCAACAGATTAAAATTCCATTTGGGGCAAATTTCGGGGCAAAATATTGAACTTTGCTCAAAAACAACTCCAGAAATCATCCGACGGGCCATTCAATCATTGATGAATAAAGAGGACGGAAAAGACACCAGGGCAGCACTAAGAAACCAACTTGTAGGGGGCTCAAGAGTGGGGGGAATTGAGAGTGGCAGTGCTTCTACAGTAGCATCACCTTCCTCACCAATGGGTACTCATCCTTCTATCTCATCTTTTTTTGTTCCTAGAATAACAGCTAGTTCACAACCTGGGATCAAATCATCAATGAAAAAAAAGGGAAAGGCAGAAGCTGACAGGTTGGTTAGTAGGTGTCTTCTATGGAGTGATGTTCTTTTCAACATTGCCAAGACAAACCCATTCTACCAGCGTATGTTTGATGCTGTTGTTGTCGTTGGCCCGGGGTACAAAGCCCCCACCTTTGCAGAGTTGAGAGGGCCTCTTCTTCATGATGAAGAGACAGATTGCACTGCTATATTGGCAGAGTTTAAGGCATCATGGGAACACACTTGATGCACAGTCATGTCAGATGGTTGGACTGACCAGAAGGGTAAGACCCTTCTTAACTTCTTGGTTAGTTTTCCCAAGGGGACAATGTTTATGAAATCTGTTGATGCATCTACACACATTAAAGATGCACATACATTATTTGAGTTGTTGGACCTCTTCATTCAGGAAGTAGGCCCACGCAATGTTGTCCAAGTCATAACGGACAACGCTGCAAATTATGTTGCAGCTGGCAAGATGCTTATGGAGAGGTATCCTAACTTGTTTTGGACACCTTGTGCTGCTCATTGCATTGACTTGATGTTGGAGGATATAGGTAAGATTCCTACTGTGAGGGATATTGTTGAATCATCCAAGAGCATAACAAAATTTATATATAATCATTCATATGTGCTTAGCTTGATGAGAAGATTCACCAACAACAAAGAGTTGGTGCGGCCTGCCATTACACAATTTTCCACTACTTTCATATCTCTTCAGTCTCTATTGAATTCTATGTGGGAGGTGAAGAGCATGTTTCTCTCAGCGGATTGGCGTTCTTTAGCTATTAGCCGCAAACCGGAGGGAGAGGGCATATGCAGACTAGTTTCCTATGATCAGAGCTTTTGGGCAGGAGTAGAGGAGGTGTGTGCCATTTCAGAACCTTTGGTAAAGGTTCTTCAGTTGGTGGATGGAGACAAGCCCGCAATGGGCTACTTGTATGAGGCCATGGATAGGGCCAAAGAAGCCATTCGTGCTTATTATGCAGATAAGGGAGACGAGGGGTTAGAGAAAAAATAGGTCACATGAAGAGTGAGTGATCAACGATGGAACAATACCCTCCATCACCCCATTCATGTTGCAGGTGTCCACCTCAACCCTGCATTTTCTTACGCTTGTGGTTTCAAATTTGATGCCGAGGTGATGGATGGATTCTTCACTTGTGTCGAGAGGATGGTGTCATCTAACCAAGAACGTGAAGAGATTTCTAAAGAAATGGAGGTCTATAGGATGGGAGGTGGCACATTTGGTTTTAACATGGCTATTAAGAATAGGACGACCAAAATGCTAGGTAAGCTTCAGTTTGTTTCAAACTTTCAAGTTTAGAATTTCAATGTTTTTTTTATGTTTCTCATTTTTCTTTTAACTTGTAGATGCTTGGTGGACAAGCTATGGTGCCAGAGTACCCCATCTCCAAAAGCTTGCCATTCGAGTGCTCAGCCAAACATGCAGTTCCTCCGGATGTGAGCGCAACTGGAGTGTATTTGACAAAATACACTCCAAAAAGCGCAACAGGTAAAAACTAAAAAGATTTCAAATTAAATTTTTTTAATTCATTTGATTAATTTTAGTTTTTAAATTTTCTAAGTACTAATTTACAATCTATGACCCTAATACAGATTAGAGTCCCAACGCCTCAATGACATGGTCTACGTCTACTACAATCTTCGATTGTGGGTGAGACAGCTTCAGAAACCTACTGATGTGGAAGCCATCTCATTGGACAATATTGATACCACCTCTTCATGGAGAGTCGAGACTGAGAGGCCGATCTTGGACTCGATCCCAGATTGGTTAGGTGTGGATCTAGAGGATGTAGTAGTTGCAGAGGAGGGAGAGCCAGAGATAAGAGGGGGAGGAGGCGGAGCAACATCAGGGTCAGGGGGCAGTAGCAGAGCTGGATGAGGATGCTGAGGAGGAGGTGACACCATCTAGGATGGGCAGCAGCAGCAGCATAGCATAGAGGCCACCTCTCCCATCGGCTTCTAAAGGACGATTGAGTCCATTTGATTTTGTATCCCCAGGGGCAGGGTCTTCTTCCTCTAGAGGAAAAGGGAAAGCCATTCCTTATTCCCGTAAAAGGGGAAGAGGATCTCAGTGATTGATTACTTGATGACTTTTAGATGACTCATGATGTACATTTATTATATTTTTTGTTGATATTTTGACTCTTGAGAGTTGAGACTCACACAGGACTCAAAATTCAGGAGTTGATTCACTATTTTGATATGTGATGTAGGACTAGACTTCATATACATATTATATATTAGCTTTCTTTACATGTTTATGTGGAAATGCATTTATTTGATGTTGTGGATACTCTAGATGTTAAAAAAAAAAATTAAAAAATGAATAATTTTTGTATTTTTTTAATTTTGTGACTTTTTGCCGACTTTTTCAAAAAACTCCCGACTTTGCCGAGTTTTTCAACTTTTGGACCCTTGCCGAATTAATCTCGACTTCGACTTTTTCCACATTGCTATAAACAATTGACCCAAGCATGAAACCCATGCTTTAATAAGTCAATTTCTTTAATAAAAAAAATTATTTTTCTTTCTTTTGATAAATATATTTTATTGTGACTCAAGTACAATTATGAAGACCGACACTAGTTACATTCTTCAACAACTTGGACCAACATGACCCAGTCAGTTTAGCATGATCAAGGTAGTTGATCCAAGGCCAAAAGGAGGTTTGTCTCACCCTTGATACATGGGAGGGCAAACACCATCACCAGAGCCCTCATTTGGAGCATTGTACAGGCTTTTCTTTCATTTGGAGACCCATGAGACCAGCAAATGTTCCACAATCATCCCCTAATTCATCTTTATTGGAGCCCTCTCTCTCATCATTGCACTTAGAGGACTCAACGTGGCCCTCCAACGGGCCGACATCATCATGATGTCATCAATTAGGCCTGCTATTGGATGGTTGATTCATAATTTATCATAGCTACTTGGTCAGCTTGTGACCAAGGCCTTATTTTTGCACATTATTATAATGTTAGGGGCTTTAGAATAGAAATTCGACCTCTAAGGTCTCATATAAATAAAACTCAATCTCATTGTGAGAGAGCGTCATCATCGCTTGGGATTTTCGACCCTCTTAGGCAATTCACATTTTTCACTTGGGATCTTTGAAGTATCTTGGATGCACTATGATATTTGGAGTCGATTTTTTATCTTGTCTTGGAGCCGCTTCTTCAATATGGATGGATATATTGCATGTCTATTTTGTAAGTTCTCTTATTGACGAAATCTTTCTTTGCAAATTGTCTAATGTATGTAATTGTTGCAACTAGAGTAAATGTTATTGTGCCCTAACTTGTTGAAGATAATTTTGAAATCTATTTGGTTGGCTCTTGCATATGTTATTCATGGTATAGCTTGCAATGAATGTTCCTATTGATGAAATGTTATTTTACTTCATGAAACTCCATATCCTAATAGCACGTAATTGTTGGAAGGGGGTAGCTAGGGCATCATCTTTTAGCCTCCTTGAAGACAAATTTGGCTAATCTAACACACATCTGGGACTCCATATACGGAAGGGAGAAGGCACTAGCCTACGTCCATTGGTGATCAACTTCTCTTTCCTCCTTTTTCTCCTCCCAAAATTTTCAGCCTCTTTCCTAGGACGGCTATGTTAATTTTTGGCAGCATCGGATGTTCTCTAGCCATGAAAATTGGTGGAGAGTCTAAGGGACATGAGATCTCCAAGACCCAGAAATCATTTAGAGAAATTCCACCCAGATGAAGAGATGTTAAAATTAATATTTTTAATGGGGTTCCTAAGTCTAAACTTAGGAAAATTAAAATATTATGTGTATTAATATAATATGGGTGGGAAAGTTCTAAATAACGAGGATCAAGCCAAATATAGTCTTAGTCGTTGATTAGGGACTTAATCTCAGTCGTTGAATTGTCAACAGGAAAAGTATAAGAGGAGGCTTGAGGGACAATTGGAGACACACAGAGTTGATCAAGATTTCAATTTTCTGGGACAGGGTTTGCTGAAGAAGTCGAAAGTGTGATCAGAGTTGCAGCTGAGGGGCAGTGAATACAGAATCGGAGAGGCAAAGAGGGTACCGGGAGAATCAGCACAAAAGCCAAGAGAGAGGGATGCACAGCTAGCCAGAGGCCACACAGAGCCAGCTAAGCCCCACGCAGAGACAGCCAGGAGTTGCGCGGTGCCTCAGAGAGCCAGCTTGGGTGACGCAAAGGCTCTATAGGCTGACGTAATGCCTCCGGAGGTTGATGCATGGGTTATTGGGTTAACACTGGGCCAGGAAGGGCTGACGCAGTCCCTAGAGGTAGATGCTAGGGTTTTCGTAGGACAGATTGGAGCTGGGAGCTGTCGAAGTGTTTATCCGTGGTTTCAGCCGGAATATTTGTCTCTGACTGAGAGGTACTACTGCCGAGATTATTCTCTATTAAGTGAGCCGGGTTTTGCACCCAGATTGTATTCAGAAATTACATAATAATAAAACCCTTAAATAGCTGCACCAGTTTCCCCACACTGGGTTTTTCCGGGGACATTGGTCCGAAAACAACAGTGTCACTTGTGTGTTTGTTTTGTTTCCTTCAATGGATGATCTGTAATGTGTTGAGCATGTACTTGTATTTATTTTTAGTATTTACATGGTAAATAACTTGTTAATTAATCAGAACAAATAGACAGAAATAAATCAGAAAGTACATGAAGGGTTTCTAACAACTAGACTTAGAAATTCCAACAGGCTAGCTAGGGCATGAAATCCTTTAGAGAGGGAAATTTTGTATTTCATTCCAACAAAACTCTTCTTTGAGGTTTCATCTAGAGGATCTCCAATTTTGGTTGATTTCTCACAGTAATTCATCCATAAATCCTTGTGCCCTAGGTGTGCCCTAGAAGGGAAACATGTCTTGTATTTCCTTGGATAGGTGGCTTTCTTGAGGGTTGTATGAGCTTTGTATTCAATGGAATAAATTATAAGAAACCCTTTCTCCTCCCTTGCCTTGACCTAGTGAGTACCTTGGAAGCATTTCTTCCCACACTTATTCATACAACCCTAGGTCTAGCGCAAGTCTTTCCTAGGTCTCTCAAAAGGAGTGAAGAGCCTTTAAAAAGTGTCGAATCATCAAATAGAGCTTCTTGAGAGGTCCTACCTCATCTTCTAGATTCATGACCTTAGAAATACATATTATCATTGCATATCTCAAACCCTAGGTCTTGATCTTCTCATCCCAAGGCCTTTCTTAAAGAGTGTGTTAGCTTCTTTGAAGCATTGAGCCTCTATTGTGTCTCTTCTCGAATGGGCTTTGTTACCCACCACCAGTTCGAGAATTTTTTCTCCTAGATTTGTCTTCAGTCAACAAACAGCAACCACCTAATAGCTCGATGTGCTACCATTCTCCGCCACTTGAGCCAACCATGGTGAGCCCTCACTCATTTGTCATGATCATATGTTTGAACGAGGGTCATCCAACCCCGAAGATATGATTTTTCATTATGTAATTGGGTGTTTATGCTTCTTTTTCTTGGGCACATTCGGGCATGGATTAGTGGTAGATTCGATGGAAAGAAAGGGCTTGGGTTGTATGCTTGTTTCCTTACCTCAGCTTTGGGGGTTAATCTTGTATCCTAGTCCCGTGGGATCTCCTTTATTGGCCATTAGCTTTAGGAGTGGCACTACATGAGAAACCTTGATTTTGGTTGTGGTCTCACTTCCCAATACCATATATCTCACTTCCCTCTACTCATTACAAGCCCTTTTCACAATCTCCCCATTTGGGTCCACATTTTTCCATTGGGTCCACAAGGTGTTAGCCTTCCCCTCCACTTGCCCACACCTTGAGTCGGGCTTGGAAGGATGCCCCGAAGGTTGATGCAACTAAAAAAAGAAATATAAAAGCATAACATGGCCACATACAACAAAAAATGTACCATAAAATGCAAAAAAGGCTGAGATAATAAAATTTAGCACGTGAGAAAAAAACAAACAAGAGCTCTACCCCCATCATTGTAGCCATCAACCTAGTTCCTAGGGCCCCAATGAGTGCCCTTTACATTATCAAGAAACCTATGATTGTCCCAACCCCTAGTGGGCGATGAATTGTGCCACCTTAAGGGGGTATTCACTGTTATATCTTACACATCATGCTCTCATCCCTTAATCCTGAGTAGTAAAATGAAGAAAAAACAATTTAAAGGCAAAAGGCATATGCAGAAGGGTGGAAAACCAAAGGTCATGGTAACTCATGTACCACGATTGCTCCCTCCTTACATTCATACACCAAGGTGTGGACCTCCTTCATCATACCTACCCTTGTACCCTGGCATGTGGCTTGGAGCCTCCCTTGTTGCCCCCACTCTTTTCCATCACTATTTGACATGACACCTGCCATTTGATGAATGTACCATGGACCTATCATTCATGTTGGTCACTTTAATTGCTTATTAATCCAAACAACTAAGTGCTACATAAATTGTCAACCCGGGGAAGTCTGTTTATTTCAAAGGCAACTACGCACTGTATATGCTCAATCTCAAAAGCAATAAAAGTTGTAGTAATAAATAAACTAGTCACACCTTGCTCTAAGCAAACTGAAGTTCCACTCTGAGTTATAGCAAAACAGTGTATTGCAGACAATTACCAAAGAATGCTTAATTTCATTAAAAGAGTAATCTAATGAAAAGGAATCAATCTACAAAGGAAAACACTAGCTATGTTGTAATAGAGAACAGGACCCTATTCCCAAAGCAGGAATCTTCAACACCTGTTTCTGATTACCATGCTTGCCAACTCACTCTGTAAACTCAATTGCCAATGGAATGCTCATGAATTAACTATAGATGAACTAGATAATGCAGCAATCAATTGGAAAAAACAGAGTTCAACAATAATGCATAAGCAGCATCCAGTAAACAAAACTTTTAACAAGGTACGGATAGGAAACACACTTAACACACTGCAGAAATATAATGGGTGAATCTTGTGATGAAGGTGGGCCCTGTCCTTCTCACAAGATTCCCCAAGAAACGAGAACTAGAAAGAAATGTTCAGAACAGTATTTTATTCATCCATCAATATGTCATGTTACAAAAAGATTCCAGTTCTTCTCCTTCAGCTAAACCCTCTCGCAGTATGTCGCTCCCCTCTAATGTAGATGTCTCCTCTTTTTAAAGAGGAGACATCTATTACAATTGATTACATTGTAAGTCCTATTTTTAACCCAATATACCAAAATAGGGAAATCAGTTTTCCCATTAACAAAATGTTGTTACAATGGTTATGGTAATGCTGACTTTGGAATGTGGTAGTTACAGCCAATGTAGCAGCTCCTTCGATGATCTTCTTCTGTTGCTGTCGAATCTAGAATGCAAATCAGGCTGCTTCAGCAACGGGATTTGCTCCTTGTTCTAACTGTTACAACAACAAGACCTGTCATGATAACCCTGTAGTCTTTAGGCTGTTTCAGCAACGTAAATTGCAATGATAATTGTTTCAGCAACTATCCGTTTCAATCAATATATTATGAAAGTAATGTAATTGTATGTAAAATAAATTAAACGTATAGTAATGAGAAGAAATATTGTATACCTTTGGAAAAGTGGGTTAAAGCAATAACAAAGACTTTAAATATAAGTTGAAAAAGGATGACATAATAGAAAAATATATGGTCAAAAAGGGACAATGTGAGGTCCTAACATCCCCCCCAACTGAAAGGGTTTCATGTCCTCATGCAACTTTTACTCTGAATCTGAGTACGAGTATTGGGACTTGCAGTGCAAATTACTTAGGCAGTAAGTATAGAAGGTGCCATCAGCCAAGTCTCTGAAACCATGAACATTCTGTAATCTCTGCCATGCTGCTAGCTCCTCCTTTTTGGACAACCTGAAGTAAGCCTTATATTCTTGTGCTGGCAGCCATAGAATAGGGAAATGAAAATGATATCCTAACCATTTTTCGGCACACTGTTGAATGCATTTGACATAGTTAGGTAGCCGTGAAATTGTTGTTTCAAGATTAAGAGGGTTAAAGGGATGATATTCCTTCCTCTCCTTAGAGGACTGTTCCCAAAATAGGTTGTTTGCCTGTAAGGCAAGAGCTCCCTTGGCTTTGACATAATGTTGGTAGTCTTTTAAGACTACTGCCTGTAACTGTCTGATATGCTCGGTCATTCCTGGTTCCTTCAAAAACTGACGATATTCAGCAACGAAAATGGCAGCATTCTGTGGCTCAGATCGAATCCACAGAAGGCGATTATCTTCATTGTGTCTTGCTGAAAGGAAGGCATTCTACCACGTGAGTTGATTGGCAAGGAAAGAGACAAAGGCTCTAATCTGAATGTCACCAACCAGAGGGTTCAGATTGAACTTCCTATCGTCAAGGATGGCTTGATTATGGAGGTACAATTCACAGAGTAAATTTTGTTCACTAGGAGATGCTTCTGTGAATGTTTTCACAAACTGTTCAGGTGCAGATACCTCATGAGGTCTGCCATTTCTAATTGCCTTTATTTGGAAGAACACTAAGCATTCTGCAAGAAAAATAGAGTAATTGGAGGATGGTTTCCTGGTGGCCAGTTATCTTTGAACCAAATTAAACATGAGGAGCAATCTAGTTTTTAACTATTTATTTTCTTTGTTCTGTGCACGACACTGTTCCAAAACTTCTCAATTTGCATATATATGATTTTGCCACTTGTGCTCCTACAAGATCTTCTCTTGCGACATAACATATTCTTTCTTCCATTTATCCATTTGTGCTTGAGTGCTGCTGGTCGAGTGAAGACAGCTTTTGTAGGCTGGGGTTCAGTCTGAGTAAACACAGTCTTTGTAGGCCGGGTACAGGACTTTCAGTTTTAACAATCACAGTAGGCCAAGGTATTTGTGGTTTAACCTCTTTTTCAAAAATCTTTGAAGGCCCTGTTGGTTCTTGTGTGATAGCAGGGCGTTCCTCTTTAATTGCAACAGAAGTAGATGCAGGGGTGGCTCCAGGCAGTGGAACTTCAACTATTTTATAACCGGCTTGATGATAAATATTACCACATTGGCTGCACATATATTCATTATACCGGTCTTTCTCTGTACTCTTCTCAGCTGCAGATGCTGCATGAGCTAAAGTATACAAATTAAGCTCTTTGTCATAGGCTTCCCTTACCGTTATTAATTCTTGCTTGTAAGCTTCGAGTTCTGATTTTAGAAACTCGTTTTCCTGTAGAAGGGAAGCCAAGGTGACTAGGCTTTGTGTAGCAGTCGCAGTCTCAGTAGCTGATTCCAGTGGATGAAAGGCCTGTTGTTCCGTAGCAGCTTCATCATTTGCAGCCTCAGCAGGTGGTTCTTGTGTGGCAACTGCTGAATCATCAGCTGGTTCTGTAACAGCTACATCATCCTGAGCATCCAAATTTTGCATATCAGCAGATGGTTCTTGTGTGGCAGCTGCTGACTGAGTAGTTGGTTCTTGTGTAACAGCTACGGTTTGTGCAATATCCTGGTTATCTATGTTTTGTTCATCAGCAGGTGGTTCTTGTGTAGCAACTGCTGAATCAGTAGCTGGTTCTTGTGGGGTAGCTACGTCTTGGTCATCTGTTTTATGTTCATCAGCAGGTGGTTCTTGTGTGGCAACTGCTGAATCAGTAGCTGGTTTTTGTGGGACAGCTACATCTAGGTCGTCTATTTTCTGTTCATCAGCAGGTGGTTCTTGTGTGGCAACTGCTGAAATAGTAGCTGGTTCTTGTGGGGCAGCTACATGTTGTACTTCATCTTGGGTATCTAAATTTGATGGATCAGCAGCTGGTTCTTGTGTGACAGTTGCTGAATCAGTAGCTGGTTCTTGTGTGGCAACTACATTTTCTGAAAGAAATGATGTCACAAAATCCTGGGCATCTTGCATTTCAGTACCCGAGGGTGAGACAGGTAAAGATTCAGGGCCTTGGGACTGTGGTGGGGTATGGGGTTTTAGGCTAATAGGTGGGGAATTTGGGATGGTGGTAACAGTTGCTGCTTCAATAGACGTCCTCATTCGTCTTCGAGGTAAAAAGGCAAGGAGAGCAGTGGTTTTTATTTTATGAGTGGTTTTCTTTAGAGGTGGAGGGTCATCAAGGATGGTAGATTCTTTGGTTGAGGCCCTTGTTCGTCTTTTTGGTAGGGAAGCAGCCTTTTCTTGCCTTTTTGTTTTTAGCTTAGCAATGGGAAGGTTATCATCAGAATCATCACTAGGAATGTGGACAATGGGACTGGATGATTCTGCTAAATTATGGGATGGAGTTGATGTGGTGGGAGGGTCAATTGAATTAGCTGATGCGAATGGTGGAATTTCTAGGGGGTCATAAATGCTCCCTGGTTGCTGTTCGGAAGGATTTTCAACTTGCTAAGGGATTCCAGGAGTTTGTTGAGGAATTTCAGGGGCAGGATGAGAAACTTCGGGAGTTTCAGCGGCTTCTTGGGGAATTTCAGCTGCTGTTTGAGGAATTTCAGCGGCTTCTTGGGGAATTTCAGCTGTTGTTTGAGGAATTTCAGCGGCTTCTTGGGGTTCTAGGGGTGGGTTGTTAAGCGGGGGAGGATTCTACTGAGCCAAACCTCTTTGAATTAATAACTAGACAAGATGATGATGGGTGAGGGAAAGGAGTGGGTATTTTGCATGCATACAGTAATGTGACATATTCTTTAGACACCCAAGTAGATAATACGGCATATTTAACAGTCGACCATGTCTCAAATGATTTAACAAGACAAAATCATGCTGATAGACTACCTGGTAGCGACCTTCGCAGGTGAGATAGTGCTTGACAAATTCAGCAACCGTCGGCCATGGAAGTGGTAATGAATGAAGTGCAACACCCCTGCCTTTAGGCTCGACCCGCTCTCCTGGCAAAAGAAAGTCCTGTTGTGCGTTAAGAATGATGTGTTTACGACTAAACCATCGAGTGCCAGCTGCTGGTAGGCTTGAAATCTGTGTTATATCATCCTTTGAAACTGGAATTCGAACTCCTTGAACAGTAGAGTAGCCATCCTGTAAATTACGTGCAAATTCAAGGACTTGTTGTGGATCAAATCCCTGGAGCCTCTGAAAATAATCTACCCAACCGGCACGCTAAAAAATCTAATATACCTTTGGGTGTAATTCTAATAAACCTATCGAGACGGGCTCATATCGAATAGCAGGTCCTCCCATAGTTACCACCTTCAGTAAAATGCACAGTGACAAACCGAGTTACCGCACCCGAGACAGAGTAAATTTGCAAATGAGTTCATGGAATAATAAAACAGAGACGAGGTGATGAGACGTAATCGTGGGTAAAAAAAACAACAGTGATTGGTGTGTTGTGAAATGATGGCGTGATGATTTTGATATCCCCCCTACTACCACTGGAATAATGAGTTTTAAATGTATGGAGATTGTGGTAATAATGTCATAATCTTCTCATTTGAATATAATAATATTTACACATACAAATACATACCTCATGTTTACCTTTGATTGATATTCGGAAAATATAGTATACGTTGCTAATAGATCATCAATGGTTATGGAAAAGGGTTTTGAAATATGAGGATCATTATATGAAAGGCCTGTATAATGATAGGAGAAGGTAGTGAAAGAACAAAGTTATAAGAATGATGCAATAGACAGTTCTCACAATGTATAATCATTCTTTGAGAAGAAATGGTGTTTCAGCCACGGGGAAAATGGGTAAAAGTTGGTGTTTCAGCAACGGGAAAAGTGGGGGAAAGGTTGGTGTTTCAGCAACGGGAAAATGGATGGAAATTGGTGTTTCAGCAACGGGGAAAATAAAGAAGAATGTTGTTGTAAATGGGAGAAATAGGGAAAATGTTGCTGAAAAATACTTATGATAAGAATGGGAAAGATGTTGCTGAAAAGTAATGGGGGACATAGGGAGGAGAAAAAGGAAAAATGATCAAAATGGGGGAATGAATTGTGAATTGGAGTGAGATGACAATGCTTCACAAGATGAAGCTTAAATCTGCTTGCAGTAAGATTGTTCTTTTCAACCAGCCTCCCTACGTCTGAGATCTGCAAAATAATCAATTGTAACATGCCAACCCTTGACAGGGATTATTAGTTAAGAAATCTAATCTAATACTAAAAAGAATACAATGCAGAAATTAAATGCAATGAGGGGTAGCAGGCTCCCCCAAAAAGATATAATGTGAATCTGCCATGCAGGTGGCCTTAAAATCCTCTTTAGAAATGGGTTGTTGGTAGAGACGAAGCCGATACCCATTTACTAATAATGGTGTTCTAGAATCATCAATTGTTAGGAGCCTTACTGTTCCATTGGGGAAAACAGTATCTATTTCGTAAGGTCCCAGCCATCTTGTTCGTAATTTCCCTTGAAAATTTTCAAACCGAGAGTCATACAATAAAGCCCAATTACCTTTTTGGAACTGCTTATGCTTAATAGTTTTATCATGCCACCTAGTTCTTTGTTGTTGAATCATAGTTGTTTGGTGGATGGCATCTAACCTCTTTTCATCCAATTCCTGAAGTTACTGCAACTTGGCTGTTTGTGCATCAGTCAAATCAAGGTTAATAGCTAAAGCAATTCTTAAGGTTTTAATCTCAAATTCCACAGAAAAAATAGCGCTTTTACCATAAAACAATTCATAGGGAAAAAATCCTATAGTGTTCCTCCAGGTAGTTCTGTAAGCCCATAATGCCTCAGGCAGCCTTTGAGACCAATCCTTCCTATTTTCCTTCACTGTTTTTGTTAAAATGGCTTCTATGACTTTGTTTGTACTTTCCACCTGACCATTGGCTTGGGGGTGGTAAGGTGTAGTCATTTTATGATGAATATGATATTTTTGAAGCGTGGCTTTAAAACCATGAGAATTGAAAGGAGGTCCTCCATCTGTAACTAGTTCTCTAGGCACTCCAAATCTAACAAAGATTTCTTCAAATAGAAAGGTTAAAACAGCTTCTTCATTAGCTCTAATAAGTGCCTTAGCTTCCACCCATTTAGTCATATAATCTGTACAAACCAATATGTAAACTCTTTGACTGGATGGAGGATTGATGGGTCCTATAAAGTCTAGAGCCCATCTTTCAAAGGGTTCAAGTATTACCTGGGGATTCAATGGCATTTCATCTCTATGATTAGGTTGACCCATTCTCTGACAGCTATCACAGGCCCTAACATATTTCTTCGCATCCTTGAAAAGTGAGGGCCAATAATAACCCATTCTGAGAATTTTATGTGTTGTTCTCTTATCAGCAAAATGCCCTCCACAAGGGCCATCATGACAAGCCTTCAATATATCATAAACCTCATCTTCTCTAATGCATCTTCGGATTTCATGATCAAGTCCTATATGGAAAAGACACCCACTTATCTAGCTGTACCGAGCACTTTGTTGAATGATCTTTCTTTTCTCCCGATGTGATAGGTGTGATGGTAGCTTCCCTGCAACCAGATAATTGGCAATGTCTGCTTACCAAGGTGAGTGAGCAGATATTGTAAATAAATACTCATCAGGAAAGGAATCATCTATTGGAGTATTATCATCAGTTTTTATCCGAGAAAGGAAATCAGCAACTACATTTTCTTTACCTGGTCGATCTACAATTGTAATATCAAATTCTTGTAATAATAATAACCACCTGGTAACTCGAGCATTTGTGACAGATTTGTTCATTAAATACTTAATAGCTGAGTGGTCAGTATGAACAAAAGTAGGGTAACCAGTAATGTAATGTCGAAATTTATTAATAGCATAAATGACTGCTAAAAATTCTTTCTCAGTAACTGTGTAATTAAGCTCAGCAAGGGTCATATTCTTACTAATGAAATAGATAGCATAAGGAAGATGGTTTTCCTCTTGTCCCAAGACAGCTCCAATTGCAGTATCCAAAGCATCAGAGGATATATGAAAGGGAAGTGCCCAATCAAGTCCTCTTAGAATAGGAGCTGTAGACAACTGATGCTTAAGTTCATCAAATGCTTTCTGGCAAAGATCAGTCCACTTAAATTCAGCATTTTTCATAAGTAACACAAACAAAGGAGAAGCTATTTTAGAAAAAAAATTGATAAATCTTCTGTAATATCTAGCATGTCCTAAAAAACTTCTTACATCAGTCTGTGTTTTAGGGATAGGAAGGGTCTGAATTACCTGTACTTTGGATGGATCTACCTGAATCCCTAGGAATGAAATGAAGTGCCCAAGTACAATTCCTTCATTCATCATCATATGACATTTTTCAGTACTTAAGGAAAGGTGAGCTTGTATACAACGTTTAAGTTTGTAATGCATCTTCAAAATTCACACCATAAGGAGTAAAGTCATCCATAAATATCTCCATAGAGTCATTAAGCATATCAGAAAAGATTCCTATCACTGCTCTTTGAAACGTTGCTGGAGCATTACATAGTCCAAATGGGAGAACTCTATAAGCAAAAGTTCCCCAAGGGCTAGTAAAAGTGGTCTTGTCTTGGTCTTGGGGTGCAATTTTGATTTGATTATATCCGCTAAAACCATCTAAAAAGGAAAAGAATCTCTTCCCTGACAAACTGTCTAGAACCTGATCAATGAATGGCAAGGGGAAATGATCTTTTTGAGTGGCTTTGTTTAAGGCTCTATAGTCTACACACACTCTCCATTTCCCGTTTTTCTTAGGTACTATCACCAATGGAGAAACCCATTCACTGTCAGATATGGGGTATATAAACCCTGCATTAAGCAATTTTTGAAGTTCTTCTTTAACAATTTCCCTCAAATTGGGATTCATTCGCCGCTGGGGTTGACAGACTGGTCGGCACCCTTCCTTAATATAGATACGATGAGTACATAATTCAGGAGAGATCCCCTTCATATCTGTATAGTCCCATGCGAATGCTTCCTTATTTTCACGAAGTAACTTCATTAGCTGTTGTGTTTCAGCATCTGATAAGTTGGGGTTTATGTTCAATGTTTTGCCAAGTTTGATTTCTACTGTTATGCTTTTAGAGGAGATAGCAGTTGATGTTTGAGGTAGATTTTCAGATTTAAGCTTTTCCTGGGTTTCAGGTTCCAAAATTGCAGTCAACTGGTTATATGTTTCAGAAGTGACCGAGGAGGGTTCGGAAATAAAATTACTAATTACTTCATCCTCCGTGGTATCTTTAAGAGTTAAGGCTTGTCCAATAGTCAAAATAGGTTGAGTAGCATTATCATCATAATCCAACCATACAGAATCATCATTATTAATCATAGGTGTGGCATGAGGATAAAGAGTAAGCTGCTTAGTTTCACATCCATTAGAAATTGTCATTGAACCTGATCTACAGCTGATAAAGGCATCTGCTGTAGCCAGCCAGGGTCTCCCCAAAATTAGAGGATGTCCCCCCAACTTTGTTTTAGTCTGCAATACGACAAAGTCAGCTGGGTAATTCCAGGATTCAACTGAAATGATCAGGTCTTCAATAACTCCTTCTGGTTTGATTGTGGAACGGTCAGCTAACTCTAGGATGGTTGGTGTCTCTCTGATTACATTCTTTAGTTGTAATAGTTGTGAGGTTTCAAGGGTCATAATATTTATAGCAGCACCTAAGTCTACCAGAACTCGTGAAACAATAGTTTTTCCAATTTGTACTGTAACCGTAGGATGGCCGGGATCACCATATTTAACAGGAGGAGTTTTTTCGGACATTAAAGCAGCTAGATCACCCATCACATGAACTGTAAGGGGATCTTTAGCTTTCCTACCAGGTTTCTTAATACAAATATCTCTAACAGTTCTGGCATAAATTGGTACATCTCTGAGTGCTTATAAAAGTGGGATTTTAACATAAAGATTGTGCAATTCCCCTAAAAGGCTAAAAGCAGGCGACTCAGGGGTCTTAGTGAGAGCTAGACACTCAGGGAATGGTGGCTCTGTTGTTTCAGCACCTTTATTAGAGGGTGGCTCGACTGTTTCAGCACCCTTATTAAGTAAATTATTCTTTTTTGTCTCTTCTTTGTCAGAGTCAGAAGAGGTAATATCATCAATAACAGGCTCAACTATTCTCCCAGATCGTAAATGAATATCATTACACTGTGAAGGGAGAACAGGAGATATAGGCTAGTTCTAAATATCAATGACTTGCACAGCTTTATTATTATGGTTAGGGTTTGGTTGTACAGGCAGTTGGGGTCTTATTGTCTGATTATTTGGTGGAGCACCTGATGGTAGAGAGTATGGTCACTGAAACTGAGGAAATTGGTTTGGGAACGGGATTTGTTGAGCTCTCCAGTTTGGGTTCCATTGATTAAAATAAAATTGTTGTGGAGGCCAAGGAGTCCATATTGCAGGGTCTACAAAGGGAGGGTTTGTTTGTTGCATGGGTGGGAAATTCATTTGATTAAAGGGTGGGTATTGCATTTGGTTGAAGGGTGGGTAGTTTGCTTGATTAAAAGAAGGATAATTATTCCAACGATTAAATGGCATATTAGAGTTCATACCTTGTCCTCGTGGTTGCCATTGCCTCCTCTGTGTTAGCAAATAAACTGCTTCAGCTTCCTCCTCGATTGGTTGCAACGCTGCTTTTATTCCTAGTAAAGAAGGGCATTGTTGAGTTTCATGGTCCTTCTCACAAATGGTGCAAATTGGTACCTTGTCCAATGGGCATTCCCTTAGTGGATGTTTTTCTCTACATTTAGGACAGAAGATGGCCAAAGCAGCTTTTGCCTTTGCTTGTTTCTTCTTAACCTGCAAGGTATCAATCTATGAAGCAAAAGAACTTAACATTTTAGTTTTGAATTCCTCAAGTAGATTACCTATTTCAGCTCTTGTTGCTCCTCCACTGGCTGATTTTTGGACTCTTGAATATGTATTATCCTTGCTTTTTGATCTATTTGCAGCTCCTCTTGAACATCTCTTGCAGAGGTTGACAATTTCATCATATGATTCTTTAGATATGTCCCCTTTACCAAGCATATTTAGCATGTCTAAACAATCATCCCTTACCCCTTTCAATAATATTGTCTTAAGAATATCTTTACTTACATCGGGATGATTGGATCTCTGTAGATTGTATTGTAGTCTTTCCACAAAGTCCTCCAGATTTTCGTCCTCCTTCTGGACCATCTTAAATAGTTCCTCCCTTTTTTCTCTTGTCCGGCAATAGTCTTGATATTTGGTCAAGAATTTCTCCTTCATTTGTTCCCATGTCATGATTACATGACCTCCCAGACTCATAAACCATCTTAATGCATTTCCTTTTAGTGTTGCTGGAAATAGCTTCAATTTCTGAGCATTAGTAACATAATCATAACTTCTACACAATATATCAAACTCAAAAAGAAACTCATCAGGATCCTCAGAAGATAAACCATGGGAGTTGCCCCCCTAGGAAGATCCCCAATAGGAAATCCCAAGGTAGAGAGAGAATTTTCCCCTCTTCCTTCATGTCTTCCATTATAGAATCCTTCATTATTCTCTTCCATTGGTTGTTCTCCCGTTGCACTTGCTCTGTCTTCAATGTTTTTTGTTAGCTCCTCAACGTCCTTAATTGGTTCCTCAACGTCCTCAATTGATTCCTCAATGTCTTCAACTGGTTCCTTGAAATCTTCTGCTGATTTTTCAATTTCTTCTACTGTTTCCTCAACTTTTTCAGGACCCACAACTTCCTCTGTTTCGTAGTTTGTTTGGAGGGAGAGTTGAGGCTTGGGCTTCCAAGAGCTCAGCCTCTGAGAAGTTTCAGCCTTTGATATAATATCATCAATAAAGGTCTTTCTTCCTCCTCCTTTACCCTTGCCACCTGTATGGTTGTTTTTCTTGCGTCCTCTCATGCACTCTGCATATCTAAAAGAAAAACGTTAATGCTTTTTGAAATCTACAATTGCCTTCCCCGGCAACGGCGCCAAAATGTTGGTCACTTTAATTGCTTATTAATCCAAACAACTAAGTGCTACATAAATTGTCAACCCAAGGAAGTCTGTTTATTTCAAAGGCAACTACGCACTGTATGTGCTCAATCTCAAAAGCAATAAAAGTTGTAGTAATAAATAAACTAGTCACACCTTGCTCTAAGCAAACTGAAGTTCCACTCTGAGTTACAGCAAAACAGTCTATTGCAGACAATTACCAAAGAATGCTTAATTTCATTAAAAGAGTAATCTAATGAAAAGGAATCAATCTGCAAAGGAAAGCACTAGCTATGTTGTAACAGAGAACAGGACCCTATTCCCAAAGCAAGAATCTTCAGCACCTGTTTCTGATTACCATGCTTGCCAACTCACTCTGTAAACTCAATTGCCAATGGAACACTCATGAATTAACTATAGATGAACTAGATAATGCAGCAATCAATTGGAAAAAACAGAGTTCAACAATAATGCATAAGCAACATCCAGTAAACAGAACTTTTAACAAGGTATGGATAGGAAACACACTTAACACACTGCAGAAATATAATGGGTGAATCTTGTGATGAAGGTGGGCCCTGTCCTTCTCACAAGATTCCCCAGAAAATGAGAACTAGAAAGAAATGTTCAGAACAGTATTTTATTCATCCATCAATATGTCATGTTACAAAAAGATTCCAGTTCTTCTCCTTCAGCTAAACCTTCCCGCAGTCTGTCGCTCCCCTCTAATGTAGATGTCTCCTCTTTTTAAAGAGGAGACATCTATTACAATTGATTACATTGTAAGTCCTATCTTTAACCCAATATACCAAAATAGGGAAATCAGTTTTCCCATTAACAAAATGTTGTTACAATGGTTATGGTAATGTTGACTTTGGAATGTGGTAGTTACAGCCAATGTAGCAGCTCCTTCGATGATCTTCTTCTGTTGCTATCGAATCTAGAATGCAAATCTGGTTGCTTCAACAACGGGATTTGCTCCTTGTTCTTATTGTTACAGCAACAAGACCTGTCATGATAACCCTGTAGTCTTTAGGCTGTTTCAGCAACGTAAATTGCAATGATAATTGTTTCAGCAACTATCTGTTTCAATCAATAAATTATGAAAATAATGTAATTGTATGTAAAATAAATTAAACGTATAGTAATGAGAAGAAATATTGTATACCTTTGGAAAAGTGGGTTAAAGCAATAACAAGGACTTTAAATATAGATTGAAAAAGGATGACATAATAGCAAAATATATGGTCAAAAAGGGACAATGTGAGGTCTTAACAATTCCCTTAAAGGTTGAAACCACCTAATAGGATCCTTTATTAACCTCTCTTGCCAAGGAAGGAAACATTTGGGCATGTTTAAAGCCCCATTTGAAAGCGCATGCCACAGTGAAGTGTCCACTTTTTCCCTTGATTAGCAATCTTACTTACTCAATTGCACTAAAGAATTATTGTATTGGAAGGTGAGGAGACAAATTGGATCTTATACAGGATTGCGAGTGGGTTATTCATCTTGGACTTGGTCTCCCTGTACGAGATCCAGGCCCTCTAGAGGGTCATAATGGCACTTGTAGGGTGAGCATAGAGAGCCATGGCCTCCAGCAATGCAAAGCACTGATTGTCACGCCACGGGCTTCTTCAGCACCACCACACGCTTGTTCGTGCCCCAGTTGTACAAAGATAATGATACACTCGGACCACGTTGCCCGGCCGACTACATATTGCACCCAACACTAGGCAGTTGATCCAAGGCCAAAAGGAGGTTATGTCTTTCATATTCCAAGGGAGACATGGGAGGGCATGTGTCACCTTCTAGCCCTCATTAATGGAGCATCGACTTGATCTTGAGCCATTTGGAGACCCATGAGACCCATTTGGAGCCCACAAAGCCCAAATTGGGGTTTGGAGATGTTTTGCAACATTTGGAGGGCATCCCTCTCTTATTCACCAGTTTTTAGGCCCTCACTCTCATCCTTGGCACATGAGGCCTTAATGCTACCCTTCTAGGCCTCCACATCATCCTAGCATGGCCCTAAGAAGGCTTATTCAATTTCTTTTATGAGCTATCATGGTTGGCTTGTAACCATGGGTGGGTTACTAGACATTTTAGGCATTGGAGGGGCTTTGTCTTTTCATTTTTGAACTCATAGATCATGTATAAATAGATGAGGCCTAGCCTCATTCTAAACATCATCACTTGGATCTTTGATCTCTCTCTTGAGAATTTTGGACCTACAATAAGAAGACAAATTTGGATGTTATTGATGAACTTGATGTTTGGATAATTTCGCTATCATTCTTGGAGCTTCTCTTTGGCATTTTTGTGGATGGATATATTCTTCATTGTCTTGTAAGTGCTATTTAATGCTATATTTCTGATTTGGTGAATGTCTAATGCATGGAATATTTTCTAATGGTTATTAATGTGCCATAGCTAACGAAAAATTGTTTGAAGCATTGAAACTATTGGGAATTTTGCATGTGTTACTCATAAGATAATGAATGAATGAATGTTCCTAGAGGATTGATTGTATTTGCATCCTTGAAAGTCCATAACTAGTGTCATTGAAGTATAAAATTCTAAAGTTGTTGTGTAGTTGCATCCTTGAAAGTCCATAATTAGTGTCATTGAAGTATAAAATTCTAAAGTTGTTGTGTAGTTGCATCCATAGATAACAAAGTTGCTTCTTTAGGCCTCCTTGAAGAGTGAGTTGTCATTCTGCGGTTTATCCTTGACTCCAATTCTCCCAATAGGCAGGCATTGGGTCTTAGATCCTTGGTGATCGCAGATACTCAAAAAATCATTCTTCCTTCACCTTTCTATCACCTTTTTCTTTGTCCCTTTAAGGATAGGGAGGCCCCTCTAGGGCTTGGTGCGAATTCCGTTTGGGGAGTGAAAATTTTGAATTCCACTTAGATAGATCTCTCCCTTAGTGTCTCCTCTAGTGATCCTCACATTTTGATGCAATTCCTACAGTGGGATCTCCATAAATTTGATGCCCTAGCCATCACACCAAGTGGGAACCCTAGAAGCCAATCCTTCAACTTAGGGATTTCTTCAAAGCTTGTGCTTTAGTACTTGTTGAAGTATATCATTCATAGCCTTTTCTC
Organism: Pinus tabuliformis; assembly: GCA_031772625.1. Classification (NCBI taxonomy): domain Eukaryota; kingdom Viridiplantae; phylum Streptophyta; class Pinopsida; order Pinales; family Pinaceae; genus Pinus; species Pinus tabuliformis. The sequence continues at coordinate 337,301,370 of CM062819.1, read as the reverse complement.
TCATCTACCCTAACCTTGGATGAACTCATATATCATCAAATATCTCAACCCTAGGTCTCATGTAGTTTTTCTTTCAAGGTTTCTTTCAAGGGGGTTTTTGTGGAAAGACTTCCTAGATTCTCCCAAAGCTCGCACATTTGTTGAACCATTCCATTGACTGAGCCACCTTGCCTCACTTCAAGCCTATCCTAGACATATCTATCACAAGTGAGGGAATACGGGGACTCCTCCCGACAGTGAAAATCCAAGAAGAGAAGGGGGCTTAGGCTGTGGTGACAGTGGGCCTTTGTCCCAGGGTGTTGTTGTACCCTCTAGCTTTTGCCTCCCTACAATGCCTGCTAATTTATGTAGCAACAAGCCTTATGAAATCACATCATACCTAGTTATTGACATTTCAAGCGATTTTCCTCCTACTAGGGCTCCTCTAGTAGTTGTTCCATAGGTTCCCCTCCTAGGGCCCTTCTAGATTATGTGGTAATAGGATGCAAGAGAGATGACTCCCATCTATTGACAAAGATACCCAAATGCTTGTCGAGGCAAAGGTTTAGTGAAGGTATCTGCAATATATTCTTTGGTGTTGATGTATTCCATTTTCATGACTTGATCAGCAACCTGTTCAAAAAGAAAGTGGTACTTGATTGGAATATGTCCTTTTTTTAAGTGCATGAATGCATTTTTTTAAGATGCTAATTACACTTGTATTATCACAATAAATGGTGATAGGTTGATTTGTTTCTATTTTGACATCCTTCAAGGCTTCCTTCATCCATAGGATTTGTGTACAATAATCTATTGTTGCTATATAATTGACTTCAACTGTGGAGAGCGTAATAGATGATTGTTTCTTACTTAGCCAAGATACAAGGCAGTCTCCTAAGAAGAATGCATTCCCGTTGGTGCTTTTTCGATCATCAACGCTTCCTGCCCAATCTACATCAGTATATGTTGTCAAGGTAATATTTGTGCTCTTAGGGTACCATAGTCCAAAATCAAGAGTGCCTTTCAGATATCTGAGTATTCTTTTTACAGCTAGCATGTGAGATTCTTTGGGAGTTGATTGGAATCTTGCTACCATGCCTATTGCCTACATGATATCTGGTTGTGAGGTTGTCAAATATAATAGTCCTCCAATCACTCATCTGTAGAGGGTTGCGTCCACTATCGGAGATTCATCGTCCTTGCTCAGCTTACAACCTGTAATCATAGGTGTGCTTACGATAGCATATTCTTCCATCCCAAACTGCTTAAGCATATCCCCGAGATACTTTGATTGTGATATGAACATTCTAGCATTGGTTTGAGTTACTTGAAGTCCAAGAAAGTAAGACAGCTCTCCAATCATCAACATTTCAAATTCTTTTGACATATCTTGGGCAAATTTGTGACTCATTTCATCATTGTTGCTACCAAAAATCAGATCATCCACATATACTAGTGTGATTAGCAGATTATCTTCATCCATCTTCATGTAAAGATTGCTTCTTGCAACTTCTCTTTTGAATCCTTGTTGTTGAAGATAATGATCAAGTCTAGCATACCAAGCTCTTGGAGTTTGTTTTAATCCATACAAGGCCTTCTTTAATTTGCAAACAAAGTCTTTATTTTATGACAAGTCAAACCCTTCTGGTTGTTCCATGTAAACTTCTTCTTTCATATCTCCATTTAGAAACGCTGACTTTACATCCATTTGATAGATTTTGAAGCCTTTTAAGCAAGCAAATGCTAAAAACATCCTTATAGCCTCTAGTCGGGCAACTGGAGTGAAAGTGTCTTCAAAGTCAATTCCTTCAATTTGAGTATATCCCTTGCACGCCAATCTTGCATTGTTTTTGATGATTTGTCCTTCATTCATTTTGTTCTTAAACACCCACTTGGTTCTTATGATATTCTTATCCTTTGGATGAGGTACTAGTTCCTATATTCCATTATTTTCAATTTGGTTCATCTATTCTTCCATTGCTTTTATCCAGTGAGGATCCTTTCTTGAGTGAAATTCTTTGGTTCTATTGTGGATAGCAAGGCAATATCATTCCTTATTGGTGTGTTTGTCATCCTTTCTCTTGTTTGTATACCTGCGTCCATATCTCCGATAACTTGGTCTTTTGGATGGTTTTTTTGGACAAACTTGAAGGTTGTCTTGGATGGTGTTTGAGTTTGTTCTTCGTTTTGTTCTTTTGGTTCCTACTCTTCTTTTGCAACACCTTCCTCTTGATCTGCAAAGATAGGATCTTCTTCATTTGATGGTTCTACTTCTTTTTCAGGAAGAGTCTCATCTATCTTTACATCAATGCTTTCTACCACCTTCCACAGACGATTGTTGTAGCATTTGTAGGCCTTGCTTCTTAAAGAGTATCCAAGAAAAATTCCTTCATCAACACGAGAATCAAACTTGCCTAGTGAATTATCATTAATCCTCATAAAGCATTTGCTTCCAAATATTTTGAAGTGTTTCACCGAAGTAGACCTTCCTTTCCATAGTTTGTATGGAGTTTTGTCACTATTTACCCAGAGTTGCGCCCTGTTCATGATGTATACTGCTGCCCCAACTGCCTCCCTCCAAAATTTATCTTGTAAGTCAACTTCCAATAACATTGTTCTTGCAGTCTCCTGTACAGATATGTTCTTTCTTTCTACCACTCCATTTTGTTGTGGAGTCCTAGCAACCGAAAGTTGCCTCTTGATTCCATGTTTTTCACATAATTCGTTGAATTCTCATGAGGTAAATCCTCCACATCTATCTACTTTTAAGCATTTGATCTTCAACTCGCTTTCATTTTCAATTGTTGCTTTGAAAGTTTTAAAACAATCTAGTGCTTCTAATTTATATCTTATGAAAAATACCCGCATCATCCTAGTATTGACATCTATAAAAAAATATAAAGTACCTTTCTCCTTGTAGAGCTAGAGTTCTGGTTGGACACACAAATCTGCATGAATTATTTCTAGAGGCATTGATGTCGAGCATTCCTTTGATTTGAAGTTGGTCCTAGTTTGCTTTCCATGTTGACATGGTACACAAATAGCATTTGTTAGCTTTGAGATTCTAGGGATATCTCTTACTACTTGAGTTTTGCTAATCTTCACCAAGTTATCAAAGCTTAGGTATCCCAAATGCTTGTTCCACTGCCAGCTTTCATTTGATTGACTCATGTAACATCTTTCTTCTTGAATTTCACTAAGAATGTATACAATGTATGTTGTTCTTACTCCTTTTCCTATCAGTTTTCTTGTAGATGACTTTCCTTATCTCACAGTCCTTGGCACGAAAAATGAGATCATGTCCTTGATCGCATATTTGGCTGACACTCAAAATATTATGCTTGATCCCTTCAACATATAGTGCATTTTGTGCTTTTCCCTTGCCATTGATGAGACTCACTGTGCCTTTTCTAGCAATTTTAGTAGATCCATTATCTCCAAATCTCACATTTCCATCCTTTTCTTTGCTTAATGAGATGAACTTTTTTCTGGTCACCTGTCATGTGCCTAGAACATCCACTATCCACATACCATATATTTTCCTTTTTCTGAGCATACAAAGCCAAACCGCATTTCTCAGGGGAAGATTCTCCAATCTTCCTTCTCCATACTTTCTCTCTTCATTCTAGTGGGCATTTTTGTGCTTCATGGTCTGGATTATTGCATTTGTAACATTCTAGACTAGATTTTGAAAGAGGAGCAAAAGAACTATAAGTTTTTTATTTGGTCTTACCTCTTTAAATTAACAGTCTTATTTTGGTGACCAAAAGTTTTGCAAAAGAAACAATGGCCAAGAAAAATAGTTTGATACCTGTTCAGATAAGCTTGTCTTGATGAGACATTCCTTTCGGGAAGGGACTGCTTCTCATTCCTTTTGTTTCCTGGAGGATTATTGTAATGAGATCCTTTAAGGACATCAGCAAAACTTCTAGGTTTTTCTTCATGATGAACATTGGTGTTTTCTTTTGAATTTGAAGATTCACCTGTATAGCTAAGCCCAGATTTGTCATGTGGTGGCCTTTTGGGAGCTAAGAATAACATCCACGGTTTGAGAACTCTTCAAATACTTGTTGCCTTTGTCCAACTCCATTTTAAAGATGTTACTTCAGCTTCCAATTTTCCACAAATTTCTTCTTTTTCCTTTAGTCTATTGTTCAAGGCTTCCTCGATTCTTTTGGCTTCTTCCTTCTCTATTTTGAGAGAGATGATTTCTTGAGATAACTTTCCATTATTTTTCCTAAGTCTCTCATTTTCTTCTATAGCACTAATCAATAGTTCATCCATATTTCCTTCTGCTTCTTCTGGATTATCTATTTCATCTAAGTGAGGAGCTTCCTTGCTGGCCATTGTGGTTCAAAGATCCTTCCTTTGGTTGTTACGCTAATATTGAAGAAGCTGGCTCTAATACCAATTGTTAGAAATACTAAGAGGGGGTGAATCAATATATCTTTTAATTGTTATATTATGCCAATTAATATTTTTCACAATAGGAAGCACAAGATATACTAGAAATTTGTCCTATGTGGAGGTTTTGGACGGTTGTGTGGCAGCCTTAAGTACAGTGTATGCAGTGATCATTCATTGTTGTGTGGGCTATGCAAGAGAGGCCTAGATAAGTCATGATATTAGACTATGTGAGGGCAGGATTGTATACCCTAAGGACTAACCTTGGTAAAGCAAAAAAGTTAGTCAAGAGGTTTGTCTGGTGATGCCCAATTCAATGAAACCAGTGATAAGAGGTCAGAAGTTGAAGACCCCAAGAGCGGGCTATCTTGGAGGAGCAAGAGGGTTGCTAGAGGGTACTTTGGTTGAGCCTGTTACTGCTCAAACTAGCAGGGGGTCCTAGAAGGGCGCTTGCTAGGTTAAGAGCAACAATGAAGCTAAAGCCCACTGTCACCACAGTTAAAGCTTCCTACTCTTTACAGACTTTCACCGATGGGAGGAGACCCGATATATAGAGAATCACTTATGAAGGATAGATCAACTAAGATGGATGTGAAGTGATCTCGATGACCCTTTCCTAGGAGGGACTCAAGAGTGGGACTTTCTTGCGTTATAAGCAAGGTGTAAGTTTGTCTAGGATAGGGGAATAGGGATTTGAGGGCTTGGCTTAGGGAATGTGACTCGTAAAGGAGCTTCCTAAACCCTAAAATCCTTGTGGAACATGGTTTCCCGAGTGCTTTTTGAAGAGTTGACTTTGATAAGATATGGGACCACACAGGACCAAGTGGACCCAAGATAGGTCAAGAGGAGGGAGTTTAGCAACCAATGATATGCTTGACCTAATTAGGGAGGGGAAAGGGATCAAGGAATGAATTTCCAATGAAAGGAAATGCAAGGATCCCAGTGAGGTTTCTAGCCTAAGGGAAACCAAGGGCAAGAATTGGTCTTCGAGCTAGGGCTTGTGATATCTCAAAATCCCACCTTCAGAGTCTCGTGAAATTTGGAGGGCTTCTTGAGGACACACCAGCACAGTTGTGGACCAAAAATCGAAGTATTTGGATGGCTCTATCGTGAGATAATTGATGCCTTAGGTGACCTAGAGGACTAAACCCAGAGAAGAGGAAAGGGGAGAAGGAAAATAGGTTTAAGGTGATCATCTTTGGGTGGACCAATGCCTAATCCTTTGGGAGATTAGAGTCAGGTAGAATTATGACTATGGACCTTTGAATTTTCTAGGTCAAGGAGGCCTCAAAGACAACTTCACTTGGCACTAGGGCAGCGGCAAAAGCAGCTTCAAATACTTTATATTTCGTTGTGTGTGATAAATGGCTTGTCAAGATGAATTTTAGTAATGAAACATCCCTAGGAACATTCATTCACTATACAAGGCCCATACATGAAGCATTCACTATCCAGAAACAAAATTTCCACAACTTCGCATAAGAGATACAACAATGTATGTGACAAAATTAGATAGAAAGAATAGCATTACAATGTACTTACATGTATAAGAATATATCCAACCATACAAAAACTTGCCATCTAGAAGCTCCAAGACATAAAAATTATCCAAACATCAAAATTCATTCCATGCTCCAAAAATTCGTCCACCAAGAAGGAATAGTGAAAATCTCTAGAGAGATACAAGTTCAAACCAAGTGATCATTCTAAAATTAATTCACATCACTTGTATTTATACACTTCAAATGAGTTTGATTTAGCTAATTAGGCCTACATTAGCCCCTACAATAAAATAATGTGCAAAATAACTAACTTTTGGTGACAAGCCCACCAAACTAGCTCATAAACAAAAGAATAAGCCTCTCAAGAGGTCAAATAATGAATAGTTCATGTTGTTGGGCCTTGGAGGCCGCCTAATGGACTCCATATGTGCCGTAATGTGTAGTTGAACTCCCAAAAGTAGTGGACAAGGGGTTGGCCCCTTGTAATAGCCTGTGGTGCTCCAAATGACATGTGGGGGCACACAAGTGTCCTCATGGGTCTCCAAACAAATCGAAGATGCCTGTAGATCGCCTGCAAGGGATAGGATGATGGTGTAGGTGATGCCACATCATCGTGCAAGTCCTAGATCATATGCCAAGTGTATGGTGCAACTGTGGGGCCAACTGGGTATGATGGAGCAAGAGCATCTTCCTCGTCCAATAAGTGAACCACGAGCAATCTTTGAAAGGCTGCGAGGATCCATGGAGTGTTGTTTGATGTTGTGGAGGCCCATGGCTCTCTACACACACCCTACACATGCCAATGTAGCCCTCTAGGGTCAGGACCCCGTATAGGGAGGCCAAACCCAAATGGAAACCACCTGCAATCCTGCATAAGATCCAAAGCGTCCCCATGCCTTCCAGCACACCAAGTCATTAAAGAAATCAAGTTAAAGAATTTATAAACCATGGATAACAAGTGAGCACTTAATAATGGCATGCCCTTCCACAGTGGGCTTTGGCATGTGTTAATGTCTCCTAGCTCCATGTAGGGTTAACCAAGCATACTAATAGGTGGTTTCTACCTCTAAAGTGGATGGTATGTCTGTGGTACATCCTTCAAATGGTGGTGGTGTGTGGCATAATGATGGAATGTAGAGAATGAAAGGGGGCAACCTGAATCACATGCCATGGTACAGGGGTAGCTAATAAAAGAGAAGCCCACACTTGGGTAAATAATGTGTAGGAGGGAGTAATCATGGTGCATGAGTTACCCCAACCTTGATTTTTCCAACCTTCTTCATATGCCTTTTTCCTTTTTATGATTTTCTTTGGTTAACTGCTCGGGGCTCTAGGTAATGAGAGCATGATGCGTAACGTATAGCAATGGATACCCCCTTATAAGGTGGGGCAGTTCATTACCCACCAAGGGTTGGGACAATCATGGGTTCGTGAATGATGAAGTCTCATCAAGGGCCATGTAGGAACCAGAGTAATGGCCATGGAATGGGGTAGAGCTCATGTCATGGCTTTTGCCCACATGCTAAATGCTTTTGTCTCGGCCATCTTTTGCATTTTTTGGTACATTTTTCTGTTGAATGTGGCCGATTGTGCTTTTTATTTTTCTTTTAGTTGCATCAACCTCTGGGCATCATTCCAAGCCCGACCCAAGATGTGCGGCAAAGGGAGGGGGGTGATTGACCCTATGTGGACCCAAGTGGGAAGAGAGATGATTGGTGGTGTAATGACCGAAAGGGGAGTAATATATGTGAATTAGGGAGCGGGACCACGCAACCAAAATTAGGGTTCCCGTGTAGTACCATCCCTAAAACCCATAGGTCAGTAAAAGAGATCCCACGGGACTAGGGTGCAAGGTTAACATCCCAAAAGAGATCTAGGGGACAAGAGCACAGACCTAGACCAATCTTTCCATCGAATCCCTCCATTAATCCATGCCCAAAGTTTCCATGATAAATAAACTAGAATAGTCAATTACCAAATAACAAGGCATACCTTTAGGTTTGGGAGGCCCATCTTCAAACATACAATCATGACAAATGGGTGAGGGACCACATGGCTATCTCAGGTGGCGGAGAAATGGCACATCGAGCTAGTTGGTCACTATGAGGAGCTGTTGGCTGCCGGCTAAGGACCACCATGGAGAAAAAAATTCTCCTAGAGATATCACCCACAAAATGGTGGGTAACAAAGTGTAAATTCTATGTCACTGGAGCAGCAATGTCATTGATAGAGGCAGATTTGTTCAGCTGAAGATGCAAGCATTCTGAAGTTGCAAAAGTACCTGTGAGCAGTAGAAGAGGTGGCAAAGGACTTGCCAAGGTGTTCAAGGTACGTGGACTGAAGGGGCTAAGTTGAGATCTCCTTCAGCAAGTAAGCCAAGTGTGTCTTGTTCAAGGGTAGATTGAGTGTCATAAGTTGTTGACATCAAACCCTTGTTGTTCTTATATCAGGGCAAATTGTAAGGGCCATGATCTTTGGTACAGGAGCCCTATGTTTGTTGTATTAAAGTTTGTAATATAACAAGTTTTGGGTTGCAAATTTGTCCTGTGTACTACATTGATTCACTGTTGTACTTTTTTGGCTGTGAAAAGTGCTTGTGTTGTGGCATTTTAGTGTGTTTGTGATCGTGATTTTAGACATAGACCTGATTCTGAAGTGCCGAGGAAAGAATCAACACTGTACCTACTGCAAGGGCCGTAATTTATAAGAGGCCAGAGTTCTGTGCCCTATTACAGGGCCGAAATTCGCTCCTACTATAGGGCCGAAGTTCCATAGAGAAGGGGCCGAATTACAGTCCACAAGAGAGTTGAATTACAGACCTAATTCTGTCCTCCACAAGCCGAATTCAGGCTGAGTCTTGCATAGTTAAGGGAGGCAGAAAAAATGCTCCAACAGTAGTCCCAATTCTGCTCTGCAAGATGCCACAAAGGAGGCCAAATTCCCAATAGAAGATAGCTTCAAAAATGTGAACAAGAAATCCTCCAAAACCCTTTGATGGATCAGAAATAATCTTCAAATAAAACTGCTTCAATTCTCCACAAGGTTCATGAGATATGAACCTTCTCCTTCTTACTCAGACCACCGAGTTGTGCTGCTCTCTTCCTTGACAAGTTGGTGGCTGAATTGGAGGAAAACTTCTTATTTATACTACTCCAATCACCCAACTGAACCGACATGTCTATTGGAGGTGGGCTGACTTGTTCAGGCAGGGCCGACTTGGACAGGGGTTAAACAAAGGGTTTTTTTTACTTGAAAAATTAATTTCTTCTCAATGGAGAGGAGTTAGAGGGCATGCAATAGCTCATTGGAAACTTGAAAGGGCTTAAAGCCTTAAAGTGCTCTTTAAGCCTATGCTATTATTTTCTTCCGCGGATCACCCTTTGACATCAATAACAATTAATTTCTCCAACAAGAATGCAGTTAGTAAAGGATCAAGAGGCACACCCACAAAATAATATCTGTTGAAGTAGAGGAAGGACATAACAGTAAACTCCCAATATTTTATTGCAAATCAAGGCAAGATACAAAATGAGATAGCACAAGAAGGAACCAACAAACCATATGGCAAGACAAATTGAGCTTGTAACGACATATTATGGCCCAGCAAGGTCCAAAATGCCAACATTATTGATTAATGTAGCCCACAAAATTGGATTGTGGGTTGAAAGTATAGACACACCCTGCAGTAATGAAGGGATGTGTCACAGTAATTAAGAAGCTTGGATAACTCCAAACTACAAGAAAACATGGTAAGGATGTTAAAAATTAAAATTGATGAATGTTATGTAAGATAGAGAATGAATTAGGTAGTGGGGGGTGAAGAAAGCCAAATGAATAAAGATCAAAACTAATCAAACACATAAGGGGAATTTTGGGCAAGGCCTTAAATGTGAATTTCATTTATCAGAAAAGGAACAATAGCTCTCTTTCCCTAATCAATACAAATATCTTTTTCAATAACATGATAAAAGCAATACCTCATCGCCCATCTCCCGTAGATATTTGATGAAATTTTGGAAGCGGTTTTTGTATCCTGAAATGTATCTGCAAACCAATTAATCTGTAACTATTACCACTCGTCTTCATCTGAAATGGAAAAGAATAAACATGCAAACCTTTTTTAATATTTAAAAAAATGAACAAAAAATGCTGACTGTTTTCAGAGGCACTCTGTAAAGTTTTATTCACGGCATCTCAGAATTCTATAAAGATAACCTGCCTGCTATTAAAGTGTAAATAGTGTTACAACCAATAAGAATGACTTTAATAAATTGGAACATTTGGTGAAGAGCTGAAGACATCGGTACCATAAGTTTTGCATGCTTTTGAAAGTTCTTTTTTATCTTTTGATATGGGTAAAATGTAAAGCAATGACCAAACCTTCATGCATTTATATTAAAGTGTAAATAGTGTTACAACCAATAAGAATGACTTTAATAAATTGGAACATTTGGTGAAGAGCTGAAGACATCGGTACCATAAGTTTTGCATGCTTTTGAAAGTTTTTTATTTATCTTTTAATATGGGTAAACTGTAAAGCAATGACCAAACCTTCATGCATTTATATATTGGTACAGAAGTTCCACTCTGAACACTCATGAAACACTATATCAACCAACACATCTTCTATATGAAAATAATGTTGACATACAAGCTAATGACAGCAACAGATAAGTAAATTGTGAAATTTATTTGCAGACAAACAGTTGTAACTTGTGTGTTTTTAAAATTTACACCAATGTGAAATTCACAGCAATGTTTTCACAATCACGCTTCACATTTTAGTTCTTTCTAGCACTTCCGTTTAACTGATAGAATTGCTAAACTCCTGACAAAAAAATGCATGGCCTGCTCTAACAAACTTTCTTTCCCTAATTGCGAAAGCTTTTTTTGACATCACGAACGTATCAAAAGGCCGTTGCAGGCCAATAAGAAAGTCAAAACCTATACATATGCTACAAAATTGTACAAGATGGAATTAAGCAATTCCAATGACAGATCTATGTAAGCAGAGATGTAGCCCTGTTATCACACTAACTCGCACTTTCTTGAGATAAATCAAGTGCAATCTGAGTGAAACTAAGAGTGAGACCACTGTCACTTCACTAACCCTCCTCACTTAAAGCCAGCTCTCCTCCAACTCAGGAGGAGCTTCCCTAGGTTAAGAATGCCAAGATTTAAGGTAATGAGTTCCAAGGTAATATGAAGAGTAAATCCAGCAAAAGGGTTTTGAAATAATTTTGGGGTATGAAAGATGATGGGAGGACCAGAGACTAGTGTCTTTTCATTGGGCATATGGGATCAACTAGGTCTCCCTTGAAAATGTATGAATGGATCTAGGGTAATGACTAGGGTTGTCCACTACTAACCCTAGAAGGTCCACCTAGTTATGCTCCAAAATAACTTCAAGGGAAGAATCTCCACCAGAAATCGTCCTAGGGTCTACAAGAGAGGATCTAGCCAAGAACAATAATAAGAGAATGCAGGCTCACCACTAGATAAGCATATTTACACTTAATAAATTCAACAAATAGATCTACAAAACTTAGAGAGACCACTGACTAAAGAAATCATTGCTCATCCATAAACCTTGGCCATAAATCACCAAGGAAGTTACAAATTTCATCCACAAATTATCTCCACAATGAGGCAGATTAACCTTCCATCCATAGCCACAAATCCAAGACAAAAGAGCTCCAACAAAATTTCAGAAATTTCAAAATTTGCTAAGGGATTTCTCCCCCAATCAAACCTTTGAGAAAAAAATGAGGAAGTGCATCACTATTTATAGGAAATGTTCAACTTCCTTTCCACTAAAAACTTAATATTTCAAGTAGAATCACCTAATCTAGCCTATGGAGGGGTATAACATCACCTTCTCTAATTAGTTAATCCAAAATACATAAGAAATGGGCTGTCCCTGCCACATGTACAAAGAAATCAACCCCAAAGAAGGGTGTCTCCACAAACAATGGCAAGTGGGGGCTCCAAGATGTAGCGCTCAGCCTCCAAAGGCCTCCCAAGGGCTCGTTTGTTCCATGCAACATGCAAACTAGACCCCAAGTCTCCTTTAAGTTGGACATCTTAACTGCCAAAGCTGCTCCCCCAAGTGGACAAGCCTTTCTTCAATGGACATGTCTCCAAAAATATGGGTAAAATACCTTCAAATCAGGTCAAAGCAAGAATGAATACTTATACCATCAAGTGTGTCATGTGACATGCCATGATCTTGCGGCCTATTGAAGGTGTCCAAATACTTGTTTATTATAAATATATATCTGCCTTAGGTTCTGTATGTATAGCTTGGCTTAGGTATGTAGTTCAGGTTGGCCCAATCTTCATGAAGATCATTGCAGACACACATATATATATGCCACAAGGCATCCAAGGTTGGGCGCATTAATCTTCCAACTCTGAAAAGTTAGTGGATAACCACCTGTTGAACTGAACCTCCTCATGTCCATCATCTGAAACAAAATCATCAAACAAAGAAAAAGAGCAAAATACTTCATTCCAGCCAGCACATTTCAGCATTTGACTGATATTAGTTTCTGTATATCTTCAATACACTCTTCTCTGAATATTGAGTTTTATGATAACATTTGTTTCTGCTGTTCAATTTCCAGAGGACGCTTATGATATTCCTGGATTCAATTTTGAGCTCCAACAAGTTCATGACATTTCTTTTATGCATGTATACACAGCCAGGACTATACTTGCTTCTGCCCCTGTAGATTCGGAATTGTAAACATCTCAAGCTGTTCTGTATGCTGCTACAGATATCATAAATTTGTTGAGATTAACTGTCCCTTGGCTCTCAGTGTCCCAGTTATTGACTTATTTCAGTTCTTTTTGAGTCCAAAATGTTCAGTGTGTGGTCTCACAATCCTGAGAAAGGTACTGAATTGGTTCTCCTCTTCACCATTTCTCCTTTTGTCTCTTGGTCAATCTTAGGACATTTCTGATGGCATTCCTTATTTAGCTTAGTCCTTTGTTTTAGACCAATGTGGACTGTTTTAAATGACAATCCATGCCCTTCCTTCAAGTCAATATTTACAGTTTTGTACTTTTGATATCACCTCTTTCGCGCATAGATCCTGCCTTGTCAGTTGATTGAAATCTTGCAGTTGACTGGGCTTTCTCAGATTCAAATTCCTTCCGTAAGAGGGCGGAGGCTTGAGTGTCCAAGTGTAGAGCACGAGATGGAAAAGTTCCTGCAGCTGAAAATCCAGTCAAGTCAGGCAAAGCTTAGAGTCTGTTCTTAAATTTTTCCCAACTCCCATACCCATAATAATGAGTGCCAAGAACAAACCTTGCGTCATCCATTTGATTCCAGTACAAGACTTGCACCATGAGGATTTCTAGGGTATGTTTTAAGTCAAAATATGTACAACATGGTTATGAAATCACTTGATACGTTTTGATAAAGTTGGATTTCCTTTACACGTTCTTCCAACTGTTGAAATTTCTAAGTCTGACACGTTAGAAATCCCTACTGCATTATCTGGTTTAATTTCTCCTACTTGTTCATTCCATTAACAAGTTATTTATAAATATAAATACTGAAATAAACACAAATGCAGCCTTAACTCATATACAGATCAGCAACTGAAATAACTAAGACAAACACACAAGGGACACCGTTATTTTTGGACAATCGTCCCCGGAAAAACCCAATGCGGGAAAACCGATGCAGCAGATATGAGGGTTTTATTATTATGCAGTTTCTGAATACAACTAGGGTGCCAGAAATGGCTCACCCAACAGAGAATTCCCTCAGCAGTAGTACCTCTCCTCGAAGACAGATATTCCGGCTGATCAATCACCGGATGAACGATCCCACAACAACTACTGCAGCTCCTTAGCTGGACAGCGAAAGCTGCTCCAAGCTTCTCTGCTGCTTTGCGTCACTCTGCAGGGACTGCATCACCCTTCCCAACTCACCATACCCATAATAATGAGTGCCAAGAACAAACCTTGCGTCATCCATTTGATTCCAGCTGCAAGACTTGCACCATGAGGATTTCTAGGGTATGTTTTATGTGAAAATATGTGCAACAGGGTTATGAAATCACTTGATGCGTTTTGATAAAGTTGGAGTTCCTTTACACGTTCTACCAACTGTTGAAATTTTTAAGTCTGACACGTTAGAAATCCCTACGGACCTACTTCATTATCTTGTTTAATTTCTACTACTTGTTCATTCCATTAACAAGTTATTTATAAATATAAATACTGAAATAAAATACAAATGCAACTTCTAAGTCTATCCATTAGAAAATTAATCTGTATTCTACTAGTTTATTTCTTCTACTTGTAACTTCTGAACAAGTTATTTAAAACATTTAAATACCGAAATAAACACAATACAATCACAACATCTACAGATCATCAGATGAAAGAAAACAAACACACAAGTGACACCGTTATTTTTGGACAAATGTCCCTGGAAAAACCCAATGCAGGAAAACCGGTGCAACTATTCTGAGGGTTTATTATTATGCAGTATTTCCTTGAGTACAACTGAGTGCCTAACCGGCTCACCCGACAGAGAAAAAAGTACACGTCAGCAATACCTCTCTATTCGAAAACAGGTATTCAAAAAACTTGTCCCACGAAACCCTCTCCAACGTCTCTGAAGCTCTGTACTGGCCCTTCTGGCCTCTGCGTCAGCCTTCTGTCACCCTGCGTTAGCCTCAAACCTCTCTGCGTCAGCCCTCTGAGGCACTGCGCAACCTCTGGGACCTTCTGCGTCACTCCTGGGGCCTCTGCGTGGATGACGCAGTCCCTCTAGCCTCTGCGTTGTCTCTGCTAGGCTCTACGTAGCCTGAACTGGTTGCTACCTCTCACTCTCTACTTCTGCGCTGGTCTCTTGGCACTGTCTCTGCCTCTCTGCCCAGTACTCACTGCCCCTCGTTGCTAATCATTGATTCGACTTTACTTAGCAACCCCGCTGTAGCAAATCGAATGACTGATCACTCTGGTGTGTTCTCCAACTAACCCTCAAGCCTCCTCTTATACTTTTCCTATTGGTCCTTCAACGGTTGAGATTACATCTCTAATCAACGACTAAAATTAGATTTGGCTTGATCCATGTCATTTGGAACCTTCTAACCTAGTTTTATATTAATACCCATTAATATTTTATTTTTCCTAAATTTAGACTTAGGAACTCCATTAAAAATATTAATTATTTTAACATCTCTTAAACCAGATAGAATCTGCCCAAACCATTTCTGGGTCTTGGAGATCTCATGTGCTTTAGCCTCTCCACCAATTTTCATGGCTAGAGCACATCCAATGCTACCCCAAATCAACACTCCCTCTTAGCGAGGATTGTGCTCTAGTAATACTTCATACTGAGCATCACTCTAATTATATGGCACCGATACATGTGTTGATGCTAGGCCTCCTCACCCAACATCCTCTGCACTGCTGCATCCTATACTGCTGCCCATGGCCCTAACGCTGTCGCTGTTGCATCCGTACGACAGCTCCCTCTGCATCCATGTTGCTGCTGGTCCATCCTCCCAACACTACATCTACACTGCATCCCCCTCTCATCATGCTGCATCATGCTACTGCATACTGCTACTACACTGCAACTCAATTACTGAGAAGTAAGTAACTGATCCACCCAACCTCTGACATCCCTGTCAGACTAGAAACACTCTCGATGTTGAAGCTCTCTCTATCGCTAACAAGTGCTCCCTCTACTGACCTCTGCGCTGCTGCAACAACTCCCTGCATCTCGCACTGTTGCACACCTCTCTGTGCCATCTTGCACTGTTGCAACACTCTCGTGCCTCTCGCACTGTTGCAGCCTGCTAGCCTCGCACTACCTAGGGACTCCTGCACTGTAGCACTCTCTGCCGCTCCATTCGCATCCGTCTCTACCGACATCCGCCAGTCCTGCTACTCTCTCTTCGGGGCTCCCATAGCAAGGTATAATCCAAGAGGTTGGGTATCTCAAGGATCCTGCCCCTCATCGCCTGTAGTCCTCCTTACTACAGCTCAATGTCTCCCCACCTCTTCTCTAGAGGTACATGAGCACTCATGGCACAATCGTCATCCTCCTCGACCTCCTTCTCTGCCTTCGTTGGCGCTACCTTAGAGTCAGAAGCCTCTCCCTTACTCTTCTTCCTTGGACACTGGTTCGCATAGTGACCCAGTTCCCCACAATGGAAGCACTTGACCTTGGAGAGGTCCTTCTTCTTCCTCTTCTCTTGCTTTCCCACAGATGCCAGAGTTGCATCCTCTTCCTCTTCCTTCTTGATCCGGACTCCTTTGCTGCTACTTCCCGTCTTGGTCAACCGTCTAATCTCTTCTTGACGAAGAGCTGCCCACAATTCTTCCCAATCTGGAAGATTCGCCCTGCCTAGTATGCTTTGGACAAATGTCTCCCACTCCTCGGAGACTGCGTTTAGTGCGGTTCTTACCATCAACTCCTGATCCGGCGTGGCCCCTATGGAAGTCAATTGGTCCCGGATCTCCTTCAACCGACCAAGGAAGAGATATATCTACTCTCCCTTCTGCATCTGGTATGATCGTAGTTGATTCTCAAGTAGCATCTTCCTCTGCACGGAAGTATGCTAGTACAACGTCTTCAAGGTATCCCACATTTCCTTTGTCGTCTCCTTCTCGGCAATATGTTGGACCACATGATCCTTGACCCCATCAAGGATGATGCAGTTTGCCTTGGTCATTGCCTCCTCGTACCTTTCATTAGCTACTGGGTCAACTGATATAGCCATTTCTCTCAAGGCGAAGCCCTTGATGCGATGTTTGTCTAGAATAGATAGGATCCTGGCCTTCCAGACCACAAAGTTGGATGCTCCGTCCAGCCTATCCTGATCCCTCAACCCATTCACGGCCATCTCTCTGATCTTCTCTGTCAACTCCTCCGAGTCTCTCTACTTCCTGCTTGGAAGTTCTCGGTTCGACTCCTGCTAAGTCTCTCTACTTCTCGTCTGGAAGTTCTTGGTTCGACTCCTTCGAGTCTCTCTACTTCCCCTCTAGAAGTTCTCTTCTAGACTCCCTCTGAGTCTCGATTTCCCTCCTAGAAATCCTTCTGCCAACGGTCAAGTTGCCCCTCTCCGATCGTTTGGGCAACTACAACACTGATCCAGATTCCTTGGCTAGAAATCCGCCTCAGTAGCAACTCCCTCTACCTTGCTTTTGCCCTGTTAGGTATTGTTCTGACCACAGTACCCCACCAGCTTCGCTCCTGCAAACTGCCCACAGCGTCCTTCGCCCCAGCAACTGAAGGATTGAGCCCCTTATCTCTGCACAATCCCGACACCAGCAAAACAGCTCCCTCAACCAACTACATCAGCCCTCCTGGCCTGCATGAATCTATTCTGCCCTCCTCAGCCTCTGCGTTGGCCTCTCTCGGGCCCGGATTGATGATGCAGTGCCTCTGCGTCAACCCTTCCTCTGTCGCTTTTTGCAAGGATCAGCTCTGTCACTCGAAACAACTGAATCTGCTGCAAATGCTCTACTCAGTTAATGCCTTCAGCTTTCTTGTGATCTGCAACCACGCTCTGATACCATGTAGAATTTTCTAAGTCTATCCGTTAGAAAATTAATCTGTATTCTGCTGGTTTATTTTTTCTACTTGTAAATTCTGAACAAGTTATTTAAAACATTTAAATACTAAAATAAACACAATACAATCACAACATCTACAGATCATCAGCTGAAAGAAAACAAACACACAAGTGACACCGTTATTTTTGGACAAATGTCCCCGGAAAAAACCAATGCGGGAAAATAGGTGCAGTTATTCTGAGGGTTTATTATTATGAAGTGTTTCCTTGAGTACAACTAGGTGCCTAACCGGCTCACCCGACAGAGAAAAAAATACACGGCAGTAATACCACTATATTCGGAAACAAGTATTCAGAAAACCTGTCCCACGAAACCCTCTCCTCATAGACAGTTATTCTGGTTGATCAATCACCGGATGAACGATCCCACAACAACTAAGGCAGCTCCTTAGCAGGACAGTGAAAGCTGCCCCAAGCTTCTCTACTGCTCTGCATCACTCTACAGGGACTGCGCCACCCTTCCCAGTTCACCAGCACTCAATCTGCCCCACGAAAAATCACCTAGCACTGCCTCTTGGTCCTGTGTCAACTCTGCTAGCCTCTGCACAGCTATTGAAGCCTTTGCGTCAGCCCCTTAGCTCTCTGCGTCACCCACGCTGGCCTCTTCAGCCTCTACATAGCTCCCAGTTGCCTCTATGTCAGCCTCTCCAGGATCTGCACTATCTCTCTGGCACTATCTCTGCCCAGTGTTTTTAAAACCGTTTTTGAAAACCGGTTACCGGTCAAACTGGCCGGTTAGCAAGGCTGCCGGTCCGAACCAGCCAAAAAACCCGGTTTGATAGGGCATTTCGCCATTTTTTAGCCCTAACCAGTGAAAACCGGCCGGTTCTGTCCTAAACCGACCGATTTTAGGCACGCCCACTGAAACATGCAAAAAAAGGGATTTTGCCTGTGGTTTAGGGGTTTTGGGGGGGAAGTAAAGGTGGGATATATTGTTATGAAAGATCCTATAACTGGAATTCAAAGTGATTTGCTACGTATGGAAGGGGCAGAGGTCATTGGAGTCTACCATGGTCTTGTGAATGAAAAGCTTGTTAATTTGGCACACAGGTATCTGAAAGTCCATCCAAAGTGTTCTTGAATGAAGCAGTAGTATTTTTTTTATGTGTAGTTTAGTTTGATAAAGATCCTTAATATTTGTTCTTGCATAACCATTTTACTTTTTTGTATTCGAATGCCTGTATTGGTATTAAGTTATTAACTACTGCACATCTGAGATTTTCTGTCAAAAGTACAACAATTTTCATGCCCCTTTAAATGAATTCTTTCACAGAAGTTGCAAAAAAAAATTCTTCAAAGGGATAGTTGCCAAAGTTATTGAGAGCCTAGCCTTCCTGTAACCTGCATGGAACCCGTTTGGTAAGTGCCTCACATATGTTGGCTGCTTCAGAATATCTTTTAAAGCCTGCTTCTGCCACATCTCTCTGATTATCTCCCAGTGTCAAGGAAGCTGATTGTGCCCCCATTGCACTAAGAAGCTCAAATTTAACCTTGACCTAGGCCATAAATAGCAAGAAAGGATTATGAAATGTGCTCAGGTAGCAGATGACATCGTATGTCTGGTCTGTTGGGCTGTGGTCAATGGTTAAAATGGGGTGTTAAGTTGTTAACACAAATGATCCCGGTTCATACCTTGATGGGCATAGAGCCATAGAACAGAGCATGCTTTGGCTGAATTTGACAGCTCCCCACATTGAACTCGGACTGAGATAATGTGGACATGGGGTTCATAACTCTCCACCGATAATTTTTTCTTTCTTTATCCTTACCAGAAAAATGACAATTTTTTGTTGTTGTTTACATCCAATTTATCACCCCACCCTCCAGCCCATAAGCGAGAGGTATTCCTCATAGCTTATGAAGAGCCTCAATGTCGATTGCCTCACAAATAGTGAACATGTCATCTGCAGGATTTGAACTCTGGTGGGGAAGATAACAGTTTCTTCTCTCAACCACCTGAGTTAGACCTATTTGACAAAAACATGATGTTCTATCTCTGTTGTTTATCCATTTAGACACATTTCCAAAGCTTCAAGTTTCAACAGCTTGGACTTTATAGGCCATTTAGAGCCTCATTTCTTATGTATTTTGCTATTTTGTCGATGATATGTATTGTACTCGGTGCCATTTTGATATATTCACCTTTACATGGTATATAAATGAGCAAACTTTGCATATTTTGTCTCTATTGGCTTGGAATCATGGTTTTACATCTTAAAAATAGTTTTGTTTCATTAAAAATTAATTATTTAATGTATTTTTTTAAAACCGGTTCGTTTAGACCAAACCAGTCCCGGTTAGACCGGTTCCGGTCGGTAAACCGGTTCATTAGGTGGACCGGTCCGGTCACCGGTTCCGGTTTTAAAAACATTGTCTCTGCCTCTCTGATATGTATTCTCGGCCTCATGCCGAACTGCCCCTCGCTGCAACAGATCACTAGTTCGATTCTCTCAGCAAACCCCGCTCCAGAAAATCGAACTAACTGATCAATTTGGTGTGTCTCGAACTGACCCTCAAGCCTCCTCTTATACTTTTCTTGTTGAGTCTTCAACAGCCGAGATTAAGTCCCTAATCAACAGCTAAGATTAGATTTGGCTTGATCCATGAACATTCTCACCCAGTTTTATATTAATACCCATTAATATTTTAATTTTCCTAAGTTTAGAATTAGGAACCTTATTAAAAATATTAATTATTTTAATATCTCTGCAACCAAGCGGAATTTCCCCAAACCATTTCTGGGGCTTCGAGATCTTTTGTGGCTTAGCCTCTCCACCAATTTTCATGGCCAGAGCACATCCGATGCTACCACAAATCAACACTCCCTCTTAGCGAGGAATGTGCTCTAATAATGTTTCACCATGGAAACATCACACTAATCCTCCGCACTAGTACCTGTGTTGATGCTAGGCTTGCTACCTCACATCATCTACACTGCTACTTCCTGTACGGTTTCCCATGACACTGCCACTACCATTGCCACATCTGTACTACAGCTCTCTCTCAATATGCTGCCCATGGTGCCCCTAGCACTGCCACTGTTGACTGTTGCACTACAACTCAGTTACCGAGAAGTAGGTAACTGATTTCTCCCAAATACTAACATCCCAGTCAATCTAGAAGCCTCGTGAAACTGAAGCAACCCTGCTATTATTCTGTGCTCCCTTTGCTGCTACTGCGTTGTTGCATACACCTTTGTGCCTCTCGCATTGTTGCAACCTCCACTGCACTGCCTCAGATTTCTGCACCCAAGCACTGCCTTACTGCTCCACTACACTTTGCTCCACCTGACATCTGTCATTTAGCTACTGTCATTAAGGGCTCCCATAGCCGGGTATGATCCAAGAGTTTGGGCATGTCAAGGATCCTGCCCCTAGTATGTAGTCCTCCTGACTACAACTCAATGTCTCCCCACCTCTTCTCTAAAGGTGCATGAGCACTCATGGCACAGTCGTCATCAATCTCAACCTCTTTCTCCGCCTTAGCTGGAGCTGCCTTGGAGTCGGAAGCCTCTCCCTTGTTTTTCTTCCTGGGACACTGGGATGCATAATGTCCCAACTTCCCACAGTGGAGCATTTCACCTTGGAGATGTCCTTCTTTTTCCTCTTCCCTTATTGTCCCGCAGATGCTAGAGCCGCATCCTCCTCTTTCTTGATTTGACTTCCCTTGCCACTACTCCACGGCTTGGTCAACCTCCTGATCTCTTCTTGACGAAGAGTCGCCCACATCTCTTCCCATCCTGGAAGATTAGCCCTGCCCAAAATACTTTGCACAAATGTCTCCCACTCCTTAGAGACTGCATTCAACACGGTCCTCACCATAAACTCTGGATCTAATGTAGACCCCACAGAAGTAAGTTGGTCACGAATCTCCTGCAATCTGAGGAAGAACAGATCTATCTGCTCTCCCTTCTACATCTAATACAACCGCAGTTGATTCTCCAATAGCATCTTCCGCTGCATGGAAGAGCCTTGATACAAGGTCTTCAAAGTATCCCACATCTCCTTTGTCACGTTCTTTTCAGCAATATGTCGAACGACATGATCTTTGACCCCGTGAAGGATCATGCACTTCGCCCTTACCATTCCATCCTCATACTTTTCATTCTCAGTCGGGTCGCATGGGATAGCCATGGTTCTCAAGACAAAGTCCTTGATGCGATGTCGATCCAGGACTACCAAGATCTTGGTCTTCCAGATGACAAAGTTGGAAGCCCCTTCCAACATGTCCTAATCCCTCAGTCCATTCACTGCCATTGCAGCTCCTCTTCTAGACTCCCTTTGAGTTTCGACTTCCCTCCTAGAAATCTCCCTCTAAGTCCTTATTTCCCTGCTAGAAATCCTCCCGCCAAATGTCGAACCGCTCCTCTCCAATCCTCCTTGCAACTACAACTCGAATCTGGATTTCTTGGCTAGAAATTCGTCAAGGTAGCGACTCCCTCTACCTTGGTTTTGTCCCCTTAGGTACTGTTCTGCACCGACAAAAACAGCACCCCAACAGCTTCTCTCACAATCTGCCCACAGCTCCCCAAGTCCCGACAACTGAAGAAACTGAGCTTTTCAGGGTCTGCGCAATCCCAGCAACGGTAGAATCTGCTCCTCCTGGCCACAGTGTCTATCCTTCTTGGCTGAGAAAGATGATCGGGCACTGTGTTGGTTCGATCTGCTACTCTTTGCCTCCGTGTTGACCCTCCTGTTGGCTCAAAATGATGACACAGCCCCTCTGTCACCTCTTCTCTGTTGCTTCAGATCTATAACAACGTTGTCTCTCGGGACCGCTGTTGATGCTGCAAATACTTCAGATTATTGTTGGTGCCTTCAGTTCTCCTGTGATTTGCAAATGCTCTGATACCATGTTGAAATTTCTAAGTCCGACACGTTAAAAATCCCTCCTGCGTTATCTGGTTTAATTTCTCCTACTTGTTCATTCCATTAACAAGTTATTTATAAATATAAATATTGAAATAAACACAAATGCAGTATTAACTCATATACATATCAGCAACTGAAATAACTGAGACAAACACGCAAGGGACACCGTTATTTTTGGACAATCGTCCCCGGAAAAACCCATTGGGAAAATCGGCGCAACAGATATGAGGGTTTTATTATTATGCAGCTTCTAAATACAACTACAGTGCCAGAAATGGCTCACCCAACAGAGAATACCCTCAGCAGTAGAACCTCTCCTCAGATATAGATATTCTGGTTGATCAATCACCGGATGAACAATCCCACAACAACTACAGCAGCTCCTTAGCTGGACAGCGAAAGCTGCTCCAAGATTTTCTACTGCTCTGCGTCACTTTGCAGGGATTGCATCAACCTTCCCAGCTCACTAACATTCTGTCTACCCCACGAAAAATCACCTAGCACTGCCTCTTGACCTTGCATCAGCTCTGCTAGCCTCAACGCAGCTACTAAAGTCTCTGTGTCAGCCCCTTGGCTCTTTGCGTCAACTCTCTGACCCTCTGCGTCACCCACGTTGGCCTCTTCAGCATCTACGTAGCTCCCAGCTGCCTCTACGTCAACCTCTCCATGCTTTGCGCTATCTCTCTGGCACTATCTCTGCCTCTCTAATATGTATTCTCGGCCTCGTGTCGAACTGCCCCTCGCTGCAACAGATCACTAGTTCGATTCTCTCAACAAACCCCACTCCAGAAAATCAAACTGACCGATTGATTTGGTGTGTCTCCAACTAACCCTCAAGCCTCCTCTTATAGTTTTCCAGTTGAGTCTTCAATGGCGAGATTAAGTCCCTAATCAATGACTAAGATTAGATTTGGCTTGATCCATGTCATTTAGAACATTCTCACCCAGTTTTATATTAATACCCATTAATATTTTAATTTTCCTAAGTTTAGACTTAGGAACCCCATTAAAAATATTAATTATTTTAATATCTCTCCAACCAGGTGGAATTTCCCCAAACCATTTCTAAGTCTTGGAGATCTTATGTGCCTTAGCCTCTCCACCAATTTTCATGGCTAGAGCACATCCAATGCTACCACAAATCAACACTCCCTCTTAGCAAGGAATGTGCTCTTTCACCATGGAAAAATCACACTGATCCTCCGCACCGGTACCTCTGTTGATGCTAACCTCACATCATTTGCATTGTTGCTTCCTGTACTGTTGCCCATGACACTGCCACTGCCACATCTGTACTGCAACTCCCTCTCAATATGTTGCCCATGCTGCCCCTAGCACTGCCACTACTAACTGTTGCACTACAACTCAGTTACCGAGAAGTAGGTAACTGATTTCTCCCAAATACTGACATCCCAATCAGTCTAGAAGCCTAGTGAAACTGAAGCTGCCTCTGTTGCTATTATGTGCTCCCTCTGCTGCTACTGCGTTGTTGCATACACCTTTGTGCCTCTCACACTGTTGCAACCTCCACTGTACTGCCTCAGATTTCTGCACCCAAGTACTGCCTTGCTGCTCCACTACACTTTGCTCCACCCGACATCTGTCATTCTGCTACTGTCGTTAAGGGCTCTTGTAGTTGGATATGATCCAAGAGTTTGGGCATCTCAAGGTTCCTGCCCCTAGTATGTAGTCCTCCTAACTACAACTCGATGTCTCCCCACCTCTTCTCTAAAGGTACATGAGCACTCATGGCACAGTCGTCATTAGTCTCGACCTTTTTCTCCGCCTTAGCTAGAGCTGCCTTGGAGTCTAAAGCCTCTCCCTTGTTTTTCTTCCTGGGACACTGGGATGTATAATGTCCCAGCTCCCCACAGTGGAAGCACTTCACCTTGGAGATGTCCTTTTTCGTCTTCCCTTGTTGTCCCGCAAATGCTAGAGCCGCATCCTCCTACTCCTCTTTCTTGATTCGACTTCCCTTACCACTACTCCCCCCCTTGGTCAACCTCCTGATCTCTTCTTGACGAAGAGTTGCCCACATCTCTTCCCATCCTGGAAGAATAGCCCTGCCCAAAATACTTTGGACAAATGTCTCCCACTCCTCAGAGACTGCATTCAACACGGTCCTCACCATAAACTCCAGATCTAGTGTAGACCCCACGGAAGTAAGTTGGTCACGAATCTCCTGCAATTTGAAGAGGAACGGATCTATCTGCTCTCCCTTCTACATCTAATACAACCACAATTGATTCTCCAATAGCATCTTCCACTGCACGGAAAAGCCTTGATACAAGGTCTTCAAAGTATCCCACGTCTCCTTTGTCATGTTCTTTTCAGCAATATGTGGAACGACCTAATCTTTGACCCCGTCAAGGATCATGCACTTCACCCTCACCATTACATCCTCATACTTTTCATTCTCAGCTAGGTCGACCGGGATAGCCATGGTCTCAAGGCAAAGTCCTTGATGCGATGTCGAACCAGGACTGCCAGGATCCTGGTCTTCCAGACGACAAAGTTGGAAGCCCCTTCCAAACTATCCTGATCCCTCAGTCCATTCACTGCCATTTTAGCTCCTCTTTTGGACTCCCTCTGATCTGAAAATGAGATCTTAAAACAATATTAAGGTACTACAGACTCGTGCAGGAATGCCTATATTACTTAGTGCAATGGATCGAAAAGATTGTGAATAATATAGACAATGAGAAGGTAGAAAAACATAACAAACACACACACATCAACACAGCAAATAATCAAGGAATTCACCTAAAACTCTTGGGCTACGTCTCCTGGTCCAGCTTTCAGTGGTGACCTCTCTATTATGTCTTCAAGAGCAGATTATTACAAGTGTGAGCTCAAATCGAGTCTCAACACAACAATGACAAAACAACAAGGATTTACTTGAAATCCTCAAGTCTACAAGAGTACACAGACTCTCCCTCTTGCTCTCTGTCTTCTGCTTTCTCTCTGTCTCAGCAACTGCCTGTTCTGTCTCTGACATTGAGTGGCTTTTAAGCCTATCAACACTTGTATGTTCGTCTCCCCTTTCGGGCTCTCTAGCTCCCCGCCTCTATTCGTTCAAATCCCTCTAAGCGTTAAACAATCACTGTAGAACACCTTCAGCTATGGTGGCCACCTATTTTCAAACGGAAAGGACCACTAGCGCGGTTGAAATCCCCAAAAAGTCGTTTCTCTGTTTACACAGAGAAATACACAGAAAACGTTGAAAAATCCGCCAAGCCGGACTTCAAAAATTATCAAGTCCGACCTATAATCCCATCGGGTCCGTCGTTATATCGCTATCGCAAGTCGCAGGCCGCGGTTTCCTTTGTATTTGGGTTTATAACAGAAAAACCCCAAATACATAGAAAAACCCGAAAAATGGCTTTATATCGGAACTGAAAATATATCAATTCGCATCCATAAACCCTTTCGGGTCCTGCTTTATCGCATGTCGCATATCTTCCCCAATCTCCAATCGCTGATTGCTCCGATCGGCCTTATTGCCTATCGGTGTATTGCATGGTCGCTGGTCTTTGGCATCACCCCTTACATAGTTGCGATGCGATATATCGCATAAGCTTCGAGCCGCGGGTTAAGTCCTCCCTGTGTGTGTTAGCGATGCGATGTTGCGAGTAAATATGGACCGTTGATCTGCGCACTTGATCAACAGCCCTTGTTTAATCACGCTAATCACTATCGCGATTTCCATAAGGCCGCCTCCAATAGACTCCGCTTGCCACCTCCGATTGCGATATGCCGATTTGATCTGGGCCGTAGATCTATCCGATCCGACGACTCCTGTGCAATGCTGCTTCAGCCTCCGCTTAACTCTGTTTTCGCCATTTCTTAATGTTTTTCCCATGTGATAGTGTTTTCTGCCATTTCTTAATGTTTTTCCCTTGCGATAGTGTTTAAGTATATGAAGACTTAGAGGGTTTTTAAGATCCATTGTGGATGATGCCTTCCCACTGAAAAGCTTTTGGACCACCAAAAGTTGGTTTTTATGCATCGATCAAGTGAGGATACAACTTCCTCACTTGTCCAATTTCTATCCATCGTGCACTACTTGGTTTTGAACCTTTGAGTCCGATTCTCAGGTACTCAACATCCCCTCGACGCATAGTTCTCACCTTCCTGTCCAGAACTGTGTCTTCCTGCAACTCATTGAGATATTCAGGCAACAGATCATCAATAGAAGGCAACTGACTTTGCTCTTCGGGATCTTCAATCAATGAAGGTTCATACAATCTCAAGTTTTCTACATTAATGACTGAATAGATCTACATATACGCTGGCAAATCAAGGCGAAAAGCGTTTTCACCAATTTTATCAAGTATCTTGAAAGGCCCATACCTTATTGGTTTTAGCTTCTTACCTTCACCTTGCATTCTGTCTTTGCTGATGTACAGCCAGACTTGATCACCAACTTGGAAACTATGCTCAACTCGATGCTTGTCATGCCTTGCCTTGTACTTGGCCTGACTTCTTTCCAGTTGTTCCTGCACTACTTGGTGAATTTCTTGGATCTGTTCAATGAACTTGGTTGTTTTGTCCACATCACTCTATCCATCAACTGCTATGTCTTTACCAAAGACAAAATCCAAGGGAGACTTTGGTATAAAACCAAAACAAGTCTCAAAAGGAGATCTCTGGGTAGAAGAGTGCTTGGCACAGTTGTAAGCATGTTGCACATAACACAAATGCTCATCCCAAAGCTTGGGATGCTTGCTGCAATAGCCTCTGAGCAACTGGATCACTATCATGTTGACCACCTCTATTTGACCATCTGTTTGTGGATGAAATGTTGTGCTCTTCTTCAATCTGGTGTCCATCAACTCCCATAGACTTGACCAAAACTTCCCAACAAATCGAGAATCTCGATCAGATACAATAGAAGTGGGTAACCCAAAATGAACCCATACATTCTGAAAGAACAACTTCGTTGTTTGTTCAGCTGTAACCTGCTTGTTACAAAGTATCAAAATACACATTTTACTGAACCTATCCAAAACAACATACAAATAATCATGACCTTTTCTAGATTTTGGCAATCCCCCAACAAAGTCCATGGAAACACCTTCCCAAGGACAAGAAGGAACTGGAAGTGGAGTGTACAAGCCTAATTTTCTATCACTGGACTTGTTTGTAGCACACATGGTACACCCTTTAATATATCTAGAAACAGTTTCATGCATTCTTGGCCAATAACAGAACCTTTGCAACTGTGCAACTATTTTACTTACACCAAAATGACCTGATATGAGAGAAGTATGCGGTCTCGGATTATGTTAACTCTTTCAGTTTGTGGAATGCATAACTTTCCCAAATGATATAAGAGTTGGTCCTTAACATAATAATCCAATTCTTCTACTTGCTTGCCATGACTTAAAGTTGCATATACATCTTTAAAATCTATATCTTGAGCATATTGTTCAATGTAACTTTCATGCATTACTGAGTTATGTTTAAGTATAGTAGATGCATTTATGATTGGTCTTGATAGCATATCTGCAACCTTATTGTGTATGTCCTTCTTATATCTAATGACAAGATGAAATTGTTGTAGAAACCCATCCACCTATAATGTCTTGATTGCTGCAATTTAGTTTGTGAGTGCAAATATTGAAGTGGTTGATGATCTGTATGTATGATTGTTTCTTTGCCCATTAGGTAATGTTTCCACTTTTTCACACTCTGTATTAATGCATACAATTCTTTATCATATGTGGGATAATTAACTACTGCAGAAGTAAATGTCTCATAATGATAGCATATGGGTTTACCGTGTTGCATCAACACTGCTCCCATGGCATAGTCACTGGCATTTGTTTCAATCTCAAATGGATGTTGAAGATCTGGTAGTGCTAGTACTGGTGCTATACTAATTTTTTCTTTTAAGGTGTCGAAGGCTTTCTGCTGTTTGCCCCCCCCCACTAAAACACCTGTTTCAATCCTGTTAAAGCATGTAATGGAGCCGCAATCAAAGAAAAGTTAGCAATAAACTTTCTCCAGTATTGCGCTGCTCCTAGGAAATTCCTAACATCTAATAGCAGATTTGGGTTTAGGCCAGTTCACAATGACTTCAACCTTAAAGGGATCTAACTTCAATTCACCACCCCCTACAATATGACCCAGATAATTTAAAGATGTCTTGCCAAATTCACATTTTGACAGCTTCACATAGAGATTTTCTCTTTTTAAAACATCTAAAGTCTACTTTACATGCTTTACATGGTCTTCCCATGTCTTATTGAAAACAAGAATGTCATCTAAATAAACAATTACAAAATCATCAATAAAAGGTCTGAGTACATCATTCATCACTCTCATGAATGTAGCAGGAGCATTAGTTAAGCCAAAAGGCATAACCAGCCATTCATACAGCCCTTGCTTTGTCTTGAAAGCAGTCTTCCATGCATCTTGTTCTGCAACTCTGACCTGATGATAGCCACTTCGCAAGTCTAACTTGGAAAAGTAAACTGCTTCTTTCAACTGATCTAATAGATCATCAATACGAGGAAGAGGATAACGATTCTTGATCGTTATTTTATTCAATGCTCTATAATCAATGCACATTCTCCACGAACCATCTTTCTTTCTCACCAGTACGATTGGAGATCCACATGGTGATGTGCTTGGTCTTATGAACCATTTATCGAGCAACTCCTGTACCTGCTTCTTTATCTCTGCATTCTCTAAAGTTGATAACTTGTACATTTCGATGTTAGGTAATGGAGCATCTTGCTGCAAATGAATATCATGTACTATTTCCCTTTTGGGTGGCAAACCTTTAGGTTCTTGAAATAGGATATCATATTCTGAAACAACTTTAACTAAATCAACTTTCTGTTTAGCATCACAGCCTCCAAATACATTGGTCTTATCAGGGTTCTTTTCCTTTACAACCATTAATAAAAATTACTTACTTGAATTCACAATTCCTTTCATCTGCCATGAGTTTATAAGAGAATGGTTATTTTTGAGTTTATGAGCTCTTACAATATATTCCATTCCATCTTTAGTGAGTTGATACTTATTTTCAGCTCTATAGAAAATGGCTTTCCTATCATACAAGTAAGGACTTCCCAAAACAATACCACATATATCCAATGAAACTATATCTATCTCAACCTCATCTACAAATGTTGACCCAATAGCAAACCTAAGTTTACATTGTCTTGTTACTTGTAGCTTTGTTTTATCACATACCCAACCTAATGGATATGGCTTCTCGTGAGGTTTTGTTAGTAATCCCAACTTCTTTACAATTGTTTCAAAAATCAAGTTTACTTGTGATCCACTATCAAATAAAGTATCAATCTTTTGGTGCTTGGAAATGACTCTAATACAAAAAAGCTCATGTCTTTTCCTCTCATTATTTTCATTATCAATAGATTGTGCAGAATTACTTGTGGATGCTTCAGAATTTTTACCTTTTATACCTGTGGCTATGACTGTTGTTTCATCACCTGAGTCTGACCCCAAGTCTTTCTAAATAGCAGCAGCAGTATTTTTCTTCTTACCACCGAACTTCTTAGGTTTCAGCTCTGGATGCAAAGACCAGCAGTGTGCATCATCGTGTCCATCCTTCTTGCAATGAGGGCATGAAGGTTTGTCCCTCTGTACAGTGTTTGTTTTCCTCTCCTTCCATTTCAATTTCTTCTTTTCCTTGTTCTTACTTACAGAGTGTTTAGATGATCCCCCAACCTCTGGGTTCACATTCTTGCCTCTAACTTCTAGATGTGTAGCCTAAACTGATACATCATCTAAGCTAGTGGGATTAAACATGAGAATGGTATGCTTCAAATAGCTATGCAGACCACCTATATACTTCAATAAAGTTTCAGGTGAGTCTAGAGATATGCCTAGAGTTAAAGCTCTTTTCTAAATTCCTGAGTATAACTTTGTACATTTTGCCCCTTTAACTGGCGAAGAGTTTGCCAACTCATCATTGCCTGTTGCATATAAGCTAAAGGATAGAATTTTTTTGATGGCAGAAACAAAATCATTCCAGGTGGAAAGGATTTTACCATGTCTTTGCAGATCAGCTTGTGTCTTGCCTTCCAACCACACTAGTGCAGTTCCTCCAAGTCGAAGGCTAGCCAGCTGAATCTTTCTCCTTTCTGAATCAATGTTCTGCACCTTGCAATATACATCAATCTATCTTATCTAGTTATCTAGCTTTTCTGCATTTAGTTCTCCATCATAAATTGGCAAATCAAACTTCACATCTAATTTAATCAAAGAAGTTTTCTTCTTTTTCTTATCAGGGCTAGGAGATGAGGATGATGAAGGTGATGGTGGAGGAGATGATGGAGGAGGCATTTCCCCTTTCCCTTTGCCCTCTGGAGGGGCAACTAGAGAAGGTTCCTCTGCTCCTTTGTCTGGTTTGGGTGTTGAAGTGCTTTCACCTCGACCCTTCTTAAATTCCCGATACATCTCTTCCACCATGGCTCGCATGGCCATAAAACTGTCCATGAACTGAGATTTTGATTCCAATGGAGTTTCTTCTGCCATTCTCCTCTGAGGATAGACTCTTCCAATCTCTGGATTAGCCTCAACAAGTTCTCCTTCTCCTAGTTTGAGCTTTGACCTAGTTAGCATTCAAAATCCAACACAAGCTTGTCTAACCTTAACAAAACCAAAACCAAAAGCTCTGATACCACTTGATCTGAAAATGAGATCTTAAAACAATATTAAGGTATTACAGACTCATGTGCAGGAATGCCTATATTACTTAGTGCAACGGATCGAAAAGATTGTGAATAATATAGACAATGAGCAGTTAGAAAAACATAACAGACACACACACATCAACACAGCAAATAATCAAGGAGTTCACCCAAAACTCTTGGGCTACGTCTCCTGGTCCAGCTTTCAATGGTGACCTCTCTATTATGTCTTCAAGAGCAGATTATTACAAGTGTGAGCTCAAATCGAGTCTCAACACAACAGTGAAAAAACAACAGGGATTTACTTGAAATCCTCAAGTCTACAAGAGTACACAGACTCTCCCCCTTGCTCTTTGTCTTCTGCTTTCTCTCTGTCTCAGCAACTGCTTGCTCTGTCTCTGACATTGAGTGGCTTTTAAGCCTATCGGTGCTTGTCTGTTCGTCTCCCCTTTCGGGCTCTCTGGCTCCCAGCCTCTGTCCGTTCAAATCCCCTCTGAGCGTTAAACAATCATTGTAGAACGCCTTCAGGTATGGTGGCCACCTGTTTTTAAATGGAAAGGACCACTGGCGCAGTTGAAATCCCCAAAAAGTCGTTTTTCTGTTTACACAGAAAAATACACAGAAAACGCTAAAAAATCCGCCAAGCCAAACTTCAAAAATTATCAAGTCCGACCTATAATCCCATCGGGTCCGTTGTTATATCACTATCGCAAGTCGCAAGCCGCAATTTCCTTTGTATTTGGGTTTATAACAGAAAAACCCGACAAATGGCTTTGTATCGGAAATGAAAATATATCAATTCACATCCATAAACCCTTTCGGGTTCAGCTTTATCGCATGTCGCATATCTTCCCCGATCTCCGATCGCAGATTGCTTTGATCGGCCTTATTGGCTATCGGCGCATCGGCATATCGCATGGTCGCTGGTCTTTGGCATCACCCCTTACATAGTTGCGATGCGATATATTGAAATCGCATATCACATAAGCTTCGGGCCACGGGTTAAGTCCTCCCTGTGTGTGTTAGCGATGTGATATACCGAGTAGATCTGGACCGTTGATCTGCGCGCTTGATCAACGGCCCTCGTTTAATCGCTTTGATCGCTATCGCGATTTCCATAAGGCCGCCTCCGATAGACTCCGCTTGCCACCTCCGATTGCGATATGCCGATTTGATCTGGGCCGTAGATCTATCCGATCCGACTGCTCCTGTGCAATGCTGCTTCAGCCTCCGCTTAACTCTGTTTTCGCCATTTCTTAATGTTTTTCCCATGCGATAGTGTTTTCCACCATTTCTTAATGTTTTTCCCTTGCGATAGTGTTTAAGTATATGAAGACTTAGAGGGTTTTTAGGATCCATTGTGGATCACCCTCTGAGTTTCGACTTCCCTCCTGGAAATCTCCCTCTAAGTCCTTATTTTCCTGCTAGAAATCCTCCTGCCAAATGTCAAACCGCTCCTCTCCAATCCTCCTTGCAACTGCAACTCAGATTTGGATTTCTTGGCTAGAAATTCGTCAAGGTAGCGACTCCCTCTACCTTGGTTTTGTCCCCTTAGGTATTGTTCTGCACCGACAGAAACAACACCCCACCAAATTCTCTCACAATCTGCCCACAACTCCCCAAGTCCCGGTAGCTAAAAAAACTGAGCCTTTCAAGCTCTACGCAATCCCAGCAATGGTAGAATCTGCTCCTCCTGGCCACAGCGTCTATCCTTCTTGGCTAAGAAAGATAACCGAGCACTACATAGGTTCGATCTACCCCTCTTTGCCTCTGCGTTGACCCTCCTGCTGGCTCAAAATGATGATGCAGGCCCTCTCCGTCACTTCTTCTCTGTTGCTTCTGCTATGCAACAACGTTGTCTCTCGAGACCGCTGTTGCTGCTGCAAATACTTCATATTACTGTTGGTGCCTTCAATTCTCCTGTGATTTGCAATGCTCTGATACCATGTTGAAATTTCTAAGTCTGACATGTTAGAAATCCCTACTGCATTATCTGGTTTAATTTCTCCTACTTGTTCATTCCATTAACAAGTTATTTATAAATATAAATACTGAAATAAACACAAATGCAGCCTTAACTCATATACAGATCAACAACTGAAATAACTAAGACAAACACACAAGGGACACCGTTATTTTTGGACAATTGTCCCTGGAAAAACCCAATTCAGGAAAATCGATACAACATATATGAGGGTTTTACTATTATGTAGTTTCTAAATATAACTATGGTGTCAGAAATGGCTCACCCAACAGAGAATGCTCTCGGCAGTAGTACCTCTCCTCGAAGACAAATATTCTGGTTGATCAATCACCGAATGAACGATCCCACAGCAACTACGGCAGCTCCTTAGCTGGACAGCGAAAGCTGCTCCAAGCTTCTCTACTGCTCTGCGTCACTCTGCAGGGACTGCGTCACCCTTCCCAGCTCACTAGCACTCAGTCTGCCCCACGAAAAATCACCCAGCGCTGCCTCTTGGCCCTACGTCAGCTCTGCTAGCCTCTGCGCAGCTACTGAAGCCTTTGCGTCAGCCCCTTGGCTCTCTGCGTCAGCTCTCAGACCCTCTGCGTCACCCATGTTGGCCTCTTCAACCTCTACGTAGCTCCCAGCTGCCTCTGCGTCAGCCTCTCCAAGCTTTGCGCTGTCTCTCTAGCACTATCTCTGCCTCTCTGCTATGTATTCTCACCCTCATGCCAAACCGCCCCTCGCTGCAACAGATCACTGGTTCGATTCTTTCAGCAAACCCCGCTCCAGAAAATCGAACTGACTGATCAATTTGGTGTGTGTGCAACTGACCCTCAAGCCTCCTCTTATACTTTTCCTATTGAGTCTTCAACAGTTGAGATTAAGTCCCTAATCAACGGCTAAGATTAGAGTTGGCTTGATCCATGTCATTTAGAACATTCTCACCCAGTTTTATATTAATACCCATTAATATTTCATTTTTCCTAAGTATAGACTTAGGAACCCCATTAAAATATTAATTATTTTAATATCTCTCCAACCGGATGCAATTTCCCCAAACCATTTCTGGGTCTTGGAGATCATATGCGCCTTAGCCTCTCCACCAATTTTCATGGCTAGAGCACATCCGATGCTATCACAAATCAACACCAACCCCTGTGGTTTAACAGCCACTCCAAATGTTGATTTTTAATGTACCTTGGACAAGTGGTTTCCCGTGGGTTAGTGTCTACCTAGGGAAAAGTGTCCAAAGTAATTATTTTCCTAAGTGTGACTTTATAGAGTGAACATGACTTTATAAGTGGTAAAGTCAATGTTAAATTATAAAGTGAAAAGTGACTTTAGACATAAAGTACAATGTGGGTACTTTATTTACTGGGTGAGTTAAAAAATAGAAAATAGGAATTAAATGCACATTTATTCTCATCTCTTGATCTAAATGAATCTGAGTCATTAGATCTTAGAGTTGCCCGAAAAACATTTAGGGAAACAAAAAGGGGAAAAGAAAAGAAAGATTGCATTCATTCTTCATGCGCAGATTAGAGAAAGGACGCTGAGAGCTAGAGAAAAGTTCTGAACAAGAAATTTGTTGCAACAAGCTGAAGGAGTGATTTCTGGACAATGTTGGGCATGGAAATCAAGGCATAGAAGACAACAGAAGATACAGTACGAACAGCATTGAATGTTGTGAGCTGCACTCTGTTCGAGAGAAGTTTTTGAGAAAAAAATCGTACAGTCCGTACAGTCGTATCCATAGAGTACATATTTTCATCTTCAAGTGGGCATGGAAATCGAGGCAAAGTGGGCATAGTTTTCAAGGAGTTTTGGGTTGAAGAGATAAGTGTGTTGCTGGTCTAGTTAAGTCCATATTTATTTTCAGCATGTGTTGACAGTCCCATGTGTTTTAATCTGAAAATTTCATTTCCAGAATGTATGTTTATGGGAAAGGGCATTTAACTGAATGGGAGTGATAAGGTGAAATTAAAACCGAGTTGGGATTGCAGGAAACTTTTTTTTAGTCATCAAATTTCAACATGGTATCAGAAGTACAGGCTGAAAATTGCAGTTTGAACAGCATACAGTAGTTTGGGACAGCAAATAGTGGTTTGGACAACAAACTGAATTTTTGGACAGTAAACTCAGTTAGGACAGCACACTGATATTTTGGGACAGCAAGGTGAAATTTCACACAAATTGAACTTTTGGGACAGCAAGGTGTGCTAGAAAGTTCATTTCTCCATTTTCTTGGTTTTGTAAATTTTAGACAGCAGTCATGGCCATGTTCTTAAGGATAGAGGACAGACTAGATGAGATATGCAACTATGTCGTTTGGAAGGACAAAATTCAAACAGTGTTTAAGGAGGCAGCAATTTGGGACATAGTGCGGCAAGTGGTTGTACCTCCTACTGCTGCAGATGAACTTGTTGAATTCACAAAAAATAATGCAAAGACAAAAAGGATTTTGATGGACAGTCTGAAGGATCATGTGGTTCCTCAAGTAAGAGGAAACACATATGCATATCAGAGGTGGACAGCTCTAACCACTCTCTATCAGAGTACCAATGAGAGCAGGAAGATGGTACTCAAAGAACAATTGAAGAACATTAGGATGACAAAGGCTGAAAGTGTAGTTCATTATCTTGGTAGGGTCAAACAAGTAAGTGATGATTTGACTATTATTGGTGAAGTAGTTGCACCCACAGAGTTAGTCAGGATAGTTGTAGCGGGACTTCCTAAGTCTTGGGAGGTCTTTGGAGATGTTGTTACCTCTAGGGAAAATCTTCCCAATTGGGACAGATTTTGGGATGATTTTGTGCAGCATGAGATACGGAAGACTAGCAGTGGTGGGGTGAAGATAGCGAATGAGGAGGATGTAGCCTTGATAGCCAAGGGGAAGAACAAAGGGAAGGCCAAGAAAAGGGCCTCATCAAATGGGGCTAAGGGAAATGGGAAGAACAGAGCTATTGTTGGGGCTACTAGAGCGATGATTCATGATCAGGGGTTGCCTTTGTTTTTGTTGGATGATGCCTGCAATACTGTTGTTTATCTTTAGAACAGGAGTCCTCACAGAGTATTGAGGAATATGACTGCGGAGGAGGCTTTCACTAGAGAGAAGCCTCATGTGGCACATCTTCGTATCTTTGGATGTCTCACATATTCTTATATCCCCAAGGAGCAGAGGACAAAGCTGGAACCCATGGCAAAGAAGGGTATCTTTATGGGTTACAACGAGACTTCAAAGGCCTATTGGATCTTCATTCCTTTTAAACAGAGAGTGGTGATTAGGATGGATGTGAAGTTCGAGGAGGAGAGGGCCTATCAGAGATCACAGGAGTATGATGAGGGAGATTCACATACTTCTCCTCAATAGGGAGGTCAGGTACAGGGAGCAGGACCTTAGGGTTCTGGATCGACTGGTATAGGAGGTACTTCAGTTTCGATGACATCTGAGGCACCAGTGGCGAGTTCACTGAGCACTTCTTTAGGGAGTCCACTGATACAGAGTTCACATGGCACTTCAGCTGACACAGGCACAGGTGCCAGTACAGGGTCTTCGAGGACAGGTGTTGGTACAAGCACACCAGGGTCAGTTGGAAGATCTTCAGGTTCACCGCACTGGGGGGCAGAGGATGAGGTTCCCTATGGGGAAGCTTCTTCAGGGAAGAGGCCCAAGTAGCTTCAAGACACCTTGAAGGACGTGGAGTTTGTTGGTCCTCCGAAGAGGGTGAATAGGGAGAGTGTGCCACCTGAGCGGTTTTGCAGTTATGTAGCCAAGGCTGCTAGCATTGTTGACTCTGAGCCTACTTCCAAGTGGCTCTACAAGATCAAGCATGCTGCGGATGGCAACATTGAGAAGTTCAAGGCGAGGTTTGTGGCTAGAGGGTTCTCACAGATAGAGGGAGTTGACTATGATGAGACCCTCACTCCCATAGCTCAGTACACTTCTATCCAGTCCCTTATTTCTATTGCTGCATAAATGGGTTGGCAAATCCATCAAATGGATGTGAAGACCGCATTTTTGAACGGAGTTATAGAGGAGGAGGTGTATGTTGAGCAGCCACAGGGCTTTGAGGTACTTGGGAGGGAGACTCATGTATGTCGGTTGAGGTGAGCGCTCTACGGACTTAAGCAAGCTCTGAGAGCTTGGTATTCGAGGATTGATACTTGCAGCAGATGGGTTTCACAAAGAGTGATGCAGATCCGAACCTATACTACATTGTTGTAGGGGATGATCCGCTCATTCTTGTGTTGTATGTTGATGACTTGTTCATTACTAGGGCAAAAGAGAGACTGATTAGTGGTTGCAAGGAGGATCTTGTTATGGAGTTCGGAAGGACATTGGGGTGATGCATTACTTTTTGGGGCTTGAGGTGTGGGAGGAGGACATATCTTTCTGGGGCAGGGGCAGTTTGTTGTGGATGTGTTGAGCAGATTTCACATCACAGAATGTAGACCCATGTTTACACCTATGATCACCAACTGGAAGAAGCTTCATGCTTCAGATTCTAGTTTGGTGGATCCCACATTGTATAGGCAGCTTATTGGGTCCATGATGTATCTGGTCAACACTAGGCCAAATATATGCTTTGCAGTGAACACACTTAGCCAGTTCATGGTTAAGCCCAGGAAGGTGCACTGGGTAGCTGCAAAGCACATTCTTCGCCACATGTAGGGGACTGTTGATTATGGTCTGAATTATAGGCGAGTGATGGAGTGAGGTTGGCAGGTTACACAGATTCAGATTGGGCAGGTTGTGCTTCTGACAGGAAAATCACTTCAGGGTGTTGCTTTGTATTGCGTTCGACAGTTGTGTCGTGGTTCAGTCGAAAGAAAAATTTAGTTGCTTTGAGCTCTTCTAAGGCTAAGTATATGGCTGCTAGTCAAGCTAGTTGTGAGGCCATTTGACTTCGTAAGTTGTTGTATGGCCTATTTGATCAAGAGTTGAGACCGACGATTATTCACTGTGATAATCAGAGTTGCATTAAACTCACAGAGAATCCCGTGTTTCATGACAGGTAAAAACACATTGACATCAGATATCATTTCATCAAGGACTATGTTCAGAAGGGAGCAGTGAAGCTGGAGTATATATCAACAAATGAGCAGGTGGCCGATGTTCTCACGAAGTCCTTGCCAAGAGGCAAGCATGTCCATTTCAGGGACAAAATGGGTGTGGTGAGAAACACTTTCATCGGTACGAGGGAGTGTTGATTTTTAATGTACCTTGGACAAGTGGTTTCCCATGGGTTAATCTCTACCTAGGGAAAAGTGTCCAAAATAATTATTTTCCTAAGTGTGACTTTATAAAGTGAAAGTGACTTTATAAGTGGTAAAGTCAATGTTAAATTATAAAGTGAAAAGCGACTTTAGACAAAGTACAATATGGGTACTTTATTTAATGGGTGAGTTAAAAAATAAAAAGTGAGAATTAAATGCACACTTATTCTCATCCCTTGATCTAAATGAATCTGAGTCATTAGATCTTATGGCTGCCCAAAAGTCATTTAGGGAAACAAAA
Organism: Pinus tabuliformis; assembly: GCA_031772625.1. NCBI lineage: Eukaryota > Viridiplantae > Streptophyta > Pinopsida > Pinales > Pinaceae > Pinus > Pinus tabuliformis. Next base: position 337,262,849 of record CM062819.1, on the reverse strand, counting down.
GGGGGAAAATAAAAGAGAGATTGCATCCATTCTTCATGAGCAGATTGGAGAAAGGACGCTGAGAGCTAGAGAAAAGTTATGAAGGAGAAATTTGTTGCAGCAAGCTGAAGGAGTGATTTCTGGGCAAAGCTGCGCATGGAAATCAAGGCATAGAAGATAGTAGAAGATACAGTACGAACAGTATTGAATGTTGTGAGTTGCACGCTGTTTGAGAGAACTTTTTGAAAAGAAAAAAAAAACGTACAGTCTGTACAGCAGTACAAAAATCCATACAGTCCGTACAGTCGTATCCGTACAATACATATTTTCAGCTTCAAGTGGGCATGGAAATCGAAGCAAAGTGCCACGATTTTCAAAGGAGTTTTGGGCTGAAGAGATAAGTTGTATTTTGCTGTTTTGTTTTGTCTGCAAATGTATTTTTCATGAACTTGAAAGATAAATAAATTTGAAGAGTTCTCTAACAGGGTTTCCCAGGGGAAGATTGAAGGGGTTTTGTCTGGGTCTAAGTTGACCAAAAATCTGTGTGTATTTTTATTTGTGTTGCTGGTCTGGTTAAGTCCATATTTATTTTCAGCGTGTGTTGACAGTCCCATGTGTTTTAATCTGAGAATTTCATTTCCAGAATTATATATGTTGAATGTATGTTTATGGGAAAGGGCATTTAACTAAATGGGAGTGATAAGGTGAAATTAAAACCGGGTTGGGATTGCAGGAAACTATTTTTTAGTCATCAAATTTCAACACCAAAGAAGTCCAAGACAGCCTCCTTTCCCTCACCATTTACTCCTTAATCGGATGAAAGTAACACCAAAACATTTATCAAGGCTATATTAGAATCTCTCGCTGAATTTGAGGCCCCTGTTGAAAAATTACTCACAGCTGATTGGGAAATACATTCTAGCAGCCACTACCTTATTGTTGTCACTTGGTCTCATGCTTGCCTTGTAGGGTGCCCCTCTCCAAGGCCTGCTAGATTTTGCAGCAGCAAGGTCACGTGTAAGTCCCTAGTGAATTTAACAGAATACCCTTAAATTGCAACTTTATGGCCAAAGGCCTTTTGGATTTAAAGTTAATCTTGTAATGATCCTTCTCCAATGAAAGGACTTTTCAATCAATATATATATATAGATAATGCTTTCAATGGATTAACACCTTCAAGGGGTCAATCAAGTTGTTTAATATATTGGATGCACTGGAGTATAATGCCTTTCAGTTGGTTATCACCTTCAAACATCAACCACATTATTTAATGTATTCACTGCACTAGGTATAACACAATTAAGATCCTATAGGGTTAATACCTTTGACGCCCGACACTATCACTTTATTCATTTTTCTTCACATTTTAGTTATTTAGAATGAACATCACAGTTATCAAAACAGGGAATGAGACCGACCCTTTTAACTAGTTTGGACCCTAGACTTACTAGTTCCATATAGCTCTAACTAGTGGACAAATAACCCAAAAAAAAGGGAGGGGGAGTCAAGACCCTCCCTCCCTAAACCTTCGACCTAGTCATGTCAACAAATCAACCTCATTTTTGGAATTCTATTTAACTTTAAATATTAGTTATATTTTACATACAATAACTTAAATCTTAACATTAAATGGAACCCCCATTCCAAGGTATTTTGTAATGGAAACATACCCATTAGCCCTGACATGGAGAAGAGAGAAATTTGGGTGTTTTTCGGCTTTCAAGTTTCAGCATGCTTAACAGTTTTGTCAACATTTCAGCATGTAGTTAAAACAAACCTTGTGTCCCTTCCTCAAGCGCCCTTTGAAATGAGAATTGTGGGATTCTAAGATTAAAATCTAGAAGGGAAATAGACTGCTCAATGGTGCCAACTCACTGAAAACATCAAATGGCAGCAGTAGTTGAAGCCATTCACCAACAGAAAGCAAACTTCAGATTCCTGGACCTGGCTGAGTCAGTCTACTGACCCATACTTCAGATGAGCTATGTACTTATTTGATTATAGTACGATGAGTTCGGGGCCAAAAAAGGAAGAAAGGACTCTCCATTGGTTGACTGGGACATTTGTACCATCCTTATCGAACAAGGTGGGATTAGTTTGATGGATAACAGAATAGGGAGGGAGTGATTTGGCAGCTAAATGGATCATGTGAGCTATGTGGTGGAATACACAATGGCACACTCATACCCTACACCAAATTTAGCCGGCAACACATGTTGCGGGCATAAAAATTCGATTGGGTATATGCAACATTATTCGAGGGGTTGTGACCTTCAAAATTTCAGGACTGAGAGTACTAAAAAGGAAATGACAAGCTTGTCAACCAATCTTGAAGGAACTTCAATGGGATTTTGAAAAACAAAAAGATTTTCCCTCTGTATTCAAGATAAGGCCACCATGACTTTAACCTCAACCCTTGTATGAGTGAGTCTTCAAATCTCCCCCTACATTGAGCAGGCTATGGAACAAATGAGCAATACCTTGGTTTAGATTTACCTGCATAGATAGAAGCAACAAAAAGTATGGAGTCTACACCTGCACCAGAACCGACATAGATTTGGATTTAAGCAAAAGAGTTGCCTGACAAGATTGTTCTAAAAGTTGAGGGCTCACAATGGACTATCAAAACACGGCCTTTGGGAACATAATCCATCTGAGAGATAGGACTTTTCATGGCAACTTGCTCAAAAAAAGGCACAACAAACGGAAGAAGAGCCAAAAACTCAGTTGAACCCAACAGATGTGGACCAAGATATATTTGAAAAAGTTGAGAGAAGGTGAAACAAAAAGTCTAGCCAACTGAGAAGGATAGTCCTGCATTATCAAAAGATCAAGAATCCAAAAAGTAAGAAGTCCCAGCAATTTTCTAGCATAAAGGAAGACTTCCCTGTAGGAAAAGCAACCTTGCAAAAGGGATGTAACGTTAGCATAGATAGCAAAACAAAAGAACAGAAAGACCCTTTGGCTAGCAAGACTACACTGCCAAATCCTCAGCGTAAAGCAGCTTTCAAGAAGCAGTTAAACAATGAGTAGGGAAGACCCTCTTACCTCTTTATCCTCCCCCTATCGATATAGCCAAGGTGGACTTCCCAATAGTATTTTTAGGATAGTACGAAAAAATTGATCATACTCGCGCTGATCCAGCTAAAAACGCCTGATGGTACAAGAGTTCACTAATTTGTGTGAATCTATATATGCAAATCGTTATGTAAGTTCAAAAGATTGAATTGGATGTGACTCACCTGAGACTGTTGCCGGATATTTGGGAGTTGCCCTTTGATGCCTCTCCTACCCACTCAGATTGATGACTCCGATCCAAACAATTCCAAAGCCATTAGGGAAAGTCTTGCCATCAGGACGGCCATGCTATTAAGGAACAATGCCACAACTAGCCCCCTCCTCCTACCTAGAAGAATGATAAGTTCCCTAACCTCACTCTCGTCATTTCAAAAGTAGAGAAGACACCAAAAATTGAACCTGGAAATGATGGTTGGGAACCAACCAGTACTAGTCCTGAACCCACTATGGGAGGATGGGGCTGGACTTCTACGAATAGCTGCCCGACTGATGTGCGATAGACTTGTGTCTTTCATATGATGTGAGTCTATGTTAGCAGAAATCTTTCATCCGCCTCCACATTTACAAGGAAATGTTTAGATTGCACACTATAAAGGTTTTGAAAAAAAGAACCCAAAAATAATGTTTGCAACTAGTTTGTTTATCTTTTATAATCTTTTGTAATTAGATTGTTCATATTTTATAATTATAAGGTTAGTTGTTTCGTGAAACATTTGTATGTGATCAAAAGGCATTCGAATTCCTTCAATCGATTTATCTATTTAGATCAATGTCAATTGATCATCATTTCTTAAAGGCGTTCCCATTCCTTCTATTTATTTAGTTTTAAGTCAATTGATAAGCATACTAGGTAGATGAAAAAAATTACAAATATTTAAAAGTGAAACACTTTTGTCATTTAATATATGTTTAAAACTACTCACAAAATATTTTGTCTCAACCAATTATTATGTCTGCACAGTTACTTACCTTAAACAACTTCATCACTAAGTTTAAATGCTCAAACTTCTGCAATACAACGTAACTTATTAGAGGAAAGGACAATGCATCATCGGTACATAAAGAGTTTGTGTAGACCAAGTCTAGCTTTAGGGTATCCATATTGATTAATTTTATATATATTAGAGAGATGCAGTGAGCATTAGATCAAATCCATTTCAATATGATATGGATATATAAAAATTTAAGGTTTTGGTTTTGATATTATATATATATATGAAAAACGTGGCAAGAATGGACATGTTTTTATTGAAAACAGGATCGGTGACAGAAACAATTTCTCAAAAAACACTCAAGTTTCGCTGAAAATGGAAGAGGTTTTGGGAGAAAGACGTTACTACCAAGAAATAAAAACACATGCCAAAAAGGAGGTTTTTAACAAGTTTCATATTGTTTTAAAGTAATGGATTTCACTAAGCAATGCCTATTAAATGTCATTTTTTTTCAATGTGATTTTGATGGGGAACTAGCAACCTTTCTAGATATATGCAATAGCCCGCAAATTACATATATCAGAAACTCATAGTTCAGCCTAAGATCAAGATGTCCGGAGACCACCAAAAACTAGAGCCAAGATCCCAGATTCCAATGGGATGCCTATCCTTCCAACATGGGTTATGGGTGTCATTTTCAAAGATTCAAACCCTAGTGGGGAGAGAGTTAACAGCGCATCTTAAACACCCAGTCTACCCTTGCTTGACCTATTAAAAGTCATGTTACTAGTAACTTAAATGTGGGTCAAAGGGGCAAGACCCTATTTATTGTTTTATTATATCATCATGGACTTTTGTGTGAACTGCAATATGACCAGGGACTTGAATTTTGCAATGTTCTACAGGAATGCATCTGGCAAGCCCAGGGGTGCACCCTGACGAAACGCTTCGCCATACACCACATTTTCTGAAACCCGGGCAAAATACATGGTGAAATGTTTCACCAATATGCATGACACATTACACAAAACGGAAGTTTCTGGGCGCCCCCACCGCCCAAAAAGCAAGATGCCTAAGCATTCCCTCATGATTTTTGTCCCAAAAAACCCTTAAATTTAATTTTAAAGAATAAATTAATTATAATTAAACATCTACGAAATCTATACAAGCAAAGAATCCACCAAACCATGGTAAATTAATAAGGGAGGAGTTCTTAGGTTTGGATTTTATTTTTATTTTTTATTATTATTAAAAAAATTTAGAGGTACACCCCAGTGCTAAGAACCCTACCCCTGACGTCCCTGTCATCATGAATTTCCCTAAAATTTGTGCGTCACCCCACTCTCGCAATCTCGTACCTTGGAAACTTGGTAAAATACTGAAATTCGGCTGAATAAGGCCAATTAATATGGCAATTCAGCAATTCGAAACGTCAGGCAAATTATTAGGTTTAATTCCATTCGGTTAATTACTCTGGGCGCATGCCTCTTGCTCTCAGTCTAGCAGCCATTGCAGGCCCTAACGAAGCTCACTGTCCGGGCTGCCTTCATGATCGCTCTCCTTGGCCTTCATTGACCCCGCATAGGAAGAGAGGGACGAAACGCAGAGATGCAGATAAATAATAAGTCGAAGCCCATGCGGTTCGACCTTGGGACATAATTAAAGGGAGAAAACGATGGAAGAATTTGGCATCGAACATTGTTATATTGGCAATTTCATTATGAATTTTGGGAGAGTATACAAATTTTTCCCCAAATAAAAGTTTTCCATTCACTTTTTTTCATATCATTCCAAAGTCGAATTCGACCTTGGTCGCGATCGTTTAAACCTGCCTAATTTCCTGTTTGAAATGGCTGCATAAGAGGCTTTTCGTTTTTCAGTGCCATGGACATTTATGGGGTGGCTGCATAAGGGGCGCCCTTTTTCTTTGTAGTTTTCCAATGCCATGTCCATTTATCTACTCTTTATATCAAAGTTGAAGAAAACATTTTATCAAGGAATCAAAAATCAATGGTCACTGAGAGAATGCTTCAGTCCTGACGTTGCAGCTGAATATCAAAAGCAATTCAATATCGTTTCAATCCCAAATTTCAGCAGAGCATTGAAAAACTAAAAACGCAGAGAGAAGAAATACTTACGCAAACGGAGATGGCTCTATAAACAGGGCAATCCGTCGTGGCTTGTGATTTTCCATGGCCACAACCTCGTCTGGAGGAGATTCCAAAGCCATTGAACGATTACAGTAATTGTATCTACCAACTCTGCACCTTACCCGGGATTTTTCGTTTACAGACGAAGAGCACGGCAGATGGGCAAATGGAAATATTCTCTCAGAACATAAGTTGGTTGCTACATGTATTGCAGTAGACTTCTGATGTCTGCTGGAAGGCACCCAATTGCAATTTACATGTGAAATTCCCAATGTTGTCGCAGACAGAGACAGAGTACCCATCTTTTTACATCCACTAAAACGACCTCCGTATCTCCTTACATGTTATGAAATGCATTGCATATATGAATTCAATGTATGGGGATTTAAACTACAAAACAACTTATTTATCTCCTAACACCCAATACACTGAAAGTATTGGGCATGGCTCTCTGCTCAATGGTGTGCTGTATTAGTGAATATGAGCAAAACCGTGATCCGTTCCACTATCCAGTGCTTTTCTGTATCATTCTATTTCACACGTGTTTGGATCTAATTATAGATACCGGGACATTCTTCTCAAAACGTATCCCACGGGAATATTCCTTAGGAAAATAGTATAGGGACGTTTGGAAATAAACTCCAAACTGGTCCTATGGCTGGATTCATAAGCAAATTCAGTTGGGGTTTAAATTCGGTTGAGTATGATGTGAGTATTCTCTGAAACGGTGGTTTTGTTTAGTCTTTAAGATATTTAGAAAGAAATGATCTTCGATTGTGATTTTGTTTATCTTTCCAAGAGATTTAGAAGGAAATTATATTGGAATATGATTTTTAGTATTGATTTATGAATGTTGTGATTTAGGAAAGAAATTATCTATGAATGTTGTGATTAGTATCTAGGATGTGTAGTGTTATCTTTCGCTTTAAAATCTTTAACGATTAAAACTATGGTCGCGTGAACCAAATTTGCAATGGAAATTGCGCTTAAGGAAAGAGCTTCGAAACCAAACACAGAAGGAAAAAGAATTTAAAGTGAAGCATGGTTCCTGTCGAGGCCTGGACCTAACAAAGTGGGCAAGTGGCCGGGCACCAAGAGGGGGTTAAAAATTGTGCATTTCCCAGAACAATCATCGGTCATCGCAGATCAATAGTGCTTCGTAACCAGTTCGACGAGTGGGACTTGTGCGGAGGTTAACCCACAGTACCTCCCGGAAGTTGAAAAGTCAAGCTACGATCTGACAACCTGGATTCATTCCAAGGGTGAGAGAAGGGCTCATTCACCCGCGGGGCGATCTGCCGAAGTATTGTGGGGGCCACCCGCCAGGTGGGCTACCCCCATTGGCTCCTTACGTCAAGCGAGCGCAGTATAGAAGGTAAAGGTAAATTGGTGATATGTGCTCCCGCTCTCCAACCCTCTTTTCCCGACCAATCTCAGCGTGCTACGTACCCCTTCCTTCTTGATGTCATCACCATGCCATGTGGCCCTTCTTGCTATAAAAGTAGCCCCGCTCCCAAGCAAAAATGAACTCTCATGCGTATGTGGTGGTTGTACCCAAAGATCCACAAAACCCTACTGAACAACTCACCAAGGCCTTAACCGAGCTACAAATCTCGGAAGGGGAGTTGAAGAAGGTGCATAGAGACTTAGATTCTGCTAATGCAAGTCTAACTCAGAAGGAGAAACAGTTGGAGGTTGCGGTGACAAACGATGAGCTCATTAACAAAAATTTGCAATCAGTGACTCATGAGGTTCTCCTCGACGCAATACAACTAGTTTGGGACGAGATCATCGAAGAGATGAAGAACAAATAGGAGCACATAACGTTGATGCATGAGCAAAAGGTTGCAAGCAAGGATTTTGAGCACTTCATCATGGATGCCAAAGAGGAAGGCGAAAGGAATTCCCAAATCGCCAAGAGATTTATCTGTTTTGTAAATGAGAGGCCAACTGAGGAGTTGAGGCCCATCAACATAGTGGACAGAGTCAACACCATAATGGAGATATCCAAGGTAGTCCTGAGAGAGGAAGTGATCTGAATTGGAGCAAATTAGTAATGTTGTGATAATTCCCCATTCAGAGATAAACCCAAGATGTTTATCATTTGCTTTTTCAAGTGCCTAAGGATTCAAAACTTTTTCATAATTAATAGATTTCCATGAGAATTTTTTATGTAAATGTTATAAACAGTTTAACATAAAAACATATGTTGAACAACAACAGTGTAACAACAAAGAACATCAAAATATAACACACACCAAGCACATGATAAAGGAGTTCACCCCTCCTAGGCTACATCTCCTTGGTCTAGCGTCCAATGGGTTGGGCCTCTCTATTATGCTCAAATTACATCAAAAGTGTGTTTACAATGCTCAGATGCCTCTAAAACCTGTCTCAATGAGTTCAAAATACTAAAAAATGGCTATTTAGCCTCTTTTGCATCTCATTTGGATAAGAACTGAAGAAGTTATGACTTCTCCCAATATTTTCCACTAATTGTTCCACAAATTGCTCTAAAATCAGTAGAAAACTACATTTCTGCTCCAAAATTTGCTAAGGAAGTGAAAATTTTGTCGCACCGCGAACCATATCCTATCAACCATATTGCAATCGCAATTAGCTAGCTGCGGGCTCTTAACACTGCAAAATGTTGTGATGCGGGGTTACAGACCCGACGTGATATTAAACCGGAACTTATAAAACTCCCACGTCTAGAATCCTCCCGCTTATCGCAATCGGCAGTTCAACGAAGAAGGTTTTGTTACACGGAAACACTGTGATTGCGGACCCGCTGGGACTTTAAACTACGACATATATGTTGAAAATGTAACAAGATGATGGAGCTTAGTGGAAAGGAGTTGCCTTCACTAAGTGGGCCCGCAGGCAAATTTTGGCACAAAGTTTATTTTTAGACTATGTCTATTTTTAGACATATGGATCATGGTCTATGAGTTGCAGGATGCTATTTGTGGATGATTGGTCATATTGGTAAAAATAGATGGACTTCTATTTTTGATTCACAGCAGTGTGATCAGAGTCTATTTTTAGACTGCGAGGGTAAAAATAGAAACTGTCAAATACTATTAGCCCTTAGTAATATTTGGACTCTAGACATTATCTTATTCTCTTGGAGCACTTCAATTCGAGCTACAGATGTGGCACATGCAGCTGACAGAAGGAAATATGCTTTTCTTATGTGTTAGTTGAGTTATTGCATGGAGGACTTCAGTTAGAACTCATGCATGTGAGTTCTGTGGAGTTGGATGTGGAGTTGATGGAGTTGTGTTCAGTTGAACTAGTTGTATTCAGTCTAACTGAAGAATACACTAGTGATGAGTTGTGTGAATTGATTGTTAATTAATTCACTAATTATTAACTCATAAAGAAACTAAAGAATACATCAGTTAACTCAGTTAACTCAGTGCATGGACAGTTCAGTGGAGACAGGTGTTAGAGGTAAGTGAAAGGGTGAGTTGCTACCATCAGTTGTGCATGAGATTTGCACAATCAAATGGGATTGAGTTATGCCAATGAGGATTGCACAGTGTGGGCCAATACAAAGTGATTATAACCTCTGCTCACGTGATTTCCAATGTGGGTGATCATTTCTCTTGCAGGATTGCACAATAGAGGCAGGCAAAGCAACGGAGGAGATTTGAACCTGAGACTTGTTCGGATCTGAGCTAGTTTTGTGTGTAACAGGTGGAGATAGTACTAAGTACTTGCGAGGAGTATTGTACTATGTATTGTTACATGTTCTCAATCATTATAATATACAGATAGTGTGGGGTTTTCAGCTGTATGCTTTCCCCGGGTTACATACTGTGTTAATGTGCGCATGCAATTGATGTTTCATTGTTTTCAATGCTACTAAATTGATGATCAACATAGAGGAGATTATGTATTGTGCATGGTTCTGCAAATAATGTATGATCAGGATAATCTCTGTAAATAAGTGTCATATTATTCAAAATTTCTACATGGTACCAGAGTTGGTTGATTTGTAGAAGAAGTTCTACAGGATATCGGAGTGAAGTTGATCATCAGATCTATTTTTCAGAAAGTGTTTACATTTTATTTCTTCAGGCAGAGTCTGTAATCAGGCCAGGTAGCCTCTGGATTCATCCTTCTTTTGGAAGGTGAGATAACCGGTGAATGCCCATACAATCGATCTCTGTAAGAGAAATACTTTGTTCTCACGAATTTTAGCTCAAAAGCGATTGAGTTTTGAGCTGGTGGAATTCGAATTTGCAGCAGTGTTTTCTTAGTGTCGAAATTGAAATGTCTTTCAACATATTGTGATTGGAATATGCCCTTGAGGGCAGCTCGAATTATATTGCATGGAAAGACAGGATGGAGGCAGTGTTAGATGATAATGGGCTGAAGGAGTTCATCGATAATGATCTCCCAAAGCCTACTGATGCTGCTCACGTTGATGCTTGGCAAAAGAATATAGCAAAGTGTCAAAGGATTCTGTTGGAGGGCGTGAAGGATCACATTGTGTCCAGCCTGCATGGAAAGGCTTCTCCATACTTGATGTGGAAAGCGTTGATAGGTCCATTCCAAAGCAAGAGCGACCAGAGGAAGTTGGTGCTCAAGGATAAACTCAGAAACATCAAGTGTGAGAATGGAGAGAGTATGCCCAGGTATCTCACGAAGTTCACCCAATGCTGGGATGAGCTGGGAAGTGTGGGGGTGATTGTCGATGATGAGGACTTGGTGAGCTTGGCTCTCCTTGGTCTTCCGAAGAGTTGGCATTCCTATCAGGACTCTGTTAATGGTCGGGAGAAATTGCCAGGATGGGAGAGACTTTGGTCGGATCTTGTGCAAGAGGAGATCAAACGGAGCACCAGAGACAGTTCTTCATCCATGCATGATGAGGAGAACTGTGCCTTAGCGAGTAAGGTGAAGAAGGGGAAGGAGAAGGGTTCTCTTTCTGAATCCAGTTCTTCCAATGATGGGAAGAAGGTTGACAAGTCGAAGGTGAGATGCTTTCGTTGTCATGAGTTGGGCCATTACGCTACTAATTGCCCAAAGAAGAAGCCCAAGAAGGGATCCGAGGAAGGATCTGAAAGTGAGGAACTTGCTTCACAGTTTGAGTTGGATTTCACACTCTTCGCATGCATGGTTTCATCCATGGTGGGAAGTGGTTGGTTTCTTAACAGTGGAGCTTCTTTCCACATGACCGGTGACAAAAGTTTGTTTAGTACTTTGGAGGAGAAAGATCTCCAGATACTCATAGCGATGGGTAATGATGAGAAGTATAGTGTCTCAGGTGTAGGCACGGTTATTTTTCAGAGGGAGCATGGAGCTCGCCTTACCTTGACCGATGTCAAGTATGTACCAGGACTGAAGAGAAACTTGGTGTCGATCGCGATGCTGGAAGACGGAGGCTATGATGTAGTCTTCAGTAAGGGAAAGGTTTTCCTTAGACACATCATCACTAGATAGGTGAAGCAGATTGGTTCATGGGTCAAGAACTTGTATGCTCTTGAGGTGCCTTGAGCAGCGAGGCAACTGATGGAGACTTGGTGGTTGAGAGGGAGCGTATATTACCTCTCAACATGCGGAGCCAGAAGAAGTCTCAGACGATTGTGGAGGAGCCACGATTGGTGCAGCAGCTTCAGGAGGTTGTGGAGCAGCCATAACAAGGGAAGCTGAGAGGAGATCGAGTAGAGACATCTACTCATGCAGAGACCTCTAGTAGGGGGAAACTTCGAGCCAGGTGGGCTGAGGGATCGCATGCAGCCATACCTCCAGGTAGGAGGTGGGGTGATGTGGATTGATCGTCCCAAGGAGGAGGGGCAGGATCCTTGAGGTACCCAACCTCTTGGATGAGACCTTGCTACAGGAGCCCCAATGTGGAGTAGCAGGAACTGACTGATTGGGTAGAGACAGATGCAGATTGAGCGGCAGAGAGAGCGACAATGTAGGGAATCCCAGGACAACACATAGCTAGCAGGCTACAGCAATGCGAGAGGCACAAGTGTTTTGCACATTGCTAGGTGGCACAAAGAGGTGTGCAATGGTGCGAGATGCATGGAGATGTTGCAGTAGCGCAGATGTCAGAGAGCGAGCACTTGTCAGTAGCAGGTAGAGCTTCAACATTAGAGTATGTTACTAGCCCAACAGAGTGGTCAATTGGGAGTGTTTTTTGTTCCAAGTGTTGCTGGAGCAAGTGGACCGGGCAAATGTGTTGCATGCAGAACATTCCAAAGTTACAGGATAGGGGTTGCAGATAATCCATATCTTGTTGAGAGGGAGTGTTGAAAATGCAGCAAGATGATGGAGCTTAGTGGAAAGGAGTCGCCTTCACTAAGTGGGCCCGCAGGCAAATTTTGGCGCAAAGTTTATTTTTAGACTATGTCTATTTTTAGACATATGGATCATGGTCTATGAGTTGCAGGATGCTATTTGTGGATGATTGGTCATGTTGGTAAAAATAGATGGACTTCTATTTTTGGTTCACAGCGGTGTGATCAGAGTCTATTTTTAGACTACCAGGGTAAAAATAGAAACAGTCAAATATTATTAGCCCTTAGTAATATTTGGACTCTAAACATTATCTTATTCTCTTGGAGCACTTCAGTTCGAGCTACGGATGTGGCACATGCATCTGACGGAAGGAAATACGCTTTTCTTATGTGTTAGTTGAGCTATTGCATGGAGGACTTCAGTTAGAACTCATGCATGTGAGTTCTGTGGAGTTGGATGTGGAGTTATGGAGTTGTGTTCAATTGAACTAGTTGTATTCAATCTAACTGAAGAATACACTAGTGATGAGTTGTGTGAATTGATTGTTAATTAATTCACTAATTATTAACTCATAAAGAAACTAAAGAATGCATCAGTTAACTCAGTGCATGGACAGTTCAGTGGAGACAGGTGTTAGAGGTAAGTGAAAGGGTGAGTTGCTACTATTAGTTGTGCATGAGATTTGCACAATCAAATGGGATTGAGTTATGCCAATGAGGATTGCACAATGTAGGCCAATACCAAGTGATTATAGCCTCTGCTCACGTGATTTCCAGTGTGGGTGATCATTTCTCTTGCAGGATTGCACAATAGAGGCAGGCAAAGCAGCAGAGGAGATTTGAACCTGAGACTTGTTCGGATTTGAGCTAGTTTTGTGTGTAACAGGTGGAGATAGTACTGAGTACTTGCGAGGAGTATTGTACTATGTATTGTTACATGTTCTCAATCATTATAATATACAGATAATGTGGGGTTTTCAGCTGTATGCTTTCCCCGGGTTACATACTGTGTTAATGTGCACATGCGATTGATGTTTCATTGTTTTTAATGCTGCTAAATTGATGATCAACGTAGAGGAGATTATGTATTGTGCATGGTTCCGCAAATAATGTATGATCAGGATAATCTCTGTGAATAAGTGTCATATTATTCAAAATTTCTACAATATAAACATACATCGCGTCTGGGGTCTATCGCTTTCAGAACTCACCTACGCTGGGACCAATTCTTGTTACTGCTTCGATTGCGATATGTGATCGCATCGCTAACCTTGCCTGGGCCTTGTTCTGTTCTCCCCTTCACCATCTGCGATATGCAATTGCGATTAGATCGCATTGCAACCTGAACCTGTCGAGGGCCGATTTGTAACACCGAAACACTTACCGTTGCGATATACGATTTGTGAGGTCCAATGGCGAGCTACCACTTGGCGCCTCCTTATTTGCTGAAGACTTGCCACATCATCCCAATCCTGCCATGTAGGCAAGTCAAACCTAAATTTTGACTTGCTCTAACTTCTGCTTACAAACTCGGTTTTGAGTGAAGTTTGCACCATTGGATTCAGAATAACGAGCTATTCAATCTAAAGCAGAGTTTGAAAAGATTCTGACACTTTGATTTTTGAGCATAATTGTGAGCACCTGATCACTCCTCCCCATAGAAGCCTTTTGGACCCCAAAAGGATCACTTTCAGTTATTGAACAGATGAGGGTATTGTTCCCTCACCTTCTCCACTTCAATCCATTTGGTCTTTGATGGATGTGTACCTTTGAGACCCACCCGAAGATAATCAATATTTCCTCTTTTAGTTGTCGTTGTCCTTCTGAAGTATAATGTCTTGCTGAAGCATATCAAGGTATTCTAGAGAAAAGTCTTCAATAGATGGAATTTGAACATTCTCTCATTAATCTTCAATCAAAGGAGGTTCATATAATCTCAAATTTTTAACATTAACAAAGGAATATATTTGCATATATGAAGGAAAATCAAGGTTGAAAGCATTATTACCAATCTTTTCCAGAATTTTAAATGGACCATAACAAATTGGTTTCAGATTTTTACCTTCACCTTGAATCCTTTCCTTGCTAATGTATAACCAAACTTCATCACCTACTTGAAATGATCCACACGATGCTTATCATGCCTTGCCTTATACTTGCCTTGACTCTTTTCTAGTTGCTCTTGAACTGTTTGGTGAATCAATTGAATTTTCTCAATGAATTTCTTTGCCCTGTCTATGTCATTACGTCCATCTACAACTACATATTTCTCAAAGATGAAATCCAAAGGCGAATTAGGCAAATACCCAAGACATGCCTCAAAAGGCGAAGTTAGAGTAGAAGAGTGTTTTGCTCGGTTGTAAGCATGTTGAATATAATGCAACTATTCATCCCACAACTTAGGATGTTTTCTGCAATATCCTTTTAGCAAATGAATGAATGTCATGTTAACCACTTTAGTTTCACCATCTGTTTGCGGATGAAAGGTTGTACTTTTCTTTGGGTGTCCATCGAATTCCATAAACTTGACCAAAAATTCCCAACAAATTGAGAATCACAATCACTTACAATAGAAGTAGGCAATCCAAAATGAACCCATACATTTTGAAAGAAAAGTTGAGTTGTTTGTTCAGTTGTAATTTGCTTTTTACAAGGCAATAACATGCACATCTTGTTGAACCTATCCAAAACTACATACAAATAATCATGACCTTTCCTTGACAAAGAAAGACCTTCTACAAAATCCATAGAAACACTTTCCCGTGGTCTTGAAGGCACTAGAAGTGGTGTGTACAATCCTAGTTTCTTATTACTAGGCTTACTGACTGCACACAATGAACAACCTCTTATAAAATGTGACACACTTTCAAGTATAGGAGGCCAATAAAAATACCTTTGAAGATTTACTATTGTTTTACTTACACCGAAATATCTAGCAATAAGAGAAGTGTGCACTTCCCTTGCGACATTTACTCTTTCTCCCTGCGGAACACAAAGTTTTCCCAAATGATACAACATATTATTATGTACATGGTAGTCTAATTACTCAACTTGGTGGCCTTGACTCAAGTTTAAATATACCTCTTGAAAGTCAGCGTCCTGTGCATATTGTTCAACATAACTTTAAGAAAAAACTGAATTATTCTTGAGTAAAATGGCTACATTTACAATCGATCTAGAAAGCATATCAACAACTTTGTTATATATACCTTTCTTGTACTTGATTACCAAGTGGAATTGCTATAAAAATCCCATCCAACGAAAGTGCCTTGACTGTTGCAATTTACTTTGAGATTGCAGATATTGCAGAGGTTAATGATTGGTGTGAATAGTGGTTTCTTTTCCCATCAAATAATGCTTTCATTTCTTCACACTCTGTACCAATGCGTAAATCTCTTTATCATACGTAGGATAGTTTATAACAACACCATTAAAAATCTTAGAATGAAATGAAATGGGCTTACCATGCTATAAAAGCACTGCACCTATGGCGTAATCACTTGCATCTGTTTGTATTTCAAAGGGTTGTTTCAAATCTGGAAATGCCAAAACTGGAGTTGAACTGATCTTTTGTTTCAAAGCATCGAATGTTTTTTGTTGTTTGCCTCCCCATTGGAAGACAACCTTCACGCTAGTCAACACATGTAGTGGAGTTGATATGGAGGAGAAATTGGCAATGAACTTCCTCTAGTACTGCACTGCTCCTAAAAAACTCCTTACTTCTGTGATTGATTTGGGTATTTGCCAATTCACAATGACCGAAACTTTTGTAGTATACCTAGGGGGGATAATATGGGGTACAAAGGGAGGTACCCAAGGGAATAATGTAATAATGGGATGGGCCATAGTAATAAATAAGGTGGTTAACCCGTATCATGTAAGGGACCACAAGTAGTTAGCAATAATGTAATAAGCCCATGGTATTAGATAGATGGTATTGAGGGAACCATAGTAATGACCCATGGTATTGTATGTATGAGGCCTATATAGAGGCTAGAGACTCCCCATTGAGAGATGTGAAGGATTATTGTATGAACAGGCATATGGCTTGTGGAGTGTTCTCCTTCCTTAAGGAGTGAATGTATGGTGTTGCCCTACCTTAAGGGTTTGATATTAATAAAGTGAAGCATTTCTATCTTATTATTTGTATTCTCATATATTTTTAGATCAGATCTATAACAAGTGGTATTGGAGCACTTTCTTGGGCAAAACGAAGTATTTTTATTTTTATTTTTTTGCAGAATTTTTTTGGGCGGCGAGTTTGCAGATCAGATCTGTATGTTTTGGTGCAAAACATGTAGAATCTAATTGTAGATATGAGTTTTTGGCAAAAAAGTACCCAATTTCAAAAAAAAATATCGGCCAAATCAGAGTCCATATGAGGGAGATATTGCTGATTTAAAAATCAGCCGTGTTGCAAACATTTTTCAGGGCAGCGAGTGTGTGGATCAGATTTGTATGTTTTGGTGCAAAATCTGCCAAATCTAATTGTAGATCTGGGGTTTTTGCGAAAAAATACTCAATTTGAAAAAAAAAATTGGCCGAATCGGAGTCCAGATGAGGAAGATATAGCTAATTTAAAAATTAGCTATGTGTAGACATTTTTCTGGGCAGCGTGTTTGCAGATCATATCTGTATGTTCTGGTGCAAAATCTGCAGAATCTTATTGCAGATCTGAGTTTTTGGTGAAAAAATACCCAATTTCAAAAAAAAATCAGTCGAATCGGAGTCCAGATGAGGGAGATATCGCTGATTTAAAAACAACTCTTTTTTCAGAAATTTTTTGTGACGGCGGGACAAGTGCAGCGCGAATCTGAAATTCCAGTGCCTAGATCGGGATTTTTATCACATGGGAAGAAGCAGAAGGGTTGTTCCATTTCAGAAAACAGGTCATAATAGGGATTTTGAGCAATATTGACTAATTTGTGGCCATTTCAAATTTTCGCCAAGTAAGTGAATTTTTTTTCTTTTCAAAACACTCTTCATGGTAGTTCCAGATTTTATAGGAAAAGATGATGGTCCTACTATTGAAGAACACATAAAAGCACAAAAGTCATTATGGGAAAAACATTGGAAATTTTGGGTAGTGGCTAATTTTAGAGGTGAGGCTGCCAGATGGTGGAACTCACTTTACAACAAAGAGTTGTCCGAACTTTCGGATAAAGAATTTGAAAAACTCCTTTTGGACAAATGGTCTCATGCTAGACAACAGGGGAATGAGACATGTAAGGGGTTATTTGCTGCTGGTATCTCCTTATTGCACGTTCATGGATGTATTCAGAAGGAGAAAATCATTGTGTCTATAAATCCTAGTTGCAAGCAAAATTTTATAAATGTCAATTTGACAAAAAAAAATGCAAGTTCTAGCAAAACACATTGAAAACACACATGTTGTTAATGAGGATGTTCAAGTTTATAAAGATTTGAAGCTTTCTATGGATAAATATGTGTTGCATTGTGATTTTCATGCTTCAGATATGGCTAATGTGGATGTGGTTTTAGGATACCCTTGGATGGAATCTGTGGGTACTAGCAATATTAATGTGCAAAAGAAATTCCTGAAACTCTGGTTTAAAAAGAAGAAAAATACATTACAGGATATTTCCATCAATAAACACATAAAATTATAACCCAAGAAATAACAAGATCTGAATATAGATAGAAATGCTTCTTTATTGATATCAAACCCTTAAGGTAGGGCAACACCATACATTCACTCCTTAAGGAAGGAGAACACTCCACAAGCCATATACTCGTTCATACAATATTCCTTGACATCTCTCAATGGGGAGTCTCTAGCCTCTATATAGACCTAATACATACAATACTATGGGTCATTATTATGGTTCCTTCAATACCATCTATCTATTACCATGGGCTTATTACATTATTGCTAACTACTTGTAGTCCCTTACATGATACGAGTTAACCAACTTATTTATTACTATGTCCCATCCCATTATTACATTATTCCCTTGGGTGCCACCTTTGTACCCCATATTATCCCCCCCAGGTATACTACAACTTTAGAGGGGTTAATCTTTAACTCACCTCCTCCAACCATGCGACCCAGATACACTAAAAAAGTTTCCCTGAATTCACATTTAGACATCTTCATAAATAATTGTTCTTTTCTCAAGGCATCTAACACTTTCCTAACATGCTTGACATGCCCTTCTCGTGATTTGCTGAGTATCAAAATATCATTTAAATAGACAATTAAAAAATCATCAAGAAATGATCTTAAATCATTCATGATTCTCATGAATGTAGCTGGAACATTATAAAGACCGAAAGGCATAACCAGCCACTCAAACAGTCCCTGTTTGGTTTTAAAAGTAGTCTTCCATATGTCCTCCTTAGCTATTCTAACTTGATGATATCCACTTCTCAAGTCTAATTTCGTAAAATACTTTGCATTTTTCAACTGATCTAGCAAATCATCTATTCTAGGTAGTGGGTATCAATTATTTATTGTGATCTTATTTAAAGCTTGATAATCTACACACATGCGCTAGGATCCATCTTTCTTGGGTACCAATACAATTGGTGAACCACATGGTGAAGTAGAAGGACGAATTACTCCGTTATCTAACAATTCCTGGACTTGTTTTTTAATTTCTAAACTTTCCAAAATTGACATTCGATACATACCAATGTTTGGGAGTGGACAGTCCTGCTGTAGCTAAATTTCATGTTGAATTCCTCTTTTTGGTGGCAGTCCCTTTGGTTCTTGAAACATGTCCCCATATTGATTGACCACATCAACCAATTTAGCTTTCAACTTCACATCATAGCCTGCAAAGGATTCTTGCTCCGTGTCATTCTTCTGCTTGATCATGAGGAGCACGAGACTCTTGCTAGAATTAACCAGTCGTTTCATTTCACCTACGCTTGCCAAAGACAGATTAAGTTTCCTGCAATGCCCTCTCACAATGTACTCCACTCTGTTTTTGAACAAATGGTATTTGTTCTCAAATTTGTGGAAAACTTCCTTCCTGACATGCAAATACGGACTTCCCGACACAATTCCTGAGATATCCAATGGCACAACGTCTAATTCAACTTCATTAATGAAATTAGCGGTGATTGTAAACCTGAAAATACATTTCCATGTGACCTTTAAATTAGCATCCTTGGTTATCCATCCCAATGGATATGGTTTGTGATGGGGCACGGTTTCCAGATTCATTTTCTTAACCAAATCCGCAGAAATTAAGTTGGCCTGCAATCCATTGTCAAACATCGTATCGATTTTCATATGTCTGGAAATGACTCGGATATGGAATAGCTCTATTCGGTTTTCCTCATTTGAAACGTTGTGGGTATTATTTTTTGCATTGGTACTTGCTACGACTGTCTCTTTGCTTGCTTTTGTCACGATTTTTCCTTTGGTGACTATGGTTGTGATTTTTCTTTCATCCTCTGAGTCTGAACCCAAGTCTTGTTATGCAGCAACACTGGTCTTCTATTTCCCTTTATTGTTGAATTTCTTTGGTCATAATTATGGATGAAGCTTCCAACAATGCACTTCATCATGTCCTTCCTTGGAACAATTCTTGCACACGGTTTCTCCCCTTCTTTCTTAACAGAAGCATTTTTCTTTTGCTTTCCTTTAAACTTCTTCCCTTTTTCAACACTCTGAAATGGCTTCTTCTTACCTTCTTCCAGTATATTTGTCCCTCTTGCTTCTAGGTGTGTAGCTTGAACACAATCCTCATCACGATTAGTGGGGCTGAACATAAGAATAGTATGTTGAAGATAGCTATGTCACCCTCCTATGTATTTCAACAAGGTATCTTGTGATTGTAAGTCTACTCCTAGCATAAGATCTCTTTTCCTAAACTCTTGAGTATACTCTTGCACATTTTGACCTTTCAACTGTCTGAAATTTTGCCAATTCGTAATGGATTTTTGCATATGAGCTAAAGGGTAGAACTGTCTTTTTATAGTAGCAATGAAATCAAACCAAGAAATAGAAATCTTACCATGTTTTTTGATCTTGTCTTGAGTCCTTTCTTCCCACCATACAAGTGTTGCACCCTCCATTCTCAAAGAAGCCAATTGAATCTTGATATCATCCTCTTGAAGGTTCTGAATTCTACAATACACCTCCAACTGGTGAATCCAGTTATCCAGCTTCTCTGCATTAACTTCTCCATTGTAAATAGGCAACTCGAATTTATCATCAAGCTTCAAAAAAGGTGATTTACCAACCCCTTTTGAAGAATGATGATGCGTATGAGTAACGATGGTAATTGTGGAAGAGTGTGAAGATGCTTTCGAAAAAGAAGATAAAGAAGATGGTGGAGATGGTGGAGGTTTGCCTCCATTCCCATTACCTCCTTTTCCTTTATCTTCTTTTCCATTACCTCCTCCTGAAGAGCCTTCTCCATTGGGAAGCTTGGAACTTTCTCCTTGCAATATGTTGTTCCTCTCTTCATAGAGGACCTTAACCATCTCTGTCACATCAAATAAATCCTTTCTGAAGGTCTTCTCATCTTCTGTCATGATAGGTTACCCTTCATGAGACATGGTCTCTGAAGACTCAACTACAACTTGAGGTTGTATTGGTGTTGGAATCTCAACTACAACTTCTGCAACATGAGGTTGAACTGGTGTAGAAGACTTTGGCAACCTTTCTCTTCTTCCACTTGACCCAACTTCAGGGCTTTCAACCAGTTTTCCTTCACCTTTTTTTAGCTTTAACCTTGTAAGCATGACATCAAATTGCAAACAATTAAATCCTTCTTTCACAAGAAAATCTAGTAAGCAAAACCAGTGCTCTAATACCAACTTTATCTGAATTGGAGCAAATTAGTAATGTTGTGTTAATTCCCCATTCAGAAATAAACCCAAGATGCTTATCATTTTCTTTATCAAGTGCTTAAGGATTCAAACATTTTGCATAATTAACAGATTCCCATGAGAGTTTCTTATGTAAATGTTATAAACAGTTTAACATAAAAACATATGCTGAACAACAACAATATAACAGCAAAGAACATCAAAATATAACACACAACAAGCACATGATAAAGGATTTCACCCCTCCTGGGCTACGTCTCCTTGGTCCAACTTTCAATGGCTTGGGCCTCTCTATTATTCTCAAATTACATCAAAAGTGTGTTTACAATGCTCAGATGCCTCTGAAACCAATCTCAATGAGTTCAGAATACTAAAAAATGGCTATCTAGCCTCTTTTTGCATCCCATTTGGATAAGAACTGAAGAAGTTATGATTTCTCCCAGTTTTTTCCACTAATTGTTCCACAAATTTCTCTAAAACAAGTAGAAAACTACATTTTTGCTCCAAAATTCTCTAAGGAAGTGAAAATTTCGTCGCACTGTGGGTCATATCCTGTCGGCCATATCGCAATCATAGTCGGCTAAGTTGCGGGCTCTTAACACTGAAAAATGTTGCGATTCGGGGTTACGGACCCAACGAAATATTAAACCAAAACTTATAAAACTCCCGCGTCCAGAATCCTCCCGCTTATCACAATTGTAGTTCAACGACGAAGGTTTTGTTACACGGAAAAACTGTGTTTGTAGACTCGTTGGGACTTTAAACTACGACATATAAATGTACATCGCGTTTGGGGTCTATCGCCTTTAGAACTCACCCATGCGGGACCGATTCTTGTTACTGTTGCGATTGCGATATGCAATCGCATCACATCGCATCAATAACCTTGCCTGGGGCCTGTTTTGTTCTCCCCTTCACCATGTGCAATATGTGATTTCGATTAGATCGCATCGCAACCTGAACCTGTCGGGGGCCGATTTGTAACACCAAAACACTTACTACTGTGATATGCAATTTGCGAGGGCCAATGGAGGGCTGCCACTTGGTGCCTCCTTATTCACTGAAGACTTGCCACATCATCCCAATCTTGCCATGTAGGCAAGTCAAACCTGAACTTTGACTTGCTCTAACTTCTGCATACAAACTCGGTTTTGAGTGCCATTCACACCGTTGGATTCAAAATGATGAGCTCTTCAATCTGAAGCTGAGTTTGACAAGATTATGACACTTTGATTTTTGAGCATAATTCTGAGTACCTGATGAGGAAGTTAGGATCAAAGTTAAGCAGTGCCTTCAAGTAGTATTAAAAGAAGTGGCCACCTTTAATGCCGAATTTGACAGGATAATACAAGCCAGGTTACCCAACTTCTGGGAACCGCGTGGGGAGATGATCCTTTAGGAATAGTATAGTCAGAGACTTGTTGAAGCTAAAAGCAAGGCAGGTTTATCTCATGAGAAAACTGCCACTCTCAAAGGGAAAACGATGGTAAATTTCCTGAAGAAGGAATTCCAACTACTGGGAATGGTGAGAAGTCTTTTTCATCATAGGTTAAGTTACATTGGTATAATCGATCTAAAGGTCAGTTATCAACGATTCTTCTCTGCTCTGCGTCCACCTCTAGTACTATGGCAACGATGCAAGCAATTTGTTAATCCACCAATTGTCTGCATTGTCGAATTGTCGACACAACATACTCCAAAACGTGCTACAACGGTCCATCGTCCTTAAAAGTATTTCTAATTATTTCGATCATGACATCTTATTTGCATCTTTTATTTTACTCACATTTTTTAGTTGTATTTCATTCTATTTAGTTTGTTACTCTTCAGTTAAGTACAACTATGTTATCAGACACGCTGAAATTTTGATGTGCTTAGTCATCATGAATAAATCAAGAAGAGAATATTTTGTAACGACCTCTCTCTTTCTAAGAGGTCCTATAAGAACAATTTGGAAAAATAATAGAAGGGTTCAGAACTTTTAGCAAGAACTGTTTTCTGGTTTCCATAAGAACAATGTTATGGATCTTGACACATGTATGCTTCTCCAAAAATTAATCCAAAGTTTTTGGTGATTCTGACTCATTGGGTTTATAGTGTGTTCGCTCCTCTATGTGCTTACATATATGTTGAATGTTCTTCTTAGATCTCATGTAAAGTAGCAGCTAGATACATTTCTCAATAAAAAACAAATTCATTTAAATTAGATATTGATGAGTAATGTTTGTATGGATATGGAAATCAAGTCTTTAAAAGCGCTCCATGTGTCTTCATATCTCATAAACATTTTTCCTGTCTCGCTTCTTTCTAGACTCGGATGTATGGGATTCTTAAGTGCTTAAGCTTTGTATGTTGGGTTTTATCTCTATTTTCTTCTTCTATCGCACCTTTTAAAAGTTGATTAGCTACAAGCTCCAATCAGAATTGGCCATCAGAGATTTATGAATATCGTTCCTATGGAGTATTATGTGTATCAACCCTTACATTGCATCTCTTATGAATGGTTCTGAATCTACCTCATTTGAATTATATGGAAGAGTAAAAGTGCTATGAATTTCCAGTTAAATATGACAACACTTAATAGGATGTCCTAGGCAATGGTCTCCTTTCAACCCAAAGACTATCTCTAGGAGCGACAACATGTAGGAAATGAATTATCCATGAATATTGTGTGATATATATATATATATATATATATATATATATATATATATATATATATATATATATATATATATATATTAGATGTAAATGGTTGAAAAAACTTAGTTTAATTTTATTTTGTGATTTTACATAGTTCGAGTAAAAGTTAGATTAGAGATTTATGGATTTTATCGGATTTCTTTTTTAAGAAATAATATTTGAGGCTTTAGAACCAACATTAAGGTTGTTGCGAGTATAAAGACATAGGCACCAATTTATATTTTCCTATTTTTGTGTTTATTTTGTTTTCAACCATATAGACAATATATAGATCATTTTTGCACCACACCTCTCTTGTAATTACAATGTTTAATTTTTTTTTTCCTATAAATTTCTGGTTAATGGTTGGGTATTTTTAGACAAAGTAGCTTCTTTTAAAGAGCTCACAAAGCAGTTTTATAATTCAAATGAATAGACACATGATGTGTATATGCAAAATGTAACTTTCGACCATTTCACAAATGAATGAAATTATAGTTTTTTTTTTTTTTTTTTTTTTCCTTTGGAAAAAAAAAACAACATCATTATGGTTGTTGTATATTATTTCTCTATTCAAAATCTAAATATAACATGATAAACTTGGAGTTCTATAGTGTTTCTTAAGGTTAAGGCATTGGAAGAAATATTACAATTGTTCTATGATCACTTGCTTATCCAAAATTTGAAACTATGATATGATTGATTGAGGGTTCATGGTGTCTTTTGAGCATTGCATATTCAAAGTTTGAAAGCATGACATGATTAGTTTAGAGTTAAACTATATGCTTGTTACTAGAGGCCCTCTATAATTCAGTAAGAGGAAAATGTTGTAATGGTGCATTAGCTAAAAAGTTAAATCAAATAATAATAATAATAATAAAATATAATAACCACTTAATAAAAAATAATAACATGAAAAATAATTGCATTCGATTCGATTCAATTCAATTTATTATTATAATTTTATTTTTATTAATAAAATACAAACATTTTTTCTGAAAAAAAAAACACCATAATATACATATCACATTAAAATTAAATTAAATAATAATAATTTATACTGGTAATCCTAATATTTTAAAACATATAATTAATAAACTTATAAAAATTTAATAAATTTAAATAATAAACTTTTATATATATATATATTATAAGTTAAAATAATGATTCATATTCATATTATTATATTTCAAAACTTCATATTTTATAGTCATAAGAATGGACAAGAAGACAAACTTGGATGAGTTAACTAAAATGTTATATATGTGTGTATTATCATATTTTAATAAAATTAAAAATAAGAACATTTCTATATGTGTGTATGTGAAAATTATATAAATAACATTATTAAGAATAAGTATAAATTTCTCTTAATTTTGTATTTACGAAGAGCCAAGAGGGTTCAAGTCTCTCTAGGTGCAAATCCTTCCTCAAGTTTTCCACTCAAAAAGAGGTTTACATCTTGCAAGATTTGATTCCTCTCGGTGCTTGATAGATCTGGAATTAAGATAGATCTATACTAGTTAGCTAAAAGTAAGATTTTTTTTTAATAAAGTTAGAATATTTTGTAGTTTCAAGGAGGAAGATCGGCCGTGCCTGAGAGCGATTCGAGATGCCTCGGCCCTTGCAGGCCGTCCCTTGCGCGACCTGCTCCCCCAGCGGATTGAGCAGGCCACTTTTCTGATTTTCGACCCCTTCTGCCGGTCAAAGCGACGCCTCTGCTATCCTGATAGCAGATCCGGATTGCAGGTCCTGGAGAGCTCAATCCATGAGCGCCCCCAGCCCTGAGGGCGGATCCGATTGAACTTGTGGGTGTTTATGGAGGTATGGCCAGGATCTGACCTCAGCTAAACTTGAGATCATGGAGACTCTGGGCTCCCCCCAGGGTCCATCCGCTCCATCATCCCTCTCGCCTGCGAAGGCCTTCATGCAGATTCTGGCAGGGCTGCCTAAGAAGAAAGCCCCTGAACCCTCGAAATTTGTGAAAAGATTGGAGGATATCCCGGTGATTTCCCTTCCGCCCGAAACCCCGATTCAAGTCGCTCTGTCGCTGTTCGATCGAGCCCTCGTTGGTCAGTTTACGGGGCTCTGGCCGTCCCCTAAAACTACGGAGAGCTGGGTAACCAGAAACTGGGCGCCGTTGATCAGAGAAAGCGTCACCTCTTACTTCCTGGGGAGAGGATACTTCCTCTTCGAATTTACAGCAAAGGAGGACAAAGAACTGATCTTCCGAAACGACCCCTATTTCATGGGTCCTCGGGGTCTGTATCTTAACAAATGGACCCCGGACTTCGATCCTGCAGTCGATGTCCCTAACGCAGTCCCTGTGTGGGTCAGACTCCCGCACCTCCCGGTCCATTGTTGGAATTGGGACTCTCTGCGGCATATTGGAAACGCTTTGGGGAAATTCATTGATCAAGCAAACAACAAGGATCAATACGACTGCGCCCGGATATGCGTAGAAGTAGACCTGGAGGTAGGGCTCCCTGAAGCCATCACGATAAAGGTTGGAAGCTGGACGCATCTGCAAAAGCTGGATTATGAGCAGTTACCCTTCAAATGCCGGAAATGCCACGAGTATGGACATTTCGCCAGAGGCTGCCCATCCAACGCCGAGGCCGCACAGGGAAAAGATGATGGATGGAACCAAATCAAGCGCCACAAACCCAGGAAGACGGGAGGACCTAGTAGCAAAGGACAACCATCTGCTCAAAATACTGCACCTCCCTCAGGGAATCGATTTGATCCACTCATCTCTCAACAAGAGAAAACCCAGGATGCTGAGATCCAAAAGGAGAGCGAGCCTACAGAGGAGACTGGGAAACAAAACCCTGATTCTTCAAGCAAAGGTTCTCCTCCAGCCTCCAACAAAGACACAAATGAGGAAACCCCTAAAAGCAAGAAAGATGAAGACAATGAAGAAGAGCAGATCACAGATGACTCAGAAGAGGAAGGAGAAATAGGTGAGTCTCAAGCCTCGGTCAGAAGATCCACGAGAGGCCGGAAAACGGATAGAGAAAAAAGAGAGGAGGAAACATATAAAGAAAAACTACAAGGCAGCCAGCCCACTCTGGAAAAATTGCTAGCCTCCAAACCCAGAATGCCGAAAAGCCAGCCCCATGGCTCCAAGGGAGCCCACCAAAAACACAAATAATGAAGATCATCTCCTGGAACTGCAGAGGTATGGGGAGCAAGATCAAGGAAGAAGCCATGCGTAGTCTGATAAGAACAGAGACCCCAGACATACTTCTCATCCAAGAGACGAAGCTGGAAGACTCTGTCTTCCGGCAAACAAGCAAGAAAATATGGTTCAAAAGTGAAGCAAGAGCAGTCTCCGCAAGGCGAGCCTCGGGAGGCATTGGTACTCTTTGGATTGAAAACAAATATGCAGTCATCACTGAAGCCAGCAACACTCATTGGTTGCTATTGAAAATCCAGGATCTGAACACTAAAGAAACTCACTGCATCTTCAATGTCTACTCCCCAGTCAATGCTGGGGAAAAAAAAGCATGCTGGGATTCGATAAGACTTCAAGCAGACCTCATGAATCTGGAGAATATCATCATTGTCGGAGACCTCAGTCTTACACTCAGTTCGTCTGAAAAAAGAGGTGGTAGCGCCGTTCGTGATCCGGCAAGAGAATGGGTGGAGGACCTCATGCAAGACTGGGACCTGATTGACATCAAACCCTCCTCCGGTAAGTACTCTTGAACCAACAAAATAATAGGTCCGGGGCATATAGCAGCTAGATTAGACAGATTCTTCATGCAAAGTTCTTATTTATTGCTGGGAGTAGAACCAAGAATGTGCATTCTCCCCAACAGTATCTCGGATCATAAACCCATAAAGCTAGAATAACTTCCTCACCTTGACCTGGGTCCTATCCCCTTCAGATTCAGCCCAAACTGGATCAAGGAACCAGACTTCATGCAGCTTGTCAAGGATTGTTGGAATCAATCTATTACATGATCCCCCTTCTTCATATGGGAAGAAAAGCTCAGAAGGGTAAAAAGAGCTCTAAAACATTGGGCCAAAACTCTACCCAAACCGGATACTGAAATAAAAAATATCAAAGTAGCCCTTGCCAAACATCAAACTCATATGGAAGATTCTCCAATCACCAAAGATCTGCTTGACCAAGAAGCCCAACTCCAACAACACTATAATAAAGCCTGCCTTGCAGAAGAGGAATACTGGCGATTAAAATCTAGAAGCCTCTGGCTAAAATCAGGAGACATAAATACAACATTTTTCCATAAGCAAGCGCAGAGCAGAAAATGTTATAACACCATCTCCGAGATCAAGGTGGACAGCGAAACATTCAAGGAGTTTATAGACATAAAGAAGGCAGCCCACGCCCACTTCCTAAAGTTATACAGCGAAGAAAAGGTACAGCACCATGCTTCAAATCTTTTAGAAACGATCTCAGCCAAAATTTCTCCAGGTATGAATGAAACCTTGGAGGCCAAAATAACCAAAGAGGAAGTCAGAAAAGCATTAAATGACATGGATCCGGACAAGGCCCCTGGGCCGGATGGATTCACTGCCAGATTTCTTCAATCATGCTGGCCCATTATTGAAAAAGACCTGATTAAAATGATCCGAAAGTCTCAGAACTCCCAAAAAATAGGTGGGAGCACAAACTCTGCCTTCTTAGCCCTCATTCCAAAGGAAAAAGGGGCCAGCAACCTTAGCAGATTTCGGCCAATCTCCCTATGCAACATTGGGTATAAACTAATCACAAAAGTCATAGCAAATCGTTTGAAGCATATACTCCCTAAAATAATCCCGGAGAATCAAGGCGGCTTCATCCAAGGGAGGCAGATAGTGGACAACTTCATCCTTGTCCAAGAGGCAATCCACTCAAGTCTCCACCGTAAAGAGCAAGGTATGATAATTAAACTTGATCTAGCAAATGCATTTGATCGTGTAAATCACAGTTTTTTGCTAGAAGTTATGAACAGGTTTGGATTTGGATCAAACTTCATTAGCTGGATCCGGGCCTGCGTTTCGGAACCATGGATTGCCCCTCTTGTGAATGGAAGAGCCACAGACTTCTTTAAAGCTTCAAGAGGACTCAGGCAGGGGTGCCCTCTCTCTCCTCTGCTTTTTGTCATTCAAGCATCAACTCTCAGTTTCCTCCTGGAAAAAAGAATGCAAGAACAAGAATTAATGGGACTGCGTATAGCAAGAGGAGTCAAGAACATCAACCACGCTTTGTTCGCGGACGACACCTTGCTCCTGGGCGCTGCCTCCCTCTCCACTGCCTCCAAATTCAAAGATGTTCTGGATGAACTCAGCATGGCCTCTGGTAGCGTTATCAATAAGAACAAGTCCCGCATCTACAGTTGGAATACCCCGCCCAGACTTCTCACAGATATCTCCAGGTGCCTTGGAATCACAGCCTCCGCTTCATGGACCTCCTTCAAATACCTGGGCCTCCCGGTTGTACACAAAAGAATCTCCAGCAAAGATTGGCTTCCCCAGCTCGAAAAATTTCAAGCAAAAATTTAGGCCTGGGGCTTTACCTGGCTCAACTATGCTGGTAAGTCCGTCCTCATCAAATCAGTGCTCACTAGTCTTCCTATTTTCCAATTTGCAGGAATGCTTGCTCCTTCAATCATCCTAAAAAAATGGACGAGCATATTCGGAGATTTTTCTGGAAAGGTGGAAAGCAGAATGAAAGAAAAATCCCCCTCATCAGCTGGGAAGCTATTTCTAAGCCTCTGTGGGAGGGAGGGCTTAACTTTAAAAATCTGGGCCATATGAATGTAGCAATGGCGGAAAAGGTCATCTGGAGAGTTATCGCGCCCAATCCTGGTTGGGCTCAGACATCTCTCAGGAAAAAATATCTCCGAGGTCCTCGCTCCAGCTGCTTAGACCATGTTATTCGACTGCCAAACTCGCCTTTCCTAAAACTCTATGATAAGGCCGCCTCTCTGATAAAAAATTATTGTTATAGAATTCCAGGTAACGGCAAGAAAACAAAAATTTGGTTTGACAGAATCCTATCCTCTGTCCCGATCAGCGACAGAGCGCATTTGGGCGAGCTCCGGGAGTGGATGGAAAGAAATAACTTAAACACGCTCTGGGATATCTCCGCTTGGAAAGGCAGTGAGTGGACTGGCTGGAAGTCTATCGATTTGCCAGATCGCCTGGCCGCTGACTGGGCCACGCTGATCGATCTTCTACACGGCCTTGCACCCTTGAACAGGTATACTCATGACGCTATCGGCTGGGGGAATAAATCCAAAGGGTATACGGTGGCTGAAGGCTACGTTAAACACAGAGAGAGGCCACACGTCCCCATCAACCCAGCTCCATGGCAAGCGATCTGGCGAACTCAGGCGTGGCCCAAAATAGACATGTTTGCGTGGATGCTGTGCCATGGCAGAATCCTTACCTTTGACCGTTTGCAGAAGCTGGGATTCAACGGTCCCTCCATATGTCACCTATGTAGCAATAGTGAAGAAACAGCTGTGCACATCTTCCTGGAGTGCAGATTTTCTAAACAGATTTGGAGCGCGCTGTTATATGTCTTGGATCCCTCCTTTCACCTACCGAATACAATGGCAGACCTCTTCGCTAACTGGACTTCAAATTACCCAGGGCCTTCTCCTCAGAATCAGGTAATCAAATCAGCCTGGGCCATCCTCCCAAAGGTCATTTGCTGGCAGTTGTGGCTGGAGCGCAACAGGAGAACCTTCAAAAATGACAGGCAGCACCAAAAAATTATTGAAGTAAAGATCAAGTGCCAATTAAAGGAATGTCTGTCCCAAATCAAAGATGATGCAAATCTCACCCATCAAGACAATGTTTGGGGCGCCTTCCTGGGATTACATTTCCTCCCAGCAATCAGAAAAGCACCTCCTCTCAAAGAATGGCAAATCAGGAAAACAGAAGCTGACTTCCAAGACTGGATTAAAACTCAATCAAGCTACTTCCTTTTCTTCGATGGAGCAGCTAAGGGTAACCCGGGCAGAGCAGGTGCTGGAGGGGTCATCCTAAATCCAACAGGAACAAAAATACGCTCATATGCTTGGGGGCTTGGACATATGACCAGTACACAAGCTGAGGCCTTGGCCCTTCTGCAAGGCCTCAAGACCCTAAAAGAGCTGAAAATAAAAGAAGCAACAGTTATAGGAGATTCTCAAATCATAATAGGTGCTATGATCTCTAACTCCCCTGTAGCAGACCTCAATCTAGCCAGAATGATCTTCAGAATCAAGGCCCTTGAAAGTGACTTCCAGAAGCTGAGCTACTACCATATCTTGAGAGTCCACAATAAAGAAGCTGACAGCGAAGCAAACAAAGCAGCCCTTCTATCTGCCGGGGTCAAGATGAAAGAAGGAAAAGAGTCATGGGAAGCTATTCCTTAACTTGCAGTCCGCCATGTTTTACTGCTTGATTCAAAAAAAATTTGTATGTATATCCAAGTGGGGGAAAATAGAGAATATAGAATCTAAAGATCTTGATGCTAAGGGGAAAATCACAAGTAACATCAACAACCACACTTTCATAAGTGAAACTCCTCAGGATCCAGGCATCCTTATTGTACACAAAAATTTGGCATTCAAGCCAGGAGGAATATAATCACAATATAACCGTTTCTGTCAAAAAAAAAGTTAGAATATTTTGTAGATAAATATAATAAAACATTTATGTGAAATAATGTGCCATTCTATATCTATATTAGTATCATCCATGGATTTTCCAATAAAAAAAGGAATTTGAAATTAAAACAATCCTCTAACAAAGTATCCAATTGCAGTATCCAATTGCAATAGTCGTTTGGAATGTTATGGTCTCCCTCCAATGTTGGTGGGAACAAACCCATAACGATGCTAAAGGGACTCTCAAATAGCTTGAATTAACTTAAGAAATAATTCCATATAAACCTAACAACTAAAAAACAAAACAAAAAATTATTAAAAATTCATAAAAGGGAAAAAATATTTCATTTAGTGTAAATATTTAGTGCAAAAATTAAGGGTGAACATAAATGTCATCGAACACTATATGGAACTACATGGA
Source organism: Pinus tabuliformis (assembly GCA_031772625.1). Lineage (NCBI taxonomy): Eukaryota > Viridiplantae > Streptophyta > Pinopsida > Pinales > Pinaceae > Pinus > Pinus tabuliformis. The sequence goes on along the minus strand of CM062819.1, from coordinate 337,230,932 downwards.
TTTTACTACTTATACGGATCTACATTTAGAAGTATGTAATGGCATCGTGTTGGCAAGTGAATGTTGTGTACAATGTGTAATGGAACTCCACACTAACATGCGAACCTTTAACCTACAATTCTTGTGGGGAGACTATTATGTAGTAGGGCCATCATTTCTTGCAATTCTTGTGGGGAGACTAGTATGTGATAGGGCCATCACACGGTGAGCATACTAAAACCATCTAGCTTCACATTTCACATTGCAGTTGACAATGGGTGTGCTCACCAAAAAAATCTCTATTTAACATTTTTCAATAAAATGTTTACTTTGATTTTTGCAATGATCAAAATATGAATGTCATTTTATATTAAAAGAGATGGGTTGCAACCATTAGTTTCCACAAGTTAATAGGCTTTAATATTTAACTACAATCGAAATATTTAAAGCATTAATAAAATCCTCGAACATGTCAAATAATGGATACATCACAATCAGGTCCATGTTTAATAATATAAACAATACACACATTGTCATGTCTATCATGCAAATGCTACAATCATGCTCATCTTGAAAAAATAATCATATTCTTCCTCTTTCTCTTCCTCTTCCTCTTCTTATTTTTTTTCTTCTTCTTTTTATTTGTCATTTCCTTTGCGGAGTGGCAGTGGGGGTTGTGTCTATAGTTGGCTCAAGGTCAATTATTGTGGGTTGCTACCCATCCACTATTAATTTAAGAGGAGTTGTCACTAAAATAATTTTCTCAAAGTCCTCCTTTTTTGCACTTAAACACATTTGGTAGCAATTGGATGGTAACCCACCGTTAAGGGGTTCCTTTTATTTAACAAAAGATTTATAACCAAAGTAGTAACAAGAGATTTCAACCGTACTAACATCCACATGGTCACTAGCGTGATTTTAGAAATATCAAGATTTGTAACCCTAGAAATGACTACCATTACAACCCAAGAAACATCTTCTTTTGTGAACTAACTAGCATTTAAGAATTTGGTCGATATTCTAAACACCATTACATGTATAGTAATAATGATAATAACAAGTGTTGCATAGCAACTTAGTCCCTGCCAAAAAAAACTAGAAAATATATAATGGATAGATACATCTTAATATGAAAGTACACAAGTAAAGAGTGTTCTTTGTTAGAATATAACTAAAATAAGAAAAATATTTTTTATTCGTAAAATTTGTAAAGGAGGATTGAACCATCTATTTAATAAAAAGAAAGATTTTAATCTTCTCAAGAGAAAATTCATGAGTAGTTGTCAATTATAAATTAGGTATTGACACTATCAGATCATAATATGTTTACATCATCTCATATATACTAGCTATTAATATTGTGCAATCGGTAAAAGGTTTTATATATATATATATATATATATATATATATATATATATATATATATATATATATATATATATATATATAATGTTGATAAAAATCTTCACAAGATTAGGAGTTTCAAGTAGAACAAACAATTGAAACAACTTTTAACTTTTTTCATTAGTTATAAGATTTTTTTCTTGCTTTTTCTATTTCAGTTTATTACCTTTTAATTTTGACTCATCTAATTTTTTTTTTGCCTATTTCCTTTTTTCTTTTGTATTTTCAATTCTTAAAATAAGAATTCAATTCTTTTCACCAAGAGAATGATACAAAAATAAAATTTGAAAAAAAAAAAATCTTATGATTTATATTAGCAAATATGTAAATATTTATAGTCAAAGCATAACTAATACAAAGTCAATGATGAATTGATTTCTATAGTCCTTTCCTTAGGCAGAGAGTAATAATAATGAGAATATAATTTAATTCACAACTTAGCCAAACACCAAATTGACATTTGACACCTCCTTGTTTGTGGGATAAGAGACCCGACCCTCACTACGCAACAATTGGTTGGTTACTCTACAAAGGTGTGCATACCCTACCTCTCTCTAGATTTGACCCTATGATCTCCAAGGAGGAAACACATGTTCTTACTAATTTGGCCTACTCAAATTAACATCTAATTATTAATGTCTAACTAGACCCATAAAGAATAATTAGATAAATGACTCATAACGAAGAATGGAGATGATAATTCATCAACTCCTGTGCAATAATATAATAATAATGAATACTTAAATATTTTTCATTTATTATAAAATATTAGTTTTTATTTGTGCTTGAAATATAAATATGTTTTTTTATAAATAAAAACTCAAAATGTGTCAATAAAAAACCTCTATTAAGGAAGCTTAGGTTTTTGAAATGTAATGGTTAACCCCTTAAATTGAATAAATTAGACATGGAATCAATCAATCTTGTCATGCCTTTAACCTTACTATTCAACCTCTATTATAAATACCTAGATAGGTTAGCTCACTTGTTTTTTTTTTTCTAAGTAAAGACTAGTTCTATATTAAAAAGAGAAAATTATGTACATGGTGGACAGTCCTTCCGAGGAGGCCGAGGCCAGTCCTCAATCAAAAAAACCTGAACAATACTGACGAACCGGTCAAGCGGTTTTACAAAATATGCTTCATAGTTCTGATTTGTCCTGACATTCTGACTAACTGGACTCGGACTACATTTACCATAAACAACAGAAATCGTAACTAGACAGAGCCATTTAACATAGTTGACTCTAGAACAAGGTATAACAACTGTATTGACAGTACTAACAACTAGGGGCATTAGACTGAAACAAACAGGGTGAAAAAGCTGCAGAATCCACAACACAAGTTCAAAAAAGCTTGACATATGCACCCGAAGAAGATTAGACCTCCTGGCTGAGCGACGCTTGCTGCTCCTTTTTCTCCGGGCTTGGTGAGGGCAGCCAGGTGACAAATCCATCCTCATCTAGAATCGGCTCTCCGCGAGAGTCAGTGACCAGGTGAAGCCAGCCAAGACCATGCTGAGAATGTTCGCTGGCCTTTTCCTCGTTCTTGGCAGGGTTGGAAGGCGGAGGCTCTTCCTGGACCGGGGTTTCCTCATATAAAGAATCAGTCCTGTAAACCAGACCATTCATGTCCCCCAGGAGAATGCTGCTTTCCTGTGCGCTTGTGGAATCAGGGGAAGTCGAGCTGGTGGTGCGAGGCTCCTCCTCTGAGATATACACAGTGAAATTTAACGTGACCACTGGACGAATTAGCCTGCTTTGGAACCTGAGGCGGAAAGATTGATATGAACTGCTTGGGATAAATCTCTCCTGGTCCGATGGCAGAGATGAGGGGGAAGCAGAGGTAATCGGGACTACATGCTGCACGTCCGCAGGAGCGAGGCCAGTTCTGAGGCCAGACCGACCCCCTCGTCGCGGAACACCCCTGCTACGCGGCATAGCACCCAGAGCGATAGACCTGAAACGCCACTCGAGCCTGAGAACACTGGAGTCGTGAGGAATTATGAGCGTAGCACAAGCATCAATCGAAGAATTCTGGCCATAAACTTGAACAGGCCTCATATTATAAAGAGCTGAGACATTAACTGCCGCGGGAGAATGGCACATTTCCTTAAGCCTGGATCGCATCAAGGACTGAGTAGCCATGCTCGCCTTGAATGCAAATTCCCCTCGAACCTGAGCAGACATGAAATCACCTGCCTTGAACTGCAACTTATAACTACCAACGCAGACCTCGGAGTACGCCTGCCTGCCAACCGTCAGGCTTGATGGTGCGGTGGCGTGATGCATCATTAATAGTTGGAGTTAACACCCGCATCCGGGTAGGTTAGCTCACTTGTTAGTTTTAACCCTATACAATTAATTGTTGCAAACAAATTCTTAAAAAATAAAAAAGATGCAATGGCGCACAAACATGCACACACATATTTAACATAGAGATTTTACCTTGTAAATGCAAACCAAGAAAACTAGAAATATTTTTCATTATATTATAACTTTACAATGTTATAATATAATATGTGTATCTCACAATATCCATAAACCCCCAATCCATTAACCTTGGATTAAAATAGAATTGTAATTCCTTGACCTAAATTGCAAAACCATGGGTTGGACCATGATGCACCATAAACTACTAAAAGTAAAAAAAGTTTTCCAAAAACATATGCAAAAAACCACCCTTTTTAGGGACTCCTTGCCCCCTTTGCACCCAACAAATATGAATAACACGTGGGTGTACTAGTGCAAATAATATAATATATACTCAACATTACCTCACTTGTTTTTTTCCTTTCCATAAGGGGGTCACAAGGTTATATGATCAACAATCCAGGGCACCAATGCCCATTGTTTCTCTACACCAAGAGAACTTATCAGTGCTCACAAACTTTATTAGTAAATCTGCAACATTCTAAAAGGTGTCCACCTTCACTAACAACAACATCTTATCTTCAACCATGTTTCTGACAAAGTGATATTGAATATCAATGTGCTTTGTCCTAGAATCATAAGCTAGGTTGTTCATCGAGAAGATTGCACTCTAACAATCACAATCTATCCTTACAACTTGATGTACCCACCCAATATCTAAACACAATCCTTGTAACCATATTGTTTTTTGCTTGCATGAGTGGTTTCCATGTATTTAGCTTGTGTAATTGAGAGTGGCACTACAATCCATCTCTTACTCATCTAATTGATTACCCATCTAAATAGGTTAAACACATACCCACTTGTAGATCTTTTATGATCTAGATCTCCATCCCAGTTTGCTTCAACAAAGTCATGTATATCCAACACTTTGTCTAGTCATGGTCTTCCATGGTAGGACAATCATTAACCAATAGTGCCATGCAAATACCTAAAATTGTCTTTGCTACTGTCGAGTGCTCCTTCCCTAGTTTTGACATATAACTGCTCAATACTTCCACTACATGTGTAATGTCTAGTGTAGTACAAACTACTACATACATCAAATTTCCAACTATATTAGCATATAAAACATGGGGCATGTATGTTCTCTCTATTTCTTGGGACACTAATCTACAAATAATTTACACCTATAGGAATAGGGATCTTTATCGATTTGCAGTCTTGCATTTTAAACATCTACAATATTGTCTTGACATACTTCCTCTAATTTAACCAGAGTTTCTCGTTTGCTTAATTCCTTATAATTTCCATCCCTAATATGAAATTTACAGCACCAAGATCCTTCATGACAAATTTAGAGGGCAAATGAGTTTTCATATCTTAGATGATTTCCTTGCCATTTTCAATTGGAAACATATCATCAACATACAAGACCAAATACATAAGATGATCTCCAACTAATTTAAGATACAAACAATGATAGCTTTGCTCAATATGAAGCCAGGTCCTAATATATAAGTATCAAATTTTTAATATTGCATCCTTGGTGATTGATTTAACCCATACCAGGAGTTTTTCAATCTACATACAAGCTTTATATTTCCCTTCATTGCAAAGCCTTCTCACAACTTCAAGTAGATATATTCTTCCAAATCCCCACATAGGAATGATGTCTCCAAGTCCATCTATTCTACTTCAAAACCAAAAGTAGCAACAACAAATACAATAATTATAATAGAAGTTAACTTGGAAACTGTAGAAAAAATCTCACCAAATTCAATTCCCTCTAGGAATAAAATTTTGCTATTAATTGAGCTTTTTATTTCTCCACTTTTACTTTTGCATTCAAATTCTTCTTAAACATCCATTTGTTGCCAATGGGCTTTCTTTTAGTGAATAACTCCACTTGATCTCAGGCCTCATTATTGTCCACGGGTGTCATTTATTTAAACATGATTTTTTTCTAGAGTTTGTCACCCTTTGAATCCATTTCCTTGCTAACAATTCTACTACCATCATCAATAATAAACAAAGCAAAATTAGAATAAAAATCAAGTGGAGTATACCTTTCTAGTTTCCTTATTTCTTAATATGATCTCCTCAATGGCGGAGTATGTGGTTTGTTTTATTTTGATTCATGTTCTTCTGTAGAGTCTAATGTTATTTTTTGGTAGTAGTGGACATGTGTTCTAGACTCTATGGTGTCTAAGAGGCTAAGGAACACAAGATCTCCAGAACCCAGAAAAGGTTTCACAAGAAAAGCCTTAGAAACACCTCAATTAGATTAATTAGCCAATTATTAATTATTTTCCTAAGTCTAACTTAGGAAAACTAGTTAATTAACTTAGATTAATTGAGGAAAACTGATTTCGATCTAGAGACTTCCAAAAAATTCACTTGATAGAGTTAAGATGATCTTAGTCATCGATTGTGATTACATCATGGCCATTGACAGGTTAGCGAGAGATTATAACAGCAAGTCGATGGGGTTTGGAGAACATACACTATACATTCAAGCAGTTCGGCTTACCCAATTGCAGTGATTCAACAAGGGTCTAGTTGAAGCAGAGGGAGACGTTGATAATGGGGTTTCAACAGGGATTTGGGAGAAGGATTTTAGATAGGATTTCATGAGATTTTCAGTGTCTCAGTGACAGGAAGAGGAGGCCAAATTTATCTACAAAGGAGGTCGATTCAACTAGTGCGAGTAGCCAGTGCAAGTTGCCCAGAGGAGCTTATTTTAGTTTGTCAGTGTAAAAACCCTTGGTTGATTTTCCATGTAAATAGAATAGAACCAAGGTCATGGGACACATATTCCAAGCTCAAAGGTGGGAAAACATTATAGTGGGCATCACCTGTGGTTTATTTATAGCTATGGAAATTGGAAAACGCATTGGTAAATGCAAAGAGACAATAATTGGCATTTAATTATGAAAATAAAGGAAAATAGGAGAAAAGGAAGGTGAAGAGACACAAATTTTCATGCAATGGAAATTAGAGAAAAAAAAAGGAAAATGGAAAAGAAGAGACTAGACATCAATAATAAAAAGGCACCTGAGAATCAATTGACAACTTTTGCTCATCTTTTGATCAAGACTAGTAAAGGAGAGGAAAAAAGCACTTGGACAAGCAAGCAAGGAAAGCAAGGGAGTGCAAGAGGAAGCTTGGACAATTGCAAGTAAGGACAAAGATTAGTTGTGGATTGCAGGTAACAGTGTGCATGTGAGATTTAGAATGCTAGTTTTTGGATGCATGGCATATGCATGTGGTTCCTTGGTTATGTGTTGCCATTGGCATGGAGATTTTCCTGGATTGACAGTGGTTTCAACCTTGCCTTTCCAATTTCTAGATATCCATGTTGTAGTGGGTTCCCCATTTGGTTTTATGATTGTTTCTTTGGTTTCCTATTGTTGTGGGTTGGAAAAACACTCTGGAGCCTTGAAATGGATTGGGTTCCCTGGAGGCTATGGGTTGAGTTACTAGTCCCTGGAGCTTGAGGGTTGGGACAAATGCTCTAGAGCCCTGAAACAACTTGGGTTCCCTCGAGGCTGTGGGTTGATTTACTTCTTCCTGGAATCCTAGACAACTTGGGTAGAGACCAATATGGTTGATATTAGTGATTTCTAGACCATATAAGTGAAATCACTGTGGTTGAGGGTTGAGGTGGTTTGGCCTGTGGAAGCCCTAGTTAGTTTTATTTTGGTGTAACTCTTATGATAACACATTCATGCTTGGAATATAGCGCAAGGTTAATTGGCTAAAAGACAAATTTGGTTTATCCAATCTATGGTTGGGTGGTATGTGGAAGTCCCTAACTTGGTTGGCATTTTCACATGTTAATATGAGTTATTTCTCTATTGTGATCTATGAGCACTTGTACTGGTTATTATTGTGATCTTATGGACGATTTGTCACAGTTTCTATTTTAGTTATATTCATGGTTTTATGATGTGCTCTAGCTATGGATCCCTCTCATGATTTGATAAGTTACTAGATGGTTAATGAATGCATGGGATAACAAGTGTTATTGTGACTAGCTTGAGATGGCACTGACCTTTTTGGTGATTCTCAGATTAAGTTCAAAAGTTTATGATTAGATATGCATTCATGACCTGTAGTTTATATATTTGTCATGTGTTTGATAGGATGTCTATCTTGCATTAGGCATGTATTGGTCAAGATATAGCTCAAGTTTTGTTTGTTTAGCATTGTTATCCTTATTGACATGAGTCTGGAAAGTTACAGGTAGTTATGGGCAGTGGTTTGGAGGCTAGCCTGAAAAAGTGGCATAGATCTTACGACCGCGTGCATTGAACTGAGGGATTTGGGTCATAACCATATGCAGGCAAGCCTATGGATGTGATTATAACATCCCAATTGCATGCACAGTTTCAAGGGTGCAATTGGGGAGTTACTCTTGTGAAAAAGAGTTCCAGCTCAGGGATTGATCACCTAGGGTAGTTTGTAGGCTCCAACATGGTTTGTAGTCCCTGAGGGATGGTTTTAAGTTGTCAATTAGTCGGATCCACTTCCATAACTAGAACTTGGAGGTTGGATCATATCATAGTGACAATAAACTCATGTTACCATAGAGAGCTTGTAACACTGGGTAAATGTGGGAGGGGTGGTTACACGGTGGTATCAGAGCTTCCAGCTTCAAACACTTGGATTGGATGGGCTAAAATGTGTTGATTTCTCGTAGCATTGGATGTTCTCTAAGTCCAAAAATTTATAAGGAGGCTTGGACACATGTATTCCACAATACTGCGAAATCGTTTTGGGAAATTCCACCCGGAGACAGTTTTATTAAAATAATTAATTATTTTTAATGGGGCCCTAAGTCTAAACTTAGGAAATTAAAATAATTAAAGGGTATTAATCTAACTGTGGGTGAAACTTCTGGAAGAAGATGAAGTGTTGGAAATAATACTGAGAGGGGGGGGGTGAATCAGTATTATCAAGTCAATAAAACTTTTTCATTTCCATAATCAGATTCATATATTCTACTTCCACAACTTCTTATGATTAAGTTAATTGATCTTCAATGATTGCATTAGAACATTATCAACCATATTAACAGATGCACTAACATAGAATAGATCATCACACATAAGGCACACACATGAACACCATGATATAAGGTGGAAACCCAATGCGGGAGAAAACCACCTGCTGCAAGTCAATCTTCTTCTTAATAAGAAAATCCTTTTACAATATTTTGTACTGGTGCAGTCTTATACCAGTACGGGAACTACAACCCCCTTTGCTCTTGTACTAGCTGATCCATTTACTAGTACGCAGGCTGCTACCTGCTACAATGCTCCAAAGATTTCCTTTAGCTCTTGTACTAGCTTAGATACTAGTACGTAGGTGCTGGCCTACAATCTTCTCTCCTCCAGGTACCGCGTTTCATCAATTTTCAGACTGGATACACTGAAGCACAACACATAATCTGAAAGGCCACATTTCATCCAATTTTCATACTGGACCCAACAACAACATTGAAGCTCATAATTAAACAACTTTCTGAATCACCCAATCACTAGATCAATACATATATAATGAGAGTTATCAACCAGATCTAGTCCACCAGATCATATAAGGATAAGTCATTATGAACCTAATCCAATCATCTATCAATACTGAAGCTAATCATAATCATTCAATCAATCACTACTGTTATAATACCAGACATTACTTCAAAACCCAGAACACAACTATAATAAACAGGGGCAGCTAAATAGATTTCATGAAAAGTCCGCAGCTTCACCAGTATAACACTTGCGTGCATCCGCACCTTCCTCTGCTGCTTGCCTGCGTACCCACGCACTGTGTCTTATGAACTGCCTGCGCACCTCCGCATCTGCAGCTCTTCTGGGCCTGCGTATCTGCGCACCTGCAACGCTTCTGCGCCTGCGTATCTGCGCACCTGCAACGCTTCTGCGCCTGCGTATCTCCGCACTTTTCTTTCACTGCACTTGCGGTCCTGCGGGTATAGACAATTTTCAGACTTCAAGGATAACCCAGACTATCAGATCTACAGATCTGATCATGCGCCGAGGAGATATCAACCCATTAGTAGATCCGACTTGTAATTCTCATGTTTCTCCTTGATATTGATTCAACTCTCTCTCACAAACCGATTACAAGAATTTCAGATCTAGCTTCTCTTAAGATCTTCTAATTTCATAAGTGTCTAGCCAAATGATCTCCTTTGCTTTATATAGGCAAGCTCTTCCTAAAATCATGGATCAATACCATAGATAACCAATACAAGGGGCCCAAAAACATGGGGCTCAATAATAATAATAATAATATAAAACAATACCACTGACCAAACCATAGGATCAAATACGTCGGGCTAAATACTATGGTCCACCATTGGATTCCCACGTGAGAATACTTTTTCACTGCATGAAAGTGCGTGAACTAGGGTCCGCACCTTTTACATGGTGTACCTGCGGGTATGTACGCACTTTATCTATGATATTCCTTCGGGTCCGTGCCTTTTGTACTGTGTACCTGCGTACTTCTTATTTTCTTCATTATTGTGAGCAAATCATCAATCTCTGCTACTGACCTGTTGTACAGTGATCCATCACCTGTATGAGTTGCCATCAAGGACAACACTTTAGCCATAATACCAACACTAAAATGTGTTGATTTCTCGTAGCATTGGATGTTCTCTAAGTCCCAAAATTTATAAGGAGGCTTGGACACATGTATTCCACAATACTGCGAAATCGTTTTGGGAAATTCCACCCGAAGACAGTTTTATTAAAATAATTAATTATTTTTAATGGGGCCCTAAGTCTAAACTTAGGAAATTAAAATAATTAAAGGGTATTAATCTAACTGTGGGTGAAACTTCTGGAAGAAGATGAAGATCGAGTCCAAATGATATGAGCCATTGATTAGAATCTAATATGGGCCATTGGTTCTCAATTGGAGGATTATAAGAAGGAATTCGATGGGCATTTGGAAAACACACTAGGCAAATACTCAGTTACTCGAGTAAAATTGATTTTCTCATTGGTCGAAGTTTGACAAGAGGAAATTGATTCAGAGGGAGAGTTGCAGGTGAGGAAGAGAGAGAGGGTAGCAACATCAGTCAGGAGTGAAAGAGAAGAAGACGTAGAGAAGAGAAGGAACAACGCAGACGTTGTGACGTAGAGGGACTGTGTAGTCCTCACGCAGAAGTTGACACAGTGAGACGCAGAGGGGGCAATAGGTCCTCTCCTAGATCAAAATCTCGTCGGAAAGTGTGAGAGAACTGTCAGTAAATTTCTCACAGAGATTCCTCTTCTGTTCTATTGGTTGTATCTTGTACATGAGATTTTTTTGTTGAAGATTAATAAAGAATCCCTCATCTGTTGCACTGGTTTTCTCGCATTGGGTTTTTCGAGGGAAAATTGTCCAAAAATAACTGTGTCATTGTGATTATACTTGTGCTAGTATTTTTCCTTGTATTTACTTTCCGCGGTATTTTAATTGTGAAGGCCGCAGTAGAATTTATTTCGATATTTGTCGTAGAAACACTATGAATATCTTATTTCTTAATTAATAAGCAGATGAAATAATATCAGTCACTACAGTTGGATTTCTATCTAGAAATTTTCACATGGTATTAGAGCACAAATTGTGAGAAGAAGGGCTCATAAGAAGAGAAGAAAAGGATTTCAAAATTACTGTAGAGGCAGTGCAGTTCAAAGGCCAAGGAGGATGAAATTTTGAGGATAAATCGATTTCTCTGAGTGAGTCAATAGAGAAATTTGATCTCCTAATCGAAACTTACCAGAGGCATAAGGGAGTAGTGCATTTTTCCTTCCAGAACAGATCTTCATTTGGGACATAGATATTTTGTAGTAGTTGTTGTGGCAGAAAAGCATCAGAAATCGATAGGAAAATAGCACAAAGAAGGATGGAAAATCAAGACACCTTTGGATTATCTTCTAGATTAGAAGAAGAATTCGAATGCTTGGCAAGTTCAGCATCGACAGATATTTGGTACATTGATAGTGGGGATTCAACCCATGTGACTGGAGTATGAGAATATTTCTCAAGCTATCAAGAAGAGCAAATGGACTTCCAGATTACTATGTGAAACAAAACGAAGTGTACTCCAGTAGGGAGAGGCACCATAGCATTTCAGATGGAAGCAGGAATAAGCATTCGAGCCACTAATTCATGTGCCTAGGTTAGGAATGAATCTAATTTTAGTGTCCCAATTATAGGACAAGGGATACGATATATACTTCATTGGAAAGAAAGTATATGTCAAACATCCAAGTTAGAAGAAGAAGAGACAAATTGGAGCTCGAAGAAACAAACAGTATAGGTTGCAGCTTGAGTCTCCAATCGCACTAATACGCAACAATCTTAATGGTGAAAAGGAATTGAATGAGCTATGGCACAGGGAAATGGGACATTTACACCATGGAGCACTGAGGATGCTCAGAGAGACTATTACAGGAGTTCCAGTTCTTAGTATTGAGCATGATGATATATGTAGAGGATGTGTACTAGGGAAGTATGCTAAAGCAGATTTTTCTAGGAGTAAAAAAGAGTAGAGGGTGTATTGGGATTGATACACTCAAATATTTGTTGTCCAATTTCCACAAGATCTCTTGGTGGTGGCGAATACTTCGTCACCTTTATTGATGATCACTCTAGAAAATCCTGGATCTATTTCTTAATGACCAAGGATGAGGTCTTTGATTAGTTCAGAGAGTTTAAGGCTCTCGTTGAGAACATGACAGGGAAAAAGATAAAGGTATTGCATTCAGGTAATGGTGGAAAATATATGGACAAAGACTTCACAGATTTCTGCAAAAAAGAGGGCAACAAAAGAGAATGGACAACTCCATATAATCCGGAGCAGAATGGAGTAGCAGAGCGTAAGAATAGAACTATTGCTGGGGAATAAAGGCTATGTTGTATGATAACAGATTCTGATGGGATGAAGCTTGTAACACAACGGTGTATATCCAGAATAGAACTCCTCATAGAGCTTTGGGGAAGAAAACACCCAAATGTGTCTTCATAGGGAAGAAGTCGAAAGTCAGTCATCTCAGAATATTCAGAAGTGTGGCATATTGTCACATTCCAGACGAGAAGCGTAGTAAACTAGATCAGACTACAGAATAGGGGTACCTCATAGGATATAACGAGATATCGAAGGCATACAAAATCTACATTCCTAGGAGCAGGAAGATTGTAGTAATATGGGATGCAACGTTCATGGATGATAAAGCTTTCAAGAAATCCCGAGAGATGTTAGCAGAGATCAGTTAGTAGATATTCCTTTAGTCCATCAGTAGTAGGGTCAAGCAAGGAGGACAAGCAGGAGGACAGATACTTGGAACCAACACAATGACCAATACCAGTATTTCCTCAGAAGAAGGAAATCCAAGTAGTTCTCAGTGGGTGGAATGACAGGAACAAGAGGGGGATTTGATTGAGTCTCCCACCACCAGTGGCAAAACTAGTAGAGAAGTACAACATAAATTAAGGGATGCAGAGGAGTTTGTCAAAGCTCCTAGAATCGAGAAGAAGTAACATATATAGCCTAACAGGTACCAAGCCTTGGTAGCACAAGTTGAAGAACCCTTTAGCTTTCAAGAAGCCATACAACACCAAGTATGGGTGGATGCCATGGTAGAAGAGTATAGTTCTATCATGACGAATGATGTTTGGGAAGTAGTACCTAGGCCAGAGGATAGATTAGTTGTGGGATCAAGATGGATCTACAAGATCAAGTATGTTGTATATGGCAATACAGAGAAGTACAAGACTAGGTTCGTAGCAAAGAGGTACACACAAAAAGAAGGAATAGACTATGAAGATACCTTCACCCCAGTATCCAGATAGACCTCTATCGAACTTGTTATATCCCTAACAGCTCAAATGATATGGGATATTCACCAGATGAATGTCGAGAAAACATTCTTGAACGGGGTGATAAAAGACGAGGTGGATATAGAACAACTTGAAGGCTTCAAAACTCATTAGAAGAGAATTCATGTGTGTAGGTTAAAGAAAGACCCGTATGGGCTCAAGCAGGAACCACGAGCATGGTATGGTCGGATTGATAGTTACTTGTAGCAGTTGGGATTCATCAAGAGTGATGATGATCCCAATATCTATTATCTAATGGTGGACAATGAGCCACTTATTCTGGTATTATATGTGGATGACTTGTTTCTAATAGGGTCATCTAGGCTCATAACGGATTGCAAGAATAATCTTGAAGCAAAATTCGACATGAAGGATATGGGGTTGATGCATTATTTTCTAGGGTTGGAAGTGTGGCAAAAGGATGGGGAGATCTTCCTTGGACAAGGAAGATATGCTACAAAAATTCTGAAGAGATTCAGAATACAAAATTGTCGGTCCATGGCTATGCCCATGATCACCAATTGGAAGAAAATATATGCATCAGGAGACAAGGAAGTGGACCTCACCTTGTACAGACAACTCATTGGGTCGCTCATGTATCTGGTCAACACTAGGCAAGACATTTGCTTTGTTGTCAGCACCCTTAGTCAGTTCATGGTGGAACCGAAAAGAGTTCATTGGGCAATAACTAGGCACATTATTAGATATGTGCATGGAACAATCGGATATGGGTTGAAATACACCCAAGAAGATGACGTCAGGTTGATTGGATTCACAGATGCAGATTGGGCAGGTAGTTCAGGAGATGGGAAAAGTACCTTCGAGTATTGCTTCATTGTCGGATCAAGAATGATCTCTTGGTGTAGTAGGAAACAAAAATCGGTAGCTCTAAGCTCAGCAGAAGAAGAATATATGGTGGTCAACACAATGACGTGCGAAGCTATATGGCTTAGAAAATTGCTTGTGAGTTTGTTCAGGAGAAGGATGGAGGCGACCAGTATTTTCTGCGATAATCAGAGTTGTATTAAACTCTATGGGAATCTAGTATTTCATGATCAATAGAAACAAATTGATAACATATGTCACTTTATCAGAGACTGTGTTCAGTGTGGGGCAGTATAGTTGCAGTATGTCTCCATAGGAAATTAGGTAGCATACGTACTCACAAAAGCTCTAGGAAGAGCTAAGTTCATCCAATTCAGGGTGAATCCATTTCAGTAGCAAAAACAAATGGTTTCTCAATTGCAGTGCTAGAAAGTTGCAGTATAGATGCAATGTTGGCATTGGCAGGGTCAACAATAGTACGGATGCAACATTTGCGCGGTAAATGGTGGGAAGTGATGTAAAAAATTAGCAGCACAAAGGGAGATGTTACATAACAGGGTGATGGTTCAGCAGGGTGCATTGCAAGAGCACATTCCTTGCTAATTGGGAGTGTTGATATCTTGTAGTATCAAATGTGCTCTAAGTCTCAAAATTTTTAGGGAGGCTTGGACACATGTATTCCACAATACCCATAAATTGTTTTAGGAAATTCCACCCGGAGACAATTTTATTAAAATAATTAATTATTTTTAATGGGACCCTAAGTCTAAACTTAGGAAATTAAAATAATTAAAAGGTATTAATCTAACTTTGGGTGAAACTTATAGAAGAAGACGAAGATCGAGTCCAAATGATTTGAGCCATTGATTAAAATCTAATCTGGGTCCTTGGTTCTCAACTGAATGATTATAAGAAGGACTTTGATGGGAATTTGGAAAACACACTAGGCAAATACTCAGTTACCTGAGTAAAATTGATTTTCTCATTGGTCGAAGTTTGACAAGAGGAAATCGATCCAAAAGGAGAGTTGTAGGCGAGAGGAGAGAGAGGGTAACAACATCATTTGGGAGTGCAAGAGCAGAAGATGCAGAGCAGAGAAGGGACAACGCAGAGGTTGTGATGCAAAGGGATAGTGTAGAGGTTGACGCTAGGACTGCGTAGTCCTCATGAAAAATTTGATGCAGTGAGACACAGAGGGGGCAATAGGTCCTCTCCTAGATCAGAATCTCATCGAGAAGTGTGAGAGAACTATCAGTATATTTTTCATAGAGATTCCTCTTCTATTCTGCTGGTTGTATCTTGTACATGAGATTTTTTTTTCTTCTGAAGATTAATAAAGAAACCCTCATCTGCTGCACTAGTTTTCCCACATTGGGTTTTTCCAGGGACAATTGTCCAAAAATAACTATGTCATTGTGATTGTACTTGTGCTAGTATTTTTCCTTGCATTTACTTTCCACATTATTTTAATTATGAAGGCTGGAGTAGAATTTATTTTGATATTTGCCGTAGAAACAATGTGAATAACTTATTTCTGAATTAATAAGTAGAAGCAATAATATTAGTCGCTGCAGTTGGATTTCTATTTAGAATTTTTCACAAAATGCATATGGTTATGCATGCATGTTAGTTGTTTATGTGTTCACCATGCATGCATGTAGGTTACTTCTTGTTATGATCATGATATTTATGTATAATGTTGATATGTTGATGTCATTATGTATCTATATCATGCTATTTTGGATTGATTATGCAGATGTGATTGCCTCCCTTGAAATACATTGAGGTATGATTTGTTGAAAAAGGCAACAAGAAATTCTCAATTTGATTTTTCCTTGATTAAATTGAGAAAATTCGAATTTCCACATCAAAAGACAACTAGGATGCAGTTAACTTGTGTGACATGGCTTGTGTCACACAGTTTCCTTAGTAAATCTGAGTTGGAGGAGTTAGAGTTAAATTAAGCATGTGTAATTTCTAATTTGTAGTAATCAAGGTCAGTTATTTCAAGTTGTTTTTAGTTAAACTAGTTCCAACTATTGGAGGAACTAGTGGAAGGTCAGTTGTGCAGTGAGACTTCAGTCAAACTCAATGATCATCCAGTTAACTAATATAACAACCAAAAATAGCAAGTGTATATAGAGAATTCAAGTTCCCAAGCTATGGCGGAGATTCCAAGGTAGTGTAACATTAATTGTAGAGTAGTCTTGAGTGTACAAGTGTTTTATGTAGTCAGATGATCAACCTTGGGAATTGCACAATCCATTTTGGAGAAATTCCTAAATAATAGGTGTCTAATTTCTCAAGGAATTGTGCAAGGAAATAGGGGCTCAAGCAGAGGCATAAATTGACTAAGTTTGGGTCAGAGCTTCTTAGTGAGCATAGAGATAGGTTATTCACTTGTAGGGTGTACCCAATTGAGAAAAGCAATTGTAATACATCTCTATTAATAAGATTAATGCAAGCAAGAATTGGGGTTTTTAGCATATTTCTTTCCCCTAAAAAAATATTATGTGTATGTGTGTTATTTCTCATTACATGTTTGTGATTGATGTTCTAAATTGTGAATTGAATTCCACAGAGAAGTAGAGTAGGTTTGTGTCTTGTGTTTTTGATTAAAAATTCATGAGCACCTGCAAAACTACACCATAATTTCTATATGGTATCAAAGTAGGATTCACATTAGAGTAGGAATTTTGAAGTTGTTTCTCAGGAGGTTCGATTTTGTAGTTTAGTGTAGCAAGATCTCTTCAGAGCTGAGAAGATGACCTTCAACGGGTTGAGTCTAGAGTATGTCTTGGAAGGAACCTCTAATTTCATCGCATGGAGGCGGTATTGGATGACAATGGATTGCTAGAATACATCAAGGCAAATGTTGCAAAACCATAAGCATATGATTCCTAGAACTTTTCCTAGTGGAAGAAAGATGTAGCCAAGGTGAGGAGAATAATATTGGAGGGAGTACAAGATCACATGGGAAAGAAATTCCTTATGCAATGTGGCAAACATTGACATATATGTTCTAGAATAGTAGTGACCACAAGAAGCTGACACTCAAGGATAAACTTCAAAATATCAAGATGCAAAAGAATGACACTATCCCGTAGTATTTGAGCAGGTTCACACAAGTTCATGATGAGATTGTAGGAGTTGGTGTTACTATTTCAGATGATGATTTGGTAAGTCTAGCTTGTTTAGGCCTTCCCAAGAGCTGGCATAACTACTAAGATTTAGTGAATGAGGGGGAGAAATTACCGAATTGGGAACACTTATGGTGTGAATTGGTAGAGGAGGAAATAAGGAAGAATACCAGAGACGTGACTTCATCCAATGGCGAGGATGAAGAAAAAATTGCATTGGTTGGAAAGGGAAAGAAGGGAAAAGGGAAGAAATCTCAAACCAAACTAGAAGCTAGCTAAGGGGAAATACAAAATATTGGTCACAAATTAAATGATTTCATTGTCATGAATTTGGGCACTATGCCATGAAGTGTCCACACAAAAAGGAAAGCAAGAAGACCTCAAGAGGAGTAGTAGGTGAAGCCTTGGCTTCACAGTTCGAGCTTGAATTTACCCTTATTGCATTCATGGCCAACACAGTGATGGGAAGCGTGTGGTACTTGGAATCAGGTTCATTGTTCCACATGGTAGGGTGTAGAGAGTTTTTCAGTGACCTGGAGGAGAAATATTTGCAGATGCACATCAAGCTAGGGGATGATAGACAGTACAATGTGAATGGGTTTGATATAGTGTTAGGGTCCCACCCTAACCCCCTTATTTATGTAGTGGGATCGAGTCATAGTCAAGAGTCAATAAAGCCCATATTAATAATTGTAAGTGGTTAACCCACAATTAATGACGGGACCACAGTTAGTTGCAAATGGGCCGTAGTATTAGATAGATGGTATTAATAAAACCCATGGTATTGATCCATGGTATTGCATGTATGAGTCATATATAAAGGATAGAGACTCCCTGCGAGGAGCATCATGTCTTATTTTTGAATCGAGCTCTGCTCTATTGGAGGTTGCCCCCTCGGAGAGGCTAGTGAACATTGCTTTTTGAATAATAAAATATTTGCTATTGTCTCTCACTATTCTATGTTCTAGGTATCTTTCTTCGCATATTTTGTATTTGGGTATCTTTTTGTAGGTTAAGAGCATAACAAGTGGTATCAGAGCACTTTCCAGGGCCGGTGGGATCTCCATTTCTTAGAAATTTTTTTTTTGGCTAGAGACGCGTTCCGATGTCTTTAAACCACGGGATCTGTCGTTGAGCGCATAAATCTGCGGATTTTGGGAGGCATGCACGCAGGAAATACAAGAGGTGGTCACGCTTGTTGGACTCCCTTGTAACCCCTGTGGGTACCCCTTTGAGTAGTAGCGCATTAGACAGAACCGCGTATAGACTGTCTTCCAAGTACCTTCTGGGTATATCAGAAGCCCCTTAGCTCCTTCGCAACCTCGCCATAGATAAACCGTCGGCCGTCTTGCTGCTACAGTACACCGAGAACAACACTCGGAGAGATTACTCGCCCATACGATAGGGTAGTCGGGTTGTACGGCTAAGGGTATGGTTGATCCTCCTTAGTTAGAGCCCTGAAAGATTGGGCTGAGTACTACTGTCAGACCCTTATGTATATTGCGATCTGTAGCACCTGACACTCCTCGAGACTATAGTTCCCTTTTCTATCTTGGGATCACGCATCATCTTTGCCAGATCCGCTCGTGCAAAGGGGTGCAGCAGCAGCAGACATCAGTCCCGCAATTCCGAGTTAGCAGACCAGCCATTCCGATCTATTAGATCCATCAGATCCGCAGCAGCAGTCTGTTCCGCCACCCAGAGCTATCCGATCCGCCATTCAGATCTCTTAGATCCACCAGATCTGAGTAGTTGTGTGGGGTTCCTATACCAGGGCAGAATTTTCGTAGGACTTTTGGCAGCATTGACATTTTGAGGATTTGGCGACTGCAGTATTCATAAGGAAGGAGTAAAACTCCGTTAGGAGTTTTCAAAAAAAAAAAAATAAATTCCCAGGGCGCTTATTGGTGATCTAGCCCATCAGAATCAGGACGACGAGCTGAGCACGGTGGTACCATTCAATTTTTACTGATTTTTTTTTTGGGCGGTCCCAAATCTCAAGAACATCTGATCGGTGCATGGTAGAAACTAGAGCTCAAGCTATGGCCAATGAGAGGATTGACAAACTTGAACTAACCTTGCAATCCATCCAAAGTCAACTTGACAGACTATCTACCCTAATCTCGAAGGGCAAGGAGGAAGCCCACGAGGAGGCGTATAATGGCAATGGACACAGTGAGGGTGAGTCTAGCCACTCTCCTCACGTCTGGGGCACCCACCAACAATCCTGTCAGCGACCTCCCAAGTTGGATATGCATAAATTTGACGGTTCTCACCCAGCAGCATGGATAGCACAAATGGAGCAGTATTTCAATCTGAATAACATCTTAGATAATGAGACTCAGCTTATGGTGGGGAGCATGTACTTGGACAATGAAAGGTGGCAATGGTGGGAATGGCATCAATGTTGCAATGGACCTTTTCTGGCTTGGACCAACTTCAAAAAATCTCTTACAGACCGCTTCGACTAGGAATCTTCTTTTTTGGGTCGTCTTACTAAGCTTCGACAGACTGGCACAATGGATGAATATATTACAGCCTTTGAAGCCTTAGCCTTTCGCACTAGGGGTCTCTCAGATGTGTTCTACACAGAATGTTTTATTAGCGGTCTTAAAGAATCCATAAAAGCCCAAGTCCTACTGCACCACCCTCCCACATGGACGGAGGCTTGCAAGGTAGCTCGTAACGTGGAACATGCGTTAGCAGCCCAGTACAGTCGCCCAAATTTCTTCGCTAAGGGTCGCCCCCCACAGGCTCACAACACGACTCAAACACTTAAGGTCCAAAAGGTGTCACCTACAGAAATGGCCAAAAGAAGTAAGCAAGGATTATGTTACTACTGTGATGAAAAATATTCCCCAGGTCATAAATGCAAGGAGCCCAAATTTTTTCAAATTGATGCCACTGACTACAGCTCATCGGAGGAAGATCCACCACTTGAGGAACATGAGGCGGTAGAAGAGGACAACCAAAAGGACAATGTCCCTGATGAACCAGTTATTTCGCTGCATGCTTTGGCAGGGATTTCTTCACCTCAAACTCTCAAAATTAGAGGTTTTATTAAACATCGCCCAGTAGTAGTATTGATTGATAGTGGAAGTACACATAATTTCATCCATCACAAAGTCACGGAAGCAGTGCATTGTTTTGTACGAGCAGTTTCTAACTTCCAAGTCCAAATTGTGGATGGGGGCACAATGAAATGTGAAGGCCGCTGTGAAAATGTCAATCTTCAAATGGGGGATTATCAGTTGAAGACCCACATGTTTGCCATACACATGGGAGGGTGCGACATTGTCCTCGGTGCTGAATGGCTCCGCACTCTTGGGCCAATCACAATGGATTTCCAGGAGTTATATATGAGTTTTAAGCAGAACAACTCCACACATACCCTCCGTGGACTCCAGGTGGGAGCTCCCTCTATCATCAGCTCGCATAGGATGGAAAAATTGCTAAAAAAGGGCCATCATGGAGTTATAGCTCAATTTAATGCTATCCAGGCAGTCACAACCAAGTCTCTGCCGATTCATCCTGAGATGCAACATATTTTAAATAACCATCTGCTGGTCTTTGACAAGCCTCATGAGCTTCCACCCTCGAGAGGGGAACATGATCATAGCATCACCTTGGTTCCAGGGACCCAACCCCCAAATGTGTGCCCATACAGATATCCGTTCACCCAAAAGAATGAAATAGAAAAAATAATCAAGGAACTTTTGGAAGCAGGTGTCATTCGTCCCAGCATTAGTCCTTATTCATCACCGGTGGTCATGGTGCTCAAGAAAGATGGGGAGTGGCGGATGTGTCTAGACTTCAGGGCCCTCAATAAGTTGACAGTCAAAGATAAATTTCCCATCCCGGTGGTTGATGATTTGCTGGATGAAATCAATGGGGCTCAATTCTTCACTAAGTTAGATCTGCGCTCAGGCTACCACCAAATTCGCATGAAGGAAGTCGACATTCCAAAGACTGCTTTCCGAACTCATGAAGGCCATTATGAGTTCCTGGTCATGCCATTCGGTCTTTGTAATGCCCCATCTACTTTTCAGAGCCTTATGAACCACCTTCTCAAACCATATCTCAGGAAATTTGTCCTTGTCTTCTTCGATGACATCCTCATCTGTAGTTGCACTTGGGCCGCACATCTTCAGCATGTAGATCTACTCTTGCAACTGCTCTGCAAGCATAAATTATTTGTTAAGATGTCCAAGTGTTTGTTTAGCATGGAAGAAGTTGAGTATTTGAGCCACATTGTGGGGCGTGAAGGTGTCAAGGTGGACCCCAAAAAGATCTAGGCAATGCAGGATTGGCCTCAACCTAGGACCTTGAAGAGCCTGAGAGGATTTTTGGGTCTCACAGGCTATTATCACAAATTTGTCCACAATTATGGTCGCATAGCGAAGCCCCTCACTCAACTCCTGAAGAAAAATTCATTCTTCTGGAATGAGGACGCACAACAGGCCTTTACAGCTCTAAAAAATGCCATGTGTTCCACTCCAGTCTTCACACTACCTGATTTCACCAAATCTTTTGTCATTGAATGTGATGCTTCGGGTACGGGTATTGGGGCGGTCTTAATGCAGGAAGGACGACCTTTGGCCTTCACAAACCAACAACTAAGTGGGAAGAATCTGGGCCAATCTACCTACGAGAAGGAAATGATGGCCATCTTACATGCAGTAGAGACCTGACGACCTTACTTATTGGGGCGACGTTTCCAAATCCGCACATACCATCATAGTCTTAAATATTTTTTGGAGCAACGCCTATCCTCCCCACAACAAAATAAATGGCTCACCAAAATGTTGGGATATGATTATGAGATCATTTACAAGAAAGGGCAAGACAATAGTGTAGCAGATGCATTATCCCACCAATTTGAGGAGGAAAGTACTCTGCTAGCAATTTCCCTCCCCATTCTAAAATGGATCGAGGAGGCTCGCAGGGAATGGTTTTCACATCCCGGGCTCTCCCAACTCATTTCTCAATTGCAGGCAGATCCAAATTCCACCAAGGGCTACTCGTCGAAGGATGAGATTCTTCGCTACAGGGACAGAGTCGTAATATCACCAACATCCACCCTCAAAAGTCGCATTTTGGCAGAATTGCACTCATCCCCCATTGTATGACATTTAGGCTTTCAGAAGACGTATGCTCGCACCAGAAGATCATTTTTTTGGACAGGCATGAAAAAGGACATCCTTACTTTCGTAGCAGAATGCGATGTCTGTCAACGCCACAAAGGGGAGACCGTCAACACACCAGGCACATTACAACCGTTGCCCATCCCGGCATCAATATGGATGGAGGTTTCTATGGATTTCATTATAGGTCTTCCAAAGTCAGGAAACAAGTCAGTCATCATGGTGGTTGTGGACAGACTTTCAAAGTATGCTCATTTCTGCGCCCTACCCCACCCGTTTACACCGACTTTGGTCACTCAATCTTTCATGGATCAGATCTTCAAATTGCATGGCATGCCCACTTCTATTGTGTCTGATCGCGACCCGATCTTCACCAGTAATTTTTGGCAGGAACTCTTCAGGCTACAAGGCACTCAACTAAAACTCAGCACTTCCTATCATCCACAAACGGATGGTCAAACTGAAGCCATCAACAAATGTCTGGAAACCTACCTTAGGTGTTTCACTTCATAAAAGCAACATCTTTGGGTACAGTGGTGTTGTGGGGAAAAGTATCCAACACGGAATGACCCTATCCCACTCTAAGGGTGATAGTTCCTTAGCAACAGCTGAAGCAAAGCTATCTAAAGTTACTTCTTTATGACATGCAAGAGATGAAAGGAAGAGATCCACTTACCGATGTCTTGTGCAAATGGTCGATCCAATCTCCTCTATTTGCCGCTTGCTCCCAGCTCCAAGTCTTCTCACGGGCCCAGCTACACGAGATCCTGCGAACAAGGCAAGAAAGGGAAACTACAAGAAGCATGCATTCATAATTGATTCAAGGATTAGCATAAATCAAATACGCAAGTAAGACAATACATCATTGAAACACATGCGAATAGAAGAACCTCAAATGCTTTATTAATATAAGGAAGTAAGGTTCAGGCGGTGATACAACCGTGAGAGGTCCAATCCAGCATCACCTTCCCGACGGAAAAAAATCTCCTCTTCACCTCCCTCAAGCAATCACCCAATACTCACAACTGTAAACCAACAGCAATTCTTTGCACAAAATTCCGCCCTCCAGATCCCATGGGATGAGATCCTTATATAGAGTTTTGGAGTGAAGATAAGTCAGCTTGATGTGTGACTTGTTGTCCTCTTCAACTCCAGTTGTTCTTCAGTCCTTGAGTCCACTCGGAGTTTCTACCTTCCACTTGGAGTTTTAGAACCTCTTTACTCATCATTAGGCGAATCTTCTGATCCAAGTGTCATTTTGGAAGCTTCCTGGGCACTGGCACATTGAGAAAAGATTCCTCCACATGTCAAAGTACGCCCAGCGCAGGTAGCCTTTGTTGCACTTGCTATGCAGCGCAGGTACACCATGGAGCTTTTGTCATTCAGCGCAGATGCTTAGTGGAGCAGCTGCTTTGATCCAAAATTGACCTGTTTTTGAGTGTTTTTCAGTGGAGAACTGATCTGAAGTGCTGTGGTTTGCTGACCTTGTTCCTCTAAGGGTAAGAACAACATGTTTAGGGACTTTGGATCCCTCAGATTATTGACATTTCATGCTCCATGCTGTAAGGCACAAAAATGTCTATAATAGTTGCCCCCTAAAGTATGAGGTCGTTTATCGGGTGAAATGCTTTATTAGGAGGATCCGAAGTTCATTCAATCGTCGGGAGGTGACCTGTAACAAAATACAATACAATACATTATCTTTTCATACTTTCTTTTCATGATCTAGCTGATGCGGGCATTTCCCATGCTCAGCTTTATAAATACATTTGCTGTACATAAACAGACGATCGTCTGATAATAGACTGATAATTCTCTGCTTTTATTTATCATCCTTTTAGTAGGATGATCATCTGCTGCACATGTCTATGTTTTTATCTCCTGAATATATATCGCAGCCCGGATGGATGAAACTAGATCCGGGGTCTTCAAACTTGTCCGATCTTCACTCTAGTACAAGTCGATCCATGTGAGAATTTCTTGAAGTCGAACATGGAAAGACATCGCTTGATTACCAGTCAATAATGTAAACTGTTAACAAGCGCGAGAGGAATCACCGATAATGATGATGACCCTCAAGGTACTGCAGCACAATCAACGTGGCGTGAATATAGGATCTGACGTCGAACACCACGCAAAGTCTCCCGGTCGAAGGTCATTAATGTATACCTATCGCCGGAAGTGAGAAACTTGCCATTGAGGCATGCAAGCTTCAAAGTACTGAGGGGGTGTTCCTAGATCAACTTCTTGGATAGTGAGCTGATGTCGACAAGAAGTGATCCATCAAAGGAGGGCCTTAATGAATCCCACATCAGTGACACAGAACGGAGCTAGTGATGATGGTGAAAACGATCTGTGAAATATGATTCAGGGTGGCGGTCATGGAAGGACGAAAGATGATGTATGGTAGTGGACGGGACCCGGTTGACACTTTCTGAATGACATCTCTTGAACATATAACGACACTGATGTGATGGATCGGTAGCATTACCCCATGTATGGATGGTATGGCGAGACCATGGTGAAGGGACCGGTGAATGATAATAACCCAACCCGATATTTACGGAGGCAAAAGTGTCATGTTCAAGAGCGACTTGCTACCATTAAGCTTTGAGGTTCTTCCCAATTTTTCCCCAGTCATTTCTGACCAGTACCTCTTTATTTTTGTCAAGCTTGAGGAGGATAACATATGCTTGTTCTATAACCTGCCCTTCGGGCAAGCCCATCGCTATGTTTTAACGAGCTTAACAATAGGGAAACTCGTTCTCGTCTAAAGAAAAGTTTGTCGCTATCTAATATTTTTAACGAGCCCAGCGACAAAGACAACTCGGTCCTTTTCATCTTTAGAGAGTCTGAAAAGGGTACATAAAGTGGACTCCAGGGGTCCTTTTTCGTCATCTAATCCCTTAAGTCCGCAAAAGTATAAAACAATACAGAAGGGATGAATGTTCGATATCTTTATCAAGCCGAACTAGACAAGCGCTCGATCTTTTTGTGCAATAATCCCTCAGGTCCAAAAAGATCAAAATCTAGAGGAGGGATAGCTCTTTCGGTCCTTTTAACGAGCTGGAAGGCCAAAACTCGGCAAACTTTTCATATTTTACGAGTCAGTGAAAAGAGCTCAAAGAAGACTCGTATTTTGAGGAACGAGTGATAAACAGGGATAGCAGCAGATTCCAGGTACAGGTTGGAATTTTCCAATCACGGCAGTGTCACAAGGATGGCTAGGTGAAATCACTCTTCACAGCTGTTCCTCAAAATAGGTAAACAATCAAGTGGATGTGAATGATCGGCCAAATGAAAAGTGGAGGTGACGGCGCACAAACACGACCAAGGCTTTTATGGCTGATGAATTTACGGTCTCAAATGGTTATTTACCAGTTCATTTTTTCTGGATGAGCTTGAACTCTGGGGGAAAGCTTGCTCACATGCTTATGTTTATTTTTTAACGAGCATGAAGTCCGCGTTAAAACTGCTCGGTTTTGCGTTTATTTTTTAACGAGCATGAACTATGCCAAAACTGCTCGTGTTTACCAGTCATAAAGTAGGAAGGTCTCCCGGTAGGTTGCTCGCTATTTTTTAAGGAGCTTCATCTCGCTATGCTTTGCTCCATATCCTCTCTTTATGCAAGCTGGGTATCGGCTAATCCTACGAGTTTAACGGGTTAGACCTACAGGTTTAAAGGGAGGACCTAAAAAACTAAAAAACAAAATAGCCGCCCGTGCTTGCATTCCAAGAGGTTTGCATGCCCCCAGGTGTAAGTCTAATTTCAAGGTCGCCCCTACTTGTCCGTCGAAAACCCTTGTTTTCAATGGGTGAGGCTTACCTCTTTCAGGTTATCCAAAGATCGTTCTGCTAATCCTTTCAAACAAAAACTTTCTTCGGCGATGTCTATCATTAGGTTACACAAAGATGGTTACAATTTGTTGCAACAATAGAATCTCTTTCTTTGGAGGCTGCCCCTACTTATCCTTTAAAACATTTGTTTTAATGGGTGAGGCTTGCCTTTTACCCAAAGATGGTTACTACTTGCTGCCGCAAACAGATCCCCTTCTTTGGCAGAGCCTACTTATTTAGACAAAGGTGAATGACGATGCTCCGCCACACACTTAACTTTAACAAAAGAATCTTTTTCCATAACAACCCCATTCCTAACTGCCCCTTCCTCTACATGAGAGCTCTTGCCGGCTCTTCTGTTTTACGAAGATGAAGGAGGGGACGGGGTACGGACTAGTCATATTCTCCCGCGGAAATTCTACTTTACACCCAAGGTTTTCTCTGACCCCAGCAGACCAGGATGCATGCCCCCTGGGTTCCGGCCCTACTTTCCCGAATTACTCGCACTCATCAGGAAGAAGAACCGGAGGTAGAGACCTTTCTTGATCAAATAGACCATTCAGGATAGGTATGTGACTATTTGCGATGTGTGATCCCGGAAATGAAAGTTGGTCTACGAGCTTGACCATTCTTCCTTCCTATGGAAAACACATTATTCGAAAGAGTGAGGAGACTATTGCTTCCATGCAATATATGTAGTCTCGTCCAAGGAGTAGGTTATAATCCAAGGGTCCTTGGACGACCATCAAATTCATCTTGACAGCTTTCCCTTTCAATGTAATAGGCACATTAGGTAGAATCCCTAATGGTCGACTGGTTCCTTTGTCAAAACCCGAGAGATTCCTTATCTCAGGCAAAAGCGCCGGGCAACCCAGTGCTTTCCAAGCAATAGAGGACAGGATACTCACAGATGCCCCTTCATCAATGATAGTCCCAGCCATCACCATTTTGTATATTTGGACTATAATTCTAAATGGTATACTGGCTGGTAACCGGGGTCTGCCTAGTTGGTTCCAATCAAAGGACACAACCAGGTTGCTTGGTGGTGGGACCGAATATACGGCCGGGTATGATCCTGACGATGCTCCTTCTTGCGATAAAGGAGTGGGCACATTGCCCTGATGTTCATCAGAATCGGTGTTGACGAAAAGAATCTGGACGGTGTCATCCTTACTCTCTTCGGTAGGGGTGTCAGCTGAAGATGAATCCTCAGTGACTGTGGTATTTGAAGATGAAACTTCTGAAGGGAGAACCGGGTCAACTGCCGTTTCGACCTTTGGACTTTCGTCCGGTCCGGATTCAGTGGGTTCACTTTCAGTGACTGACACTTCAGCTGGCCCTATGAGCGGGGCAGCTGTATTTTCGACCAACGAAGGACTTGGCGCGAGTTTTTGGTATCCAGGAGGAAGTAGCAACGGTGCAACCGGTTGATCTTCCAAAACTCTCTTGGCTTCATCTAAAAAGGGACAACGGCGGAGGGTGTGATTGCCTTCACATAGTTCGCAGGGGAATCTCATTCCCCTTCGTCGTCTAGAACCTTCACTTTCGTTGGTCGACGGTAAGCATTCAACCTGGTTGTCAGAGGTTGACGCTTCCGAACTGCGCAAACGAGGGGACCAGTCCCTTAGTATCCGGGGAATACTGGGACAATCATGGTGGAGGTGGTCCCCTCTACATATGACACATGGCGATTTGGGCCCGGTCCGTGCTGTGTGTGGATTTTTGTTAGATGCCTTTTGCTTGCCCCCAGGCGCCTTTGGCTCCTTCTGCTTCTTTTCTTTCTTCTTCTTTTCCTTCTTCTTTTCTATGGGAGCTCCGCTTTCGGCGGCTTGACCTTTCGAAGAAGAAGGATCGGAGGAAGGCTTATAAGAAGTGGAAGGCTGGAGGGTAGCTCTAGACCGGTCTAACTGTTGACTTGACTGTTCAGGAACCGTGGTGGTCTGAACTACAGTGGTTGAGAATAGCCAAACTGGCAGGCCAATTGTCAGTCCTGGAAGCGACAACGTGGCCATGTGGGGCGCACCAACTTCTCCCCAAGAGGAGAAAGGGCTAGGGGTCCCATCATGTGGAATCCCTTGGTTGGTGTGTTCCATGTTCTCAACCTAAAGATCAACGTAGGAATAAGGGGTGATTATGTTCCGTTTAGAATGAATTTTATATGACGACGCTTTAGACACAACTTGCTTTTTCACTTTTTAAGAGTCGAGAAAAAGCTAAAGATGACTCTAGTCTCCTTCGATGTATTAACGAGCCCGAAGTGGCAAATGCTCGGATGGACCTTTTCAGTTATAGAGTTTGAAAAAGGCCAAAAGAAACTACTCTGGAGTTCTAGGCAGAGGGTGTGCCAAACCTTTCGCGAAACCACAGAATACGTTTTACGGTACGAGTGGTCGATCTTCGTGAATGCTGTGTTCACTGCATCGCGATCAGTAGGGTGGCCGACACGACTTCCTATGGATAAAGGCTTTGTTCCTATAGGGGTCTCCCAATATACGCGACGGTACGCGGGAGCACAAGTCCGTATTAGTGCTATCGTCCCTTAGGAGGAATCACCCACCTTCGTAGAGATCGACAATCACTATGTTTAACGACGCCGGTTCACGTCTCTACCTAGACCTCTACTGTGTTTCGTTATGTTTCAAAGCGTTGTTAGATAAATTCAGTTCTTTTTAGGTTGATCTTGCTTAGCAGTTTGCCTTTATGGATCACCACGTGATGTATGATACAACTCCTAAATGCAGTCTAAGAATGATAAGCAAGCTTTTTCAATTCTTTCAACTTATGAAAATCTTAACTACTGAAGGAAAAGAAAGACATCATCTTTTCAAACAGATCATAGAGCACACACTGATGCACTTTCCTAAATCGACATGCAAACTGTCAAAATGCACATGCACAATGCAAGTATTTCTTTTCTTCTTCCTTAATGTTGATGTATTACAAAAAGAAAGCTGTTGTATAATTTTGAATTCAATTTCAAGCGAAAGCAAACAAGTTTTTGTCCAATAATCAAAAGAACACCTTAAGATTCACTCGTTTTAACACAAGAAATACTGAAATCCGAACCATATAACGAAAGCAAATGTTCAAGCAGCTATGAACAGTAATAAACTAGCTCTTAGAATCACAACGACACTTTATCACAGGTCTAGATCCAAGAGGTCACAGCAAGACTAGTTCACTTTCGCTACGGGAAACTGTGAATGAAAGCAAGAAATACAATAAGAACAATCACGGTTTCTTCATACAACTGAGGCAAAATGAAGGCAAAGAAAGGTAGTTTCAGCTGGGTATACAGGTTGACAACAGGCTGCAAAAACAATATTGAAAACTGGGCAACAGACAGTGGGGAACCCCAGTTGCACAAGGCAAAACTGGATCAGCGCAGGTGCTGCACTGTCAATCTGACATGCAGCGCAGGTAGCCCCTTCGGGACCTACGTTGCAGCGCAGGTAGCCTTTGCTGCAGCTGCACTGAAGAGACAACTCTCGTCTCTCTCAGATTCCGGGTCACAGTTTGCTCAAAAATCAATGGTTTTTGGCCAAATCAGAGGCTATCAGTCAAGTATACACTAGAGGATGATTAAAGGAAGATGAACACTATCACAAAGAGCTAAAAAGAGTCCTTGTGGATCAGCTCTTCAAATCATAAACATGCCCAGCACTGAGCTAGAGTAGCTGCCCTCTACTTTGCATTCGAAGGATTCGAATGCAGTTCGATTCGGTACTCCCTTCGTTTAGGAAATGAATAGCAAGAAACACAAGCTACCAACAAGACACGATCCCCAGCGGAGTCGCCAGTTTGTTGTGGGGAAAAGTATCCAACACGGAATGACCCTATCCCACTCTAAGGGTGATAGTTCCTTAGCAACAGCTGAAGCAAAGCTATCTAAAGTTACTTCTTTATGACATGCAAGAGATGAAAGGAAGAGATCCACTTACCGATGTCTTGCGCAAATGGTCGATCCAATCTCCTCTATTTGCCGCTTGCTCCCAGCTCCAAGTCTTCTCACGGGCCCAGCTACACGAGATCCTGCGAACAAGACAAGAAAGGGAAACTACAAGAAGCATGCATTCATAATTGATTCAAGGATTAGCATAAATCAAATACGCAAGTAAGACAATACACCATTGAAACACATGCGAATAGAAGAACCTCAAATGCTTTATTAATATAAGGAAGTAAGGTTCAGGCGGTGATACAACCGTGAGAGGTCCAATCCAGCATCACCTTCCCGATGGAAAAAAATCTCCTCTTCACCTCCCTCAAGCAATCACCCAATACTCACAACTGTAAACCAACAGCAATTCTTTGCACAAAATTCCGCCCTCCAGATCCCATGGGATGAGATCCTTATATAGAGTTTTGGAGTGAAGATAAGTCAGCTTGATGTGTGACTTGTTGTCCTCTTCAACTCCAGTTGTTCTTCAGTCCTTGAGTCCACTCGGAGTTTCTACCTTCCACTTGGAGTTTTAGAACCTCTTTACTCATCATTAGGCGAATCTTCTGATCCAAGTGTCATTTTGGAAGCTTCCTGGGCACTGGCACATTGAGAAAAGATTCCTCCACATGTCAAAGTACGCCCAACGCAGGTAGCCTTTGTTGCACTTGCTATGCAGCGCAGGTACACCATGGAGCTTTTGTCATTCAGCGCAGATGCTTAGTGGAGCAGCTGCTTTGATCCAAAATTGACCTGTTTTTGAGTGTTTTTCAGTGGAGAACTGATCTGAAGTGCTGTGGTTTGCTGACCTTGTTCCTCTAAGGGTAAGAACAACATGTTTAGGGACTTTGGATCCCTTAGATTATTGACATTTCATGCTCCATGCTGTAAGGCACAAAAATGTCTATAACAAGTGGTTACCTCTGGCTGAATGGTGGTATAACACCAACTATCATGCCACCACCAAAATGACTCCCTATGCAGCAGTATATGGTCAACTCCCTCCTTCTCCTACTTCTTATATCAAGGGGTGCTCAAAATACTTCTTATATCAAGGGGTGCTCAAAGGTACAAGCAGTGGATCAACTCCTGCAACACCACACAACCATGCTTGCCCATCTTAGAGAGAATCTTCATCAAGCTCAAAACCGCATGAAGCAATAGGTAGACCAGCATCACTCAGAGCGCCAATTTCAAGAAGGGGATCATGTCTTTTTGAGGCTGCAACCATATAAGCAAACATCACTCAAAGACAAGGGTTGTTAGAAACTATCTCCAAAATTCTACGGACCATATCGAGTACTTCAGCGCATTGGAGAAGTGGCTTACAAGTTGGCTTTGCCACCTACTGCAAAAATCCATCCAGTTTTCCATGTCTCATGCCTCAAGAAAGTGATTGGGAACAATTGCAGAATTCAAACCAGTCTACCTGCATTGGACGAAGAAGGGTCAATCTGGCTCCAACCTGAATAGGTCCTAGACACACGAGATAGGCACCTGCGGGGCCGCATGATTAGGGAAGTCCTCGTCAAGTGGAAAGACACCTCTCCGGAAGATGCAACTTGGGAACCGGCCACTATTCTTCAGCAGTTTCCGCAGCTTCAGCCTTAAGGACAAGGCTAGTCTTAAGGGGGAGGGCATGTTAGGGTCCCACCCTAACCCCCTTATTTATGTAATGGGATCGAGTCATAGTCAAGAGTCAATAAAGCCCATATTAATAATTTTTAAGTGGTTAACCCACAATTAATGACGGGACCACAGTTAGTTGCAAATGGGCCGTAGTATTAGATATATGGTATTAATAAAACCCATGATTGATCCATGGTATTGCATGTATGAGTCATATATAAAGGATAGAGACTCCCTGCGAGGAGCATCGTGTCTTATTTTTGAATCGAGCTCTACTCTATTGGAGGTTGCCCCCTCGAAGAGGCCAGTGAACATTGCTTTCTGAATAATAAAATATTTGCTGTTGTCTCTCACTATTCTATGTTCTAGGTATCTTTCTTCGCATATTTTGTATTTGGGTATCTTTTTGCAGGTTAAGAGCATAACATATAGTCACCTTTTAGAGGGAGTGGGGATTCCGTCTCAGACTCAAGGATGTCATGTTCGTTTTGGGCCTAAAGAAAAATATCATCTTTTTTGTAGTTTTGGAAGACTGTGGTTATGATGTGATCTTTAACAAAGGAAAAGCATTCCTAAGACATATAACCACGAGATAAGTGAAGCAGATCGGGGTTCGTGTGAAGAACCTTTATAAGCTAGATGTGGAATGTTGTGTTGCACTAAGCACTAAGGTAGAGAAAGTGCAGGGCTGCGACATCACTAAACGTTGGCAGATAAGACTGGGCCATTTGCATCATGGTGCCTTGAAGATTATGCAGCAAATAACCACCGGCCTCCTCAAAGGAGCACTTGAGCAGTAGGATGGATGCAAAGGATGTACTTTATGGAAGTACACAAAATCCACATTCCATTTAAAAGCACATGAATTCCTAGAAAGTATCCACTCTGATGTCTGTGGACCTTTCTGGGCAATCTCCACTGCTAGACACATATATCTTGTCATTTTTATTGATGACTTCTCACAAAAGTGTTGGATCTTCTTCATGCAGAGGAAAGATGAGGCATTCACCAAGTTCATAGAATTCAAGGCATTGGTTGAGAAAGAAATTGGTAAGAAGGTGAAGGCTCTCAGGGGAAATAATGGAGTTGAGTACGTGTCAAATGAATTCAATTTTTTCTTATGCGAAAGAAGGCATTCGATAAGAGCTTACAACACCCCATAACCCACAACATAATGGGGTGACTAAGATAAAGAACTGGGAGCAACGAGGGTGATGTTGCATGACCAAGGGTCTACCTTTGCATTTGTGAGCTGAGGAATGAAACACAACAGTCTATTTGCAAAATTGGAGTCCTCTTGGATTCTGGGCATGATTACACTAGAGGAGGCTTTCTCAGGGAGAAAGACAGATGTGTCGTGCTTCAGGATTTTTGGAGCCTCTATTTACTGCCATGTCTCCAAAGAATCAAGGAATAAGCTTGAGCTGACAACATAATTGGGGGTATTTGTGGGTTACACAGAAACTCCCCACAACTACCATGTGTACTTTCCATCCCTCAGAATGGAAGTTGTGTGAAGGGATGTAAAATTTGATGAGGAGAAAGTGATGCCATGCTCTCTTGAGGGGGAGCTTTAGATCCCACTAGAAGAGGAGATTTTAGCTCCAAAGGAGGAGCCTCGAGAATTTGTGGAGCAACCACAAGTTAAGGAGCAAAGAGTGGAGACATCCACTCAAGCATAATCATCCAGAGAAGGTAGGAAAAGGACAAGGGAAGTTGATAGACTTGTGCAAGATGCGAGGGAGAATGTGGGAGCTCCTTCAAATTTTTCAAGACAAAGAAGGTCACCTAATCGGTACACTGGCTACATGGCTCTAATGACTGAGCTTGTAGACACTGAGCTATCCTTTTTGAGGAAGCAGTAGTGAAACCTTTACAAGTTGATGCAATGGTGGAGGCATGTGAATCCATTGTCAATAACATTTTTTGGGAAGTGGTCCCAAGACTGGAAGATAAATCAATTGTGGGTTTGAGATGGATCTTCAAGGTTAAGCATTCAGCAGACGAAACATAGAAAAGTATAAGGCCATATTTGTGGCTAAGGGGTACTCTCAAGTTGAGGGAGTTGACTATGAGGAGACCTTTGCTCATGTAGAAAGGTGCTCATCCACTAGATCAATTCTCACTCTGGATATGCAAATCAGGTGGAAGATCCACCAGATGGATGTAAAAACAATATTTCTCAATGGATTTAATCAAGAGGAGGTGTAAATGGATAAACTAAAAGGTCTTGAGATATTTGATCAGGAGTCTCATGTGTGCAGACTCAAGCGAGAGTTGTACGGTCTCAAGCAAGAACCTCATGCTTGGCACACCAAGATCGATAACTATCTCACCAATTTGGGCTTCACCAAAAGAGAAGTAGATGCAAACCTCTATCATATCTTGGTAGAGGGTAAATTGCATATTATTTTCTTATATGTTGATGATTTGATTTTAAATAGTGATGAGAAGTTGACCAAATCTTGCAAGGAGGCCCTTGAAAGGGAATTTGAAATGAAGGACATGGGTCTCATGCACTACTTCCTCTGGTTGGAATTATGGTAAGGTGATGGTGTTGGCCGGATAAGTCGTTCTTGCAGACAAGACCGACCTCCCTAGTATCTAATGATATCTAGCGACAAGCAAACCAAACAAATTCTATCTTTCTCTAAATATGCAATTTATAGATAAAGGAAAACAAGTGTTTTAGGCCTACCTTGGGTCTAGTGCAAGTTTGTGGAAGCCACACTCCGTTGATCCAAATGAGCTCCCTTGTAAAGAATCCGCAAACACAAACAAGCACACACATTAAATAACACATGCAAAGCCAATATAATAAAGCATATTTATCATGATGATCAAGGAATTCATGGAACAAATCACATAAGACAATTTGTTGAGAAAAATGAATCTGATTTTATTAACTTTAATCAAAGAAGAGCTTTACAACCTTGGTGCCTTGATGCTGTACAAGCTCCTCCCAAGGTCCAACAAGAATCTCCTCTATTTTGACAAGTTTCACTCTCTTCCCAATGAAGCCAAAAGGTATATAATCTCTCCTCTCAAGCTTAACTAGGAAGTCTCAATTCCAACATCATTTATTCTAAAAAATGTTCAGCTTCTAACCTTCCTAGCAACCAGCGCAATGCCTTAATTTATAGTGCAATGGAGGGAAGTTACTAGGTCCACCTTCAAAGGGATAAAGCCCTCCTTCAAAGGGATAAGCTCCTCTCATCAAGGGATTAGCTCCTTTAGTTTTGGGATGCATGAACCACCTAGGAGTGAACCATCCACGTCAAGATTCCTTCTAGAATCATCCAGAAGTAACCACAAGTGAGCTTTTAAGAATAAACTTGCGCCTTTTTGACTTTCACAGGGGTCCGCACCTACTCCTTTAGAGACAGAGCGGGCAGGTCCGCAGGTAACACGACCATGGGGTGCGGGACCGCAGGTAACAGTAAGAGAAAGTGCGGAACCAGAGCTTTATTGATTTTTAAGGACTTTCTCTCATTTTCAAAGCTTGACATGAAGAGCTGAGGTTTGAGACTTGCTAAGGAGGACAGTATGAATGATGATATACCCATACTGACTGCAAATAGTCATGGTGACAATATTTTGTGTAACAGATTGCCCCCTAAAGTGTGAAGTCTGTAGTAGATGAGGATTTCATTTATCATCTAAGAAGAGTGAAGTACTTTATCATTTCGAGGATCATCTTGTGGAGAGCCCGGTTGGAACCTGTAAAAACATTCAATGCAAAATATATATATATATATATATATGAGATCATATCATCGCTGAGGTAGGCATTCCCATACTCAGATCAAAACTGACTAGAAAACTAACTACTGCTCTGATATAGGAATGATCTTGTAATACATCACAAGTATAAACACATGTAGACATAGTATGGACATAGCCATCTGTTTATGAATAGTCCACTGTATAATGAATACAAAATTCCTCGCAGCCTGGATGGTGGAAACTAGATCCAGGGTCTTGATTTCTACTTCCCGAAATAGTACGATTCTATCCATGTGAATGAATGTATCGAAGTCAAACATGGTAGAAACCACTTGATTACCAGTCAATGATGTAAATTGTTTACAAGTGTGAGAGAAACCACCAGTAATGTCAATGGATCTCAAAGTACTCAGTACAATCCATGAGATGTGAATAGATGTGTTGATGTCGAACATGTCACGGAATCCTTTGATTGAAGGTCAATGATGCAACCTATCGTCGAAGGCGAGAAACCTGCCATTGAGGCATGCAGATCCCAAGGTACTGACGATTTCTAGATCATCTTTCTAGATAATGAGCTGAAGTCGATAGAAAGCGACCCGTCGTAGGCAATCCCACAACACGAAATCATAGATCAAGTTTGAAGAAATTTAGTTGCAAGAACTGACTCAGGGATGGTCAAGATGGATGACAGATATTTTGTAGATGAATGGTTTATTTGCACTGACCTCTTGAACACATAATGACACAACAGATGGTTTGGTGACAATTGACCCAAAGTTAATACCCAGAAACCGGCTGAAGACTTTCAATATGGTTTGATCAACTGTTAGGCAAAGGATTTCCCAACCCAGGTGAATAAAAAGTGTCGTGTTCAAGAGTGGTTACAAAGTATGACAAATAGGCTCATTTTTCTCTCTTTTCCCCCACCATTTCTGGCAAGTACCTCTTTATTTTTGACAAGCTTGAGGAGGATAACATTTGCTTGATTATAAGCTCATCCTTCGGATGAGTCCAACTTAGTTTAAATTCAAACCCTAAGAAGGAGTGGTCCGTTCATGTTTGTAATTGAACAGGTCCTTTACTGTTAAATTTTAACGAGTCCAGTATAGGAGAAACTCGACGTTTTTCAATTTTAGAGAGTCTGAAAAAACTTAAGAAGACTCCATGGTTGTCCTTTTTCGTAAATTTGTGTCTCCCAAGCCCGAAAAAGTATAAAATAATACTTGAGAGAACCGCTTGATCATTACGACCAAGGAGTACTTTTCATAATTAGTGCCTCTGATCCGAAAAAGTAAAAAAAGCGATCAATGACACGTCGTTTTATAACCAATATTGAATTTGAAACGACAAAAATTTGGCAATCTTTTCATGTTTTTACGGTCAGAAAAGGGCTGTAAGTGGACCGTCTTTTTAGTTCCATTTTAACGAGCTTAAAAAGAAAAACTCGGTAATCTTTTCATGTTTTAGGAGTCAGAAAAGAGCTTAAAGGTGACTCTAATGTTTTTTGTCGAAAATGACCAATTTTGCCTGAAAAATCCATTATCCTGCACAAAAACTCAAACATTACTCATACCTATTTAAAATAGATAAAAATGCTTCAAAATTTACCTCTTTAAAGTGAAAAATAAACAAATTAAAAACTCATTTATTCAAAAAAGCTTATAAAAAGGGCTTTTGTAAATTCATTTTTACCGTTTGACTTCAGAGTGAGAAAAGAGAGCTTTTGGTCAGAAACTTCCCGTGAAGATTGCGGAAAATCCGTCCGTTGGAATCGAACGCCGTCTCCTCCAGGTAATCCACATCATCTTACTCTTTCATTTCATCCGTTTGAATTTTTTTTTTAGGGTTTTATTTTGTTTTTTAGGAAATTTCTAGGTTAAAAACCCGCGCGCGGGGGTCCGCAGGCATAGCATAGGAAACTTGCGGACCTCGACTTTTTCGTAAAAGGAAAAAAGTCAGGGGTCTGCACCTGCCGTGAAGGCAGAGTGCGGACCTACGCACTGTCTCTAACAAAGAGGGTGCAGTCCCCGCAACAAAGGTTTTTAAAACTAATTTTTTCAAATTCCACCCAAAAATTTTGATTTTAAATATTCTAATCCGCCTTTTTATTGAATGTAGGGTATACATCATGCTTGATTGGCGGGAATGGGAGCACGAGGATGTGGATCTCGCCGCGATTAATCATCAACCTTCGATTGATGCATTCAAGGCATGCGGTTTATACAAATTCTGGTCCATACCTGGCATGAGGGCCCAGGTGGAATTTTTGTAGTGGCTGGTAGACAGGTGGAACATACAGGACCAATGCTTCTTTATTGGTGCCCACCAGCTCAAAATGGAGCCGAAAGACATTTACTTTTTTACTGGTTTGCCTAAGAGAGGTGAACATTTGACTCTATTCGGGACTAGGCCAGGTGGCCAGTCCATCGATAGCCTTCGGCTAGAGTTTTGTAACGACCAAACTAGAAACAAAGGGATAGATATCAAAACCATATCCCGTCGTGAGCTCAAAGTGATTGCATTTACTGTTACCAGGCTCTGCGGAAGCGCAGCACTACATGTAGCCATTGGATCTGAAATGCGGATGGCAGTAGACTGCTTTCGAGGCACCATCTTCAACTGGTGCGAGGTTGTGTTGGCTAATATGAAAGGCCAACTGACTAGAGCAAAGAACAGACAACTGAAGACCTTTGGATATGGTGCTTTAGTTGTGAGCTTTGGTCTAGAGAGGGTCCCAATGCTGGTCCCATAGCATCTTACCGTTGGAGTTTGACTTCCCCGAGAGCCCAAACTGATGCGTTGGGTTGCAGTTATGGCCCGTCATCCTGAGGAGGGAACAGAAGTCGTTCAATTCACTCATGAGTATTTTCATTGGTTGGAGAACCAATTTTTTGCTATTCAGGACTTTCCTTATGCTGGGGTAGATTATCGTGGTGACCCAGACATGGCTCTTCCACCAGGAGAGCAATGGGATGACTCAGGTAAAATCATTTTCAACATTTTCTAATTTAATTTTTGTTTTGTTTTTATTTCATCCCAAAATTGATAGTAAAAAGTTTCAAATGCAGATGCAGGTCCATGACGACCAGCCACTCTTCGGCCTTATGAGAGGAAACAGCCAACTGCAGTAGCACCAGCCCCACAGGACGAATCTACAAAGACCTTGGCCGAATTGGAGAGTCATCTAGAGCGTTTGACAACAGACATTCCGGAAACCAGCATAGATGACATTCCTCTTAGACTACAATGCTATGTGAGTGGGGTCCCAGGACCTTTCAGGAGGTTCCTTTGTAGGGTGGCCCGTACAGTGGTTTCTTATCGTGATCATCACCAGTGATAGGATGATCGCCTGTTGTAGACTCATATGACACTTTTTGCTTTTTGTACTATCATTTTTGCCGATCATAAGGTGTTTTTAAACCTATGATCGAAGACGATGTATATTTGACACACTTCTATGCTATACTATATTACTATTATCGGCTTATCTTGTAAAACATGTTATGGAATGTTTTTAAATTTACTTGTATGATTATTGCAAATGTCTACTTAACATTCGTGAAGCAATTGCATCTGCTAATGTATTTAAATATCTTGGAATATGCTGATATTCAATATAGTCAAATTCACGTTCCAAGAGACGAACTTTCAAAAATAATCTCAATAACACTGGATTTCTAATGGCATATACTCTATTAAGCTGTAATACAACGAGTTCAGAATCTAACCTCACTATCAAACTTCGAATCCCAAATGAGATAGATTCAAATAATAACTCAATCACTGCACTATACTCGGCAATGTTGTTCGTTGTTTGACTGAGGCTTACCCCATGCATAGATACCAACTCGTCAAAGGGCAAATAGATAACCCAAGCTGCGGAAGAAATGTTCCGTGTATTACGACAAGCACCATTAGCAAAACCAATGTATGTTTGGAGAGGCGTCGACATCTGCAATATCAAGAGTAAAATCAAGATAAGCAGGAATAATGACAAAAAACACTCTCTAAGCTAAGCACACTTTTTTAATCTAAAACACACCAGCTAGAAAGAAAAATAACCTAACTAAAAATCTCCACACCTAGATTTAAGCATAATACCTCTTCAGGTAAAGACCATTTATGGGTTTACCTAAAGAGACCCCGTCAAAGTCTACCAATTCATAGGCCCCTTTTGCCAGCTTTCGCTTAACAACATAAGGACCATGCCACATGGGTACGAATTTTCCAGCGCCTAATGTATCATTTGCTTCATCGTACAATAATACTAGGTCTCCTTCCGAAAAATTACGAGGGGTAACATTTCAATCATACTGAGCTTTAATACGTTTGGCATGAGTTTCGATTGCTAATGCAGCATCACGTCGATTCTCATCTAGCTGAGCCAAGTACAACAATCATTTTTCCTCTTCGGAAGTGGCTGGAAGTAATTCGATGGCCATTTTCAATGACAGGATTTTGCATTCAATGGGTAACACAGCTTCCAGACCATAAACTAGTTGGAAAGGAATGAAACCGGTTGACATTTTTACTAAGGTTCGATATGACCAAAGCGCTGAAAATAGCATGTTATGCCAATTCGACCTATGAATCCCAATGATTCGTCGGATCATGATGACTAGAACTTTGTTGATGGCTTCAACCAGACCATTAGCCTATGGATAATATGGAGTTGAACTATCGCGACGCAAGCCAAGTTGGTCTGTAAGTTCAGTCATCATAATATTTCGAAAATGACGCCCATGATCAGTGATAATCGCTTGTGGAACACCAAACCTAGCAATTATATGATTGAACACGAAAATCGTAGCAGTTTTGCCGTCTGCCTCAAATGTAGGCATCGCCTCGGCCCACTTGGTAAAATAATCTACCTCAAGGGTTGGGTACTGACCTTGAGGTTGATAACCTTGAGGCACATACTGATACTGGGGTTGACCTTGAGGTACATATTGATACTGGGGTTGACCTTGAGGTACATACTGAGTCTGGGGTTGACCTTGAGGAATGTACTGTCCCGTAGGCATGTACTGTCCTTGAGGTTGCCTCCCAGGTGGTAATTGAGTACCTTGAGGTTGCCCCCCAGGCGATAATTGAGGACCTTGAGGCTGCCCCCCAGGCGGTAACTGGCCACCTTGAGGTTGTGGATTAGGAATAGTACCTGACATCATAAGAATATCTTCTACACTCAACGACTTAGTTCCGTTATTACCAGTTAATAACCCTTGTTCAATAGGTTGAGGAGATGCTCCCGAAAAAGTACCAGTAAGTGACTGATACCCAGAGGGAACAGAAGGACTGCCATATAAAAAGGTTTCTAGAGATTGAGAAAACATGGACGACTGTCTTGACATATTTAACGGAGGATAATAACCCCTAGGTGTGGGATGAAAAGGAATGCGAGGTGGTGAAAAACTTAGTCCCGGGTTTTCCAAAAAATTGGTCAATGAAAGATACCAAGCGTCCCTCCTAGGTGGACTGTAAAAGATCGATTCACGCTCCCTAAGTTCTATAGCTGGTTGATTTTCAGGGATAGGGATACCTTCTTCCGGAGTAACAAGTTCTTCAATAGCAATAAGTCCAGAAGGAAGATTTTGGGTAATGACTCTTTCTACCCTAGGTGAACCAGGACCACTGGAAGTTGGAGAGGCAAATCCTGATGTTGGAGTAGCAACAGGTTCAGTTTCAGGTTTAGATATTTCAGGTTCCTCAGCTAAATCACTAGTAGATGAAAAACTACCAGTAACTTCGGAAAATGAAATAGATTGTGGATTATAATCTGCTACTAGAGCTTGATAATCAGGATGTACAACCAATGAAGACTCTCCTTCTTCAGGTGACCCAACTCTACTGTCACTAGGAGTTACAAGGGCTCGTAGCCCTTCAAGCTGGCTCGGTGAAAACTCAGGAGGTTGGCCCCGAAGTCTACGGGACTTCCTCGGTAATTCAGCCACGATTAAATATTTTAACTACTTCACACGCAAACAAAGAAAAATCTCAATGAAAACCACCTAAAGTCTCTAAAGAACCAAACAATTTTGAATCACACGCCTAAATAATCTAGGAGGTCAAACCACACACAAACAGTAACTTTCCGTACCGAAAACACTAGTTGGTGATGAAATCCAACGTCGCAGAATTCAATACAGAAATGGCGGTTGGAACAGTTACCCCGACAACCTGCTTAATGAATAGACTAGCACAAGTTTCTCCACTAAACCGTCTCGAGTGAAGAGAACCCCCCAGAAAATCCAAGTGAGTCTAGTCGACGTCTGCTCCAGGTACAGTGGGATCTTCCCTCCACCGTCACCTTAGGAAAGAATCCTATAGAATATGGTCACTATGGTTACCAACGGAAACAAATATACCTGGGGGAACAGTCTGTGATCCAATACGCACGCAAGGGCAGAGT
This sequence comes from Pinus tabuliformis, assembly GCA_031772625.1. Taxonomy (NCBI): domain Eukaryota; kingdom Viridiplantae; phylum Streptophyta; class Pinopsida; order Pinales; family Pinaceae; genus Pinus; species Pinus tabuliformis. The sequence goes on along the minus strand of CM062819.1, from coordinate 337,188,624 downwards.
AGCAAGCTCAATCCCCTTGAAGGCTCCTTGACATAATCCAAGGTTTACCAACAAGTGACCCCAGGCTCCTCGACAATGGTTAATCTGTGGTTTACTATTTTTAATACGTGTATATCTAGTATCGTTCCCAATGAGGAAGGATTGATTACCCCACTGGTTTGGACACGATCTCGTGCTTGACTCCTATAAGAGGAGCTTCCCAGAGCATAGATGTAACAATTGGAATTTATCTCCTACCGCAAGATAAGCTACTTGTTTGTTTTACTATCTTGGAGAGTTAATTACTCCCTACTCCAAGATACTATCCTAAGCTATGTTGGTGATAAAGAGCCATAGAAATAAAAATATTACTAGATAGATTTTACTTTAAGCGTTATTTTTATTGGTTTTTTCTTAAGTCAAAAGGTGCGGAGATGAAACTTATGGTGTGAAGACTCGACTCCAAATCACTAAAAATGCACTTAAGATGAAAATCAATCCTTTTTCTTCAATGAATTTCTAGCTAAGAAAGAGTTGAGAATGCAAATACTTGTAAAAACAAATATTTTCTTAACAAACAAATCAAAAGAAGAGCTTTTTGTCTTTTCCAATACACTCAAAAACGAGACAACTAGTTATGCTCACGAAAATTTCCCTTTCTTTTCAAACACTCAAATACTACTGAAACAAACTTTTTCAAAAGAGATTTTTTTTTAAATTTATAAAACACTCAAAACTATTGAAAAATCTAATCTTGAGATCTATAAATTCTAAAAAACTATTGAAGTAAAAGCTTACAAGATTTCTTTTCAAGGATGTTTTACTTAGCTATAAGCAAACTAAGGACTAATTTGTCCAGAATCACAAATCAGTCAAAAAACAACCAATTTTTGTTTTCTTTTCTAAAAATGAAATCCAAAACTTTCAACACAAGTCCTTTCGAAGTTTCGCAAAGAGAAAAACAAGATGGATTCCTCAACAAAGGCAGATTTTGCAAACGGTCAAACTCATAAGAAGACCAGCAAAAACCAAGGTGATCTGAGGTTTCTAAGGCTTCTAAGCTCTGAGTTACTACAAGACCAAAATGAAAATCAAGCCCGACACACAAAACTTCTAGGAATTTCACCTAAAACCCTAATGCCAATGGAATGTGTTAGTGTCGGTCTTACAAGCCCTCCATCAGTGATCAAAGCTCTTTGCATTTGCATTAGTAGGTGTCCCATCAGTGTCAAAATTTTCATCCCGTTAGGCATGCCATAACCCTGATGGAGGAGCTGGTCTATTCGTATCCCTTTTGGCTTTGCTGGATCAGGTCATATCAGGTCATTGAGTTTGTCAAAATGCTCTTGTTTGGTCTTAATGTCAAAATTCTAGGTCTATGGTTTTGGTCAGTTGTCTTAGCAAGGTTAGCAAGGTCATGTTTATGAGAGTCCTTGACTGACCAGCAAGCCAGAGGGAGGATGGTAAACATGTTCCTTTGAAATTTTCATCATGTATAGCTCTTTTATAACCTTGCATTTAAAAACTCTGTTTTTAAAGCCAAGGTCATGATAATTTTTGTAAAAAGATTAAGTGTCCAAGAAATCTTCAGAAAGGCAGCAACAACCCTGGTCCCCTTGCCACAGTTCTTCAGATGATCTCCCTGCAAAAAGAATCAGGTGAAAGCACTCAAAAAGTCAACTTCAGGATAAAGGAAATCAAGAAAATCAGTGTTTTTAAAAAGTGACAAAATAGACTCTATAAAGTGGGTTTTGGATGAAATTTTTTCAAAAGTGAGATTATAAAAGGTAATTCTCCCTCCTTTAACTTTCATTGTGCATTTCGAGCTTCTAAGAGTGATTGTGAGAGAGTGCAAGTCGAAGAAGGCGAAGATACAGTGTTTCGGGCAGTTTCCAGGTGCGCGACCCGTCCAGGCTCGTGCGCGACCTCTTGGGTGGTGCGCGACCCCTCCAGCAGCTTCCGACAGTGCAAAATCACAACAGGCGCGACCCGTCGAGCTGTGCGCGACCCCTCCAGGGCTGTGCGCTACCCGTTTAGCTGTTTGCCACCAAACTGCAAACAAATTCCCTCATTCCTCTTCAAACTTGCTAAATCGGTCGAGGTAGGCACTCAATTCATGAATGATGATATGGATGGTGAAAATAATGATGTGTGTCATGGTTTTATCATTTAAATTTGCAAGTGAATGGATCAATATGGCTGTTGCTAATGTTGGTGAAATGTTAGGGTTTATGATTGTTTCAAGTGTTTATTGTCCCATTGATCCCTTCCTTTTTTCCCCTCTTTCATAATAATCATGCTTGCATCTCTGTCCTATTTCATTTGCACATAAAATGTTGCTCTACCCCCATCCCTAAGTTATAAACCCTACCCCTCTCACAAGCACTCAAACCCTAATTTCTTCTACCATACACATGCAAAACTAAAACAAAAAGAAAGATTCATTGTAAAGACATAAGAGAGTCATGTAAATTTAATGTGTTGTGTATTTAAAAGCATGTACAAACCCCTATATATCCTTGACATCCCCTTGTACATGAAATACTTTCCCTTGATGTGAAAATGATGAGTATGTACTCCTTAATGTGTATGTAACCCTTAAAGAATAAAAAGAGCAGAATCTGCCTTATAACACACATGAACTCCTCAGTGAATTTGGTGTATGGTGTCCTTATGCCCCTATTGATATCTGTATCCCCTCACATGTTCATTATTATACATGTTTTTTCCCATATGAGATGTTCTTTGCAAATGATTTCCCATGTTTTATGCACATGATTTCCCGATGTTAAACTGTTCCTATATGCATGATAATGTGTAAAGTTTCCCTTGAAAATTCCCTGTTATTATCATATATTTCCATTCCTTGTTCAGAAATTCCCTCCCCTAACATTCCCCTCATGTTTCTCCCCTTGAAACAGCATAGAGTTCAGTATTTTTGCAGGCAGAGGCAGCAGTTCAATTTGTCCTTCAGTTTGCCCACCTTGCTCCAAAACCATGTCAGATACCGGGACTTATGAGCAAGGTGATGACCATTCATCATCAGCAGAGAGTGAGGAACAGAGGAGGCCTCGGAGAGGGGGTAAGGGAGGTCATCATAAGAGGGAGGAGCCTATTTCTTTGGCAGCATTGCAGGCTTGTCCATTGGCACTGAATTGTTTCCGGTACATGTCATGCTATCAGTTTTGTGAGAGGCTTTCACAGATTCAGCACCATAGAGAGTTAGCTCGCTTGTTTGTCCTACACCTCCATGATGGACATGTCACTCTTGCAGGGGTGAATTTCATATTGACACCCGAGGTGATCTCAGAGGCTACAGGTATACCGAATGTGGGTGAGGTGTGGTCGAAGCGCAGACTTCTTGATTTTGTTCACTTTGAGCCCTATGTCCGGTCATCATATGTGGAACAGTTGGCGGGTATTTTCCCATTCAGATTTCTTCGGAGTGAGTATGCCCCTCTCATGAGACTTATCATGCAGTATTTCACCTGTGAGGGCAGATTTTCACGGGTGTATTCATATCACGTTCGCCTATTGATGCATTTCACCCGGGTGAGGATGATGAACCTCCCGACCTTCCTATTTCAGAACATTCAGAGGATGGTACCCATGTTGCAGAGGAAGACCCCGGCCCAGCAGTACAGGAGCCTTTGTCACTATGGTTTGATCCAGCTTATAGTTTCTCATCAGTTGACTCAGCAGGGCATCTCATGGGAGGAGTTCATCTCCCGTGAGTTTTTCACAGTGCCACCTCAACCACATCAGGAGGTTATTAATGAGGAGGGAGGACCATCTCAGCAGCCTGATGCTCCCATCACTCGACATGTCAGCTCCACTCCCATGGTCACTTACCAGAAAGGCCCAAGGGCCTTATTTGCAGCAGCTAGGCGAGTACTATCTCCACAGCAGGTGGAAGGGGTCTCGCCTTCATCTTCAGAGCAGCGAGTGCTTTCTCCACATCAGGTGGAAGGGGCCTTGTTATCTTCATCAGCACAGATACAGCAGAGGGGCAAAGAGCCCCTGGTTCATGAGGATCCAGTGATCGATCTTGAGGTCAGTTCTCCTAGCCAGGAGGCAAAGGAGATCATTCAGCAGCTCAGGGCCGAGAATGAGACTTTGCAGCGGAGACTTGAGGGTGCTCAGTGGACCATCACATATTTAGAGCAGCGGAACACCCAGCTGGAGGAGGAAAAGGCACTTGATGAGCTATGGAGGATTCGTAGTGACCGAGTCCTCAACCGTAGGAGACCCGGTGATCCATTGCCTGCTGATCGGGAGTCCAGGCTTATTCAGGTGAATGCCCATTTGGAGAGGCTGTTGGCGAAGGCCAACCAAGACAAGAGGCTGCTGAGGAACATGAAAAACCACTATTGGGCTAGGATGCATGTTTGTAAAGCAAAGTTGAAAATAGTCCAAAGAAGGTTGACCGAGGCTCTTGGGAGGAAGAAGAAGGCCAACCCACTCCGCATCTTGGCTGAGGCTTCTCTCACCCATCATGACACTCATTAGCCTCATCACAGCACCAAGCACAAAATTTTTTGGAAGTTTTGGCTCATTTTTGGCATTTTTGGGAAATTTACAGGTTTTGGCTTCTCAAGGGGTCTCACCCCCGGTGAGACCCTTTGTCCTCGTAGCTCCGTTTTGCGAAAACTCAGCATTGATGGATTTTTCATGCAAAGTTACACATGCCTATGGATTAGCTTGAGTTTTCATGGTGTTTTGAGTCTCCAAAAGGTCAAAATACAGCCAAATTTTGACTTTCTGCCCCTTTTTTGAGCTGCAGAAGTAGTCTTGGGATAATTGACTTTTGACTGGGACACTGACCTCCAAATCCAAAAATTCTGGTTGGGTTAGAAAGTAGACTCAGAGACCTTTCCAACGAGCTATCCCACACCTCATTCTGACACCGGAAAGGCCTCCAAACAGGTCTTCAAAGTGCACGACCCCTTCAGCTGGATGTGCGCGACCCCTTGGGGGAAATTTTTGCCAGATTTGACCAGTTCAGCCCAGAATTTACAGTTCAGCTCCAGTTTGACTTGCTGAGGTCGATGGTGGTCCTTTTGATTGTACTTGTGGCACTTTTTAGATACTTTTACTATTGTTTTACTCTTCTAGAAGTTTTCCTCATGTAAAAGAGTAAAATTGACTGTATGAACTGGTTTCCAAGTTTTTAGAGGCAAGTGGTTTTGACTGCCTATTTTGTAGTGCTTAGTTTAGGAGTTGTTCAAATAGCTCCTAGGATGGTGAGATTGACCCCTAGAGGTGGGGAAGAGGTTAGATCATCTATATTATGTACTTTCATGCTCATTTTCATGGTTGGACTCTTGAGGGAGGAACTATCATTGTATATTTTGCTTGTATCTCTGCAATTTTTGGCTAAGGAAGACCAGGGTTTTGCAGTCATCTTTGGGATTCTTGTGGACTCATGTGTTGATGGTGTGTTTCTTCATGTCATTGTAAGCTTTGTTATGTGATTCATTTCCTTTCTATACTACTGCATATTAAACAAATGAAGTGATAAAGTCAGAATTCATGCTTTGCCATGCTCTACTTTTAAATTTGTTTAATTTCTATGTTTTCTGTTGTCTAAAGAGAATTCAAATCTATTGTTTGCTCTCTTTAGCCTTCTTTTCTTTCTTCCTAATCATCCACTTCAGCTAAAGACATCAATACAAGTTCCTACCTTGCCCCAAAGACCCCCCTGCAGAAACTGTGTCCAATCCCCGCACCCTAAATTGCAGCTCCTCAATTTGCCACCAAAAAACCTAAAAACCCCCAAATCAACCTTCAAATCAGTTTACTAGCCTAATATCAGTGTTATCTTGATTGGTCATCTCATCCCATTGAAAATTTGCCGAGATAGACCGGATAGAGCCTTCTCATACCCCGTAGGGCTAGCTATGAGGTGAAATGGTTTGATGTAGCTTTGAGATTTGCCTTCTCAGCCTGAGGTGAAATTTCAAACGCTAACATACTGGCGACCATACTGGGGAGAAAAAACTGATCTTTTGTTCATTGACGTGTTATTTCATAGGTCTTAGACGGAGCCTGAAGTTACGCCAGGTAGCCTTCGAAAACGCTCTTGTTTTACATCAGCGCAAGTAGATAAACGCTGCTTCAGTCAATCTCCGTGAGCTTGTGAATATAGCGCTGCTTTGACATCTTATCCCCATGTATTTGTTAACTCCGAGCCGTGGATGATAGGTTGAGAGTTTTCACAGGCTGAAACGTTTTTTCTTTCCTAGTCATTCTGAGAAAACAAGCTGGCTACAGCTCCTAAACCCCTTTTCAGATCTCATTCATGCCCAGCTATTTTTGAGTATCTTGAAGATTTAGATTTTGACGAAAGCTTTGAGTTGTCTCTGTTCAAAACAAAATCTGAAAGTGCACTTGCAACTCTAGTTCCTAATCCTGATTTTGCAGCTGCTATTGAATTTGAGAGGCATAACAAATTAGTTGAAAACTTCATTTTGAGAAATCTTCAGTCACGTGTACAAGCTACTACTCTTGCTGATTTCCTTGAAAATATCTCTGGTCATATTGGATCTTCTATCACGGCGCATGAACAGACAAATCCTCCTTTCATTGTTATCTCTCCCATAGTTACTCATCCTCCGTCTACAGTTGTTTCGCCTTCGGCTTCACATACTGCTTCTCCTCCTCTCACTCCTCATACTGCTACACCTACCCCGCCTGCTACTCCAAGACCTACCTTACCTAGAAAAATGGCAGCCCGGTTTGCCCCACTTGCATTGCCTGCTAATCTTCATGATATGCCTGCTGATTACCAAAGTAAAATCCCCATGTTTGATGGCACTCCACAAAGTATTACAGCACAACAACATATCGATAAAATGTCCACTTTCTTTGATCTATATGAGTTAGATGAAGAAGATGTTACCATGCGGTTGTTCGTGCAAACATTTGCCGGAGAAGTAAGAAAATGGTTCAGAGGGTTGGCAGCTAACAGCATCACTACCTTGGAAGCACTTCAGAATCAATTCTTGGATCGGTGGGAAATCAGAAAGGATCCGCTTCAAATCAATGCCGAATACAACAACCTCAAGCGTAATCCGGGTGAGTCAGTTCAAGATTATATAATCAGATTCAATTCAGTGTATAATGCTATTCCCGATGATTTGAGGCCATCTAGAAAATCAGCACTTCTCAAATTTCCGGATGGTTTTGATCCGGAGATGGCTTATTCACTGAGAGACCGAGATCCCCCTACCTTGGAGGATATGCAGAAAATTGCAGTCAGTGTTGAGGCAAATTTGAATGACAAGAGAGCAAGGATGAAGGCAGAAAAGCGAGTTACAATCAAGGAGGAAGCATCCACATCAAATCAGGTTCTTCAGTCAGTTGAACAGGTGAAGAGGTTACTTGAAAGGGTCACAATTGACAAGCCGGAACCTCAGATTCGTAACCCAAATTTCAGAGGTCAGCAGCAACAATATAGGATCAAGCAGCGTGAAACAAAGGCACAAGAAACAGCAGTTCAGCAGCAAATGAAACCGCCTTTTCAGCAGAATTTTGTTAGTCAAGAATCTGAAGATGAGGGTGATAATGTTGGCGAGGAAAACCATTTCTTTACCCCTGATGATATGCCTACATATATCACGGAAGAAGATGAGTTGGTAAGTAATTCTGTCTTTCCACAAGATGAGCATTATATTTTGTCAAATGATATGATACTTGAGGAAGAATCTGAAGAATATCAAAGAGGGTACTTGAATGCATTATCAGCTCAGCAAGGACAGCAAAGGCAATTGAGAGGTCGGACTATTCCTATAAATCCTGTGCAAAAGAAGAAAGACATTGCAGCAAAAAATGATTCAGTTTCTTCAAGAGGTAAAGACATAGTTGGTCCCTCAACTACCCCATCATCATCAACAACTAAAGTGGATCAGCCATCAAATGCACCAAAGGATAAAGCTGAGAAGAGAGATAATCCGGCAAAGGAAGGTGAGAAGTTTCCCGTTTTCAGTTTGGAGAATGAAATTGCAAAAGTGAAGATACCTATTCCTTTAACGGAGGTTATGAAGAATGCTACTTACCGAGGCCAAATTTCCAAGTTGCTGAATTTTGACCCAATGCTAGACATGGTGAATGTACAAGATGATCAGCCGGAGTTAATCTTTGGGCCAGCTTTGAATGGTGAGTCTCCCGAGAGTGACATTCCTCCATTTTATATTAGTTTGCGGTTGCATGAGTTTGTGTTGCACAATGCTATGTTTGACTCGGGAGCTTCACATAATTTGATGCCGAAAACAATCATGGAGAAGCTGGGGCTTGACATCACAAGGAAGTACCATGATTTGTATTCGTTTGATTCCAGTCGGGTAAGATGCATTGGTTTGATCAAAGATTTAGTGGTGAGTCTAGATCAAATTCCAGCAAAGAATGTTTTGATGGATGTGGTGGTGGCGGACATTCCTCCACGATTTGGCATGTTGTTGTCAAGGTCATGGGGAGCCAAACTCAAAGGTACGATTCAGCTTGATTTTTTATATGCTTCAATTCCCGTTTTCGGTCAAATGAGGAAGTTATATCGGGAACAGAAGATGAAATACATGATCACTAGTAAGGAAAAGCCCGTGAATCATCCTGTAAATTATGTACAAACAGATTTAGAATCTTTTGTTTTGTTTGCGGAAAATTTCAATGAGATAGATAGTCAGTTAGTTCAAGTAGAAGACATACCAGACATTTCAGAAAAGTTCAGAGAAGTTTTGAGAAAGGAAAGGGAAGAAAGGTCTATTGTCATAAGGCCAATTGCAGAAATAAATGGGCAACAAAATGGGCAGCAAACAGAACATGAAACAAAATTAGATTTTCAGCACCCAGAAGATGATGAAGAGGGTCTTTGGACAATGGATTTTGATGGTGCAGTGGGCAGCGATGGTGCTGGCATAGGTGTATGGATCCGAAGCCCATTCTCAGCCCAAGATCAAGTTCCAAGCAAGGTACGGGTATGTTCTTATAAATTAGCATTTGATTGCTCGAATAATGAAGCAGAATATGAAGCTCTTATTGCTGGTTTGAAAATCCTTCTGAAGTTAAAGGCAAAGAAAATAGCAGTATATGGTGACTCCGAACTAGTTATCAAGCAAGTGAAAGGTGAATTTCAGGCCAGACATCCTCGCATGAGAGCTTATAGAAATGCTGTTTTAGATATCCTGAAAAGATTTTCTGAACATACTTTGACATGTGTGCCCCGGCTTCAAAATGGTGTTGCGGATGCATTGGCTAAGGCGGCAAGTAATCTGAAAATACCCATGAATTCCAGCAATAAGTTCGAGATATATGTGAAACATCGTCCTACAGTTCCAGATAATCAAAGGTGTTGGCAAGTGTTCCAAGATGACGAAGAAATTGAAGATTTTCTGCAAGTTAAGGGTAAGTTTGAAGACATCTCAATAGATACGGAAGCTGAAGGAGTGAATCAGATGGAGGTATTGCAGCTCAAAGACAACCACATTCCAAAAGGATTGATTCCTTTAGAGGAATTGTTTGATCAGGATGATGTCGCCCGCAAGCCGACTTTGAGGCCAATGGACGAAGGAGTTGAAGATGTGAACCTTGGGACAGCTGCAAATCCAAAGATGGTGAAGCTTTCAAAAGCGTTGCCGCCTAAGGTAAAGAAAGAGTATATCAGATTATTGTCTCTGTATTCTAATGTTTTTGCATGGGATTATTCAGATTTGAAAACTTATGACACAAGCATTATTCAGCATACCATTCCCATAAAGCCAAATCAAAAGCCTTTCCGGCAAAAGTTGAGAAGAATTAATCCTAAATTGCTGCCATTGATTGAGAAGGAGGTCAACAGGTTGTATAAGTCCGGGATCATAGTGCCAATCCGGTTTTCCGATTGGATCTCAAACTTGGTGCTCGTGAGGAAGAAAACCGGTGAGATTCGCTTGTGTATAGACTTTAGAAATCTGAATAAAGTGTCATTGAAGGACAATTATCCGCTGCCCAAGATGGATCACATATTGCAGCGGGTTGTGGGGGCATCCAGAATGTCATTGCTTGATGGTTACTCCGGGTATAATCAGATTTTGGTGCACGAAGATGACCGTGATAAGACAACATTTACTACTCCATGGGGTACATTTCACTATGCCAAGATGCCGTTTGGTTTGAAAAACGCGGGTGCTACATTTCAGCGGGCAATGGACATGGCCTTTGCAAACGAGAAGGATGTCTTCTTAGTGGTTTATCTCGATGATTTGACCGTGTTTTCCAAATCAGATGAAGAGCATTTGTTTCATTTGACTAAGGTGTTTGAAAAGTGCAGAAAATATGGCATCTCATTGAATCCGAAGAAGAGTCTTTTTGCTATGAGTGAAGGCAAGCTGCTGGGCCATATCATTTCTAAAGATGGCATTCGTATAGACCCTGCACGAGTAAAAGCAATTCAGCAATTGGAGCAGCCCCGTAGCAAGAAAGAAATTCAGTCCTTCAATGGTAAGTTGAATTTTCTGCGCCGTTTCATTCCCAATCTTGCTGAGCATCTTAGAGAAATAACAAATATGCTAAAGAAGGACAGCGAAATAAGATGGACCGAAGGGGCGGTGAAATCGTTTAATTTGATAAAGGTAATCTTATCTTCAGCTCCAACATTGATTAGCCCGGACTATACACATGATTTTATTTTGTTTTCATTTGCCTCTGAGCATACATTGGCAGTAGTACTGATGCAGAAAAGAGATGGAGTTGAGAGACCCATAGCCTTTTTCAGCCGTATCATAAGAGATGGAGCGCTAAATTATAATATCATTGAGAAGCAAGCATTGGCCCTGATTAAAGCATTGAAAGATTTCCGAGTTTACATATTGAATTCTCATGTCTTAGCATATGTTCCCAATGCAGCTGTGAAGGATGTTCTAGTGCAAACGGAACCGGAAGGAAGAAGGGGTAAGTGGATTGCTGCACTTTTAGAATATGATGTTGAAATTAAGCCTACCAAGTTGATTAAGGGTCAAGGTCTAGCTAAGTTGATGGCTGAAGCAAACTTACATGTCCTTGATATAAATTTGATTGCTGCCTTGTCGGATGAAGACGAAGAAAATTCAGTTTTACAGGTGTCCGATATCTTTGTGTCTTCTCCCTGGTATGCTGATATAGTTTATGTGCTTCAAAACTTATCTGCACCTCCTGGCATGCCCAGAAACAAAGCTAGAACATTGAAGCTTAAGGCTGCCAAATTTTGCATCATCAAATCTGCACTTTATTGGAAGGATCCTGGTGGCATCTTGCTGAACTGTTTGGTCGAAGAGGAAGCTAAAACAACAGTAAATGATTTCCATAAGGGTGACTGTGGGGGTCACTTATTTTGGAAGACCACGGCTAATAAGATCTTGAGAGCTGGTTTCTATTGGCCTTCTTTATTTTCTGATGTGTATAAAGCAGTAAAGAGCTGTCATGAATGTCAAATTTTTCAAGGAAAACAGAAATTACAGCCCTTGCCTCTCAAACCGGTGGAAATCAGTGCGCCATTTCAGCAGTGGGGCTTGGATTTTATTGGCGAAATCCACCCTGCATCTTCCGGGCAGCATCGATGGATCTTGACGGCTACAGATTACTTTACCAAATGGATTGAAGCCATTCCCACCCGGCAGGCCACAGATTTGGTAATTATTTCCTTTCTTGAAAATAATATCTTGTCACGTTTTGGCTGTCCACAAAAGTTGATTACTGACAATGCGGCTGCATTCAAATCAAAAAAGTTGGTCGATTTTTGTTTTAAATATAACATCAGTTTGGGGCATTCAACCGCTTATCATCCGCAAGGTAATGGGCTGGCAGAATCTTCGAACAAATCCCTTGTGAATATTATCAAGAAATTGCTGGAAATAAACAAGAAGAGCTGGCATAAGAAGTTGATAAATGCACTGTGGGCTGATCGGGTAAGTCAAAAGAAGTCAATTGGTATGTCACCTTTTGAAATTGTTTACGGAGTAGATGCAGTGTTTCCTACTTCACTTAGTGTCCCGGTAGCCAAGTTGTTTCAAGAAGCTAGTGGTGAAGAGGATCCTATGCAACGACGGATCAGTCAAATGATTCATTTGCAGCAGACACGAGAAGAAGTTCATCAGAATTCCCTTAAGTTGCAGGAGCGCATAAAGAGAATATATGACAAAAAGGCCAAAGCGGATGAGTTTCAGATTGATGATGTTGTCTTACGGTGGGATGCCCGAAATGAGGATAAGGGGAAGCATGGAAAGTTCGACAACTTATGGAAGGGTCCTTATAAAATTGCAGCATACCGTGGTCCAAATGCTTTCCTTCTCAAAGAAATGAACGGAGATGATTGTCTTGGAGGGTCGGTGAACGGCCGGCTGCTCAAAAAGTATCATGCTTGAGCATTTTCTGCTCTAATCACTTTCATTGTAAATACCATGTCATATTCTTTTTGCAGCAAGTGTGAAGCTGATTTCCATCTTCAGTTTGGGGCCCGCGGTGAAGGCTATAATTCTGAAAATGGTGATTAGTTGGTGTGGGTTTTACAAGTTGTTTCATGTCAGTTTATTTTCTGTATAGAGTTAGCGAGTTAGTGTCCAAATAAAGTCTTGCATTTCAGTCAATTGTCCAAGTTAAATCAAGTTGTTTTCAAGTTGGTCACAGATGAAATAAGTTGACTCCATTGCCCAATGATAAAGCACTGATCTGCTCTCCCAGAGGTCTGAGGTTCTTGGTACCTCCAAGGAGATACCATCCCCATTGGAGCCAATGTTAGTGTCGGTCTTGAAAGCCCTCCATCAGTGATCAAAGCTCTTTGCATTTGCATTAGTAGGTGTCCCATCAGTGTCAAAATTTGCATCCCGTTAGGCATGCCATAACCCTGATGGAGGAGCTGGTCTATTCGTATCCCTTTTGGCTTTGCTGGATCAGGTCATATCAGGTCATTGAGTTTGTCAAAATGCTCTTGTTTGGTCTTAATGTCAAAATTCTAGGTCTATGGTTTTGGTCAGTTGTCTTAGCAAGGTTAGCAAGGTCATGTTTATGAGAGTCCTTGACTGACCAGCAAGCCAGAGGGAGGATGGTAAACATGTTCCTTTGAAATTTTCATCATGTATAGCTCTTTTATAACCTTGGATTTAAAAACTCTGTTTTTAAAGCCAAGGTCATGAAAATTTTTGTAAAAAGATTAAGTGTCCAAGAAATCTTCAGAAAGGCAGCAACAACCCTGGTCCCCTTGCCACAGTTCTTCAGATGATCTCCCTGCAAAAAGAATCAGGTGAAAGCACTCAAAAAGTCAACTTCAGGATAAAGGAAATCAAGAAAATCAGTGTTTTTAAAAAGTGACAAAATAGACTCTATAAAGTGGGTTTTGGATGAAATTTTTTCAAAAGTGAGATTAGAAAAGGTAATTCTCCCTCCTTTAACTTTCATTGTGCATTTCGAGCTTCTAAGAGTGATTGTGAGAGAGTGCAAGTCGAAGAAGGCGAAGATACAGTGTTTCGGGCAGTTTCCAGGTGCGCGACCCGTCCAGGCTCGTGCGCGACCTCTTGGGTGGTGCGCGACCCCTCCAGCAGCTTCCGGCAGTGCAAAATCACAACGGGCGCGACCCGTCGAGCTGTGCGCGACCCCTCCAGGGCTGTGCGCTACCCGTTTAGCTGTTTGCCACCAAACTGCAAACAAATTCCCTCATTCCTCTTCAAACTTGCTAAATCGGTCGAGGTAGGCACTCAATTCATGAATGATGATATGGATGGTGAAAATAATGATGTGTGTCATGGTTTTATCATTTAAATTTGCAAGTGAATGGATCAATATGGCTGTTGCTAATGTTGGTGAAATGCTAGGGTTTATGACTGTTTCAAGTGTTTATTGTCCCATTGATCCCTTCCTTTTTTCCCCTCTTTCATAATAATCATGCTTGCATCTCTGTCCTATTTCATTTGCACATAAAATGTTGCTCTACCCCCATCCCTAAGTTATAAACCCTACCCCTCTCACAAGCACTCAAACCCTAATTTCTTCTACCATACACATGCAAAACTAAAACAAAAAGAAAGATTCATTGTAAAGACATAAGAGAGTCATGTAAATTTAATGTGTTGTGTATTTAAAAGCATGTACAAACCCCTATATATCCTTGATATCCCCTTGTACATGAAATACTTTCCCTTGATGTGAAAATGATGAGTATGTACTCCTTAATGTGTATGTAACCCTTAAAGAATAAAAAGAGCAGAATCTGCCTTATAACACACATGAACTCCTCAGTGAATTTGGTGTATGGTGTCCTTATGCCCCTATTGATATCTGTATCCCCTCACATGTTCATTATTATACATGTTTTTTCCCATAGGAGATGTTCTTTGCAAATGATTTCCCATGTTTTATGCACATGATTTCCCGATGTTAAACTGTTCCTATATGCATGATAATGTGTAAAGTTTCCCTTGAAAATTCCCTGTTATTATCATATATTTCCATTCCTTGTTCAGAAATTCCCTCCCCTAACATTCCCCTCATGTTTCTCCCCTTGAAACAACATAGAGTTCAGTATTTTTGCAGGCAGAGGCAGCAGTTCAATTTGTCCTTCAGTTTGCCCACCTTGCTCCAAAACCATGTCAGATACCGGGACTTATGAGCAAGGTGATGACCATTCATCATCAACAGAGAGTGAGGAACAGAGGAGGCCTCGGAGAGGGGGTAAGGGAGGTCATCATAAGAGGGAGGAGCCTATTTCTTTAGCAGCATTGCAGGCTTGTCCATTGGCACTGAATTGTTTCCGGTACATGTCATGCTATCAGTTTTGTGAGAGGCTTTCACAGATTCAACACCATAGAGAGTTAGCCCGCTTGTTTGTCCTACACCTCCATGATGGACATGTCACTCTTGCAGGGGTGAATTTCATATTGACACCCGAGGTGATCTCAGAGGCTACATGTATACCGAATGTGGGTGAGGTGTGGTCGAAGCGCAGACTTCTTTATTTTGTTCACTTTGAGCCTTATGTCCGGTCATCATATGTGGAACAGTTGGCGGGTATTTTCCCATTCAGATTTCTTCGGAGTGAGTATGCCCCTCTCATGAGACTTATCATGCAGTATTTCACCTGTGAGGGCAGATTTTCACGGGTGTATTCATATCACGTTCGCCTATTGATGCATTTCACCCGGGTGAGGATGATGAACCTCCCGACCTTCCTATTTCAGAACATTCAGAGGATGGTACCCATGTTGCAGAGGAAGACCCTGGCCCAGCAGTACAGGAGCCTTTGTCACTATGGTTTGATCCAGCTTATAGTTTCTCATCAGTTGACTCAGCAGGGCATCTCATGGGAGGAGTTCATCTCCCGTGAGTTTTTCACAGTGCCACCTCAGCCACATCAGGAGGTTATTCATGAGGAGGGAGGACCATCTCAGCAGCCTGATGCTCCCATCACTCGACATGTCAGCTCCACTCCCATGGTCACTTACCAGAAAGGCCCAAGGGCCTTATTTGCAGCAGCTAGGCGAGTACTATCTCCACAGCAGGTGAAAGGGGTCTTGCCTTCATCTTCAGAGCAGCGAGTGCTTTCTCCACATCAGGTGGAAGGGGCCTTGTTATCTTCATCAACACAGATACAGCAGAGGGGCAAAGAGCCCATGGTTCATGAGGATCCAGTGATCGATCTTGAGGTCAGTTCTCCTAGCCAGGAGGCAAAGGAGATCATTCAGCAGCTCAGGGCCGAGAATGAGACTTTGCAGCGGAGACTTGAGGGTGCTCAGTGGACCATCACATATTTAGAGCAGCGGAACACCCAGCTGGAGGAGGAAAAGGCACTTGATGAGCTATGGAGGATTCGTAGTGACCGAGTCCTCAACCGTAGGAGACCCGGTGATCCATTGCCTGCTGATCGGGAGTCCAGGATTATTCAGGTGAATGCCCATTTGGAGAGGCTGTTGGCGAAGGCCAACCAAGACAAGAGGCTGCTGAGGAACATGAAAAACCACTATTGGGCTAGGATGCATGTTTGTAAAGCAAAGTTGAAAATAGTCCAAAGAAGGTTGACCGAGGCTCTTGGGAGGAAGAAGAAGGCCAACCCACTCCGCATCTTGGCTGAGGCTTCTCTCACCCATCATGACACTCATTAGCCTCATCACAACACCAAGCACAAATTTTTTTGGAAGTTTTGGCTCATTTTTGGCATTTTTGGGAAATTTACAGGTTTTGGCTTCTCAAGGGGTCTCACCCCCGGTGAGACCCTTTGTCCTCGTAGCTCCGTTTTGCGAAAACTCAGCATTGATGGATTTTTCATGCAAAGTTACACATGCCTATGGATTAGCTTGAGTTTTCATGGTGTTTTGAGTCTCCAAAAGGTCAAAATACAGCCAAATTTTGACTTTCTGCCCCTTTTTTGAGCTGCAGAAGTAGTCTTGGGAGAATTGACTTTTGACTAGGCAAATGACCTCCAAATCCAAAAATTCCGGTTGGGTTGGAAAGTAGACTCAGATACCTTTCCAACGAGCTATCCTACACCTCATTCTGACACCGGAAAGGCCTCCAAACAGGGCTTCAAAGTGCGCGACCCCTTCAGCTGGATGTGCGCGACCCCTTGGGAAATTTTTGCCAGATTTGACCAGTTCAGCCCAGAATTTACAGTTCAGCTCCAGTTTGACTTGCTGAGGTCGATGGTGGTCCTTTTGATTGTACTTGTGGCACTTTTTAGATACTTTTACTATTGTTTTACTCTTCTAGAAGTTTTCCTCATGTAAAAGAGTAAAATTGACTGTATGAACTGGTTTCCAAGTTTTTAGAGGCAAGTGGTTTTGACTGCCTATTTTGTAGTGCTTAGTTTAGGAGTTGTTCAAACAGCTCCTAGGATGGTGAGCTCGACCCCTAGAGGTGGGGAAGAGGTTAGATCATCTATATTATGTACTTTCATGCTCATTTTCATGGTTGGACTCTTGAGGGAGGAACTATCATTGTATATTTTGCTTGTATCTCTGCAATTTTTGGCTAAGGAAGACCAGGGTTTTGCAGTCATCTTTGGGATTCTTGTGGACTCATGTGTTGATGGTGTGTTTCTTCATGTCATTGTAAGCTTTGTTATGTGATTCATTTCCTTTCTATACTGCTGCATATTAAACAAATGAAGTGATAAAGTCAGAATTCATGCTTTGCCATGCTCTACTTTTAAATTTGTTTAATTTCTATGTTTTCTGCTGTCTAAAGAGAATTCAAATCTATTGTTTGCTCTCTTTAGCCTTATTTTCTTTCTTCCTAATCATCCATTTCAGCTAAAGACATCAATACAAGTTCCTACCTTGCCCCAAAGACCCCCCTGCAGAAACTGTGTCCAATCCCCGCACCCTAAATTGCAGCTCCTCAATTTGCCACCAAAAACCCCAAAAACCCCCAAATCAACCTTCAAATCAGTTTACTAGCCTAATATCAGTGTTATCTTGATTGGTCATCTCATCCCATTGAAAATTTGCCGAGATAGACCGGAGAGAGCCTTCTCATACCCCGTAGGGCTAGCTACGAGGTGAAATGGTTTGATGTAGCTTTGAGATTTGCCTTCTCAGCCTGAGGTGAAATTTCAAACGGTAACAGAATGAACCTAAGAAAAGTCCCTGACAAGTCACGTGCAGATCTGGGCAGAGGCTAAAAACACCTAAACAAATCCTAAGTTGACTGAATGAGAAAATTTCAAGTTTTTCAAAATTTTGACAGGGTCCGCAGGCCCCCAGTTTACCCAGGTACGGTACCGCTCTGTGTGTAAAGAAAAAGTGCGGGTATGTCCGCACTATGTTACAAGCAGAGGGTGCGGTCCTCTCCCAAAAGTACGAAAAATAAAAAATAATTCAAGATCTACTAAACCTACCCAATCCCACACACATCAAGCCAAAAACAGAAACAAAGACACAGTTTCTGAAGTCAAAGTAAAAGCAAAGGAAAAATAAAAAATTCAAGTCCCCAACAGAGTCGCCATTTTGGCGGCCGGATAAGTCGTTCTTGCGAACAAGACCGACCTCCCTAGTATCTAATGATATCTAGCGACAAGAAAACCAAACAAATTCTATCTTTCTCTAAATATGCAATTTATAGATAAAGACAAACAAGTGTTTTAGGCCTATCTTGCGTCCAGTGCAAGTTTGTGGAAGCCACGCTCCGTTGATCCAAATGAGCTCCCTTGTAAAGAATCTGCAAACACAAACAAGCACACACATTAAATAGCACCTGCAAAGCCAATATAATAAAGCATATTTATCATGATGATCAAGGAATTCATGAAACAAATCACATAAGACAATTTGTTGAGAAAAATGAATCTGATTGTATTAACTTTAATCAAAGAAGAACTTTACAACCTTGGTGCCTTGATGCTGTACAAGCTCCTCCCAGGGTCCAGCAAGAATCTCCTCTACTTTGACAAGTTTCACTCTCTTCCCAATGAAGCCAAAAGGTATGTAATCTCTCCTCTCAAGCTTAACTAGGAAGTCTCAATTCCAACAGCGTTTACCCTAAAAAATGTTCAGCTTCTAACCTTCCTAGCAACCAGCGCAATGCCTTAATTTATAGTGCAATGGAGGGAAGTTACTAGGTCCACCTTCAAAGGGATAAAGTCCTCCTTCAAAGGGATAAGCTCCTCTCATCAAGGGATTAGCTCCTTTAGTTTTGGGATGCATGAACCACCTAGGAGCGAACCATCCACGTCAAGATTCCTTTTAGAATCATCCAAAAGTAACCACAAGTGAGTTTTTAAGAATAAACTTGCGCCTTTTTGACTTTCACAGGGGTCCACACCCACTCCTTTAGAGACAGAGCGGGCAAGTCCGCAGGTAACACGACCATGGGGTGCGGGACCGCAGGTAACAGTAAGAGAAAGTGCGGAACCAGAGCTTTATTGATTTTTAAGGACTTTCTCTCATTTTCAAAGCTTGACATGAAGAGCTGAGGTTTGAGACTTGCTAAGGAGGACAGTATGAATGATGATAGACCCATACTGACTGCAAATAGTCATGGTGACAATATTTTGTGTAACAGATGGGGAACTGTTTTTCTCTCAGGGCAAGTATGCAAACATGATACTTTAGAGGTTCCTCATGGATGGATGAAAACCCATGGAGACACCTCTAGTGACCAAATGGAGGAAAGAGGATGCCACTTTAGGAGAGGAAGTGGATGCTACTCTTTACTGGAAGTTGGTGGGTTCACTAATGTATCTTGTGAACACATGACCAAATATGTGCTATGCAGTCAACTAGCTAAGAAAAGCTATGGTTAGGCCAACCAAATTATATTGGAAGTTAACAAATCATGTATTATGGTACCTTAGAGGCACTACCCAGTTTGGACTATGGTACAGGCAGATAAAGGGAGTGAAGCTGTGTGGTTTCATAGATGTAGATTGGGCGAGGAGTCCAACAAACAGGAGTACATCAAGTGGAATTTTTAGTGTTGGGTCCCCAACTGTTTCTTGGTACAAAAGGAAGCAAATATTTGTGGTGCTCAGCTCAGTAGAAGCAGAATACATGGCTGCAAGTCAAGCAGCATGTGAGGCGATGTGGATGAGAAAGATACTTGTGGGAATATTTGGTCAGAGGATGGATCTAATTTTGATCTATTGTGATAATCATAGTTGCATTAATCTCTCTGAGAATCCTGTATTTCACAATCGATCCAAGCATATAGATATCATGTATCACCATTTACGAGACTGTGTGCAGAGGCGAATAAGGTTGCTACAATACATTCCAACAGAGGAACAAGATGTTGACATTTTGACCAAGGCCTTGTCAAGAGGGAAGTTCAAGTTCCACAAGTGCAGGATAGGGGGAGTTGATAATCCATTTCTTACTGAGAGGGAGTGTTGAAAAATGCAAAAAGAAATTCTCAATTTGATTTTGCCTTAATTAAATTGAGAAAATTAAAATTTCCACATCAACAAATAACTTGGATGCAATTAACTTGTGTGACATGGCTTATGCCACCCAATTTACTCAATAAATTTGAGTTGGAGGAGTTAGAGTTCAGTTAAGCATGTGTAATTGATAATATGTAGCATTCAAGGTCGGTTATTTCAAGTTGTTTTCAATTAAACTAGTTCCAATTGTTGGAGGAAGTAGTAGGAGGTCAGTTGTGCAATGGAACTTCAGTCAAACTCAGTGATCATCCAATTAACTAATCAATTAGCCCAAAATAGCTAGTGCATGTAGATAATTAGAGTTTCCCAACTGTGGTGGAGATTCCAAGGCAGTGTAATATCAGTTGTAGAGTAGTCTTGAGTGTATAGGTGTTGCATGCAGTCAGATGATCAACCTTGGGAATTGTGCAATCCATTTTGGATAAATTCTTAAATAACAAGGGCCTAATTTCTCAAGGAATTGGGCAAGGAAATAGGGGCTCAAGCAGAGGTAGAAATTGACTAAATCTGGGTCAAAGCTTTTTAGTGAGAAGAGAGATAGGTTTTTCACTTGCAGGGTGTGCTCAGTTGAGCAGAGCAATTATAATACATCTTTATTCATCAGATTAATGCAAGCATACATTGAGGTTTTTAGCAGATTGCTTTCCCTTGGAAAAAAATGCCGTGTGCATGTGTGTTATTTGTCATTGCATGTTTGTGATTGACATTCTAAATTGTGAATTGAATTTCGTAGAGCAGTAGAGTAGGTTTGTGTCTTGTGATTTCGATTAAAACTTGATGAGCATTTGCAAATCTACACCATAATTTTTACATGATTTGATGATGTTTTCTACTTGGTTTATCTAACATGACATGTTGGTAGGAAATAAAAGATCAAATATCAAGAGAAGAGTGTTGGAATACAGTTCACATGACTCCCCTTACATGCTTGATGTGACTTCAATGGAATGGGATAGGTCAGTTGAGAAACAAGGAGAAGAATACTCTCTTGATATGGCGGATACACTGAGAAGTTTGAAGGAAAAAATCAGAGGTTGTAAGGCAGATAATAATAGGTTGATCGAGGCACATAAAGTGCCAAAACTTAAGAAAGAAATCAGAAGTTAATGCAGCCATCCTTCAAAGTCTCTCATATTTGCAGAAGCAGGGACAACTGGGATTCAATCATGGGGATTATGGTAGTAAGCCTCAGAGAGGACACAAGTTGGACAAAGATGATATAGTCATAGGTGGCATATCTTTGGATACACCTGACATAAGGGGCAGTACTTATGGATTTCATTCTAGTTCCAGTTCCAAGAGACATCATCACCATCAACATTATCATCTGTATAGGAGGAGTGAGAAGTAGTACTTACTAGGTGAGTTTAGGAAAAATGAGCCCCTTGCCTTGGATTGTGAGTTGACTAAGTCAGAAGATGCAGAAGCATGACTTATTGGGATGAAGAATATCTTCAGATTACATGAAATACTCAGAGAATATGAAAGCCAAGATAACTATTTTCAGTTTCAAGGGAAAAGCAAATAGTTGGTGGGAAGATGTGAATAGTGTCAGAGGCATTAGATATGAGGAGTTGATTTGGGATGAGTCTAAGAAAGGATTTTTAGGAAGAAGTATCATCTGAAAGATACTATGATGAAAGGGCCAAGGAATTCTATGATCTCAGGATGTAGGTGACAAGGAACATGTGAAAACTCATAAGAAATTAAACCCAATTGAGAAAGGATATGGGTCTCAACCTGAGAAGAAACGGAGTGAAGGCAATGACAGAACCATTGTGGTGACTGAACTTGTGATAGAAATCATCTCAAGAAGGATTTCCCTTTGTACCAGAGTGGCATAGTGGATGTGTGGCAGGCCTTAGATCTATAGTGCTAAGGAGGCAGAAACAGTTGGGGATGTAGGTCAGAGTATTCCCCGGATTTATGTAGTAGTGGATAACAGGCAGGAAAATCATCATATATTTGTTATCGAGATGAAAGGTGGAACCAGAGGGAGAGTTCCAGGCAGAGCCTTAATGCATTTTGTAGTGGAATAAGTTGATGCTCTGGAACCAAGTAATAAAGCAAGTTAAAGTGTAGTGGAGGTACTTTGGGCTGAGGAAGCTACATGGAAGACAATTGATCATATACATGCATGATAGTCGGTTTCCATTTATGGTTGGAATCATCAAGGGAATTGGAATCCCTTGAGGGATGATATGTGCATGTTTTTAGTTGCAAGGCAACGTGCTTGATACAACAAGGTAAGGTAACTGGTATATTGTGATATTTATTTATGCATTGATAGTTATATGTTTATGGCAGTATGATGGAGGGAAATGCATGGAAAAAAAACTACCATAAATATTCAAGAAGGCTCAGGTTGATCTTCCCCTTGGAAGCATTAAGAACCATGGGGGTTGAGTCATGGTGTCTATTGAGAGTTTGATGCTTTCGGTGTTTTTTGATTTTTTGCGCTTGATTTGCAATTTTCATTGTGTCTGGTGCAAGGTCATGCCACTTTGTTTATGGGTTATATTGTTGTTGGTTTTCTTTATATTTCCTTTTATGTTTTGAGGGTCTTGGGATTTGGTTGGGGAAAGAGGAAAGTAATGGAGCTCGAGGAGAGCTGAAAGAATCCTTACATGTAATTAAGACCTGGATGAAGCCTGGTGCATGAGTAAAGGGTAGCTGAAGGAAAGAATATGACAACTAGTTGGGCTGGTTGGGTCCATTGGGATAAATGGACAGTAGTAGGACATTCGTGAGAAAGGTAAACATGAAAGGTAAAGTAAATGGATTTGAGGCATCATATGCCTTGGCTATGTTGGGAACTATTATTCTTAATGTTGTGCATGTTGTGCACAAATAAAGGAAGTTCTCTTAACCTTGACCTTATGAGCACTAACAATTGTGTTGTGATCATGATTATGCTAATGTCTATGTATATATATGTATGTATGAATGCCATTGTCTGACAGGGTCATTAGGGATCATTCTTGTGGAAGAATGATTGTTTTATGTAGGTGAATGGCATGAAAAGGTTCCTGGTTTGATAAGGAATCAAGTGGGCAGGGTAGCTCTGAAAGGTCTATGAGGTTAGTATCATATGGATATGCTTTTGATATTATGTGCTTATAACTATGCCTATGTTTATGTTATGGTAGGTAATGTTGAATGGTACATCAACAGAATAAAAGCAGTGTGATATGCGACATTTTGGGACAAGCAGGGATAGTGGAAAGAGCCACATACTTGGGATTTGGGTTGTGGATGCACATAGTAAGTCATGGAAAGACACTAGAGGCAAGGTTTCCTGGTAGAGATGGTGTGGTGTCTAGATGTGTAGTACTACTATTGTGTACCTGTTGTACATGTTGTGTTGTGTACATGTCGTGTTGGGTACATGTGGTACTATTTCATGTGTATTGTGTAGTCATTATATTGTGACATGTGTATTTGTTGTGTTGTACTATGTGTACATATATGTTTTGTGTGGTACACCGTGTGTAAGTGTATCTATTATGTTACACATCGTGTGTAAGTGTATGTATTGTGTTACACACCATGCTAGGTGTATGTGTTGTGTTATACACTGTGTGTAGGTGTATTGTTATGTTATACACCATGTGTGGGTGTTTGTGTTGTGATGTACACAATGTGTATGTGTACGTGCTGGTGATTGGTTCTCGAGATGCCTAGAAGTTGTGGATTGGAAAACACCTTTAGAGCCCTGTAAAGCTTGGGTTCCATGGAGGTCGTGGGTTGGGGCCTTATAATGGCTTGGGTCCCCTAGAGGTTGTGGGTTGGATGGTAGTCCTTGAAGCCCTGGATAGCTTGGGAGGAGAATAATATTGAGTTGTTGATATTAAGGTTTGATATGGTATAGTCTTTGGATGCACTTGCCGCTGATACTACATATGGAAGAGAAGGCACTAGGTGCTCTTCGGGATGGCAATTGATCCAATGTGTGTACATGGTCAAAGAGAAGAAAAGTGAACCAGGTTAAAGAGAAGAAAATTGAACCAGGTGGATATTGGTGGCCACCTACATATTCCATGTAGACCTCCAGTCGGTTTCATCAATTTCCTTGATTACAACAACATTTACTATTTTTAGCAATTTTTAAGGTCTTGAACTTCCAGAGCTGTTTTGACCCCTAAACGAATTGTTTTTGAGGTTTGTAGCAGGCCAATAACTATGGAGAAGGAGCCTGTTGCAAATCCTATAGTACTTGGAGATATCTTTCTAACAAGGTATCATACGTGCCAAATGGATATCATATGACCAAGTTAAGACTCTGAGAAGTTGTCTACCCAACTAACCCCAATAGGGCCCACAAACTCTTGGTGGTCCATCTCCTAGGGTTAGGGCTTTGGTTTTTTAGGGTTTCCCCTTATTTTTCAATAATAAAAGGGCCCTTGAGCCTCATTGTAACACAGTTCAGAGGCATGTGGCTGCCACATCTCTTCTCAGAGATAAGCTACCATCGCCCAAGCTAGTTTATTTCCATTTTGTATGTAAGCATCTTTCAATTCTTTGATATTAATGAAATGAAGTTCTATTCTCGTTGTATCTCTATGTTTATGTTTATTTTGTACTCTATTGTATTCCTACGTAAGTCTGGATCAGTGGTATCAGAACGATTTTCTCTTTCTTTGCATGTCCCTAATGAGGTCAGGGTATAAGGAGTTAGGGCTTGAACTGGATGAACCTTTACAAGAACAGTCTCACAAACCTCAACGACCTCCATGGTGGAAGAAAAAAATGATGAGCCAACAAGTATCCTTTCAAAATATTGCTTGAAGAATCCCTTGAGTGACAAAGGAACCTGATGATGGATAACTTTTCCTAGATCCTTTAGTGGATGCCCACAGGCGACGCATCTTCATCCGACAACCACTCTAGAGGCACCACTCCCTTCAAGGTACAAGTCAAATTTGACATTGCCATATTATATATATATGTATATATATATATATATATATATGTATGTATATATATATATGTATATATATATATGTATATATATATATATATATATATATATATATGTATATATATATATATATATATATATGTATATATATATATCTATATATATATATATATGTATATATATATATCTATATATATATATGTATATATATATATATATATATATATATATATATATATATATTTTTTTTTTTTTTTTTCCAATTGAGAATTGCACTCCTCAAATCCGCAACCCATTTCAAGGATTGGTGGGAAACATACTATGAATAGAGGGACAAGAGAGAACCCTCACTGTTTTTAGCCACACCCACTTGGAATTATTTATGAGATGCCATCAAGGAACAATATTACCATGTGGGCAGCTATGAGGACAAGTACATGCAATGGACTATGCTGTAACATCGAAGGGATCAGGATTTGCATGAGCCGACGAATCTTTTCCATACCCTAGACAGAAAGTTGGGTATCAAATATTATGAGAAACATCTAGTGCTCAAGTGTCATAGTTTCTTGCACAAATATATTCAGGAGGAAATGGAGTTCCTGGATATCTCCTCGTTTGGTGCAACATACTGATATGTTGCTAAGATTGAGTAGAAATTCAAGCAGAAGAAGCGAGACTTTGGATCTGTGAACCTAAAGTAGAGAAAAGGTGCCCCAAGCCTCAGAGAAAAGGGTAAATTCATGATACAACCCCCTAGGACAACTTCTCGAAGCATCAAGTCAAGAATAATGGGAAGGCGAAGAAGGATACCGACAAGTGGTGTGAGTTCCATAAAACTCCCACTCACAACACGAACAAATGTCACGTGAAGTAGGAATTGGTGGTTGAGCTAAAAGACTTAGAGAGGGATGCATGCTATGACTCCGAGTCTGAACCTGATAAGGGAAAGAAGATCATTGACACCGACCCAATGTGATGGTAGCCACCACAAAGCACCAAAAGGCAGAACTTGAGGATCAAGAAGAGGGGGAGTGGCTCTTCCACTCATAGATGTGGGTAAGGGGTTTGTTGGCATAGTTCATCGTTAACAGCGGGAGCCAAAAGAACCTGATCTTCGCCGAGGTCATTAAGAGATTGAAGTTGCCAATAACGTCGCACCCACAATCATACACTATCAGGTGGCTCCACCAATGGCGAGATCTCCATGTTATCCAACATTACCACCTACCTTATAGTATCAAGCCCTTTGTAGATGAGGTATTGTGCGACATTGCACCTTTGGAAATTTGTGATGTTTTATTAGGTCAACCATACTTATGGAAGCATTATGTTGGATATGAATCTAGACCTTATCATTTATTATTACTTTGAGTCAGAAATTGTACAGGATACCACAGGTAGCACCACCTACTGCCCTTTCTTTGAACTCTACTAAGCAATGTAGTAAGATCATTTCCGAGACGAAATTTGTCTTCCTTATGATTCTCCCTTAGAACAAGAGGAAGATTGTGGCCACATACACAACCTCCACACAGGGCTCCTCCACATGACAGTAGTAGATGGATAAGGTCACTGAGGAGTACAAGGACATCTTCACCTCACCCACAGGGGTACCCCTACACTATCAGGTAAAGCACTCCATCGATTTGACCTCGGTTGCACCATTACCCAATGGACCAATCTATCGACACTCTATTATGGAGAATGACGAAATCAAGAGGTAGATTCAGGAGCTATTGTAGAACATCAGGCTAGGTTCATTAACTTGTGGGAGCCTGATCGTGTTGGTACAGAAGAAGGACGAAACATGGAGGCTCTGCATTGACTATCGAGCATTGAATAAGATCATTGTCTAGAATATTTATCCAATCCCATGGATTGATGACCTTCTAGACCAAATTAAGTGGGCCAAATATTTCAGCAAGATTGACTTGAAGTTTGGTTATCACCAGGTACCAATTGAACCCTTTAATGTTGGGATATTGCCTTCAAATCTACGGAGGGCCTTTTTGAATGGATGGTCATGCCCTTTGCGTTGATGGATGCCCTCACAACCTTCGTGCAACTGATGGATGACACCTTATGGCCCTTTACCAACTCGTTTGTGGTATTTTACTTGGATGGCATCCTAGTATTCAACTAGAGTTGAGAAGAGAACATACACCCTATTCAACAGGTCCTCCAAATGTTGCGACAACACAAATTGTGTGCCAATTTGGAGAAATGCACTTTTGGTATGGCCCATGTTCAATATCTAGGGTAAATCATTGATGATAGAGGTGTGCATGTGGACCCAACCAAGATACAAGTTATTCAGGATTGGCCAGACCCCACCACTCTAACAGAGCTCCGCAGCTTTCTGGGTCTTGCCAATTTCTATCGCCAGTTCGATCATGTTAGGATTCTATCATATCACTTAACCTTTGAGTCAAGTCACCAAGGATAGAGAAAGTACAAAGGTCCTTTCGTTAGAATCCCAACAAAAGGTGTTTTTCGAGTTGAAGCATCACCTCTGCTCTGCACCAGTACTCACATTACCAGACCTACATCAACCATTTGAAATTGAGACAAATGCCTCTGACTATGTTATTAGCATTGTTCTTACCCAAAAGGGGAATCCAGTGGCATATCATAGTGAGATGGTTTCAGATAGGGTCCGAAAGTATCCCACCTATGACAAGGAGATGTATTCCATTGTCTAGGCCTATCGAAAATGGAAGCATTACATTATGGGGAAGGAAACAGTCATCCATGTAGAATTCCTGCAGAAACTCCGATAGATCTAGAATTCTAGTTAAATTAAACACAAGTAATTTGCTGATATTCAAGAGAGGAGAGAAAGAATTTGCTCCATAAATTCAATGTATTAAATTAATGAACAATAGTAATACATGAGCAACCAAACCTCTAATCCCAAAGGGAGGTGGTTATATATAAATTGCCGAATCTAGAAAACTAGGAAAAAACTAGTAAAAAAACTAGAAAAGGCTAAGAAAAGCTAAAGGGAGGCCTAAAATAGCAACAATGACTCAAGGAAACCTATGCCAACTATCAAACACGAGGAAAGCATGAGGAGGGGTGCATTTCCCAAGGAAGGCAACTTTAAAACATGCTAAAATGGTCCGAGGGACCAAATCCCTTGATTTAAGGGGGAATCTTCATGTGGGGCGCTAATCCTCAAACAACTCAAGTGGATGAGGTGTGGTTAGGTGTAAACATGCACTTAGATGTATAAATGGTTTAGGAAAGTGGTTGTACCAATATTTCCATAATATTAAGCCTTTAAAGGCAAAAAACAAGGGAAAGTTGGTCCACCGAACTAGTTTACCAAAAACCAAGTGTGAACATGATTTTTAGTGCATGTGGCTAAGTCAAGGATACTTAGGCTAAAAAATAAATGTAGATGTTAGGATTATATTCCAACACCCCCCTTCATCCTAACTCAATTATTTAAACCGAGTCCAGGCCAAGATGCCATGTTAGGTACTTAGGTACAATAAATAAAAGATCCTCATAAAATGAAGAAAGAGGGAAAACCTCATGTGAACCCCCTGGCGCCCGCCCCTCCCCCCCCCACCCCACCTAAAAGAGGAAAAAAGGGCTAAGTGGCCAGAAGGGCCTACTCAGCTGTCTTCACCACTCCAAGCATAGTTCTCAGTTCTGAAAATTTCTTTTCAGTGAAAGACTTGGTGAAGATGTCTGCAACCTACTACTTAGTGGGGCAGTACTGCAGCGATATGACTTGGTCACAGATCAACTCACGGATGTAATGCATGTGAATCTCGATGTGCTTGGTCCTCTACCTATGAATTAGATCAATAAATATCTGAATGGACCCCTGATTGTCACAAAATATGACAGTCGGAAGTGGATACTGAATACCAAACTCAGAGAGAAGCCCCTGCAATGAAACAGCCTGTGTAGCTGCATTCACTGCACCTCTATACTCTGCCTCAGCTGTAGATAAATAAATTATGGATTTATTCTTGCTAGACAAGCAAAAAGGAACTAAACCAAAGCTAAAAACATAACTAGAGGTGGACTTATAGTCTGTACCATCGCCAACCCAATCAGAATCTATGTACCCAATCAGTGAAAGTGGGCAATCTGCAGCATAAAAGATACCAAAACTAGAAGTACCTTTCACATATCTAAGGATTCTCTTTGCAGCTTTCCAATGAAGCTCATGGGGCTCCTGCATATATCTGGAACAAACTCCTACTGCAAAAGATATATCAGGTCAGGTGTGAGTAAGATACAACAAACACCCAACCAACTGTCGATACAGTGTACTGTACACCAAAGGTGTAGTACCCGCATCCTAAAATTTGATCCCCGAAAGAAAGGGAGATGATGCTGGCTTGCATTCTGTCATATGAATGCGGACAAGTAGATCTAATGCATACTTAGACTGTGCCGTATTGATCCCTGAAGTAGACTGGGAAACTTCAAGACCAAGAAAGTAGTGCAACACTCCCAAATTTGTCATGGAAAATCGATTGTGCAATGCCAATTTTGCTGAATCAATAACTGAGGTAAGGTTCCCTGTCATCAGTAACTCATCTACATAAAGTACTATCAGCAAAAGGGAATCATGATGTTGTAGCAAATAAATATTCAGATCAGATTTTCATTGAATGAATCCAATGGAAAGCAGGAAAGAATCCATCTTTGCATACCAGGCTCTGGGAGCCTGTTTTAGGCCATACAAAGATTTCTTTAATCTGAAAATGAGGGAAGAGTTTTGAATGTATCCCTGTGGCTGCTCCATATATATCTCCTCCTTGAGATCTCCATGAAGAAATTCACTCTTCACATCCATGTGATGAACTTCCCATCTGCGAGAAGCAGCAATGGCTAAAACTAGTCGAATGGAGTCCATTTTTGCAACATGTGCAAATGTCTCTGTGTAGTCTATGCCATGTACCTGTGAGTATCCTTTTGCAAAAAGTTGAGATTTGTACTTACTGATCTCACCATCTGCAACAATATTTGTTCGATAGATCCATCGGCATCGAACAAGCTTTCTTCCTTTTCGGAAGTGGAACCAAGTCCCATGTGTTGTTTTCCACGAGAGTAGAGTACTCTTTTTCCATGGCAGCCTCCCAAAGCGAGTTTCCAACAGCCTTAGAGTGTGACTATGGATCTGAACCAAGTTTCATATAAAAATGTATGGGAAGCAATGGTTCGGTGGCATCCAGGGCTTGAGGAGCCCCAAAAAACTGTGATCTAGTCCTTCTCGCATCCGCAAGATCACCGACTAGTTCACCCGCATCTTGTAGGGTTTTCTCTGCCAAAGTTGGCAGCTGAGTTGGAGCAGCCATGACCTACTCCTCATCCTCTGAATTAGACCTAAGAGGCTTCTCTGATGGCTGTTTTGAAGTGCTCGAAGAAGTTTCAGACTCCTCCTCATCAGTGGCAATAAGCGGTTCCTTGGCAAGGTCTGTTGAAAAACCATGCAGTGATTCTTCTTCAAACTTCACACTTTGAGCTACAAGGAACTTTTCAGTGTGAGAGTCCAACAATCTATATCCTTTGAAACTGTTAGGATATCCAACAAAGATACATTCAAGACTTTGAGGCTCCAAATCCTTCCACTTATCTATCAGAATGTGAGCCCATGCTCATGAACCAAAAATGCGAAAGTGCGACACTTTCGGTTTCTTACCGGTCCAACATTCAAATGGAGTGGTGCCTTTGAGTGCTTTGTGAGGAATGCAGTTCTAAATGTATGCTGCACAATCAATAACTTCAGCCCATAGCTTAGGAGCTAATGATTTGGATTGTAGCATACAATTTGCCATCTCTTTTAACGACCGATTTTTCCTCTCTGTGACACCATTCTGCTGTGGTGTATAGGGCATTGTGTGTTGTAGTTGTAAACTTGCATCAATACAAAGTTGCTGCACATATTTGTTGACATACTCCCCCCCCATTATCAGTACGGAGTATCTTAATCTTACACCCAGACTCATTCTCAGCAATTGCTTTACATTCTATAAGGCATTCAAATACTTCCAATTTTAATTTCAGAAAAAATACCCAAGTAAAGCGAGAGAAATAATCTATGAAGGTGAGTACATATCGAGCCTTACTGATTGAAGGCTGCAGGAATGGGCCCATGATGTCACTGTGAATCAGCCCAAGAGGTGAAGAAGCTCCCTGTGCCTTCCCTTTGTCAGACTTTTGCTCTAGATGCTTTCCAAGAATGCATCCTTGACATACACCGCTAGTGAATTTAATAGCGGGCAATCCTTCTACTATGTTTTCCTTGCTGAGTTGATGCAAGTACTTATAGTTTAGATGGCCAAATATTTCATGCCATAACCTGCTGATATCATTAGATTATGACAGGAATACAATGCTAATATATTTAGGAACAAAGTGGGAGAAGAAATACAAATGAGAACCATGGTCTGCTATTCCATGTGCAAGCTGTGAGCCCATGGAAATGTCGGTAATCACTACGGAGTCCGGAGTGAACTCCACCTTCTTTCCAAAGCTGGAATGAGTGATATGATATATCGAGAGAAGATTTGCGGACAACGAGGGAACATGAAGCACATTTGTGTAGCAGCCCCCTTCAAGGTCTACAATTCCTTCTCCGCACACCTTTGCGGGTGTGGCATCTCCTAAGTAAATTGGGGATCTGGTGCTTTCTTTGATGGAGGAAAATTCCTTTTGATGCAGTCATATGGTTTGATGCACCTGAATCAAGGATCCAAGCTGATGGAGTGGATGTGATAGCCATTAAATCATGACCATCTCATGCTCTCCCTCTCTCATCTCCCGTTCTGTTATCATCCTTCTTCTTTTCATTCTCGGGCATGGTGAGATTGTGTTGTTGTAATTGCATAGCCATCTCATCGATTGTTTTCCTCATGCAATTTTATTCGAGATGAAAACCTTTGGAACAGTAGCTGCAAAGTGTTCTTTCCTTCTTCTTCTTACCCTTAGGCAAAGAAGAGCTCTCTGAAGATTGTATGGGTCTCTCCTTCTTCGATTCATTAAATTTACCCTTCCCTTTTTGCTTGTCTCTTCCACTGCTCTTTGGAGCATGAGTAGCCGCAAGTGCTTGTTTCTTTGAATGCTTGATGGCACCCATTCAGACTAACTTAGCTTGATCTTCAGTCAATGCTGCAATGACGTCATTCAATGGAGGCATTTTCCATTTTTCTCGAGTCAATTTAGATGCTTGAAAAGACAATACAAATACAGAATATTCATGGCCTAATTTCGAGAGAATCGAAATGATGAGTTGATCTTCCTCTTTATTGATTCCACATGCATCAAGTTCAACAAGGAGGGATTTAAAATTGGTGAAGTATTCTTGCAGGTTGCTGAAATCAGTTGGACTGATGGATATGAGTTCATTCTCCAGTTGATGCACTCTCATTTCATCCTGCTTGCCGAATAGTCCTTCTAATGTGGTCCAAACCGCATCGGGAGTAGTGGCTTCACTCACATGAAAGAGGAGTTCTCTGGAAATTGATAGGCATATCAGCCCAATTGCTTCATCTAATTTATTGAAATAATTGATCTTCTCCACCGCAGAAGTCGGTTCAGTCTCCATTCCCATTGTTACCCTGTAAAGCCCTTTGCTTCAGAGGAGCAGAGTGATCTCTGTCTTCCATTAGAAGTAATTGAAAGGATTTAGAATGAGTTTTGTGGGCTGAGGGAGATGATCCATTGCTACTTGCTGTGCCTCCTAATGATCTATACCTTCAAATAAAACCATGTACAATCCACTAGATTCAAACAAGCTTTGATACCATGTAGAATTCCTACAGAAACTCCGATAGATCTAGAATTCTAGTTAAATCAAACACAAGTAATTTGCTGATATTCAAGAGAGGAGAGAAAGAATTTGCTCCATACAATCAATGTATTAAATTAATGAACAATATTAATACATGAGCAACCAAACCTCTAATCCCAAAGGGAGGTGGTTATATAGAAATTGCCGAATCTAGAAAACTAGGAAAAAAACAAGTAAAAAAACTAGAAAAGGCTAAGAAAAGCTAAAGGGAGGCCTAAAATAACAACAATGACTCAAGACAACCTATGCCAACTATCACCCACGAGGAAAGCATGAGGAGGGGCACATTTCCCAAGGAAGGAAACTTTAAAACATGCTAAAATGGTTCGGGGGACCAAATCCCTTGGGGGAATCTTCATGTGGGGTGCCAATCCTCAAATAACTCAACTGGATGAGGTGTGGTTAGGTGTGAACATGAACTTAGATGTCTAAATGGTTTAGGAAAGTGGTTGGATCAATATTTCCATAATATTAAGCCTTTAAAGGCAAAAAACAAGGGAAAGTTGGTCCACCAAGCTAGTTTACCAAAAACCAAGTGCGAACATGATTTTTAGTGCATGTGGTTAAGTCAAGGATACTTAGGCTAAAAAATAAATGTAGATGTTCGGATTATATTCCAACAATCCACACAGACCACCGAACCTTGCAGATCATACAAACACAAGGAAAGTTGCAAAATGACCGATATCAGAAGTGGTCCACATATCTGGAACAATTTCGTTTGAACATTAAGTACAAGAAGGGAAGCACCAATAATGTTGTAGATTGCCTCAACCGACTGCCGGTTATGGAAGTGACCATTGTGCTCGACTCTCGTGGACATGAGATGTCAGGATGGACACATATTTACAAGAGTGATCCAAAATTCAACACCACATACCAGATGCTCCTTGAAGGTAAGCAAGTTCTAGACTTTCACCTCCAGGACACAATGTTATGGCCCCTGAGACACCTATATGTTCCTTCAAGTGAGAATTTGAAGATGATTTGGGAGGCGCACTACAGTTGCGTTGTTGAAAATTTTGGCATAGAGAGGACAATGATAGTGCTACATAAGTATTTTTATTAGTCGAACCTTCGACAAGATGTTGGGAAGTACATCAGATCCTACACTGCCTGCGCCATTACCAAACCTACAATCAAGAAGCAAGGCCTCTCTACTCCCCTGCCTACTCCTAGACGACCCTAGGATTACGTGTTGGGCCTTCCTTCTACAAAGCATGAAAACAACTATGTTTTCTTGGTCATCGACATATTCTCTAAGATGGCCATTCTGGCGGCCTACAAGAAGAGTATCATGATAGAAGCCATTGCCAAAATATTCTTTGAAGGAGTATGCGTGCACTTTGGGATCCCATATTCCATTATCTCAAATTAGGATAGTCGGTTCCTAAGTGCATTTTGGTCAAGCCTCTGGTCATTGTTGGATACCATGCTCACTAAGTCCATGACCTTTCACCCCCAAATTGATGGCCAAATAGAGGTCGTCAATAGGATAATCATGCACATCCTATGCATGTACAACTCGAAGCACCCATGCACATGGGATGAGAGACTCCCCTATGTCCAACACAATTACAACAGGGCCCTCCACAACTCAACTAGCGACAACCCCTTTCAGGTGGGACTGGGATTCCAGCCACTATGTCCCATCGATGTTGTTATACCATTTGCAGCCACTCAAGTATATTCGAATCATGTCCAGTCCAAAGCTAACAGGGCTAACAACTTCATTGAGCACATTCAAAACATCCACCAATTGGTCCATGACATATTGGATATATCAAATGCTAAGTACAAGCAACGTCATGATCAACATTGGGTGCCACACAAATTCCAGGTGGGCGACAAAGTTTGGTTGCATTTGCAGAAGGAGCACCTTGCTGGGCCCCACCACTAGCTTCACTTGCTCTGATATGGGACTTACACCATAACTAAGGTTGTGGGGGACAATGATTTCGAGATCAACATTCCACCATTCCTTGGCCTACACCCAGTATTCATTGTGGACCGTTCGTAGCCATACTTTCCCCCATTGTGTGACACATCCAACGTTGTTGAGTAGCTGGCACCAATAGAGCTCAGCCCAAGCAGTATCAAACATGCCAAAACTGATAGAATCATGGACACACAGATCAATAACACTCACCAGCAGAGGATCCATCTATATCGATTTGTAAAAGAAGGCCAACTCCTTCACTAGGGCAAGTAGCTCACTAAGGACCAGGTTCAACAGAAATTTCCTCATCTCATGGAGGCTCCGCACACAATGGGGACCATTGCTTCCTAAGGGGGGAGGACTGATCCAGGTGGATATTGGTGGCCACCTACCTATTCCACCTAGACCTCCATTCGGTTTCATCATTTTCCTTGATTATAGTAGCATTTACTATTTTTAGCAGTTTTTCGGGTCCTGAATTCCCACAGATATTTTGAACCCCTAAACGATGTTTTTTGAGGTCCGCAGCAGGCTCGTAGCAATAGGAAAGGGCCCACTGCAAATCCTGAAGTACATGGAGAGATATTTCTATCTAGGTATCATACATGCCAAACAGAGATCATATGACCAAGTTACGACCTTGGGAAGTTGGGTTCCCAACTAATCCCAACGGGGCCCACAAATTCTTTGCGTTCCATCTCCTACGGTTATGGTTTTGGTTGTTTAGAGTTCCCCTTATTGTACAATAATAAAAAGGCCCTTGAGCCTCATTGTAACACAATTCATATGCATGTAGCCGCCACATCTCTTCTCAGAGATAAGCTACCATCGCTCAAGGTAGTTTATTTCCATTATATATGAAAGCATATTTCAGTTCTTTTATATTAATTAACTGAAGTTTTATTCTTGTTTCATCTTTGTGTTTATGTTTATTTCTGTACTATGTTGTGTTCCTGCATAAGTCCATATCAAGAAGGCACTGGGTGCTTACTGGGTTGGCAATCGATCCAGTGTGTGTATGGAAAAGGACAAAGAACGAAGGCAGAAGAAAAGAGCCATTTGAAAGATAAGTATCATTATTTTATTTTAGTTTTTAATATGCAGATAATCTATGATTATGGTTTATGATGGTTTAGTTTTGAGCTAACCAGATGTGATATGTTTATATAGTATGATTTGATCAAAGAGCTAATTTGACTTGTTATGTGAGGAAGTAAACAAAATTGCAAATGTACCTTATTGACGAGCTATCAATGAGGTATGATTTGAATTTATTTAAATTCCTTTTCAGTCTAATGGAAATTATGTGCTTGGTACAGGAAAGCATGAAAAATGTTTGGTTTGGGTGGTTTGAAATGGCTGATAGAGTGTTAGCAGTAGCAGTAAAAGGAATTGGAACATGCAATAGTGTGTAGGTAAAGCATTCAAGGGCAAGGCCATTTGTGGGACACTAGTACCCAATAATGTCCATTGATTTCCATGAGCATGCTATGACCAATACAATGGTTTTGAGGTAGGGATATGCCTTGTTTTTGGACCTTCCGATGCAAGGAAACCTTGCCAAGGGATGGGTCACCCGAGAAGGGGATGCCAATGGAACTTGGAAGGTGAGTGATTGAATGGAAGGAGGTGACCATATTTCTCGAGGGATTGGGAAGCATCAAAGGGAAGTCCATGAAATAAACTTGTTTTGGTCATTAGAATTTCAAGATGGAATCATAAGTACATTAGGAGTGTGCCCTGGAACAATGAGCCGATAACTATTCACTGCTCAGGGAACAAGTAACACAAGGATTGTAGTGTTGGACATTAGATACAGACTTTGATTTTGGCAGTGGATTTTGGAATTCCTAAGGAGGACCCGAATCCTGGAATTTCTTTGAGGGTGGAGGTGTGAGCCTCTGAATTCCCTTGTTGTTGATGCAGGTATCATATCCTTTTATTTGTTGGTTAGAGATAATATGCATATGTATATATGTGTATATTATTGTAAATATTGTATCTAGTTGTGTTTATAAAGCTCCATAGATAGTATGTTTATTCGCTGGTTGAAGCAAATGTGTATGAGTATATGTGTTACCATTGTAAATACCGCATCAAGATGCGTTTATAAAGCTCCATAACTTGTATGTTTGTCATGTTTTCAGTAGTTTGGTATGATGTAAATGTTGCATCGAGATGTGTTATAAAGCTCCATGGGCAACATGTTTTGTTGGTTATAAGTGTCATAGAACATTCAGGACTGTGCTCCCCCAAGGGGGAAGGGTTTGTAACAACCCCTGGTTGATTTTATATGTAAATAAAATAACAACAAGGTCATGGGACACGTATTCTAAGTTGAACGATGGATAAACATTATATTGGGCATCACTTGTGATTTATTTATAGCTATGGAAATTGGAAAATGCAAAGAGGCAATAATTGGCATTTAATTATGAAAACAAATGAAAATAGGAGAGAAGGAAGGTGAAGAGACACAAATCTACATGTAGGGGAAATTAGAGGGAAAATGAAGGAAAATGAAAGAAAAAGGAAAAAGGAAAGGAGGAGACTAGACATTAATAATAAAAAGGTACCCGAGAACCAGTTAATAACTTTTGCTCATGTTTTGATCAAGACCAACAAAGGAGAGAGAACAAGCACTTGGACAAGGAAACAAGGAGAGCAAGGGAGTGCAAGAGGAAGCTTGGACAACTGTAAGTAAGGACATAAATTAGTTGTGTATTGCAGGTAACAATGTGCATGTGAGATTTATCATGTTGGTTTTTGGATGCATGTTATATGCGCATGGTTCCTTGGTCATGTGTTGTCATTGGCATGGAGATTTTCCTCGATTGACAGTGGTTTCAACCTTGCCTTGCCATTTCCTGGATAGCCATGGTATAGTGGGTTCCCCATTTGGTTTTTTGATTAGTTCTCTAGTTTCCTATGGATGTGGGTTGGAAAAAGCGCTATATATCCCTAAAATGGCTTAGGTTCCATGGAGGCTATGGGTTGAGTTACTAGCCCCTGTAGCCTGAGGGTTGGGAAAAATGCTCTAGAGCCCTTAAAAATCTTGAGTTCCTTAGAGGATGTGGCTTGAGTTACTAATTCCTGGAGCCCTGGACAACTTGGATAAAGACTAATTTGGTTGATGTTAGTGATTTCTGAACCGTATAGGTGAAATCACTATGGTTGAGAGTTGAGGTGGTTTGACCTCTCGAAGCCCTAGTTGGTTCTATTTTGGTGTAACCCTTATGATCCCACATTCATGCTTAGAATATGGCGTGGGGGTGATTTTCTGAAATAGAGATTTGGTTCAACCAATATATGGTTGGGTGGTATGTGGAAGTCCCTAACTTGGTTGAAATTTTGATATGCTAATATGATTTATTTCCCTATTATGATCTATGAGCACTTGTACTGGTTATTATGGTCATTTTATGGCTAATTTGTCATAGTTTCTATTCTGGTTATATGCATGGTTTTATGATGTGCTCTAGCTATGGATCTCTCTCACAATTTGATAAGTTACTAGATGGTTGATGAGTGCATGGGATAACAAGTGTTATTGTAACTAGCTTGAGAGGGCATTGAACCTTCTTGGTGATTCTCATATGAAGTTCAAAATTTTATGATTATATATGCATTCATGACCTATAACTTATATGTTTGTCATGTGTTTGAAAAAATGTCTATCTTGTATTAGGCATGTATTGGTCAAGATCTATTTGTTTAGCATTGTTATCCTTATTAACATGAGTATGGAAATTTACAGGCAATTCCGGGTAGTGGTTTGGAGGTTATCCTTAAAAAGTGGCATATATCTCATGACTGCATGTACTGAACTGAGGAATTTGGGTCATAACCGCATGCAGGCTGGCCTATAGGGGCAATTATAGCCTCCCAACCACATTCATAGAGTGTCAAGGGTGCGGTTGGGGAGTTACTCTTGTGAAAAAGAGTTCCAGCTCAAGGATTGATCACCTAGGGTAGTTTTCAAGCTCCAATGTGGTATGTAGTCCTTGAGGGATGGTTGTAAGTTGTTAGTTAGTCGACCCCACTTCCATAACTGGAACTTGGAGGTCAGGTCATATCATAGTGACACTTATCTCATGTTTACCCTGGAGAACTCTTAAAAGTGGGTAAATGTGGGAGGGGTGGTTATAGTCAGTCTTAGATCTATCACCTAGAGACAAAGCGAGTGGGTTAAAGGAGTTGGTGGAGGAGAAAAAAATTGTAAGGAAGTGATTATGGAGGATGTGCGAATTATCCCAAAGTTGCAGTGTGGATTTCTAACAGGTCTTGCGAGTGCCAAGAAGGAGTGCAAGTGGCTTGGAAGAGGCCAATTTGATTTGCAGAGGTGACATTGAGTCTCCAGACTATTTTGCCGGTGGAGATTATTCTTTGCCAGAGTTTTGCCATCTACAAGCAAGCAAATGATTATACTCTAAAATTGTTGAAGATTAATAATAATAAAACTCTCATCTAATGCACTAGTTTTCCCTTCAGGGTTATTCTAGGGACAATTGTCCATAAATATTGGTGTACAGTCTTATGTGCGTGTGCATTATTTTCCTAGTTCTAGTATTTAATTGTGTGAATAATTGCAGTAGTGAATTTATCGTTATTTGTCATAATATTTTTGAAGACAAATAAACTGCATAAGTTAGGAGATAAATATCTAGTTATTGCATTGAAGGTTGGAAATTTCACATCTAATTCATTGTCATACAATTCAAACTCTATCTTCTTTGGTTCTTTCTCCCTTGGTAGGACTTCATATTTGACATCTTTGATTTTTCTAAATACCACATCTAGACTATACACAACTTTCTTAGTTTATGGGTTTCAAAGCTTATAACCTTTCAAACCATCTTTATATCCAATAAATATACACTTCTTAGCTTTATTATCCAACTTATTCCTATTTTCTTTTGGAACATGTACATAAGAATCACAACCAAATACCCTATTATGTTCAAGAGATGGTTACTTACCAATCCATACCTTGTTTAGAGTCTTTTCATCAAACACTAATGACGGTGACCAATTTACTAAGTAGCATGCAATATCCACTACCTTTGTCTAGAAGTATATTTTCCTAATCCAATACCATTGAGCATGCTTCTTGCTTTTGTATCAAATCCTATTCATCCTTTTTGCAACTCCATTATGTTGAGGTGAGTATGGAGTAGTCTTTTTCCTTGCTATACTACACTTCTTATAAAATTCCTCAAATTCATTCCCACAAAATTTTCTATCATTATCCATTTTTAGCACCTTAATTTTATTCTTTGTTTAATTTTCCACAACAACCTTAAACTCTTTAAATTTGTCAAAGACTTCAGATTTCTTCATGAGGAAATAAATCCATGTATTCCTAGAGAAATCATTTATAAATGAGACATATTACATATATTTATCCAGTAATGGAACTAACACAAGTTCAATCACATCATTGTGAATAAACTATGATATTCCTTCTACCATCATAACCACAAAGTAGAATCTTACTTGATTTTGCTTCCCATATAAGAAATTCTCATCGAAATCAAAATCTAGAGAAAAATTAGATATACCTTCAAACATACCTTTACCATGTAGTACTTGTAAGGCCCTTTTCTCTAATTTCCTAATCTTTCATGCCATAGCATAGTCTCTTCTCTAGAGATTGTAGGATCTTTACCTTATTTAGCTCCACTCTCAAGAACAATGGAACTATTGCATCCATCACTAATAATGCTTCCTAGTAGCTTATACAAAGTTCTAATTTGAACTCCCCTTAGTAATACCATTGCTCCTCAAACCATCCTACAGATTTATTTTTCAAACAATGTTTTTCCACTTGCATTGCTCATCTTGCTTATAAAAATCAAATTTATGCCCAACCTTGGGATGTAAATGACATTGGGGAATTCTCTAATCCTTCCATCCATGAGCTTAAACTTGAATTTACCTTATCCTATGATTTGGTTGTTGAGTCATCTCCTAGGAAAACATCACCACCATTATACCTTTCATACGTGCCAAAGAACTCCCTATGAGGAGTCATATGAAAAGATTCACCTTATTCGAATAGCCATAACTCATAATATGCATGTGTGATTGAAGAAGCCAAGTGCACACCCCATTCTCCATATAAGGAGGTTTTTGCTTATGTGGAAGAAGCATCATAAAATCCCTTCCCTTCCTCAACATTTGGCTCTATAATGTTTCTTGTAGTGCCTTTCTCTTCCACATCTCGAACATACTGATGGCCCTCAATATTCTAACAACAATGTTATATCTTGAAGGTCTCATCTTTAATATGGAAATGCAGGGTCCATCCAAACTTAAGAGGTATCATGCACTATATATGTAAGCCATATTCCTTCTTACTCTTCATTGGATACCAACTAATGAAAGAAAATATATTATGATAAGTGAAAGGGGAAAGGCAATGAAGCAATCACTCAACTAAATTATTCTTGCAAAAACAAATGAATAATGATGTGATTTCCACCGAAAACTATTCTAAAAAAAACAAAACTAATTGCACAAAACAAAGTTGTTGAAAGTAAATGATATGCTATTTCTAAGGAAACAAACTAACTTTTACATGTAGAAAAATAAATGTTGCAACAATGAATATCCTATTTTAATCTTACAGTAATGTAAATATAGTCCACTTTTGTAAAATAGAAAGCAACAACAAAAATAATCAATAGTGTTGTAAACATAAAAGTGATCATACAAAGATGATTGTCTCCGCCTTAATTTCCCCCGTCCATTAGATCATGTCAAGAAATGTTGTTTAAGGTGTTTTTCAGATGAAAGATGCATGACCATGAAAAATAATGATAAATAGAAGCTATCGAGATTGTTTCTACAAGAAGTTCTATAATGGTACAAGAAAGTATTGTAGCCTATAGGAACTTCCATATTTGAACTTAATGCAAAAAACCAACTGTTTCGAGCCTAAAACTTATAAAAAAAAACTATTTGTAACATATATAATTCATGAGAACAAATCAAAAAATGAAAAATGTCAAGCTCTTAAGTTCCTATGGAAAAATAAGAGATGCATCACTTACTAACTACTTGCATTATGAAATGAAAGATATGAACAACATGGAAAATAAGCATGAAAATGAGAAAGAGAAGAGTACACAAGGGTCTCTAGAGATCATGTGGGTGATACCTCTCCAAGGTGCTCAGAGACATGATAAAAATCCAATACGACTTGCTTCATGATAAGATTGTCTTTCCATTAACTTAAATCAACAATACATAAGTTTGAATAAAGAAATTTCCATAGCTACAATTTAGTGAAAAAAATTGTTCTTTCCTCCTCTCCCAAGCCTAGCCTTGAGTCTCATTCTTATACAAAAAGTATAGGACACAACCTCCTCAATAGGAGGGCTGATTTCCTTCCAAAATACCTAAATTATAGGCAATTTTTCTAATGGGATTTGTTTTGTAGCCACATTTATCCTTCATTGTTGATAAGGAATGTATTTGAGTAATTCTAGAGTTCCATAGTGATGGTTGAATGAAAAAGGTCCCTATTTTTATGGTGGGATGCTGATGGGCTACTGGACAAGGACTCATTGCTCCAAAAACTTGCCAAATTAATGTGCTTATGCTACCAAAGGTCATGAAAAACATCAATATGATTAAATCACTTAAGAATTCACTCAACACAAGGTATAACACATAAATCATCAAAATATATAATGAACAAGGTTAGGAATGCATATTTTTGAGATGGGTATAGGTTGTAGACATGACTTCAAGCATCCATTGCAAGGGCCCATCACATACCTTTATGAATTTTCCTTAAGATTTAGATATTTCTCTAAATTAAGATCTCCCAATTAAGGACTTGTTTTTATTTATATACTAGGATCATCCTCTTACAGATAAGGCATCTACATTCTAGATTTCTATATTTTCAGTCTCATCTCCTATGATAACAAGGATGATATTATTTCATCAAAACTTAAAGTAGTTGCAATATTACCTATGGAAACAACCAAACTATCCCATTAGTAGGGTAGAGACAAATTCTTAAAATATAGAAAAGATGCAATGGCACACACACATTTAGCATGTATGTTTTACCCTAGAAATCCAAATCAGTAAAGCCAAAAATATTTTTCAAGATATTACATCTTTACAATGTTATAATACAATATGTATGTCATGTTGTATCCTTAAACCCCCAATCCATTAACCTTGGATTAGAATATAATGATTGTTTCTTAACTATAATTACATAATGTGCCACAAAAAAAGCTAAAAGTGAAAACCATGTGCCAAAAATAAATGCAAAAAAACCACCCAATTTTTTCAGGGGCTCTACCCTCCCTTGCGACCTGCCTCACTAGACCTAGTGCATACGAATCACACATGTGGCTAATCATGAAAATAATATAGCACATACATAACATTGCCTACTCACTTGATAATGAACATAGGGACATATTTTTTTAACTTTTTCTTTTAAACATCCTTCCACTTAGTAGAATGGAGAGTGGTTAGTGGATGCTCCTACACAATTATATCACCTTTGCTCGAATACGATGTAGAATTTTCCACTGTAGATCAACAGATCATGCAAGAACAATAAGAACACATATAACTGAGAATGAG
This sequence comes from Pinus tabuliformis, assembly GCA_031772625.1. NCBI lineage: Eukaryota > Viridiplantae > Streptophyta > Pinopsida > Pinales > Pinaceae > Pinus > Pinus tabuliformis. The sequence continues at coordinate 337,145,474 of CM062819.1, read as the reverse complement.
AAAGCAATCACACATGAGCACAGAAGAATAATCCTGGGGAAAGCCTCAGCCTAAAACCCCAATCTCTGTAATATCATACAAGTGGAAAATAGTCCGGATTACAAAAAGAATCAACTCACAAGCTATCTTGCTCTCTCTGCAATCCCTCTGTTGCTCATAGACAGTCAAAGGCTTCTCACAAACCTTCTCCTCTACCCTCCAAGCCTCCTATTTCCTTGTGCAATTTTTCCTGGGGTCCAGTGCTTCCACTTGTGTGAATTCCCACCTCACACTGCTCACTTGGCTCAGAAATAACTGCACAAACATGAAGGAGATGATTCCTTTTGCATGGATGAGTTTCCTTTATAGGAAAAATCCTCCAACTGATAGTACATTGTCCCTTCCTCTGATCTCAACTGGGTCTCTGACTGAACTGACATGCATGAGTTATTTATGAGAGAATATTCAGTTATCTGGAGAGCAGTAGTTACATGCATGCAAGCATTAACTAACTGAACTCACAATTAATTCTACAAACTATTAGAACTAATATAACTGGACTTGACTCAGTTATCTGAGCCAAATAATTATAACTCAATATTATAACTCATCCTTATCTTTTTAACTGATGGATAAATTCGTCAATCAATGGAGAAACTATTGCATGTCCTCACATAGACTTCATGTTTAATTTTCCACAACTAATTAACTCAAGATGAATTAATTAATTATTTTACAAACAACTGCTAAGATCAAATTCGAATTTTACTTCTCAATTTTAGTCCAGGGACTGACTAAAATTGGAATCCATCCCAAAATGCTATTTATAGCATTACTATTTTTAGCACTTCTGTTTTTCATTCCTTGTTGCTATGTCCAACACTCGTACCCAAAATGCTATTTATAGCAGTGCTATTTTTAGCATTTCTTGTTGCTATTTTCAACACTTATTTGATATGTTGCTGAGATATCCCATGATCAAATGACATGTGGTAGCATGATAGTCCTCGAATTAATATTAGTAATTCTCATGGAAACTCAGCTTAACATTATGAAATTTAGTTGTTACATCCACTTGTTGTTCTATTGTACCAAAGCAATTGTTGTTCTCTACTGCGTTTTTCTGCTGTGTTAATCTTTGAAATTGTAGGGCGAATATTGGAAGAATTCGAGCATTATGGGTGGAAAATCAGTTCGCTGAGAACCCTTAGTGTTGGAGATTTCTGACAGAGCCAGGGAAATTCTGGTGCATGCAGGATGGATATCATATTTCACCAGACTTCAGGCCCCTAGTGAAGAAATTGCTATCGAGTTTTTACAACACTTACAAGATGGGCAGTCCACAGTAAAAGGTGTAAGGATAACAGTATCAGAGGCTGTGATAGCTGAAGTTTCCAGGTTGTTGGCAGAAGGAGTAGTATGGCCTAAAAAGCACATAATGTTGCATGATGCGGTGGAGATTTTCAGAGACGCAGGCGAGGAATTAACACGAAAAGGAAAGGGCATTCAACTGTCCTCTCTGGGAGAACCATGGTGCGAATTGGCAAGTGTTGTCCAGAAGTACATCACCTGTGATGGTCGACGGGATGTGGTAAAACCACGACAACTTAAACTCTTAGCCGTTTTAAAGCAGAAGCTTACTGTCAATTTACCATTTTTCTTAAATTCATTATTGCATGACACAGCTGATAGAATAAGATGGGCTAGACATCCTGAGACTGTAGTTAGTCATCATGGTTTGATCAGACTGATTGTTAGTCACAGTCTTGCCCAGAAAAATTTAATTTGGGATAATTTTATAGCACCGCTAGAGATAGGGACAAACCCTGTAGTCCAAACCCCTGCAACCGTGGAAATTGAACAATAAAACCCTGTTCCAAAGAGGAAATGAACTGCTCATACAACAATAGGACCCCATAAGCACAGGCGTTCAGTGAGGCTAAACCCAGTTTAGAGGACTTTCGTAGATCCTCAGGGTAGTGTCGAACGACCGGCATAACCATCTAGTCCAATTACTATACATGAATCTAAACCAGAACCAGAGGAAGAAGGTAATTTTGAAGCAGAACAAGAAGAAGAACCTAATTCTAAACAGGAATAGGAGGAGGAACCCAACTCTGAACCTAAACAAAAGAAGGAACCCAATTCTGAACTAGAATAGGAGGAAGAACCTAATTCTGAATCAGAACCCAAGGAAGAATGCAATTCTGACCCAGAACAAGGGGAAACACAACATTCTTTTCAAAATGATGATGAACCAGAAAATGAAGCAGGGCCTTCTCAAACACCACCTATGAGCCCCCAAGATAATTTCTTGCAGGACTTTGAGGAAGGGATGGCCCAGGTTCTTGCAAATTTGAATGCATATATGCAACTTAGAGGATCACTTGACTAGAATCTGAACAAAGCTCAATCCTTAGAAGATTCTAGTTACAAAGAAATTTGCCTTCCCTAGAAGTTGCACACCGGGAAGAGGAAGTAGACACATAAATGATTCATGAATCCGATAACCAGTCAGGTGACACGGTTATCGTGGAACATAGCCAAGAAGAGCACCAAGAACCCTTAGATACAAAGGGTATTGATCAACCTGTGTTGGCTTAATGGGGCCTAACCTAGGTTCAGAAGTGAGTTAGCCAAGAAAATCCCGGTACTACTGGCCCTTTTGGCAACAGTCCACGGACTGAGGTCTCACCTGAAGTAGTATGGCAGGGTGCTAGAACCAGGTTTCCGCACCCTTGGGATGTCTGATATGAGGTGATCGGTACGCGATCTAACCTTCGCACTTACTACGCTACACGCACAAGTGGGCACCCCATGCCCTGCGATATTGTCTTTGCATGGTTCTAGTGGCAACGCAACCCATGTTATTTACCCAATTCTTCCTTAATTAGGCTCTGTTAGATGATTGCTTAGATTATTTGCATATATAAGCATTCATACAAGTATTTATCAATTGCGCATAGTAAATAAACATAGTAAAAATAATGCATAACATCAAAATACAGATTCAATAACAGATGCACAGAGTAAACTTCTCTTTATTAACTTTCAATCCCAGTTACAGACTCGACTCCGCCCTGCGCACTCAGCTGCAGGGGTCTGTGCACTCAGCTGCAGACTCTACTAGGCCTCTGCGCACTCAGCTGCAGAGCCTCTTCCTACTACTATGACCCAGTACACTTCAGATCCAACTCTTAATCCCGAACCATGCCTTCGCTATTCTATATTTCATTACCTCCCTTTACACTTAGAGCCTCGCTCTATTTATACAATCCCATGGTCTGCGGACCATGGGTAGGATGACACAACTTTACATTAAATTACAATATTTTAGGGTGGACAACCCTATGACTCATCCTAGACTTCGCGCTCCACATCGGCAATTCACGGAGTCTTACAATATAATTGATCAAAACTTGGGCTTTGAGCCCCAAAACATGCTGTGGGGGATCCCATGCCCAACAACCTGTTTCTACAAAGGATGTTCCTCAGAAGAAGTGAGTAGCCAAAACAAAGTTAAGGAAGCTGAGAAAGAAATATTGAAAGCTTCAGAAGATGGTTAAGTGGCTATGTCGGAAATTGAAAGGGACTGCAAATAGGGAATCTCAAGGAACTACTCCTGAGTTAGTCACTGTGTCCACACAAATAGAAATATATGAAGGTAAGGCAATAGGAACTCAGACCGAATCCATTTCTGATCATACGGTTGCCACACAAACAAGCCCTCACATAGATTTGATATATATGGTTATTCAGACAGAGGAATTATCCTCTCACAATAAAATCACCCAGACAGAAGACATAGTCAATAACGCTCCATCATGCAGTGATCATATTCTTTTAGAGTTACAGGAGGAGCTCGTACAAGCCCAGCTTGCTTTAGAGAAAAATAGGAAGGAGATAGTTCCTCTGCAAAAGTATCAGGAGTTGCAGAAGCAATGCAGAGAATTGACCATAACTGAGAATGAAACTTTTGATAAGTTCAGGCAGGAGGAAGAAAAGCAGAGGAAAGTAAAAGCCAAGCTAGATAAGGTCGTGGGCCAGATCGATGCTATTTTCTCTTTATACTCTGATGTCTTATCTTGCAGGTCTCCTGCCACAAATTATGCTCTGTTTTTATTGGAAAGATATTTGTTGTTGAAGATTAAAGCCGTTAAGGCCGACAAGTCAGTTGAGTTGAAGACAACCGAAGAATTTATAAATTGCTGTAAGGAGCATGGGATAAAAGTCCAACGTCTTCTCTGCGAATTTTATTTGCACAATTTTGTATTAGAAGGGGAGGTGGATAATAATCCTAGCCCTTTTGTTGGGGACATTCAGTTCCAGGCCTTTATTTCTTTTGCAGCAAACCAACTCAAGTGGTCCAAGGCTTATAACACCTTTCAAAGAAAATAACATGGACTAGATTTGTGGGTAAGGAGTGAACCTACGCAACCCTTGCAACTTTTTCTTAGACACAAAAGGCTCATGACATAGGAGGGCGTAACTAAAATTCTGGGGCCTATGCATAAAGAAATTGTGCAAACAGGGAGGGAATATTTCTTATCCGTTCAGGAAAGGTCCTTGATTGCATCCAAATAGAGATGGACAGTCTCAAACAATAATGTCAAGAACATAGAACCGTTTAACTACAGGAATTTCAAAGCTGCCGCAGGTCGTTTTGTCACATACAGTAATATTATCTTGAGGGAAGGACCATATTGGCTAGGGTGTCGATTTAGGAGCAATATTATTTGGTACCCTCCTAAAGGATATCGTCTAGATTATGAGTTTCCTGAAGGTCATGAAGAGACAACCTTTGAAATTTTAGTTCAAAAGTGCAGTTTTAGGAAGAATGAAGAAGTCTTTCCTGCTTACTCTTTAACTGCATTACATAATAACTACTTATTTTTCATGAGGACATGAAACAAGTTAAGCAGGGGAGTATGTTGGGCCATGCAACAGGTATAAATTTACTCTTGATTACACAATCTCTTTCCTCCTTTTTATGCATTTGTGCCATGATGTAATAAGGTTTTGATGATATTTCGATAGAAAGTTAATGAAACCTCTTTTGATGTGATTTGGCTGTCAAAACCAACTTTCATTGCTTTTTATGCAAAAATTGGTGAATGTAATAGCTGTTATTCAAACTATTGAACAGCAAAGGCTAAACAGGGAGAACAACACGTGTCTTGTGCGATCAAATCGAGAAGTGAATCTGGAGGATCAATGCAAGATGAAAGATTATCTAATAATAGCATTTGGTTGCGAATTCCTCAGGATCTCCTGATCCTGAGGAATCACATTTATCTCTTTTTCTCTTTGATTATAAAGGAAAAATGAATAGAATAGGCAGACTTAACTTTTCGCTTTTCACCTCAGTTGTAATTTTAATACACAGAATGTTATTCTGAAGGAGATATCATTCTGTAATGACATTTGGATTTGATGAATAATATATAATTCGTGTTGCTGTTCATTCACAATAGTCTGAAGTAATCAAGCAGTAATCACTGGCGGCTTGGGCCTGGTCACTGGTGGATTTCACTGTTGTTCCCTGTGCTATATTTTCACTTTTCTTTTACTGCAAGTTTAATTACTCTGTTTTATAGCTTTACGATTGATTTACTTTCATCAGTGTTGAGTTTGTGTAATCATTGCATTAATTCTTATTTCTGTTGATTGGTTTCATCTATTTATGTTGTCAATTGATTTCATTATTAGGTAAGAATCATTTCTTGTTAATTAAAAGCCAGAGTGTTATTGGTTAAATCAGGTTTATCACTTTTATGCAGAAGTTTAGATTCAGCTGAAAGAGCTCTGTTATTGCTATGGTGCACTCGGTTGATGTAATTGCAATTAGAACCTCTTAATTAAGATTGAGTTTTGGTATTTGAATAGGTTAATTTCCTTGAAGTTACAAGCTTGATGTTTATGGTTTGATCTATTTACTCTTGTATTGAAATTAATAAGATATCTTAAAGCATTGTTCTCTATAAATATAACGATTTCCATCACTTGCACATATTGTGTACACTCTTGAAACAAAAAGACTTGCCCAGGTTGATAATTAATGTGAGGCATTTAGGAGTTCTAAAAGACACCTTATTTGTGCCCAACACATGGTTGGTTCTTGTGTAACAACCATGATTGTGTTGCATCCAGTTAGCTTTTAAGTACTTTTTACAAAGCCATTTATATGCTCATGTAATAATGAATATATTTTGAAGGTATGTGGGTTTTAGAATGTGATAGATGAATATGGAAAAATATGAATGTAACAAGTATGAATGTAAATGTATCACCCCCCCACCCAAATTGATGGTTTTGGCAATTTTATGAAATGAGGAAAGGAAGTTTTTCGAAAAATTATCATTCTAGCTTTCAAGGAATTAAATAGTTAAAAGTTAGAAAATATCATACCTCAACTTACCCTTTCAAAAATGGATGAGAGTTGTGCATGTGTGGCTACAAAATTCTGATCATAGTCTTCTTCACTTGGCTATGAAAATGGTGGATGAAGTTGAAAAAGTGAATCTTTTATTTTTGTTGCATCTGCTGTTGGATCTTTTGTTGAATGTGTTCTCCCTTAAGAAACCGATTTCCTGGCTATGTAGAAATTGTGCTTAAGACATTAATGTTTATTGTTTATGTCACTTGTTTGTCACTTAATTGTATGTTGTGTTCTCAAATGAAGGACCTGGGAGACTTGGTTTTTAACCCTCAATACTTAGGTGACATGAAAATATCAAAATTCCATTTGATTGATGAATATAAATGATGAATGAAGAAAGCTTGAAGAAGTCAGACACAATATGCTGTTTCACACAGAATCTACTATCTATGACACTTGGAGAAGTTAAAGATAATATGTTGTCTTACACAGAAACTACTATCTGTAACTTAGAATAATTGCAGAGGTAGGAACTTCAAGTATAGGAGCACTCTTTTAAGGGATTTTAACTTCATTTACATAAGCAAATAAAGACCTGCAACTTCATTACCATACTTAAAGGAAGAAAACATATGATGACACATAACAAAGAAGTCACAAAATCATACCCAACAATGTGTGGAAAACTTCTGATTCTTTCATTAATCAACAGTTGTATCAGGAATACAGTGGCCTAGTATTCAGGTTCTCCAAAGTTCGAACCCCTTCTCTGTAAATTTTCCTCTTTTTATACATTATGAGACAGTTGGTAATCACCAAAACTGTCAAACTACTTAACTATTCTCCTAACTGTCTAAAGTAAAAGTTATTACAGAATATTACATAGAGGATAAAAGACACCTCGTAAATAAAATAACAAGAAGTAACAGAATTTAGAAAAATGATGATGATTGTTCGCTTTTCAGATTTGTTGCTTGGCTGCTGATGAAGTTTCTTTGTAGATGCTTTGATAATGGTTAAATTGTTTTAACATAACAAACTGTATTTGACAAAACCCCGTGCGTGGACTTGGGCCCATGTATGTATCGGGAGTGTTTTGATTGGCCAAAACACAAGGAAACCCGACCAATCACCGTCCCTTTGAAGTTTTGATCATCTCCCTCTAACTTTGGTTATTTTTCTTAAACAACGGAATTAGCTAATTTACGCGGAACATAGTTTACCATGGAACTGAAAAGGATTAACAGTCTGGTTCATAAACCTGTCGGGTCCGCCTGAGTTGTACGCGATCACTGTCTGATCACTCATTCAATAAAAGGTCCAATCCTTCGAAACTCATGAAACTTTAAACCTTTTTGAACTAAACCTTATCGAGTCTGCTTTTTCAATGCCCCTTTGACTCCCATACGGACCCGATAGGAAATAAAAACTGCCAGTTAATGATCTATCGGGTCTGATTTTAAAGTTAAAACCTGATTACTTCTCCACCCGATATCCATCAGATACCATCTCTTTTGATGAACGATTGCGATTGGCCGAGACTTCAGCGAATTAAACTATATTTGATACACCACCGCGTTCGATTTCCGAAATAAACTTCGTTCTAGTTACCCATGCGATTGTCATCAGATCTGTGGCTTGTTGATCGGATGGCCAAGATCTTCTTACCGGTTTCTCACACTCAAAAGTTGTCAATTAAATAAAATAGGTTATTTCTTTTAAATTTTGTGGGGGTAAAGAATGTACGAGACTTTCAATGAGGTTGAACCCCCACAGTAACTTTAGGCCACACATTATGGTCAACCATGCTAACGTCATGGTCAACTGCAGGGGTTGAGCTTTAATTAATCTTCGTGCTCATTGCTTCCCCACAGACACCTCATCATACTCATCAACCTACCACTTGATTGCGCCTCTTGAACCTGCATGACCTTTAGACAATGGTTTGATTTTTTTTATTTTTTTTATTTTTCTTTCATTTTGTGATAAAAAAAAAAAAAAAAAAAAAAAAAAAAAAAAAAAAAAAAAAAAAAAAAAAAAAAAAACCTTAATAACAATGGATGCTACAACTTCTGGCTCCACCTAGGGATAATGCTTTTGCCACAAAAGCACAAAGAACCACAGATCAGTGCCTTGACCTCGGGCATGGAGTCATATATTGCTTAACTAATTCAAATTCTATGGCATTTGTACACTGAATTCACTCTGGTATCTACAATGATAGAATGCTTATGCTTGAGAACTAGAAGTAATGTTGAATTCACTCCAGTATCTACAATGATAGAATGCCTATGCTTCAGAACTAGAAGTAATGCTTGAGGTACTGCCCATTGACAGGCAGCTGCAAAGATTCACCATCAAGATTCTCTAGGAAGAATGTATTATTTGTCCTTGCTTCTATAATTCTGAATGGGCCATACCAAAGAGGATCAAACTTTCCATGTTTTCCCTTATCTTCTCTTCTAGTATCCCACCTTAATACCAGGTCTCCAACTTTAAAATCAATCTCTCTGGCCTTTCTGTCAAAAATACTCTTCATCTTTGATTGATACATGATCAAGTTGTCTCTTACCTTATCCCTGTTTTCACTCAACTCCACTACCTTATTCATTCTTCTTATCAGAGCATTGGGCTCTTCTTTTGCCTCCTGAATCATTGCAATCACAGGCTTCACAAGTTGGCTTGGGAACAGGGCTTGAGTTCCATACACTAACTCAAAAGGTGATTTTCCTATGGACCTTCTTGTAGTCACTCTAGTAGCCCATAGAGCAAACTTTAACTTAGAATCCCAGTATTTCTGGTTCTCTGCAATAGTTTTCTTAAGGATCTTCATCAAAGTTTTGTTAGTGGATTCAGCTAATCCATTTCCCTGTGGATGATAAGTTGTTGAATGGGACAAAATAACATTATACTTTTGACAAAAAGAAATAAACTTACTTGAATTGAAGACTTGAGCATTGTTTGTTATGATTTTGACAGGGCATCCAAATCTGTTGAAAATATTCTCCTCTAAGAACTTCATCACCACCTGATCATTTTCCCTCTTAGTGGGTATAGCTTCTACCCACTTGGTGAAGTAATCAGTAGCTATGAGAACCCACTTGTGTTGTCCACTTGAAGGTGGGTTAATCTCTCCAACAAAGTTCAGTTCCCATTGTTTGAATGGTTCCTCTATGAAGATTGGGATCAAAGGCAAGGGAGCTAACCTCTTCTTCTCAACAAAAAGCTGACACTTCTAACAACTTCTGACACACTTATATGTATCACCAAATAAACTAGGCCAATAAAATGCTACCTGCAAGATTTTGTGTGCGGTAGCCTTCCAACTATAATGTCCTCCACATAACTTCTCATGATAATCTTCAATGGTCTCTATAAATTCATCCTTTGTTAAACATAACAACAAAATTCCTACAATATCCTTCCAATACAATCTGCCCTCAACAGTCATATATGGCTTGCCTTTGATCTTTAATGCTCTATACTTTGTTCTATCCAAGGATTGGGATAGGAGAGAAAACACAAATAATGGATTATATGCTTGTACCATTCTGAACATAAAAAATTATACCTGATCTTCATACCTGGATTTGGCTTTTCCTCACTTTCTTTAGTTGTTTCCTCACTCATAGGTGTCAGCAAGTTGATTCCCAATGCCTGAAAATTTGACTCTGTCAACATCTTTGCCAATCCTTGCCCTTTCACCAGCTTTGTGGGCTTTATGTCCAAGTCGTACTCTTGGATATTTGCTATCCATTTTCCCCTTTTTCCTTCTACATCACTCGGGACTAAGACACCCTTTACCGCAACATTTGGCACATAAGCAATGATCTGTGATTGCAGTACATAAGTCCTGAAGGCCTTCGGGGCTTTTACCAAAGCATATACATGTTTTTCAAGAACATTATACTTTAGTTCAACATCTCTGAGAACCTTGCTAAAGAAAGAAATTGGCTGCTTCTCTTCTTCATTATTTTTCTGCAACAAAACAACTGCTATTGAATTAGGTGATGCAAATGAGAAAACTTGGAAAGGATTTTGATAATAAGGGCTTATTAGGACTAGAGCAACTTGCAATGCTTCTTTAATATTGGAGAATGACTCTCTGGCTTCCTTGGTCCAATGCACTTCATTCTCTTTCTTCAACATAATAGTAATTTCTTTTACAATTTCTGCATAATTGGACACAAACTTCCTTAAAAAATTAATTTTACCCAAAAATTTCTGAATGTCCCTTTTACTCTGGGGCAAAGGTATTTTCTGCATAGCTTGCACCCTTGTTGGGTCTATCTTCACCCCATCTCTAGAAACAATGTGCCCCAGTGGTTTTCCCTCTTCCAGAGCAAAAATATACTTTTTAGGATTCAAGGAAAGCCCATATCTTCTACATTTCTCAAAAGTCTTTTTAAGATGGTCCAGATGCTCCTCATCAGACTTAGAGAAAACAGTGATGTCATCTAAGTATATCACTACAAACTTATCTCGCACAAAATCAATGTCCATAGCCCTCTGAAATGTAGCACCTGCATTCATCAACCTAAGAGGAATTCTAACATACATAAAGGTTCCCCAAGGAGTTGTGAATGTAGTCTTCTTCTAATCTTCTTTATTCACAGCCACTTGGTTATACCCAGAAAACCCATCCAGCATTGACATCCTGAATGATCCTGTTACCTTCTGCAGCACATGATCCATTTTAGGTGACAGATAGTTATCTTTCAAGGAAGCCCTGTTGAGATTTCTAAAGTCTACACATAGCCTTATCTCTCCATTCTTCTTCCTTATAGGCACTAAATTGGCCACCCAGTCAGAGTACATGAGTGGAACTATAATATTGGCATCAAGCAACTTTTTGACTTCTTTCTCAATCGATGGTAAAAGCATAGGGTTTATCTGTCTAAGCTTCTGCTTAAATGGCTTAATCCCCTCTTTCAAGGGAATCTTTTGCTGAATAATACTTACATCGTATGTTTTTAAGATCCTCATAGGACCAAGCAAAAACATCAACATAGTCCTTGAAAAGTTTAATATATCTCTCCTTATAATTAGATGGAACTCCATTGAATAATTTGACTAACGTGGGTTCCTCCTGAGTTCCAATATTGTGATCTTGAATATGCTCTTCTTATGGAATTTTCTCTGAACCAATGACTACATCATTAGAGTTAAAAATCCTTTTAAGAGGGGCAAGTCCCTTTGGCAGAATATTATCTTTCAATTGAAAAACTTTTTGATTAACTATGGAATTTTTTAAACCACCAACTTCTGCAACTTCTGTTGTTTCATCTTCATCCTGATCAATTTCTGTGCCCTGAAACTCTTCAACCATAGTCAATTTTTTTTTAATCTTATGATCATCTTCAAAAAGTTGCCAATATTTAACATTATAATGAACAGAAGGTCTATGCCTCATTTCTACCTCACATCTTAGATTTGGATTAATAGGAGGCCTAAAAGTACTAGGAGCCACAATCAATGAATCGGTGAATTGGTTCCCATCCCTTGGAATAAATTGAATGTTGAAAGCTTCGAAAAAGTTCTCAACCAAATCCCATACTTCATTTCTGTATGCCCTAAGCCTAAGGTGTTTTGTCTGACAATGATTTTATATGTTTTATAATCAGCTCCAAATCTCCAAAAGCAGATATTGACTTGACTCCCATTTTTGTTGTTGTTTGTAGAGCAATGATCAAGGACTCATATTCTGCCACATTGTTTGTTGCTTCAAACTCCAATTTAAAAGAAAAAGGGAACATATTACCTCCAGGTGCAATTAGAAGGAAACCAACACCTGTTCCTTCCTTAGAATAGGCTCCATCAAAAAAACATTTCCACACTCCTTCTGATTGTAGCTCTGTATTTACACTGGTTGAAGTAAGCTGCCTCTGATTATCTTCAACCAACTCTGCATTGTCATGCAACATGAAGCAAGAAAAATCATCTTTCTCTTGACTATATACAGGTGAATTACTTGCTCCATTTTTTGTAATTGTTTTTTACGAATCTAGTTTCTTTGTACAACCTCCTTTCTTCCCCACCAAAATTGGTATAATAGCATAAGTAAAATCTAGCTTCAAAACACCACCCAATTTGGCTCCCCATGACCTAGATAGCAACATTCCAAACCTAGCAGGGATATCTGCTACCACTACATCCATTACCAAGCTTCTAGCTGGGATCTGGGCTAGTGACACCACCATATCTTTAATGACCCCTAGACACTTGAATTTATTTGAATCAAAATAATACAAGTCCCTGTAAGGTTTTGTGACTTGTAGGTTTAGTTGTTTCATCACTGATAATGGCATAAGATTATGTGAAGCTCCTGAATCAAACATACAATTGTGCAAGAGGAAATAATGAATCAATAGAGAAATGTAGAATGGAGGGGTTGAAGAATCCACCTCCTCCATATGTGGACCAAAAACCACTACTGTTTTATATTCCTGTAAGTCCACAGTGTCATTTATATTTACATTGTCTCTTAGATTGATAAACTTAGCAATCTCTCTCTGATAAACTGGTGTTTTGACTAACTCTATGAGGGGCACTTGAATTCTGATTTTTTCTAATTCTTTAGTTAAACTGAACACATGACCATGTTTAGTGTTCTTTTCATTTTCATCTTCACTTCTCTTCATGACTGAAATCTCTTGTGGAATGGAAACAAGTTTTTATAAAGGAATTTTTTCACTTTTGTCTTGAGAAGGCTCACGTTGAAGCATTTAAGTCTTGCTACTTGTATTCTACTGCTTCTTTCCTTTATTCAATTGTTTTACAGGCTGTGGTTATTGTGGAGTCGCCTTTTATAAGGGAGATGGAACTTTGTGCTCACCTTCATCTTCTTGACTTCTAGATCTTTTCCTTGATCTCAAGTCATATTTCTTATGTATTTCTACCTGCATAAAATCAGAAAACTACTTCCAAAACTCATCAATCTCATTATCATCATAAATGGCATCTGTTTCAGCATATTCATATTATTCTCCCTCAACACCTAGTTCATTTTCATCTACTGCATACAATGTAGAAATCTGATCATCACGGTCCCTGTAATGTTCTGGTATTTCATCAGGATCTGCTTCTATATACAGTGGTGCTTGAATATGATCTTGATCTTTTCTCTCCTTCTACAAAATTTGCAGAGGTTGTCTTCTATACTGAGGATTAAAGTTCCTGTTCTGTTGTGCTTGCCTCTAAGAATTCTTACTTTCCAACTCTAATTTAATTAATTTATTTGACAAAGTTTTAATTACATTACTCATATCCTCTAATGTTTGACTTTGAGAGGATTCAAATTTAGCCTTTCCCTTATCTTGGATAGGTTGTGCATCTAGTGTTTTACCTGTAGCCACTAGATTTTCTTCTATCTCTAATGCATCTGTTTGGATCTGATCAAGGGTTGGGGATCTCCTCTCCCTCATTGTAAATCCAAAATCTGACTCAAAATCCCCTACAAAAGTTATTTTTGCACCAGCAGGAGGGGGCTTAATCTCCACTGGAAGACTATTGTACAATTTATTAAATCTTCTGATGAATTCAACAACACCTTCATCAGATTTTTTTCTTGATAGCATTAAATTCTGTGAGTGAATACCCATGGTCTTTTTTTTCTCCCCGTCTCTGGGTGAATAGGCATTCCATCTCTTCCCAAGAAGGAATAGAGTTATTAGGAAGCCCTTTAAACCATTTTCTTACTTCTCCATCCAAGGATTGAACAAAAAGTCTTAGAACAACATCCAGATGTTCAACATTTAGGTTTTCTGCAAAATTACAAAATATTGATACATGATTCTCTATTGTTTGTTCATCCTCCCCTACGAAATGAGGAAGAATATTAAAGCATTCTTGTGGCATTTGATTCAACTGTTGTGGCAATTGGATAGGTGCATACCTATTCATAAAAAATGCAGGTGCTGCCATATTTGCTCCTGAATTTACCGAGCCTTGATTACTAGCAGATGTGGAACTTGACTGAGGAGTAAATGGAGTGTGCAAAGGTGGTAATGTAGTTATAGGTTCAGGCTGAATAACTATAGCAGACACTGAAAAGGAAACGAACTCTAAAGACTATTCCTGACAGTTGGGTTCTTGGAATGAATTGGATGTAGAAGGTGACTCTTGGTCAATAAAATATGAATGTGAAACATGCAATGAACTGCTGCCTGGTGCAGACAGTGTAGGACTTGGTGTAAGTGGAGTGTTAGGCCTTCCAACCCTCTTGGAAACTAGCCTTTCAGGATTTGAAAGGGCTTGAACTTTATGTTGTGAGGTGTCTGACCTTGTATGGGGTCTCTTTGGAGCTAGAGTTATTACTTTTGTTCAAAACAACCAAATATTTCCTCCTCACTAAACAACCAGAGGAAAATATTGAAAACCCAGGGAAAAGTGTTTTTATCTTCAATCCCTGGCAACATCACCAATTAATGTTGTCCCTTAAGAAACCAATTTCTTGGCTGTGTAGAAATTGTGCTTAAGACATTAATGTTTATTGTTTATGTCACTTGTTTGTCACTTAATTGTATGTTGTGTTCTCAAATGAAGGACATGGGAGACTTTTTTTTTAACTCTCAATACTTAGGTGACATGAAAATATCAGAATGCCATTTGATTGCTGAATATAAATGATGAATGAATAAAGCTTGAAGAAGTCAGAGACAATATGTTGTTTCGCACGGAATATACCATCTGTGACACTTGGAGAAGTTAAAGATAATATGTTGTCTTACACAGGAACTACTATCTATAACTTAGAAAAATTGCAGAGGTAGGAATTTCAAGTATAGGAGCGCTCTTTTAAGGGATTTTAACTTCATTTACATAAGAAAATAAAGACCTGCAGCTTCATTACCATACTTAAAGGAAGAAAATATATGATGACACATAACAGAGAAGTCACAAAATCATACCCAACAATGTGTGGAAAACTTCTGTTTCTTTCATTAATCAACAGCTGTATCAGGAATACAGTGGCCTAGTATCTAGGTTCTCTATAGTTTGAACCCCTTCTCTGTAAATTTTCCTCTTTTTATACAATATGAGATAGTTAGTAATCACCAAAACTGTCAAACTACTTAACTATTCTCCTAATTGTCTAAAGTAAAAGCTATTATAGAATATTACACAGAGGATAAAAGGCACCTCGTAAATAAAATAGCAAGAAGAAATGGAATTTAGAAAAATGATGATGATTGTTCACTTTTCAGATTTGTTGCTTGCCTGCTAATGAAGTTTCTCTGTAGATGCTTTGATAATGGTTAAACTGTTTTAACATAACAAACTGTATTTGACAAAACCCCATGCATGGACATGGGCCCACGTATGTATTAGGAGTGTTTTGATTAGCCAAAACACAAGGAAACCCGACCAATCACTGTCCCTTTGAAGTTTTGATCATCTCCCTCTAACTTTGGTTATTTTTCTTAAACAACAGAATTGGCTAATTTACGTGGAACATAGTTTACACACAGAATTGAAAAGGATTAACAGTTTGGTCATAAACTTGTCGGGTCTGCCTGAGCTGTACACATCACCGTCTGATCACTCATTCAATAAACAGTCTGATCCTTCAGAACTCATGAAACTTTAAAATTGTTTGAACTAAACCTTATCGAGTCTGCTTTTTCAATGCCCCTTTGACCCCCATACAAACCTGATAGGAAATAAAAATTTCCTTTTAATGATATATCAGGTCCAATTTTAAAGTAAAAACCCGATTACTTTTCCACTTGATATCCATCGATCCTGTCTCTTTTGATGAATGGGTGCAATTTGCCCGGACTTCAGCGAATTAAACTGTATTTGATACAACATCACGTCTGATTTCCGAAATAAACTTTGTTCTAGTTACCCACGCGATTGTCGTCGGATCTATAGCCTGTTAATCGGACGGTCGATATCTTCTCGCGGGTTTCTCACACTCAAAAGCCGTCAGTTAAATAAAATAATTTATCTCTTTTAAACTTTGTGGGGTAAAGAATGTACGAGAGCTTCAATGAGGTTTAACCCCTGCAGTAACTTCAGGCCACACATTGTGGTCAACCATGCTAACGTCACGGTCAACTTCGGGGGTTGAGCTTAATTAATCTTCGTGCTTATTGCTTCCTCGCAGCACACCTCATCATACTCATCAAGCTATTGCTCGATCATGCCTCTTGAACCTGCATGACCTTTAGACAATGGTTTGGTTCTTTCTTTCTTTTTTTTCTTTCATTCTGTGATTAAAAAAAAAATAATAAATAAATTTAAAGTGGAACAAAAATCTTGTAAATGAGCTTTGTTGCTTTTATTAGTGGGTTAGGATTGAAGAAAATGTAATATGTGGACAATGAGAAACAGATAATGACTTTTGCAGGGAAAATTGAATTATGGCATGCTTTGACAAGTGGTGGGATTTACAATTTTTCAAAAGAGGTCGAAAAATCTCAAGAATAACAAATAATATCTCTGAAATAGCTGAGGTTGACCAACATTGACCAACCACCTATAGACATTGAATTCAAGTGTGGATAGGTATTTCACCATCCTTGTACATTTAGGAACAACCCTCAAGTCTTCAAATTTGCTAATCTATCATGCAACATATCAAACCATTAAACCCTTATAGGAAGTTACAAGAACTTGTAATTTTCTGAAATGTCGTTCTTATGATCATGGTCTTGTTCTTTAGAATTTCTCATGAAAATAGTCTTTTGAAGACCAATTGTCATCACAATTTAATCTCCTTAATGATCAGTTGATCATCTGAAACCTGCTAAAAAAACTTGGCATAAAGAACATAAGTTTGTTCAAGAAGAGATGGCCATTCCCTTCCTAATTCTTACGCAAAAATTGTATGCCAAAATGAAACAGATTAAGGAATATCAAAAGCATAATTTTAGTCCAGTTCATGATGTTAATAACAATCTATTTTTAATAAAAATAACCATGAAAAGTAAATCAACTCCCTGTTTGTGTCCGATGACTCATAGAATGTGCATGTAAAAGCTTGGCATTATAGATTTGTTGTGTCCTGCAGATTAGTACATTACATAAAAGCATACAACATGAAGAAGTTTTAATTTTATTGCCAAAACAAGATAATCCTCCAAATGTTTGATAAATGAATCCTCCTAATTTGCTTCCAAGTGTTCTATAATTTTTAAAAGGTGCCTGGCGCATTTTTTAATTAATAAAATCTCACAAAGGCCAATGCATAACTTTATTTATCAATCTTGGAAATAAAATCAACCTGAATTCATTTTAATGGATGCCTGCTCTTTGTAATTGCATATCTTGATTAGCAAATGTATGGTGGGTCGATACCCCCATAGGAAAGTGGATGCAAATTAGAGTTTCATTTACTATCACTCCAGGTAAGTAAACTTCAAGGATCATCCAATATATATGGAATTAGAGACAAACTAAACTAAGCTAGGTGAAGAAATATTAAATTTCCCTTACAGGAGACTGTTCATTAATATTTCTAATCAACTATTTAAACTAATGAAACTAAAGCTCTTAAACATAATTATGATTGATTGCATGAAATATTAAAGCTCTCTTATAAGAGACTATTCGTTTATATCTCAAGCATATACATCAGAAACTTAAACTAATGAAATCAAACATTAAATAACAAATCAGATTCATTGAAAGAAACATTAATAATTTCTTATGAAAGGTCATTCATTAATATTTCAAACATATGAACCTAATAATTTAATCTAATGAAATTCACAAACATAAAATAAAAGCTTACCAAAACAAAAGTGTACTTGCTAGGCAATGGGGATCCTTCCAAGGATTCACAAGCACACCAAAAGAGAAGTCAAATGTAGAGGATCAAAGAAGCTCCATTTTATTCATCATAATCTTCAAAGTACAATGGCTAAAATCTCATATGATCCTAACCAAAACTATTCTAAATTCTATCTAGATTAACATTACTAGGTTACAATGAAGGACTAGGTTCTAAGATTCTAAAAATATTAAGATTACAAATGAAGATTAAGATTAAGATTTCAAATGAAGGAGATAACACTCCTATTTATACAAAAGCTATGATAACAAACTCATAAATGTAGATCCACTATTTCCTCCTTTGATCCACATATTTCTCAACCAATGGTGACACATAACCCTATCCTCCATGATCTCCTCCATGAGGTCCATGATCTCCTCAAATTCGAATTTGAACATAGAGTGCCACATAAAGATGCCTTGGAAGCTTCCTTTGTACCTACACATGTCAACAAACTCATTCTAATTGTTAGGTATAAGTATATGGATATTATTTTCTAAAGTTTAACCACAAATTCACTTAAAAATACTAAGAATTAATAATGTTTTGGAAAACACAATGGTAACCCATTTAATGATGAAAGTGAAGTTGATGTGGTGACATGGTGTTGGAATAGAGGTGAGAAAATGTGTTAATGGAGTGAAAGTGCATGTATTTTAAGGATAATACTTAGGCCCAACAATTTTCAGCTTGCTAAATTTTTATAACCAGAAAATTTTTGGTAGCCAACTAGTTTTATCAAAGATTCAAGTAGTAGACGCAATCCAACTTCCACATCAACAACATCTTGAAGGAGTAGTAATTTCCAAACTTCCTGAAAGATAATAGAGGTAACATATTTTAGCTTGTTTTTATTAAATATAAATTATAAACCTAGAATATTTGGATATGTATATTTTAACCTGAGCTCAAAAGAGGCCAAATAAACAACAAGCCTCCTTGTTAATAAAGATAGAAAATCTACTCCATATTTCCCCGACCCTTAAGTAATTCCATACCTCACTCTAATTATTAAGCCATTAAAAACAATTCCAATGTATTAATCATGAAATAATTAATGATTTTATTGATGGAGCATATAATTATTAAAAGGATTGGACAATTCTATCACCATTTTATTGCCTCCAAGAAGACTCATAATTTTCCACATTTCATATTTTTATTCCACTACCGATGTTAGCTTTCTTATCATCTGCCATCGTAACAATTTCACCATCTGTAGCATTCAATTAAAGTTCATTTTAAAGCCTAGAATTATCAAACACTAAAATATGGGAATTTTCATCTGAGTTGAGCCAGTAGATGAGAAATTTCTTGAAGCATATCCAAAATTTAGAAAGAAATTATGGAGAGTTGGGTGGCTGAATTTTCTCAAGAAATTTCAAGGTCACAACGTGAAGGTGACAAGAGAGTTTGCTAGATATTTTGATGGTGTGAGGTTGAAGTTGGAGACATCATATTGAAGGTGATAGCTTCCTTTTTGGTAGAGGCCATAGAGCTAAAAATAATAAGAGAAAAATGGTTTAAATGTTAAAGGATCGGGAATGAATCATGGAAGATTTTGCTTAAAAATCCTAATATGGACCTCACAAGATAGACAAAAGGAATACCAATGTCAAAATTCAAAAATAAGTGGAGAAATTTTCTCTACGTCCTCTAAAATTTCATTACATGTGAAGGAAGGTATGGCATAGTCTTATTTTACCACATTAGAATTCTCATGCATTTTCAAGAAGGAAAATAAACAATTTGGCATATTAACAGATTAATAGTCTCAAGAAAATGGTCTTTAACATACAAAGAAATTCCATAAATATAGACAAGAGTCTTTATCATTTTGGTTTAATGAAAATTCAAGTTGAAGAGGAATTGCAATTTAGAAATGATAGTTGGGAAGACTTTCTTATAATAAATCATCCTAAAGAAATATTTGAGGAGACGGGAAACAACGGTTCTAAATGAATACAAATAAGAGCTAGGATTTTTGGTACATAAACTTCAAACCATAACCCTAAAAATGAAAATACAAAAGTAATGGGAACATCAACATATGAAATAGAGGGAATTTCACCTATAGAACTAGGTGAACCCATAGAAAGTTTAGTACTATAATTTTAGAATGTCCCTGAGAACGATGAAGCCCCAAATCCCTATTTTGGAGAACAAGGTGAATCATCAAATTCGAATCAAATCAAAAGGCAAGGTACAAGACCAAAACATCAAACCAAGGTTGAGAAAAGTACAATTTTAAAGTCAAGAAGGAAATTGACAAAGACAAACGAAAAAACCCATAACATATAGAGCATGATGTCGCTATCATAAATTCTCTAGAGAAAAGGGGGTTTTAGAGGAAATATTCCAAGGGAATAAATTATTAGGAAAGAAAAAATAGATACAAGAGGGTAACTAGGAGTATGACTAAACAGGGTAATGAGAATAACCTTGTTTCACCAAAAATAATGAAAAGCTTAGAAGTATCCAAGCCTGAATCATCACTAGAAAAGTTAAGAGGAGAAATTCCAAAGGTTGACAGGGTTCAACAACATGTTTATGGTTACATCAATTCTCTGGAATAAGAATGAAAAGATACAAGATTGTTCTCATCTTCCTGAGTGATCACTTGATAATGATATACCAACATCTCCAATTCATGTTCCAACACAATGTGATTTTCCTTTCGACATGCTTATGGAAGAAGATATAATAAGAGAATTGAAGGAAGAGATAGAAAAACTTGAAGTCTTATAACGACACATCAAAAGAGAAAATGAAATATTTAAGGAGAAAAAATCACAAAATTCTTAAAAAGGATATATAATTGGTACCACAAAAATTCCAAGCTCAAGAAGGCCAACATGGCACTATAGTTAAATATTAAAAGTTTAAAAGGAAAAATTCTCATGAGAAATCCAAGATGATTGTTTGTAATGAAGAAGAAAGGCACCCAAAACAACCTGGACATTCTCATCCAGGCATCCGAGACCATACTTTGAATCTAGAAGATGTAAAAAAATAAATCAAATTTGTCATGTGAATGCAGACATCCAATGTCATAAGTGTGGGGGAATGATGGGCTGAGGAACTAACATATTTTTATCAACCAACTACTTTAGTTTTGACACTATTTATGTGATAGGAACCTTAATAACAACCCTTTCTACATGAATTTGTCATGTTCCATATGTACATTTTCCATCTGAGCTACAAATGGTTACACAAAGGTAATGATTCTGTTATTATATAGTTTTATGTGTTTTTCTTTATAAAAACATATTGATATGTGAATATTGTAGAAATTGAAAAATTCTATAACTCTCCTATGAAACTGTAGTAGATTCAATGGTTAGCACATCTCCTTAAGAAACGAAGTCAAACCAAGCATATAGATAGGTGGAAAAAGAAGATAGTATGGTGAATCACCTATCTAGCCCCTCAAAGAAAGGATTGAATCATCACTATGAAAATGTCAAAGTCATGGTCAAAATAGTTGTGTGGTATGGTGCATAAACAAAGTCTATGAGGATTGTGACTTGGCATAATAGTTGGCATTAGGCAAGCATAATATGTTTACGAGATAAAATAATGCTAAAGAATAACATATCAATAAGATACGTGTTCATATGCACTTGTTGAATCACGAGTGAGGCATAGGAATTTGAATATGAAAATTAGTAGTAGAATACTTAGTCACCATCTTTATTTTGATCTTTAGAATTTTAATTTTGAAGGTTGTTATTTTTAAAAACAATATATCGATATCATTGTGCAAAGCGAGGGACATAGAAAGACCTTGAGTTTTGAATTGATGTATGACTTATTTTCTTTAATATAATCTCATATAACTAATATTTTTCTTCCACTCCGCAT
The DNA here is from genome assembly GCA_031772625.1 of Pinus tabuliformis. Classification (NCBI taxonomy): domain Eukaryota; kingdom Viridiplantae; phylum Streptophyta; class Pinopsida; order Pinales; family Pinaceae; genus Pinus; species Pinus tabuliformis. The sequence continues at coordinate 337,123,467 of CM062819.1, read as the reverse complement.
TCATGTGTAATTGATATTTATTATAGTAGGTTCTTATGTTTTCTAAGGCTTGTGTGATCACTTGGAGGGCCCCCTTATAGACGTACGACGTTGTTCTGTAGTATAACTTTTTTACTCTTTGAATTCATCTATTTCCATCTTTCAATATAGATTTTGATGCTCTATTTTTATAATAAGTAATTTGTTTTACTTCAACACTAGATTATGAGCTTTAGTTTCTAATCATTGCTATGTTTCTTTGTAGACTATTAGAAATTAATTAACAGATCAATGAAATACATATAATATAGCAGAAACACAAATACATAAACACATAAAACAAGAGAGACAAAAATATATGGTTTCACCCAATTTGGGCTATGTCCACGAGAAACAGCTAGTCCTTTCGTTTATATTATCCGTAAAAATGAAGAGATACAACCTACAATAGATCCACTATAATTTCCTCTTTTCTCTCACACAACCTCCTCTCTCTCTCTCTCAGAATAATAATACACAGTCGTAATACAATTCCCTCATATAAATTAAGGGTTTCCTTCTAAGGGAAAAGATCCCTAAATTAACATAACTTCTACTGTCAGATCATCCACCTGATGAACGACCCGGTTTGACTACAAAATTACAATATTTTACAAGGAAAATTTTCATCTATTTTTAGCTTCGAGTGCGTTTCCCCTGAACCCCTGCCAGGGGGGATCATAAAAATTCGTCATCACCCCTCATGGTACCCCCTGATGGTGATTACATGGGTGGCAATCTCGCCCCATTAGGAATAGGGATCCAACATGACTGAAACAAAAAACCTCTAAAAATTTAGGAAGATAATCAAGCTCCATACCCAACAATCTACCACTTGGAGACTAATTATATAAACTCCACTGTTGCTTCAGTTGTTGGACAATGTTTCCACTTTGGACCTGGTTTTTTCTCATCTTCACCATCATACTTGAATACTAATAGAAACCTAGTAGAATCTTAGTTTCTCCCTGGTTACAACTTTTGTTAACATATATGCAGGATTTTGTCTAGTTTGTATCTTTTCCAACTTCAATTGTCCATCTTCCAACATTGACTGTATGAAATGGTACTTGAGTTGTATATGTTTATTCTTAGAATGAAATGTTGAGTTCTTTTCAAGATGAATGGCACTCTAGTTGTCACTATATAACCTGCCCATCTCCTTCTTCTTTCCCAATTCATCCATAAACCTGTGTAACCAAAACATTTCTTTACTAGCCTCTATAGCAGTAACATACTCTGCTTCCATTGTTGAAAGTGAAATAATGTTTTGCAATTTTGAAACCTAACTGATAGTAGTTCCACCTACAGTAAATACATACCATGTGGTGCTCCTCCCATTATCTCTATCACCTTCCATATCTACATCAACATATCATTGTAGAGCAATGTTTGAACCACTAAATCATAATTCTTGATTTGTGGTACCTCTCAAATACCTGAGAATCCACTTCACTTCCATCCAGTGCTCTTTTCCTAGATTTTTCATATACCTTCTTACAACTCCCATTGCCTGTGCAATATCAGACCTTCTATAGACCATTGCATACATTAATCTTCTAATTGCTAATGCATATGAAACTTTACACAGATAATCCATCTCTTCCTAAGTGTTGGGACACATCTCCTTACTTATTTTGAAATGGCTAGGTAAAGGTGTAATAAATAGTTTTTCATTTTGTCTATTAAATCTTTCCAACACCTTTTCTATGTACTCACTCTGATACAATGTTAATTTGTGATTTTTCTTGTCTCTAGTTATTCTCATACCAAGGATTTGCTTTGCAGTGCTCAAATCCTTTAGTGCAAATGAATTTTCCAATTTTCCTTTGAGCACATCTATTTCCTACATGTTAGACCCTGTAATAAGCATGTCATCAACATACAACAAAAATATAATATTGTTGCCATCATTTTTCTTTTTAAGATAAACACAATGGTCAGAGTGACATCTAGTTAACCTTATTCAGACATAAACCTATCAAATTTTAGATACCACTGTCTTGGAGCTTGTTTCAAGCCATACAAGCTCTTCTTCAACTTGCACACTAATTTCTCCTTCTCTTTGACCTCATACCCTTGTAGCTGTTGCAGATAAATTTCTTCCTCCAAATCTCCATGGAGAAAAAGTTTTCTTTACATCTAATTGCTCAAGATGCACTTTTTTGGTTGCCACTAGACTTAAAATAGTTTTGATTCAACTCATTTTAAAAATAGGAGAAGAAATGTCATCAAAGTCATACCTTTATTTTGTACAAATCCCTTCGCCACAAGTCTAGCCTTATACTTCTGTTTACCTCCATCTTCTTCCTTCAACTTGTAAACCCATTTAATCTGCAATGTTGTTTTACCTGCAAGCAAATTAATTAAGTCCCAAGTTTGGTTGTGCATCAAGGAGTCCATCTCTTCTTCCATGGCTTGCTCCTACTTCTTCCTAGTTTATACCTACATTACTTCTTCATATCTTTTCATTTCACCATAATCAGTCAACAATACATAATATAATTAAGCAGGGTATCATTCTGGGGGTACACTTATCTTGGTAAATGTTCTAGCACCAGTTTTAGGTGTTTGAGTAGCCTATTGCTATTGTGGTTGTTGTTGTTGTTGTGGGTGTTGATCATTTTGATTTTTAGGCACCTTTACTTTTTTTGTGATCTCATAAAGCATTGCATATTCTTCTTTTTCCTTTTCCTGTTTCTTTTCGTGCATCTGATCCTTATACAAGACCTTGTCATTGAATATGAAATCTCTTCTCCTAATGATTTTTTGATTTTCATAATCATATAAGAGATAACCAAAATCATTTACATAATATCCAATAAAGGTACATTTCTTTGATTTTGCCTCAATCTTTGTTCTATTTTCTTTATTAATGTGGAAAAAGGCTTCACAACTGAAAGTTTTTAAAAATGAGAAGTTTACCTTTTTACATGTCGATGTGCCTCCTTTGGAATACCACCATCCAAGGAACTTAATGACCCTTTTTTTATTATATAAACATCAGTATCTACAACATCTTCCCAAAATTGTAAGGAAAATCATGCTTGCAATCTCATGCACCTTGCATGCTCCATGATTATCTTGTTCATCCTTTATGACATTGCATTTTCCTGTGTTGTTCCTAGAATTGTCTTCTCGTTGCAAATTCCATGCTATGGAGAGTAGTTATCAAACTCTTTTCTACATTTTTCACCTCCATTATCTGATCTAAGAAACTTCAATTTCTTTCCTATCTAATTCTCAACCAAGCTTTCCATTTTTTGAAAGTTCCAAATAAATTAGATTTATTTTGAATACAATAAATCTAGGTTTTCCTAGTTGCATCATCAATAAAAATAACATAATAGTGAGAGCCACTAAGAGATGATACATGAGTAGTTCCCCATACATCTGTATGCAAAAGCTCTAATTTTTCACACTTCATTTTTTCCCAAATCTAACAATCTGACTCTCTTCTACTTTCCATAAACACCATTTTTACAGAAATCCAAATCAACATGCTTCAAACCTGGAAAAAAATCCTCAGTGAAGAATCTGCATCCCCTTCTCACTCATGTGCCTGAGCCTATAATGTCACAATGTTGTATTTACTCTTGTGGAGGTTAATGCATTAACAGAATTATAAATACCATTACATAAATACAATGTATCAACCTTTTCTCCTTTTGCTATTACCAGGGCTCCTTTAGTGACCTTCCAGGTTTTGTCTGTGAATGCAGTTACACAACCTTCACCATTTAATTGCCCTATTGAAATTGGATTTTTCTTCATATATGAAACATTCCTTAATTCCTTGAATAGCCATTGATTTCCATTTTGTTTCTTTATAAAAACTTTACCCACTCTAATTATTTTACAGGGTTTGTCATCACCCAGATGAACCATTCCAAATATCCTTGAACATATTCATGAAAATGTTTCCTATCAAGTGTGGCATGGAATGAGGCCCCTGAATCTACCACCCACCCATCAATAATATTATCTAATGAAATAATCAAATCATATTGCAACACATCACGTCACATTCTCTTCATGATTGTTCTCTTGTTTTCCATCCCCTTCTTTTCCTTTCTGATATTTGCAGTTTTTCTTTAGGTGTCCTTTCTTCTCACATTTCCAGCACCGTATCCCTAATCTTGATTTGGATATGCCTTTTCTTAACTTACTATGATTTCCTAGGATCCTTCCTCTTTCCATTTTTCTTCCCCTAGTCTCTGTAGTCAAAGCATTACCTGATGTCTCAATGGAGCTTTCCCATCGCATATCCTCACTAAGGATGGAACCAACAACATCATCAAACTTTAAATACTAGATCCAAAGACGGTTCCTAATAGCCATAACTAAGCCATTCCAACTTTCTGGCAATGAATTTTTATTTTTGTGGAAAAACCTGTGAACAGTTTTGAAACCAACGTTTCAGATTAGCTTAGTGAGTCCATCATTAGGGCAATGAGATTTGTATTTGAGAAGAGAGAGCGTGAAATTATAGAGCTTATTAATAGTTATTGAAAAAGATTTTTGATGTCTTCTTTTGTAGTCGGCTTACAAATGATTAATTAATAAATAATTATTTTATTTATTATTATTATATATTTAGTTTTATTTTATTTTATTTATTGTTTATATATATATATATATATATATATATATATATATTATTAATATATTTTATTATTATTATTTTTATTTATTTATTTATTTTTATTTTATTTTATTTTTTATTTTTATTTTATTTATTTTTTTTAATTTTTTTATTATAATATAATATATATAAATATATATATTAATTTTATTTTCTTTTTTAATATTTCTTATTTTATTTTATTTATTTGTTTATTTGTTTATTTTTTAAATCTATATTACATGTTTAAGATCCTAGCTATATGTTAATTGTTTTACTAGAATGTATATAATGTTAAAGATTAGTTTTGATTTTTGGAAATAACTCGAATTTGGAAAAGCTCATGTATTTTTCTCTCATGTTCTTCATCAATAACAGATTGAGCAGAATTACTAGTAGATGCTTCAGAATTCTTACCTTTTATACCTGTGGCTGCAATGATTGTTTCATCTCCCGAGTCTAACCCCAAATATTTCTGAATAGCTGCAGCAGTCTTCTTCTTCTTGCCCTCGGACTTCTTAGGTCTCAGCTCTAGATGCAGAATCCAACAGTGTTCATCATCATGCCCATCCTTTTTACAGTGAGTGCATGAAGCTTTGCCTTTTTGTGCAGTGTTAGCCTTCCTTGCTTTCCACTTCTGCTTTCTTTTCTCCTTGCTCTTGCTTGCAGTGGGTTGGGATGGTCCCCCAACTTCTGGATTTCCATTCTTTCCTCTAGCTTCTAGATGAGTAGCTTGTATAGATACCTCATCTATACTAGTGGGATTAAACATGAGGATGGTATGCCTCATGTAGTTGTGTAGACCACCAATGTACTTCAAAAGAGTCTCTGGTGAGTCTAATGAAATACCCAACATCAATGCTCTCTTTCTGAACTCTTGAGTATACCCTTGCACACTTTGCCCTTTTAGCTGTCGAAGAGTTTGCCAACTCATCATGGCTTGTTGCATGTAGGCCAATGGATAGAACTGCTTTTTGATTGCAGCAACAAATTCACTCCAGACAGAGATGGTCTTACCATGTTTTTTCATATCAGCTTGGGTTCTGCCTTCCCACCAAACCAAGGCAGTGCCTCCTAGGTGTAGGCTTGCCAGCTGAATCTTACTCTTGTCTGAGTCTATGTTTTGTACCCTGCAATACACATCAATTTGTCTAATCCAGCTGTCCAACTTTTCAGCATTTAGCTCTCCATCATATATAGGCAAATCAAATTTAACATCTAGTTTAATAAAAGATGCTTTCTTATTATGCACGAGGCTATTAGGAGGTGTGAGAAAGCTTTCCTCTTTCCCTTTTCCTTTTGAGTGGTCATGGGAATGAGACTCATCTTCTTCTTTATCTTGTTTAGAACCTGATGAATCTTCATCCTTGTGCTTTCTAAAGTCCCTATACATTTCTTCTACCATAGACTTTATAGCTAGGAAACTCTCTATGAATTGAGGGTCTGGCCCCACAGAACCTTCCTCTGACATTGTCTTCCGAGAATAGACTCTCCCAATTTCAGGATTAGTTTCCACCAACTCTCCTTCTCCTAATTTGAGCTTTGATCTAGTGAGCATTCACAGCTAAACCAACACAAGCTTGTCTAACCTTACAACCTCTTGCTCTAATATCACTTGATTTGATAATCACCCTATGAGTGACATCAGTTGAAGATTTATTAAACAAAGGTATTACAGACTCATGTGCTGGTGTGTGTTTTGTGTTATTTAAGCAACAGATCGATCATATTTCCAACACATAGACATTTAAATGGAAAGACAACAGAGAAATACAGTAAGCAAACACAAAGACACAAGAATTTTAATAAGGAGTTCACCCTATTCTCCAGGGCTACATCTCCGGTCCAGCTTTCAGTGGTGGCCTTGTTTTATTGTGTCTTTAAGCAGAGAATTACAATGCAGGGACTCAATGAGAGTTCTCTTGAAGTAGGTTTGCTTGGCAGGGTGGTTCTTGAATTCCCCAAGCCACTTAAGTACACAGACTCGTTTGCCTACCAGCTCTGTGACCTCCTGGTCTATGGTGGAGAGCCCAATGTGGTGCTCAGCCCGAAAAAATCCTCTATGGGATGGCTCGAATCTCTCAAGCCTCTAGTCCTCGATGCTGCCTCTGGTTAGCTTGACCCTCTGTCCTCTTTCTGCTTTTGCTTCACTATCTTCTTTCTCTGTGTATTCCGTCCTCCTTGGGATTCTGGTCTCTTTGTCTTCTTTCTTCATCTCTTGAACTGTTCTCCAACTTGACTATGTATTTTTTTGTTGTTCATGGCTTTTAGCCATTCGAACCCATGCATGTTTGGTTCCTCTTCCGCCTCTGTCAATTCACCTTCTGTGCAGCTGCACTTGGAGTTCCCTGTTTGGCGTCATCATCAGCACTCAGGGAGTGGCCACGTGTCCTCCTCTAACAAGCGCCAGCCTGCTTCGTCGGTTCGTTTCTTCAGTTATGTCGTGGATGAAGTCTTCCTCCACCGTGGTGGTAAAACAGATTCCAAATCCTTCTAAAATGTGGCGTATTCCCTTGTCGATTTTGCTTCCTCCCTAGGCGCAATCTCAGTCGTCCGATTTGGGCCCCCCAGATCCAACGCCATACGCATGTTCACACGGTTGACTTGCTCGACCTTTAACGTGCGATCAATAGTGTTTTTCTCTCACCTCCACTTGCCATGCATCGATCGATGAATGGAATCGCTTCGCTCTTGTCCGAAACCTCTTACCATTTGAGGGCACCCTGATCAAAACTGCCGATTTCCAGAGTACGGTCTCGCCTTTGTACTTTCAGTGCTTTTTCCTTTCTGCCCACGGTTCTCTGGCTTCCCATGCGTCCGTGTGCTCGAGCTTCCTCCTTCAAAGCCCTGTTCGCCCAACGATGCGCGATTAGAGCTAAGCGCTAATCACGCATCACCTGGCCATTACTTCTTCATACTTCTCATTTTCAGTCAGATCAACTTGGATCGCTATCGTTTTCCAGGAGAAGTGTTTGATGTGATACCTATCTAGAATGGACAAGATCTTATCCTCCCAGACTACGAAGTTCGAAGCTCCGTCCACTCTGTCCTACTCTCTCAGCCCATTCACTGGCATTTCACTACTCCTGATCTATATCTTAGGGGAGGCCCCCAAGATCTAAAAGATTGAAATGGATTTTAGGGCCGAGGCCCCCAAGATCTGAAAATTTGAAATTCCAGAAGAAAAATAGGAGAATGTCCAATAAACAAAACCACAAATAATTTTTTTATTAAAAATGGAGAATAACTGTAAAAGCTACATTGTGGCAGACAAACTGTCCTTTTACAAAATGTGACTTGTTACTTATAGTATTTTTCAGTTACAATCCCATGGATCAATTCCATGGGTGAATGAATATCATGGGTGGATGTCACAATACCACGGGTCAATTCCATGGGTGAATTAATACCATGGGTGGATGTCAAAATACCATGGGTGAATGAATACCATGGGTGGATGTCACAATACCATGGGAAAATGCCATGGGTGAATGAATACCATGGGTGGATGTCACTTACAATACCATGGGTGGATACATACCATGGGTGGATGAATAACTTGGGTGGATGAATATCATGGGTTGATGCCATTTTCTATTCATAACATTTCTCCCTCCTTAAGAAGCAATGGTCCCCATTGCATGAAGTTCCCTCCCGCGAAGCCTTTGTTGAATATGAAGAGCCACTGAAGAGAAGGGTTTTATGTGGTTAACCCATAACCATGATGAACAAAGATCTGAGCATAGAGATACCCTGTAATGCTTGTGACCAACTGTGATACTGACAATGTGCGGCCTAGAAAATGGGATTCTATGAAGTGTGGGTTTGTGGATGACCTATAACCATGATGAATGAAGATCCAAGGATAGAGATACCCTGTAATGCTTGTGACCAACAGTGATACTAACAATGTGCAGCCTAGCAAATGGACTTCGGCAAATGGACTTTGATGAAGTGTGGGTTTGTGGATGAATCACAACCATGACAAACGAAGTCTGAGGATAGAGATATCATGTAATGCTTGTGACCAACTGTCTTACTAACAGTGTGCGGCCTAGCAAATGGACTTCGATGACAAGGATTTTGTGCAGTGACCCATAACTGTGATGTTGGTTGATGATGAAGTAGCAGTTGCCTACATAGCCTAGGCTGGGAAGGCACGTCTCCAAATAACCCAAGCCAAATGTTGCTATGCTGAAGCTGATGAATGTGAAGCAGCAAGTGCCTACATAACTCAGTCAATATAACTCAAAATATATATTATAACCTACTTTTGGAAACAGAAGGACTATTTTACATCTTCCCATGTGTTGGAAATCCTTATCTGGACATGCTAGAATCTCATATTCGTGCTGCAACTTTTCCATAGTCACAAAAGTTCTAAAAAAATAGTTGATTTTAAATCAGCAATATCTCCCATGTCTGAACTCTGATTCGACCCATTTTTTTTAAATTGAGAAATTTTCGAGAGAAGCTCAAATCTATGATCACTTTTCTTAAATTATACACCAAAATTTCAAAACAAAGATAGGAGAGTCATTGTCCACGAATTGTCGTCAGAAACATTTCTGCAACATAACTGATTATAAATCAGCGATATCTCCCTCATCCGGACTTTGATTCGGCTGATTGTTTTTTTGAATTTAGGTATTTTTTCACAAGGAATCCAGATATGGTATTTTGTTTTGCAAATTTTGAACCAAAAAAATCAGATCTGATCTGCAAACTTGTTGTCCAAAAAACATTCCTACAAAAAAAATAAGAAATAAAAATTCTTCTTGCTTCGCCAAAGAAAATGCTTTATGGAGGAAGTAGCACGTGCCTGAAGTTTGCTAAATATTGATGGAAAATTTAAAATTGAAATACGCATCAAACCCTCATTCCCATAGAATCACTTGCTCTGATACCATTGATCCAAATCTTGGGGGAGGCCCCCAAGATCTAAAAGATTGAAATGGATTTTGGGGTCGAGGCCCCAAAGATCTGAAAAATTTAAATGCGGAAGAAAAAGAGGATAATGTCAATAAACAAAACCAAATAAATTTTTTTATTAAAAATGGAGAATAATTGTAAAAGCTACATTATGGTAGACAAACTGTCCTTTTACAAAATACGACTTGTTACTTATAGTATTTTCAGTTGCAATCCCCACAGGTCAATTCCATGTGTGAATGAATATCATGGGTGGATGTCATAATACCACGGGTCAATTCCATGGGTGAATGAATACCATGGGTGGATTTCACAATACCATGGGCAAATGCCATGGGTGGATGTCACTTACAATACCATGGGTGGATAAATACCATGGGTAGATGCCACTTACAATACCATGGGTGGATGAATAACATGAGTTGATGAATACCATGGGTTGATGCCATTTTCTATTCGGATGAGCTCCTCTTTTGACTCTTTCGAGTCTCTCAACTTCTCGTCTGGAAGTTCTCGGTTGGACTCCCTCTGAGTCTCGATTTCACTTCTGGAAACCCCTCTGCCAATCTCGAGATGACCCACTCTGATCGTTTGTGCAACTGCACCTTTGATCTAGATTTCTTGGCTAGAAATCCTTGGCAGCAACTCCCTCCTCCTTGGTCTTGCCCTATTAGGTATTGTTCTGACAAAAATACCCCACTAGCTTTGCTCTGCCAATTACCCACAACCTCTTATGCCCTAGCAATCTGAAGAACTGAGCCTATAGGTACTATGCAATCTCGGAAGTGGCTAAATTGCTCCACTAGCCAACTGCGTCACTCCTACATGGCTGTGCAGGATGGCATAGCTCTTAGTGAGCCTCTTCTACCTCCCATTGCTTCTGCACTGGCCCCTTCTCTAGCTCGAGCTAATGACACATGCCCTTTGCGTCACCCCTTCTCTGTTTCTTTCTGCTTAGGAACAACATTTGTCACTCAGGACAACTGTTTCTGCAGCAAATTTTCTGATTAGCCTAGTGCCTTCAACTCTCTTGTGATCTGCAACCACGCTCTGATACCATGTTGGAATTTCTAAGTTTAACTCGTTATAAATTCTTCTTGTACTATCTGATTTATTTCTTCCTACTTGTTCAGTTACTTAACAAGTTATTTACCATGTAAATACTAAAAATAAATACAAGTAAAATATCAACACATACAGATCATCAACTGAAACTAAACAATCACACAAGTGACACCGTTGTTTTTTGACTAATTCCCCCACAAAAAACCCAATGCAGGAAAACTGGTGCAGCTATTCAGAGGGTTTTATTATTATGCAATTTCAAAATACAACCTAGGTGTAGGAAATGGCTCAACCAATAGAGAATACCCTCGGCAGTATTACCTCTCAGTCAGAGATAGATATTCCGGCTAAATCATCGGATGAACGATCCCACAACAACAATGTAGCTTATGTTTCTCTGCGTCACTCTGATAGGAACTGCGTCACCTTATCCGGCTCTCCAGCTCCCAGTCTGTCCCACCAAAAATATCCCAGCGCTGCCTCTAGGCCCTGCATGTTAGGTCCCTATAATACTAGTGATTACCCCATTACTATTGTAGTTGTATCTCTTATTAATATTGTTGTGCCCCTATTGTCCCCATATTGTTATTACTGTGCCCCATAGAATCCCTCTATTGTTATTTTTGTGGCTTTATATTATTATTGTTAGGTCGGCTGGGTTATATTATGACTCCTTAGACTCCTATATATAGAAAGGAGGTTTTGTCATTTTTATCATCAAGAATTGTTCATTTATGTAATGTAAAGGAGGTTGCCCCCTCAAGAGGCTGAATTCTAAGGCGTTGATCTATCTTTTCTATCTTTTTGTGAGTTTCTTTCATAACATTTGGAAGCAGTCATAGAGACAAGAACTCGACAGCTACGAAATCGATCAATTTCAGAGTATATCATCAAGTGGAAGAACTTATCTGCTGAAGATTCCACATGGGAGGATGAGAATTTTATACAGAAGCATCCAGAACTACTCAAGCGTTGAGGACAACACTTTTTTGAAGGAGAGGGGCATGTTAGGTCCCTATAATACTAGTGACTACCCCATTACTATTGTAGTTGTACCCATTATTAATATTGTTGTGCCCCTATTGTCCCCATATTGTTATTACTGTGCCCCATAGAATCCCTCTATTGTTATTTTTGTGGCTTTATATTATTATTGTTAGGTCGGCTGGGTTATATTGTGACTCCTTAGACTCTTATCTATAGAAAGGAGGTTTTGTCATTTTTATCATCCAAGAATTGTTCATTTATGTAATGTAAAGGAGGTTACCCCCTTGAAGAGGCTGAATTCTAAGGCGTTGATCTATCTTTTCTATCTTTTTGTGAGCTGGTTTCATAACACTGCGTCAACCTCTCTGGCACATTGTTAGCCTTTCTAGCCCAACGTCAGCCTCTCTGAGTTGTGCATCAACCTTTGGCGCCTCTGTGTCTCACACTCTAGCCCTCTCTGGCTCTGCGCGCAGCTCCTAGCTGCCTCCTCTGCGTGGCCTCTTGGTTGCCTCTGTGTGGCCTCTAGATGGCTCTACAATCAACCTCTCTCAGCTTCTGCACTGATTCTCCTGATACTACTCTGCCTCTCTACCATGTAATCACTTCCCCTTAGCTCTAACTCAAATTACTCTCTTAATTTCCTTAGCAAACCCTACCCCAAAAATCAGTTCATGATCTCTCTCGATGCGTCCTCC